>OW203724.1:9326333-9926333 GCA_934045075.1 Yponomeuta sedellus | reverse complement strand
ACAGTTCACAGTTTCAGTAAAGGATGAAGTCATTGTTCTCATGGGTTACTCACCAGCCAACTGATCTTCGGAGTATCCGGCCTGGAAAAAGGAAAGAACTTGTAAATTGGTAATTACTGAATTATGAAATCATTTACGCATAAAACTTACCATTTTCTAATAAATAGTTATTTTGCAAGACGCTAAAGAAACCTGTTTTTTATAACTTCTATCTCTCTCTCTCTCGGCAGCTGCTTGTCACTGCCACAGAGCATATAAACACTAGTCACTGCTGTGCTGTCAGCTGTCAGCACAGGCTTGGTTTAATTGTTCTGTGGCACAGGCTGTCAGCAACAGCATGTGATCTCTATGTAGTCTGTGGGTTGTCAAGGGAGTGCACAGAACAATTTGGGAGTGCCAGATACACAGATTAGGAAAAAGTCAATCATAAACGTATCTCTATTTAGTCTGCGGTCACTGCCAAAACAAGAAACGGGTCTCTAATGTACGTCCTGATAATCTAACCTCGATAATGAACGTCCCCATAATTCATGCACAAGGGTCACATTATTGCACGTACGTTATCGGGTCGTGCAATATGTGAGTACTGGCCACAGCACTGTCGACGGTTCTCCGTTTAAATTCGATATGACATTATACTGTCATGTATTTTCATATTGTCAATGCAATTTGGTTTGTTATAAGATTAACAACAAAATTTGTATTTTATGTTCGCCATGTCTTTCCACGTAAAATAAACCCCAACAAATGGTAGCAGAGCGTGGTTATACAACTATCTATTAAATGAAGAGGTAAAAATATAGCATCGACGAGTTACCGAACTTTAGAACCTTCGACCAAAAATTATGATACTTGGTGCCTACAGGCGAGAGCCGTCCTAATAAAAAACGACTATTGGGATATCGTAAGCGGCGAGAAGATATTGTCATCAACTGCGGATGCGGCGGCAAAATCTGCGTTCAAAAGAAGACCTTAAGGCAAGAGCTGAAATTTTACTTTTGCTGTCACCTTCCGAACTCAAACAAATAAAAACATGCACGTCATCGAAATCTGTGTGGGACAAACTTAAAGCTACGTACCAAAGCACCGGGTCTGCACGTAAGGCAACCTTATTAAAACAGCTAGTTCTCAAACGTATGACAGCTGATGAAGACATCCGTGACCACCTAAATAACTTCATGGATGTGGTCGATAAACTCGCCGACATGGACATCAAATTACCACAAGAATTGCTCAGCATAATGCTGCTGTACAGTTTGCCAACATCATTCGAAAACTTCCGAATAGCCATCGAGTCCAGAGACACATTGCCTAATCCTGACGACCTGAAAGTGAAAATACTCGAAGAACACCAGGCACGGAGCGGTAACGAAGCACCTGAAAGTAGTGAAGCATACCACTTCAAGAAAAACAAGTCTAAGTTGTATTGCAAGAACTGCAAGAAGAAGGGCCACTCTACCGAGGCATGCTGGGGGAAGAAGGATCGCTCAAATGAGAAACCTAACAGAAGCCAACCAAGAAACTTCAACGTCTGCCTGAGTACTGCAAATTCAAGCACCAATAAAAACATGTGGTGTTTAAATAGTGGCTGCTCATCTCATATGTGCGGCGAAAAGACAATGTTTTCGGCTCTGACCCCTGAAAATTGAACCCTAAAATTGGCATCAAATAAATGTACAAGCAAAATTGAAGGCAAAGGAAGAGTCACAGTCAGCCAAGAAGAAATAGACTACAACTTCCAAGACACGTTGTTTGTTCCTGATGTGTCAGTGAATCTACTGTCAGTAGGCAAAATAGCTGACAGAGGGCACAAAGTCATCTTCGAAAAAGATAAAGCCTTCATCGTAGAAAAGAGCGGCGAGGTGACACTGACAGAACAGAGAAGAGACGGTCTATACTACTTCAAATTTGAGAAGAAAGAAGTGTCAAATTACACCAGAAATGACAACGACTTCGACATAATGGAATGGCATCGTAAACTTGGCCATATAAATGAACGGGATCTAAAGATGGCTCAAAATAACCTTATGTATGGATTGAGACCGACTGATGAAAAATTAGAAGCGTGCGAAACCTGCATAAAAGGCAAGCTGTCAAGATTACCATTCACACGACACGAAGGCCTCTACACAACGGAAACGCTAGAAATTATACATAGCGACGTATGTGGGCCTTTCGAGTGCGAAACGTTAGCGGGATCGAGATATTACGTCACATTCATAGACGACTTAACTCGATACTGTCACGTCTACTTCATCAAAAATAAAAGTGACGTTTTCAACACGTTCAAGCAATATAAAAGCGAAGTTGAGACGTTCCACAATAAAAAGATAAAACACCTGCAGACAGACAACGGCACTGAATATCGCAACAAGGAGTTTAACGACTTTCTCAAGCAGCACGGCATCCAAAGAAGATTGACCACTGTGTATACACCACAACAAAATGGGATAAGCGAGAGGAAGAACAGATCATTGCTAGATAAAGCAAGATGCCTGTTTATCGAAGCCATCGCGCCCAAAAAGCTATGGGCAGAAGCGGTACATACGGCTAACTATCTCATTAATCGTAGCCCTTCGAAAGCGTTAAACGGCGACATGCCATTCACGAAGTGGATCGACCGAACACCGTCTGGCAATCATCTTCACGTTTTCGGCAGAAAGACCTTTGTCCTGAAAAAGAATAGACCAGGAAAGCTGACTCAACGCGCTAAAGAGGGCGTATTCATGGGATACTCATTGACCACAAAAGGCTACAGAGTGAGTTGACGGCCTCGGTAGCGCAGCGGTTTGGCATGCTGACTCCGCTGAACCGAAGGTCTCGGGTTCGATCCCCGGCCGGCTCAAACTAGGAAACGAACTTTTCTAGTTTGTCTCGGGTCTTGGATGTTATCTATGTATTTATTGTATTAAATCTATCGTCGAATTAGCACCTATAACACAAGTCATTTAGTTGTACTTAGTATAGGGCTAACGAGATCTGTGTAATATGTCCATGAATATTTATTATTTTATTTATTTATACATACCTGAAGATGATGACGTGGTGATAAGCAGGGACATCAAGGTTATAGATCAGATGTACTTTAAAGAAAAAGACACGGATTATGAAAACCTTGTACACGAAGAGGAACGCCATCACTCGAACACGACTGAAAAAGGAAATAAAAATAAAAGAAAAAAGAACAAAACTAGACAGGAAATAGAAATCGAAATAACAGAGAAGAAAAATGACACAATGAACAATGAAATTCTAAATCCACAAAACTAACCTTTCGAACCTGATGACTTGGACGTAATCGAATCCTTCGACGACGCATCGGAGATAGTAGAGATTCCTGAGAATGGGAGGCCGCAAAGAGAAAGGCGCCCACCTACATGGACGAGAGATTATGTAGTGGATGAGACTGAACAATATGAAGAAAGTCATTTACTCAACGAAATATCTTACCTGTCCGACGAAAATGATAATGAGAACGACGAGTACTGGCATGATGCCATAAAAGCAGAAATAAGAGCGCATGTCAAGAACGAAACCTGGAAAGTCGAAAAGAAAGACAAGAATGTGAAAGTTGTAGACTACAAGATGGTTCTGAGAAACAAAGTAGGACCAGATGACAGCGTCACAAGAAAAGCCAGACTTGTAGCACGGGGCTTCACACAGCGACCAGGTATCAACTACAACGACACTTATGCACCCGTCGCGAAACTAAGCTCAATTAGATCTGTCATCGGAGTAGCTGTAGAAGAAGGGTCAAATCTAAACCAAATGGACGTCACAACCGCGTACCTAAATGGTGAGCTAGAAGAAGAGATCGTAATGAAATACCCGGACTATCTAGAAGAATACCTGACAGAAATTATGGTCGAAGAAAGCAAGAAAGAAGATTTAACTATTTACAACAAAACAGTTGAAATGCTAAGAGACATAAAAAACAACCCAAAAGAGAAGGTATGGTGTCTCATTAAAGCACTTTACGGACTCAAGCAGGCAGGGAGGCAATGGTACAAGAAGCTCGACACAGAACTAAAACACATTGGTTTTAGAGCATCAGAAGCTGACCCATGTGTATACCTACTAGAGAAAAGAGGAGTAAAAATTATTATAGCAATCTATGTCGATGACTTATTAATTGCCTACTCGTGTCCTAGAAAACTTAAAGAAGTCAAAGACCTGCTTAATTCAAAATTCAAACTTAAAGATTTGGGAAGACCGAAACGGCTCATTGGTATAGATATAATATATAACAAAAATTAAATTAAAATCTGCCAATCGAAATTTATAGAAAGCACTTTAAAGAAATTCAACATGGAAGATTGCAAAACTACATCAACGCCAATAGAGCCAGGCCTCAAGCTTGAAAGAAATGGAACAAATGAAAGTCAAAATATTAATCTTCCTTACAAAAGTTTAATAGGTACGCTGATGTATCTGGCAGTGGCGACTCGCCCTGACATCATGTTTGCTATAAGCTACCTTTCACAGTTTAATGACTGTTATAAGGAAGAGCTCTTTAAGTGCGCCAAAAGAATACTTCGATACCTCAAAGCGACAAAGAACGGCTTGATATTCACGAAGGCCGGCCAAGACATGTACGGTATGGCTGATGCGGATTGGGGCTCCTGTAAGCTCGACCGAAAATCATTTTAAGGCTACTGTATTAAATACGCTGGTACGGGTATAAGCTGGATGTCGAAAAAACAAAAGAGCGTCGCCCTTTCGACAGCAGGGGGCTGATTCTCACCCATGCGAATTGAAAGCGTAGACGCAAAATACTCGAAGGCTTAGACATTTGTCGAATAAAAATAAGATAATTCGACAGAGTCATTAGATATTTATTTTCTCATTCGAATTCAATGTATGTAGAATGGCGTTCAGAATACAGATTTTGGGTATCGCTCGACTTTTTACGTATAATTCCAAGTCATAACCCTTAAGAGTCGTATAACACTTATTTGCTAATGAAGTGAGAATTGGCACCCAGAAGCGGAATACGTCGCTTTAACGAAAGCTGCAAAGGAGGCGATACACTTAAAGAGTCTGTTTAAACGCTTGGGAGCTGACTACGAACGAGTTATTGTTTTAACAGATAATCAAGCAGCCCTCAAATTAAGCGAAAATTCAATGGTGACGTCGAAGTCAAAACACATTGAAGTATGCCCAGTGGTGGGGGGAGTGGTTGCAGGACGGCGGCGCAGCAGGGAAACAACAGGAACGGTTGATCACATTTTAATTTATACATCGTTAAGACTCCAGTCTCTTAACTCCTTTATTTGCCTATCACACACATTGATTTCAAAATGCACTTCATTAGGAACTGTATCCAAGAAGGAGCAATAGACGTCAAGTATCTGCGAAAGGAAGACATGGAAGCAGATCTGCTAACCAAAGCTTTAGCTGGTCCGCGTTTGGTGAAGTTGCGGAACAGCCTTAGACTGTCCTGATCACCACGATAGTGCCATGAAGAGGAGTGTGAGTACTGGCCACAGCACTGTCGACGTTCTCCGTTTAAATTCGATATGACATGATACTGTCATGTATTTTCATATTGTCAATGCAAATCGGTTTGTTATAAGATTAACAATTTTATTATTTAAAAACCTATTTTTAGAGGCTAAAAATTCACCCATGCCGGGATTCGAATAGTGTAATCATGTGGGTACAGTGATATCGTTCCGATGTTAAACCTAACTGCAAAGTAGGTAGTCGGGGCTGTAAGTAATGCAATTTGCTTAAGTCAGATGTCACTGCCTGTACGTAATACATAGAATATTGTAAAGAGGTTCGAGATTTCACTGATGCCGTGAGTCGCCCATTGGCTCAATTGGTAGAGCGCTGGTACGGATAGCCAGAGGTTGCGGGTTCGAATCCCAGCATGGGTGAAATTTTTAGCCTCTAAAAATAGGTTTTTAAATTTGTTCCTTAGCACGGGTTAGTGCATTAAAAATAAAAATTGTGTAATTTTATTATTATTTATATATTTATTCACTGTAAACAATGCAAGATTACAATATCAATAGTTTGCCAAACTGCTAATGCAGTTTATCGGCAAGCTCTTGGTAACAGTTCTTTTTATCTTACTAAATTAACATTGTCTTCTACACAACTAAAATTATCCATAATAATATTTTATGTCTACAGACTACTTAACAGAAAACGCTTAAGCATATTTTTAAATTGTGCTTTTCTGAGGTGCTTATTACATAATTCCTCTGGGAGGCTTTTGTAAATTGCAATAAAATGTGTATTTTATGTTCGCCATGTCTTTCCACGTAAAATAAGCCCCAACAAATATCTGTACGCACGCAATATTTTGTAAGACCTAATAATTAGTGTTTATGTCGATTCCCCGTTTACATAGGTTTAGCACGTTTTACTGGGCATGTATCGTGACCGTCAGAATGGCCGGTCAACAATCGTATTTGACTTTGGAATAGCGTCCAAAAATTACTTATTAATTGCTTATATTTCAACTATGAGAGATTTGCTTACTACATATTAACAAAAAAAAAGGTAATTTAAAGTTGACCGTCCATTCTGACGTCAGAATGGCTGGTCAATGCCCTTAGCATAGAAACTATGTAGAATTTCTGATTTTTTTGTGGATAATAAATTGCTTATCAATTGCTTACTTAAAAGTTTATAAACTAAGATGGTGTAGCTATCAAGGAAATAAAGATATCGTATTGGAAGCCCCCAAGCGCCTGTTAAAGGTAAAAGAGCAATTATCTTAAAACTTATTAAAAGTCTGATATATCACAAGTACCTGCTACGACACAGTGTCATTACTTCAAGAAAAAATATTAAAGTACGTAATTTTATCTTATTTATTCGTTTATTTACATTAATTTATGAATAATAAGTAATTTGCGTGACATTTATTTCCTAACGTAAATAATACAATGTGGTATGATTTTTTTGTTGATACTCCTAATAATTCTCTTACTAATATCGTCGTAACATTGCCATGTATTTTCGCGCCTACAATGTGCTTTATAGTGGCCCATTTCACCAACAGCAGGAGGAATGAATTCTTTTATTGATATCAAATTATATTCATTGTCCTTGTTGTTGTTAAATTATTGTTGTTGGTGCATCATATACAGAAATAAACTCCTCCGATATTTCAAAACTTACGAGGTTTTTTAACACCAGTTCGAACATTTTGATGCCTTTGCAAGTAGTTCGACGGCAAGGTGTCATGTCTTTATTGTTTAGTAATATGTTTGCAGCTTTCTGGATATCAGTTGCACGTTTATCATGTAAACGTAAAACAGACACTTTTCTAAAAACCTATTTAAAGGCTAAAAATTTCACCCATGCCGGGATTCGAACCCGCAACCTCTGGCTATCCGTGCCAGAGGTTGCAGGTTCGAATCCCAGCATGGGTGAAATTTTTAGCCTCTAAATAGGTTTTTAAATTTTCCTTAGCACGCGTTAGTGCATTAAAAATAAAAATAGTATAGACACTTTTCTGCTTACTTTGTTTATAGGACAGTCTAAATCGGTGCAAGACTCTTTTTCTTCCGCACTATACAGATAACAGTCAATCAGAATTCGATCAAAAATATACAATACATTGCATTCGCAATTTACTTCAATAACTATTCCTTTTTTAATCTGTTTAAAGTAAGTTCTAGCCAAGGATGTTCAAATTTTGTAAACCTCTTCGTTCTTCTTTTCACACATAGATTTAATGAGCTGGCAAAGCATATGGTCACTTTCTAGTATTATTTGATTTATACTACTTCCATCAATTTATAACAATGCTAAGGCTTGGCACACGGAGTCCAGTGCACACGTATTTGTAGTAATTACAAATTCGCTGTCAACAATAAATCTGCCGCCGTTCGAGAGCAATAAAACTTTTCTTCTTGGTTTAGTATGATGATCTTTACTTTTATTTTCATTTTTAACCATACCCAGCCCTCTCCAATTCTCTACCAAAGTTGGATTATTAGAAAAAATCGAGTCATCAGTAAATTCGGAGACTTTTTTTTTATATCTTTTGTTTTTGCTTTTTTCTGTTGCGTCTTTGGGGTTTTCTTTGGAGCAATTATGTAACTGTTTGAAATTTTCAACTTCCCGGTTAGAAATTTTAGGTGCTTCATGATAAATTCGTCAACACGTAATCGGTGAGACTTGATGTTGATGTTTAA
Organism: Yponomeuta sedellus; assembly: GCA_934045075.1. Lineage (NCBI taxonomy): Eukaryota > Metazoa > Arthropoda > Insecta > Lepidoptera > Yponomeutidae > Yponomeuta > Yponomeuta sedellus. Next base: position 9,918,174 of record OW203724.1, on the reverse strand, counting down.
AAAAAGTCTTTTCAAATTTTTAAAATAGGATTCTACATTGGATGATGTAGGTTTGTCTATATTTGATCGGTAAAGATTTTTCATCACATTAGACCATAGCGGAAACTGGATCATCAGACGTGACAAAAATAGAGAACCAACGGAACAAAAACTAACATTTACTTCTAAGCAATTAAAGTACCACTTTTAGCCACTTGATGGCGCTGCTATATTTTAGATATTCTAATACATGTGTATACATAATTTCGGCTTTGGTCTACATGTAAACAAACCATTTATAGAATCGGTACAAATGCGGAAAGAAAGAAAAAGTGGTTTGATCCTTCTAGATCATTCATTAAATTAAAAAATATAATTTTGTTTAACTACGCCTAACACGTGCAAAGTATTTAAAAGATAATTTTGCGGGTATCGTTGATTACATAAAATCAGCATTAATAGAGAACAAACGCAACACAAATAATATTCACTTCTAAGTAATTAAAGTACTGTAGCATTAGTTCCTCTACCCAACCACAGATGGCGCTGTTTGTGTTCTAAATGCGCTATGGTTTTGTCCGAAGGCCCTACATAATACTGAACAAAATTGGATAGTATTTGAGCACTAAACCAATACTGACTGTCCACTAATAATTGGCACGACTAGTGACGTAGCTAATATACCTCGCTTTGCGCTGTGGTGCGAGTAGTACAGTTACTAATCCGTAATCCTTAGTAAGTTTCATATTGCTTCAATAAATAGATCCGTGCGTGCTGTGCTGTGTCGTGCTGAAACAACGTTTCTCTTGTCTGCTGACACCCTGTCCTACAGTACCACTTTTAGCCACTAGATGGCGCTGGCATATATTTATTCTAGTACATGTATAAATTTACATAATATCAGCTTTGCTCTACATGTAAACAAACCGTCTAACATAAAATGTTGCAGTCGGGACCCATTACTGTTTGTTTAAAGTCCTCTAATGGGTCCCGACTGCATCATTTTATATAAAATAATAAATGCAACAGTTTGAGCAAATAATGCTTATAAAGTTATATTATTTGGTCCCTCAAGTAAAGCAGCATGAACTCTTCTGATTCGACATTAGCATTTGAAAATAAAATTATCTTATTTTTTCCCTTTCAGTTGATTTATCACTGCAGTCGGGTTCTTTTATTTTTTTAAATATTTTTTTTTATTTGTATTTGTAATGCCTCAATTCACGTAAATGCCTGAGGATACAAGCAGAAATAATAATCAACCATGACAAAACATGCAAGTAGGTACCTAAGTAAAAAAATGAATCTACCCTACCTAATTACAGGTAACAGAAAAAACGAAGTATTCTTAAGTATTCAGTGGTAGTAGATATAAATAACAAAGCATAATATCTACTTCGGTAAGAAAATTATGCAGCTTCAATACAAATTTTATTTGTAATATGAAAAGATTTTGCTTGCTTATTGAACAAATACAAGCAACGAGCAGCAGAGCCTTTCGCTATGTAACACAAGTTACAAAATAATAATTACTTGCTCTTTTACCTATAACAGGCGCTTGGGGGCTCCCAGTAATCTTATACGATAACTTTATTTCCTTGATAGCTACACCATATTAGTTTATAAACTGCAATTGCAATTGATTGTAAGCAATTGATAAGCAGTTTATCATCCACAAAAAAATCAGAAATTCCACATAGTTTGTATGCTAAGGGCATTGACCAGCCATTCTGACGTCAGAATGGACGGTCAACTTTAATAAACTTTTTTTTTGTTAATATGTAGTAAGCAAATCTCTCATAGTCGTAAGTAAATATAAGCAATTAGTAAGTAATTTTTGGATGCTATTTCAAAGTCAAATACGATTGTTAATCGGCCATTCTGACGGTCACCATGTATCAGCCATTCATCGTTTGAAAACATTGAAGCGAAACGAAATTCAGTGTTGCCAGAGCATTTTAGAAAAAGTCCGAAATCGAGTCTTAAATTACCTGTGAGCTGTTTTCTAGAACTAAATTTCGGGTTTATCGACGCTGTCGGCTATGACACTTCGATACAACCGATTTTCATATTTTATATAATATCGTGATTTGTTTTCAAATTTATTCACTGTTAAGCTGAGTGCGATTTAATCACTTTTAAATGGAATATGAATCAATACTTTGGTGAGCGAAAACGTAGATGAATTCAATTCAAGATAACAATTGCAAAATTTTATCGTTTAGTTATGGTCTTAAAAATTACAATTTTGGAAGAGACTTGCATGCACAACACAGACAATTCTAGTGTGCAAGTTAGTATAACGACACTTCGTTGCATACATCACAAAACTGTTATTTTAAGAAATAAGATAAAAATATGAATTGTGATAAAATTAGTTAGTAATGTGCCCTTTCATTATGAACCAACTATTTCCCCCGCGAGGGGCACGGGTCTCTTCCTTGAGGAAGGTATAGGCTATACTCCACCAAGGGTGCTAAGTCCGAATTGGTGGAGGCTTGCAAGACTAGTGGCTGCTCTTACTGTCAAAAATTTCAAGCCGCTCTAAGGCTTCTGAGTTTCCTTAGCGGCTGTCATCGATAAATGGCTTAACGTGCGTTGCAAAGCATGGAGTTGCTTGAAAAAATGGCATAATTAAGCGTAAATCACAGGCGCACCCTACCTTGCTTAAAACTTCGTGATCGTTTAAGATTACTCAGGCAGCCGGGGCTACGAGCAATACGTGCCCTATTTATCTATTATGGAAACTTTTTATCTTTTGTAGAAAATATTATTTCACTAAATACAAAAAACATTCTGGAGGTGATTTTAAAGATCAAACATTGCTATAAATTTGAACGTGGTGGTAGCCTAGTGGACAGAACAAAAGACTAGGAAGCTAGAGACCCAGGTTTGATTCCGAGTGTGGGCTTGTACCAATGAATTCATTTTCTAAATTATGTACATTTGTAAAGTTTAGTTATAGTAGCAATGCAGTGGCATTGCTACTATAACTTACGATGAAGGAAAGCTTAGTGAGGAGTGTCAGAGGTGTTCAAAAGCCTCGGCGCTTGAAATTGCTAATTTACGGTGGGTGCGTGTGGTAGTTAGGTCCATATTAACGACCTCTGTGGCGTAGCGGTAGCGCATTTGCCTACCCTGAACGAGGTCCCGGGTTCGAATCCCGGCTGGGGACAAAAAAAAAACACCAGGTATTGGATGTTTACATGTTTGTGATGTCGCTGTTTGTAGTTCCCACGACACAGGGTATCCTAGTGTGGGGCCAGAAGCAATGTATATGCCTGCATATTAATGTTATGTTGTATTCTTCCTTAAAGAGAGAGTCTATGCCCTGCAGTGGGACTTTTATAGGCTGCATAAAAACACTGAAACAAAATTTTAAAACATTTTAACCTGCAGTCAGTTTTATAATTTCATGCTCAAAAATACTGTCACTTTGATATGTGTGTCAGGATCGCCAACCATCACAAACCATCATATTGCACACCCCGATATTGTACAGCCAATAGTCCGTTTACCTGTACACGGAATATTGGCTGTACGTTAGTGAGTGTTCGTTATCCGAATGTACGTTATTGGGTCTAAACCAACATCTTAAGGCTGTAGTACACAATGGTCCATTATGGCCCACTGCTCACGATTGCCAACAGTAGGCCACGATCACTTGCTGTTTACACAATGGCGCGTGGCTCATTGCTGTCTGGCAAACCACTTGCGACGGACGTGGATGTAATCGCGGCCGCAGCTATTTATTTATGTACTATTTATTTATTTTCTTTATTTACAAGTATTACATAAGTATGTAAAACAAAGTTATTAAAAAAAAGGCGCATAAATACGGGCTAAGATTGATATAAATCAATAAACTTGAAGGTCTTTTGATTGATCTTCATTGTTCCGCCGTACGGACCTTTTGGGCGATTTATAATTCAAGTACTTCTACAAAAAATCATCGCAACAAAAAAAGTACTCTATATCTATCCCGGTCAGCGGTCGGTGGCGAACTAACCGATGGGCCACTGTGTAAACAGGGATGGGCCACGCTACGCCACGATTCCTTTGAAGTGTGCCCAAAAAACCGACAACTGTCCGATTGCTCGCCACGATAGGCAATTGCCACTCACAGCCGCTCAGAACAAGAACTAAAGCATATAAGGAGCCGTAAAATAAAAAGTGAGTAGTGAATAGCTGTCCTTGTTACTCTTGCAAGGATGTACTATAGCTATATATAGCAAGCTTTAGTGTACTCCGCCAAACAAATTTCACAATCGTACTAGGTTGCCCATAGAAAGTCATAGTTATATTGAGGGTCATAGACAAAAGTAGAAATCTATAAGGATGGGACAAACAACATGAAAACGTCGATACCATTTATTCCTTAACTAAACATTCTGTAAATATAGCAGTCTATATTAATATTATATAGTATTAGCTGGCGCTGCAAACCTTGGTGTGCCATATTTATTTAACCTACGATATATTCTCAGCTCTATAAACTCTTGTTCTCACTTATATGTTGCAAATACACAAATGTCATCAAAATCGGTAAACCCATTTACAAAGAGTTCGATAACATGCACAGTTAGATTGTTATATTATATGAGATTTACTAAGGTTGTAACTTGTAAGTGCAAAGTCTGGTATGTAATGTAAGTTTGTATGTATGTACAGCATGAGACCAGGTTAGATAAAAAATACAGAAATCTATTTATTTTTTCAAGTTCAATTTGCATCCAATAAAGAAACTTTTATCGATCTAACTATAACTACATTGCGAACTTTATGCATTCAAAATTTTAGAGCACTGTTCAAAAAAAGAAGTGTAACAATAATACTTGTGGTCGTTTTTTATCCCTAAGTTTCATGTCTGACAAAAGTTATAAACATTTATAAAATAAAACAATTTATTGCACAACCAGCGTCACACTCACATTATTTAAAATTCCTGGTTCCTGAAGAAGGGTAACCTGTGTATCAGGAACCAAAGCAGTGCCTTTAAATGGGAATTTCAAAAAACAAGAAGAACACGTGAAATAAAATAATAGGAAAAATTGTTCAGTACTAGTACGAGGGGGTATGGAAATCCCCTCGTACTAGTACTGAACAAAACTATCGCTGGGTTAGGAGGACAAACATCAAATGTTTTTTAATTTTTCCTAATAATAAAAATAAAACATTAAAATTCTGGCTATTTATAAACATACTTATAAAACAGTAAAGAACTTATACAAATTAATTTATATGAAATTATTTCTCTTTCAATGACAGTCTTTGTTAAAAATAATGTCCTAACCTAATCTTGTATATGAAACAGTCTTCTTCAAAATGTCAGCTGCAAACGTACGTGATTTTGTTCAATACCAATTGGACCGTGAATTTCACATTTGTTGCATTGTGCTTTCTTTGGGTAACCTGAAATAAGAAATTATTAATTAAAAACCACTATAATCAGCCATAAATACACCCTTGAAGTTCTTTATTAATTTGACAAAATACCGTAGATATAAAATCCAGTACTGCTGGACACCTTTTTTTCACAATAGTGATGTCATTTGTTGCCATATTATTATTATATTACTACACGTAGATTATGTTGCGAAAACTATTCAAGTTAATTTTCTATAAGATATCGATATCAACCCTTTATATGTCCCCACTGTTGGGGCACGGGTCTCTTTCTGTATTGCAGGAAGGTTAGGCCATACTCTTCCACTGAGGCCAAGTCCGGGTTGGTAGAGGATTGTAAGACAGTGGCGGGCCTTACTGTCAGAAGTTATCAAACCGCCCGTAGGGCTTCCGACATGGCTTAACGACTGTCATTACATGACAGCCAGCAACAACGGCTTTACGTGCCTTGCACGCCTTGCACATTCTCTATCTATATCTTCCGAAGCACGGAAGATATAGATATAGAACCTATCGTATTACAAGTTCTAATTTTTTTGAAATCAGGTGGAATTACTATAAGTAAAAATAATCCCCTTCTGGTAGTTTTCAATTTATCATGCTGAAACTATAAAATAATATCAATAATAATACATAATATAATCAAGAAAAAATATTAATGCAATCAATAGATTCAAACAGAAATATATTAATCAATAATCATAAACAATAGAATCGGTAACTTCATAGAACGTTACTAAATCAAGCTTTCAAAAGTTAATTAAGATTTAGTGAAATAAACACAAGAAATAAAAAAACTTCTTTACTAAGTATCGATAACTTTTTCACTGAGGTAGTGGGAAACGCCCATACCTATCGCCCTAAAATAAACAACAAACTTTTTACTGTGATTAAATCATGATTTATTACCTTTGAAACACTATTCTCAGATGATATTAAAGCTATGTTGCAATTCCAGTAGCTCATAGTTCAAATTCAAGGAAAAAAACCACTATAAAGTACACAAAATTGAGCCTTACCGGTGGAAGCTGATGAAGGTGGTTTTGTTTTCTCTTCTCCCGAATGGGTTTTACATGCCAATATCACACACGCCATTCTGATGTTCTACGTATACTCCATACTATATATATTCACTAAAATTCACTTCAAATTGTCTTAAAACAACCCAAAAAACACAAGCTTTTTGGAGACGACGCACTCCAACATCTGTTGTCTAACACACTGCCAATTCGAAGGTACTTGGCAGCCTACTACAATCTGTAACTTTATAAACATTTCTAATTCGGTAGCATAATGGTAACCAAAGGTAACCAACTGACAATTGGGCGTGGTACGTTTTGAATAATAAAACATCACACTACTATATTTTTCTCTGTTTAACACGTGGTTGGCGACGTGTCAAACTAACGAGACAGACATGTGTCAGGTGTTCATTTAATAACGCTCCTTCTATGCTTTAGTTCTTATTCTGAGCCTTGCCGCCACTTCACACCATTGCCCAGTGTATCTACGCATTGGCGAGCAGCACAGACGATATAGGGATACTAGCGAGCAGTGGCCATTATGGGCTATCTGGCCGCATTATCTGTGGTTACAACACAGAACAATTAAACCAACAGCGGTTGCACAGAACAAAGGCTGGTTGTCATCACAGAAGTGAGTTGTCATCTTTATGTAGTCTGCGCTAGTTTTAACAACCAGCACAGACTACAGTGATTTGTTCACAAATGAATGACTTGTTTACATTTTGTGTTTGGACATAAATTTAAAAATTTTGGATTATTTTTGGCCGATTGGCGTGGCGACAAAATAATTGAAATAAATTTGTTGTCAGATGAATCTACATCTCAGAATCTCAATCAGAATTGTTCTGAGGATCCACTGAGGATCGTTGACCTAGACCACAGCGTAAACAAAACGTTAACCATACGTTAAACAAATCGAACTTACAACCCGTCAATGTGACCCAGTCAGATGGCACCGGCCCGCAAGACCAGCGACCAGCAGTTGTGCGAGCTGCTAGACTTCATGGAGAAGAATGTGGACATTGCTCGGGCTAAGGCGCCGCACAGCCCCGCAAGTAAGGCGGTGCTGCTGGCGCGCTGGACAGAGCTGGCGCGGCAGCTCAACACGGTCGGTCGAAGCAAGTCACCGGCCTATTGGAGAAGTGTAAGTGATTTAATATAGAAAGTGGAGAGGACATGCGGCTGACACTCTAAAGCACAAAAGTATTTGAAGCCCTACAGAACTTGCACTGGTGTAACATTTTTGCGTAGAGTGTAAACTCTACGCAAAGGTCATAAGGTGACAGACACACAGTTGAATGTTTACTTAGGTATTAATATTCGCTTTCATTCATCATGAAACTAATTAACTTCACAAGTGCAAAACTTAATTTCACCAACATTATTTTAATAACCATCTAATAATAAGTGATGAATTATTTGCATTGGTTGGTACAATAGATTACATGGACTGGATAAACTAGATTATGAGCTTCACCATGATATTGTAACATGCAATGTTACTTATCTGTTGTGTAGAAATAAATAAAATCAAATAAACACAATATGCGATTATATTATTCGAACCTCTTTACTTTACGAAATTTCACTGATGCTGGTGAGTCGCTCATTGGCTCAGTTGGAAAGAGCGCTGGCACGGATAGCCAGAGGTCGCGGGTTCGATTCCTGGCATGGGTGGAATTTTTAGCCTCTAAATAGGTTTTTAACAATATGGGATTTTAAATCGAATGTTATCTCATATACATTCCATCTGGGTTTTGTTTAATTTTAAATCCAGAAAAATGAAAGATGGTCAAAAAATTATCCACAAAATGATGATTAAATAAACTAATCCAAGATTGTTGGATTTGTACACATATGAATTGATTCGCCATTTAACATTCATTCTATGTAAATATTTATTCATCCTGAGCAAAAATGCTCAATGCAAGACACAGATAAAAAGTGAACTGTATAATTTCAATCAAGAATTTTCATTGATTTTTGTATTGGTGCTGTTATGTTACTTTGAAGCTACTTTCATATAAGTAAGACCAGTGGGTCTTACATATATGAACCATAGTGAACTAAATAGCACTAACAGAAGCCTATATTGATATGAAAGACTATATTGTTTATGAAACTGATTAATAATAATATGCCATTCTGCCCTTCCTTTTCAGTATTGGCATGAGTTGAAATACAAAACAAAACTGAAGGCAATGAAGATGAAGAAAAGCATAATTGATTGTGAGAATGTAAGAATGCCCAAGCTCACTGAGTTTGAGTTGCGACTGCTCGGCATACTAGGTGTTGATGTTCCCAAGAGGCCAAGGAGTGAGTTATTAATTTAGCATTATTATTACATTGCAAGTCGGTAGGCATATCTCAGTGCTTAAAATTGGCAATCCGTAGTGCACACTTGTGATGATCACTGCAATAATCACTCACTCTCTCTGTGAGAAGATGTATATTTGTACTAGCCCCAGTCTGCATGTACATCTTGTAGTTTCTTTTATTCCATAGCTTATTGAGACCACTGCTTGTATCAATAAGGATCAAAATTGTAGAAAATGAGCCACATGACTATATGTGGTCTGAATCTAATTTCCAAAATATATGAAAGTAGTTCAAAACTCTAGGTAGCCTACATAATGTAAATACTAGAAATAAACATAAACTTTCGTTCGCAAGATTTGGCAAAGTTTAGTGCATCCTTTATGGAGCATTGTATATGTATACATTTCTACATTAAGATCCCTGAGTATATATTAAGCTTGCCTGAAATGCAGTTAAAAAAATATGTAAAGTTAGTACGCTGTGCCAAAAGGGCTACTATGACATAAAGGGTTATTTATATGACAATAATATCTGGAATTAAATCCCCTACAATGCATGAATTCTATGTTTTATAATAAGAGATCGGATAATCAGATGTATATTTGCCTAAAGTTGAGATGTTGGCTAACCGGGATTCCAGGATCGACAAATATTGTATTTTATTATAGAATCAAATCGGGTGTAGCTATATTCACTTATTTTAAGGTGCTTATATGGAAGTAAATACACATGAACAGCTGTGTAATCCCGGTGTCGTGTCTTTAAAAAAAATGCAACATGCGAAAGACGTCGTTTTCCCACCGAGATATAGACTAGATTCGTAATCACAAATTTCACAGATTCATATTTTAAAAAATATTTTGTAAGAAGCCGAAGAAGCCGCTTCGGTAATATTGCAGCCAAAAATGAACTTTAGGTAAATATGCATCCGATTATCTGATCTCAATTTATAATACCTGCAAACGTCACGATTTTTTCCAAGTTACAAAATTTGAAATAGTTCCCCTGAAGTTACCAACCTGCGTGAAAATAAGCGTAAACTATATTGTAAACTGATTGTTGGAAGAAGCGGGAAACCTCCAAACCGCAGAGGAAAAAAAACATACTACCTAGGAATAATGTCAATACCTTTAGTTAGTTAGACCTTAGATTTCCGCACTTTGCCTTATAGTTGGGCCATTGTACATAGCAAGTGCTGAGTATGTTAACACTTCAGACTCTAGGATTCCTCACGTTCTTATCCCACAGTTAGGGTATTGCTACCGTAACTTCACAAATATACATAACTTAGAAAACAAAGTCATTGGCACCTGCCCACGGGAGTCGAACCCACGATCTCCCGATTGAGAATCCTGCGTTCTACCGCTCCGCTACCTAGTTTTAATGGTATTATCGAAAATTAAAGTAGCAATACCTTTGATTAGGGACAGTACATTTTTTTAATGAAATTTCTGAAGTTTTTATTTTTAGAATTAACTAACACAGACAAAAATTCTGAGCAAAACCTTACTCTTTCATTTTTACACTTTTTGGACAAAGTATATGTAGTGTTTCAAGAAAAAAACATTGTGTTTCATCATCATGTTCATATAATTTCGTCTTTAATTTGAAAATACAAAACATTAAAAATATTTCAGGTCCGATTCCGGTGGTCGTAACAAGAATATCGCAGTCTGTTGGTAAGTTTGTTTGTTCTTTTGGGTTTTTCTACTTCGTCCATAGTTAATATTTCTAAATTTATTTATTATGCATAGTAGACTTTACATAGTGGGCAAAACACAAAAGTGCCATGACTTTTCTGTTTTGACCACTATGTAAAGTCTACTATGTAGGTATATATACTTTACAAAGTTGGCAAAACATAGCTATGGTCCTTTTTTAAATCAATTAATTTCTTTATTTAGATGCAACTGGTGACCACAATGACAAACCGGAAGCTATTTCGCAGTGGGAATCAAAATTTGTGGAAACAAAAACAGAACCTGAATGTAAGTATTAACACATGAATTTTGCTTAATGTCGGAGAACTTAAAACATAAACGATAAGAAAACTAAAGAATATTTGACGAGTTTTTTGTACAGTACGCTAAACATACCTATTTTTAACTAGCTGGTGCCCGGGACTTCATCTGCGCAGGATTAATATTTCGAGTACCGTATATTAGCGTGGCGCAGAAAAGGTTTTGGCAGCGCACGCCAGAATAGCTCGCAGATGGTAGATTTGTCCTACTTGACACTTACGTCCTATTTCGGACAATTCACACAATTATCATTATAAATTGTAGCCTGTGTTATTCTGATGTATAAGCTATATTATTGTAAAGTTTCATTAAAATCAATTCAGTTTTTACGTGAAAGAGTAACAAACATCCATCCATACTTACAAACTTTGGCGTTTATAATATTAGTAGGATAGTAGGAAGTAGGATATACTCGTCGTGGTTAAACATCTTACATACAATATTATACTTTGTGGAGTCCCGTACCCGAAGCGTGCCAGCCCGTCCGTCTGACCTAGAAAGGACCTTTGTTATTTCTCTAACCAGGTAGCTTTTTTAAAAACATTAAAGAATGTAATAAATAAAGTACGGGGGTTTACATACATGAAACAGTTTTTTTTTCTACTTTGCTATATTATGTAATATTTATTTACAATTTTCAAAGGTGGTATAATTATATTTTAGTGAAGTCTCATAAAGTCATAAAGTATATTAACAACAAATACCGAACATCCGAAAAGTTCCGAACTAATGAACGAAAAATAATTTTGGTAAATTGCTACATAAGCTGGTCTTTATGCGTATGATTATACGAACCAACGAGCTCTGGCATTGTAGACACGCACGGGTTCTACCTGTACGCTGCCACCGCTAAATAACTTCGACAAATTATAAAGCGTTATAATTATAACTTATATTTCCTTTACGGAACTTCGGCGCGCGAGTTCGACTTGCGCTTGGGCGGTTATTATAATAAGTTAGTTGTGGCAGCACCACACTACTATTTTTGGTATCTATCTAGTAACACTCGTGGCCTAGTGGAACCGAGTGATTGGAATCCATTACTTGGGTTACGCAACATCAGGCGCGGTCAAGTGCTGGATGGGTGACCATCCTGTGACTACCGCTAGTGGAATTTTTCCGAGCGCTTCCGTGCTCCGCAAGGCACGCTAAGCCGTTTGTGCCAGCCGTCATGTAATGGCAGTCGGTAACCATGCCAGAGGCCTTATTATGGGCGGCTTAATAAGTTCTGTCAGTAAGGCCCGCCTCTGTACAATCCCCCACCAACCCGGACTTGGTCCCAGTGGTGGAGTATGGCCTAACCTTCCTGAGATGCAGAAAGAGACCCGTGCCCCAGCAGTGGGGACATACTGAAGGTTGCTATTATATTATCATTATCCAGTAGCGTAAGAAACTCAATCCATCTCAATATGTGATTTTCTCTGTTGTTTCCTCAGGTCACGAAAATATTGCGGACGAAATTGAACACGATGATTTCTTTTTGCGGGATTTAAACAGCGAACGTAAGTTTCATTTTGTTTACTTTAATTTTATTTAGGGCTGATTTTTCAACAGTCGGATAACTTTTATCTGAGGAATAAAAATGGCGGTTTTACAGCTTATGTATGAAAATTATGTCAAACCGCCATTTTTATTCCTCAGATAAAAGTTATCTGACTATTGAAAAATCAGCCCTTAGTTTCATTGGGTCATTTCTATCGTTGTTTTTCTTCTATAACCTTACGTAGGTCAGTGTTGCAGACGTATTTAATAGAGAGTTTCCACATCATGAGTCTTCACTTGCTTTATGATTAGTACCTACTTAATAGGCATATTTCACTGGCCAGTAAAATCGGAGTTTAACCAAACATTGACGATCAGCGCGATCCCTATTTGGAATGTTGACCTCTAATCATCCATCCATTATCAGCTCTTGTCTAAAATCCAGAATAATTCATAAACGGTATTTCAACTTTCACGTGACACTCCCTAATTAATCTAATTATGCTACGCGATAGAAACTAAACGTGTAGTAATGTCGTTAAAACCGCTATTGGTGTTACTATGCTATTTTGAACAACTATGCATTTAGTAGGTCTCACTGGTGCGGCGAATTTCAGGTCAGCTTAAATTCATCCGTTGGCGTAGATAAGACGCAAACAGCCTAACAGGGGCCTGTTTCATAGAACTACAATTTATGGTAATGTGGGTTAATAGTCGTCGGGGCTATAAGTAATGCAATTTGCTTAAGTCAGATGTCGCTGCCTGTACGTAATACAGAGAATATTGTAAAGAGGTTCGAAATTTCACTGATGCCGTGAGTCGCCCATTGGCTCAATTGGTAGAGCGCTGGTACGGATAGCCAGAGGTTGCGGGTTCGAATCCCGGCATGGGTGAAATTTTTAGCCTCTAAATAGGTTTTTAAATTTGTTCCTTAGCACGGGTTAGTGCATTAAAAATAAAAATAGTGTAGCCTGACTATATTGAGATGTTACATTCGCACTATAATTACACAATATTGTCAACATACGAAATACGGTAACTAAGCACTGCGGAGCCCTAATCATAGGCCTACAGGTGGCTACTGCAGTATGCTCCTATAAACTATATTATATTTAAAGTTTTTTTAAACATTTCCATCATACATACGCTAGAGTTACACATTGTGTAGTGTAACTCTAGCGGTTTTGACAGCGCACGCTAGAATAGCTCGCAGATCGTAGATTTTTTCCTATTTACCGTCATATTATGGACAATTCACAAAATATCTTTCTAAATTGTAGCCTATGAGTTATTCTGATGTGTAAACTATATTATTGTAAAGTTTCACTGAAATTCATTCAGTAGTTCTACGTGAAAGAGGAACAAACATCCATCCATGCATACTTACAAACTTTCGCGTTTATGACATTAGTAGGATTTTAATCAATCCTCGCCAGTTAGTGCAGATATTCCGGCGATTGGTCGCCGCTAATATCATATCAACCCGCATAGGTCTTGGCCTAATTAGATAGATAATTATTTATATGAACTTTTTGGCACACGCACACCTTTTCAAACATTATTAATTACAATAATTGAATAAAACAAAAGGTAAGAGAGTACTTGTAGTCGGCCTTAAGGCAGGGCCGCCCCTGAGGCAAACGCTCTTCGTGGTCCAGGCCCTTCCTGAGAAACCAAACCGAAACCTAAATCAACTATTCGCAACAAATTTCAGAGGGAAAGTACCGCGGCTCGGACGGCTCAAGCCACCGGGTCGGAGACGATGACACCGACCGCGTGCTGGGGTGGGCGCGCCGGCTGGAGGTGCGCCGACTCGAGGGTGATCGCCGGCTCGCTGACGCGCTGCTCAATGTGGCCAACAGCCAGGCAGAGCTCGCGCGGACGCAGCGACTCCTCGCGGACGCCCTCAATGCCATCCGGCAAGAGATAACGCTTTACCTCAGACCCCAACGCCAAGAGGAGCCGCACCCACAACAGTAAAGGTTCGTCGGAAAATAACTCAGTTGCGGCAGTTACCTTCGGCTTCTGAGGTTTCGTCGACGCTTTCGACACGAAAGAAGAAGGGATCGCCTTTCAAAGATATCATGTCGGGGAACGATTATTTAAGCGAGATCGAGACCGAGAGATATCTACTCTTTGCAGTGTCAGAGATCCAAGACTGCCGAGACTAGCCCTTAAACCTCTACAATGTAGGTTATGAACAATAAGTTACTTGAAAGTTTAGTAAATTATATCTAAGCTCATATTATAATTGATTTTTAAATAAATAAAAATACCGGTCTTGCTATGAAAACTCGTTGTAGCGGGATTTTTATTTCATTTTATAAAGGAGGAAAAGCAGAAGTAACAACAAGCACTTAAATACAGTCAATTTAGTTAATTCCTATGATACTCCATTTTGTTTTTTATTTTGCCGCCCGCTATTGTTTCTTCAGACAGACAGGCTGACTGTGACTTGACAATCGACATCACATTAATCTTTACATGTGTGACCTTTCTTCAATTGAGTTACGGGCTACCTTGCAACTAAAACTTAAAGGTCGTGCTGCTATTGACTGTACAATCGACAGAACATTAACTTGTAAAGCGTGTACTCTACTCTGTTATATTACCGGCGACGTTGCAACAAAAGTCGTTCGTCCTTGACGTATACTCTATCAACCTTAATTGTGCACATATGTAAAGGTTGACGCAAGGACGTGATGTCGACTATACAGCCCCAGTTCAGGCCCTAGAGTCTAATACTTACATAGTTTTCAATAGAATGAAATAAGCACGACAATGGTTGACGAGGGCTGCTACTTATGTATGCGGAATAGAAAAAATAAACAAATGGATATGGCTAAATATGCTTTTATTGTTTTTCAAAGTATTCTCCACTATGATCGATGCATTTTTGCATTCGATGAAACCAATTTGTAAAACACTTTTTCCACTCTGATTGAGGTATCTCCAAAACGTGCTGTTTGAACACATCTACGGCATCTTCACAGGTCGAAAATCGTTGAGCACGTAATTTATTCTTTACATTTGGGAATAAATAGAAATCATTGGGAGCCAAATCAGTGCTGTACGGTGGATGACCCATCAATTCTATTTTTTGACCATCCAAAAATATAGTTGTTTCCTGAGATGTATGACAGCTGGCATTGTCATGGTGAAGTATGATTCTTCGTCGCTGGTTGTTTTGGCGTATTTATTCAAATACTTCCGGCAAACAAATGGTCGTGTACCACTCCGAATTAACCGTTCTGCGATTCTCCAGTGGTATTGTAGCCACATGGCCATTAATACCAAAAAAGCAGGCCACCATTTGCTTTACAGTGCTATTTGCACGAGCCACTTTCGTAGGGTTCGGCTCATTTTGAAACACCCAAACTGTTGATTGTTGTTTAGTTTCGGAATCGTACGCGTAGATCCAGGATTCGTCACCTGTGTAGATATTATAAACAGATTTTGAGTCGCCTCCGTTGAATTTTTTTAAGGTTTTCTTGCACCATTCCACGCGAGCATCTTTTTGATCCTGAGTTAAGTTGTACGGGATCCAACGCGAACAAATTTTTTTTACAGACAAATATTCATGTAATATCCTATGAATGCTCGTCATACATATGCCCAGAATAGCCTCTATCTCGCGATACGTAACATGGCGGTCTTGCATTATTAGTTTTCGCACAGCTTCAATATTTTGTGGCACAACCACCGATTTCGGGCGACCTTCTTTAACTTCGTCCGTAAGCTTACTGCGCCCGCGATTAAACTCACTAAACCAGTGATACACAGTCGTTTTTTATGGATCTTCACCACCAAAAGTCGAAGTTAACTGATCTACGCACTGTTGTTGCGTTATACCACGTCGAAAATCGTAATAAATCATAGCACGAATATTTTCACCAGTGAGTTCCATTTTTTCAGCGATATGACATTTTAAACCCAACAAAAACAAAACACTAACGTATATAAGAGAAAAATATTAGCGGCCAGTATTTAAAAAAAAGAACGAATTAGACCATGGAGGTCAGACATTGCGTTTAAAATTATTGGAATCCCAGATTCCGCATACATAAGTAGCAGCCTATGTATTTGCCTCAATTTCGCAGTCTACAAAGCAATAGCAGTACTATGCCATTCCAGGGGCATCTCTCGCGAAGAACATTGAATCGCGCCGAGTGAAGTAGTGTTACACCATTGCAATGCGATTGGTTACTAGACAACCTATAGTGAGAATGAAACGACCATTACCGGACTAATATGACTCACTATGCATTTTAGTGCCTCACCCCCCAGTTGCAATGGTCGACAACTATCTAGTTAAAAGTTAGGTCCTACCTATCCACATTCACATCTTAGGCTGACATTCAGAGACGAAAACCGAAGCTAAGACCGGTCTCAGAAATGTCAAAATGTACGTGATTTGGACATTTGTAAGACTAGTCTTTGCTTAGTTTTCGTCTCTGAATGTCAGCCTTAGTTCAAAATTCGCCTGTATCGTAACTGAGTGAAGTGCAAGGATGTACAGGTTGATGTGCGGTTGACTGTAGGAAGTTGGTGACGGAAACAAAGTCCGCGGCGGCGAAGTCTATTTTTGCAAGTGGTTCCTATCGGCCACGTAAGTAGGCTACAAGATTATTATTTTTTTTACATATTTAACAGTTTTTTAATTACTATCCGAAGTATAAGTATTGTTACGGGCTAGGGTTCTGGATTTGGATGTAAAACGCTAATGCCAACTACTTAGGATTTATTCACGCAGGGTCTGGTCTGCAGGTCTTCACGACACGAAGTCCACACGTAGATTCCAATCGCAGGTCCAATAGTATCGCTGAGGTCGTAGGTTATCGCTCGTATCGCAGGTATGTTCGCTCGAAGTTCACTCTTCGCTATTCCAAACGGAACTGACAACGCGTTTTTTTTTTTTAACCCTATAAAGGGCACCCTCCGGAGGACACGGGGGAGGGAGGTGGTGAATGCTCATGCGTAACAGCACGGACCCGGCCGTGCTGCCAATGTGGGACTCACAAGAAGTGCGCCTACCCACTAAACACTACCTTGGGACTGGTTTTGGTCCTAAAGACCCCCTAAACCCACATCGGGAGCGACCCCCCTCGAGGCCGAGGAGGGCGCACAGGCCGAGGAGGGCGCACAAGGACTGACAACGCGCCGCGGCGGCCGCTATTTATATCCGCCGGCCAGGGTTCTAGAACATTCCCGTACCTACGTACCTACACTCGATACACGCGGCAACGTCGCTCGAATAGTTTCATGTCAAACAGTTTTGAACCTTATGCTAGTGGATATACGAGTCATTATTGCTTGCAGCGTTTATTGTTTACTAAAACGCAGCATGCGACGGCTATTCGATAGGCTTCTAGAAGGCTCTATTCTAGATGGTTCGGGATAGGACCGCGACAGTATGTATCAATCTCAGATCATAGAAAGAAGGTATCAATATTCAAATTTGCAATGGCTACCCGTCTTTCTAATGTCCTTCAGCAACTTTCCAATCGTAAGGTTGTTTGGAAAAAATTGCTTTTAGCAATAAGGCCGCCAATTGTACTATGTACATTTGTAATTATGTTGTATTTGTTGTTTTTCAGTTTAGGTACAATAAAGAATATTCTTATCTTATGTTTAACATCCAGTGTTAATTTGCCACTATTGTACCTAATATTTTAGCACCATAAGGCACCTTTTCTCTTATGTACTACCTATGGACAAAAATTGTTTGCATTAGTTTGCAATGCAAGTTTTTATTGATTATAAATAAACACTTCGTTGATTTAAGCGTATACATTGTTTTTCAAACGACTGTGATTTCACTATTTTTATTTTTAATGCACTAACCCGTGCTAAGGAACAAATTTAAAAACCTATTTAGAGGCTAAAAATTTCACCCATGCCGGGATTCGAACCCGCAACCTCTGGCTATCCGTACCAGCGCTCTACCAATTGAGCCAATGGGCGACTCACGGCATCAGTGAAATTTCGAACCTCTTTACAATATTCTCTGTATTACGTACAGGCAGCGACATCTGACTTAAGCAAATTGCATTACTTACAGCCCCGACTACCTACTTTGCAGTTAGGTTTTAACATCGGAACGATATCACTGTACCCACATGATTACACTATTTTTATTTTTAATGCACTAACCCGTGCTAAGGAACAAATTTAAAAACCTATTTAGAGGCTAAAAATTTCACCCATGCCGGGATAGCCAGAGGTTGCGGGTTCGAATCCCGGCATGGGTGAAATTTTTAGCCTCTAAATAGGTTTTTAAAGACTGTGATTTTTTAAGATTTGATATTTTAAAAATAAAAGTTATGTCCGCCTCATATCTTTGTTTTACATTTGAACAGAATTTACCTCTTTCACTTTTCTACAGGATCTATGTTAAATCGAAGCTTCTTTGCTAAACCCATATTACATATATTTTATTGCCTGAGGAGCAGATACAAAAAAATCTTTTCAGCCCTAGGGAAGGGAGAATCAACTGCTCGAAAATTATTAAAAAAAAAGTTCTATCTTCACATTTCTGTTTAACAGACATCTTCTAACTTTCTATACAGCTCTCGATTAATTAAATTGAAATAACAAAAACTTAAGTATTGTGTTATGTATGAGTTTATCACTTTACTAGAATCTACTTTTAATGCACTAACCCGTGTTAAGGTTGTTTCTCTAAACTAACAAAGCAATAAGGCCCCCAATTGTACTGTATCTTTGTAATTGTTTTGTTTGTTTTTTCCTGGTGTACAATAAACAATATTTTTATCTTATCTGAATTAATGATTTGAGAAAAAAAATTACCACTTTTCATTTATGAAAATATTGGTTAAATAACTGGCCGAGAGTATAAAGTAGGTACGTAGTAATTTATACAAGTAAAGTACTACGTACAGTCGACAGCACATCAACCTCCAAACACGTGCACTCTACTTGGTTGTGCTAAGAGTGACTGCAACAAAAATGTAAAGGTTGATCTGCTGTCGACTGTACTTTGTACTCTAAGCCGACAACAGAAAAAAAGGGAAAGCGCCAATCTGATCTTCATTTGATTTTTCGAGTAGAATAATTTTGTTCAAGTATCCTTTCCCTATAACCTCGCTCCTTTAGTGGCAGTATAGTGCGTTCACATTAACTTGACGCGTGAGAGAATTGGTAGCACTGAGATGTTTACTGTTACCATGTTAAATAAGAAATCATTCCCATTACTTGGGGAAAATAAAAGGATTGAGGGCTTGTTTTACCATCTTCCGATTAGGTCCATAAGCTAATTCACATGTTATGTCCTTGTTACCAATTCTCTCACGCGTCAAGTTAATGTGAACGCACTGTAGTTCAGTTGTTAGTTCGGTTGACCGAACTAATGCAACTTTTCAGTCGCAAGTTCGCAACTCGCAGTAGTTCGGTTGATATAAAGCACCAAACTGTCGATACCTTTAGTAGAAATACAAAGAGTATAATAAACAAGAGACGGGACCTCCCTATACCAGGCGTCCGTCACTCGCTCAAGGTCACGCGTTATATACCTACCTGCCGCCCGGCGTATCGTCCACGATAAAACTGACACTGGGCCGCTACGCCCGCCTCCTGAGCGGTCGCACCGCACGTTTCCCGCGTTTACTGCTCGAAATGACGAAACCACGTAATTATTGAGCAGTGGGTGGGTGTAAAAGTAAAAAAACAAATGAAGAATTATCATTTTTTTCACTGCCGAGAGACGAAGAAAGGTAAGTACCTAGTATTTTATATCTTATATTTATTTCTTTAAACATTTAGGTAGGTACTTTAAAAGTAAATTAAACACATAAAGGTAACTGCTTTTTATCGTGGACTTGTTAATTTTGATTGTAAATAACCACATCCGTTCTAACATTATTATGCGTAAGTGTCTCTGTCTGTCACGTTTTCACGGCTGTACTGTGGCTATACCGAAAAATTTAAAAAATGCACAACAATCAGTCGTAAATTGATGGAAAATGCCAAAAATAACAATTTTATAATAGTTCGCTCCACGACTTTTAGCAACTGCTAACTCGCAACTGCTGAGTCGTGAACAACAAATGCAGCACGACAAAGATGGGTAGTTACCATCGATAAAATACTACTACTACTTTAGTAATATTTTATCGATGGTAGTTACCCATCTTTGTCGTGCGTGTATTTGTTTTTAATGTTAATTTAGGATCAGCTAAATTGGCTTTTTAGTGTTTCGTAGTAAACATTAGAAACAAAACATGTACAACAAACATGGATGTCAAATATTTACGTATTTCTCGAATTCAAACCAATATAATGTGGTCGACTCTGACCGCCACAATCCACCCAATCCAAAAACTAAAATCAGTTTTGTCTGTCCCCTTCTTTTAGATATTTGTCTAGGAATAGAGAGGGACAAATAGAATCCATTCCATTTTCAGGATTAAACGTGGCGGTCAAAATCGCCCACATTGGCGAAAAATTAAGTTTGATACCCTAATGTTTGCTTTTCAGACGCCGCAATTGGCTTGAGATAATAGGGAGGCCTGATCTAATAACAACTCAAAGAAAGTCAGCTTGACATTTTATATTACATGTTTTTAACAAATAAATAAATATGGTTATTTCACAACATTCGTTTTATTACAGTAATAATCATCACAGGTACAACCCTAGCGCATTCGTGCGATGACGCGCTTGCACGTGAGTCGCACGGTGGGCAACACAATCTCGACTCTTTGAGCGGTTACTTATGGTATATTTCTCCTCGCTGTGAACAGTAGTTATTATTATTAAAATTTTGTAGGCTATTATAGCGTATACTCTGATTTTTAATTAGGCGATCAAAACTGACAGCTGTATTCGACCTCTTTTTTTTTAATGTTGCAAGCATACAGCATAGTGTTGTATTATAGCTCACTGATAAGATCTAATTGTATCGGTAATATATGGATCTTTGATTCAATTTTACATTATAGGTTTAAATAGGTGGTTAATCAATTTATCAATAAATGGTTAATAAATATGTAACTAAATAATAGTGTTCTCTTGGTACCCGTAAAAAAACCACCATTATGTGCTGTACTTAGCGCCGCGAGCGCGGCGCAGAGCCCATTAGCGCGTCAGCGCTTCGTCCGCGTCATTCGACTCCCTTCTTCGCTTGCGATCGGTTGTACGAATATTCCTTGTGCTCGTAACACCAGTTGTTCTTGTTTGCTGTTGAGTTTTTGTTGTTATCTGTTTTCTGTTAAGTTTTTGTTGTTATCTTTCCTGGTTTCTGTTAAATGTTGGTTGTTTTTAAAATAACATGGATACTGCTCAGCCGAGCACCTCAGGTGCAAGTATGTCTCCTAGGAGAAGGAGACGTACCTCTTCATTGAGTGCCACGGAGAAAACAATGGTGCAAAACGTACTTAAATATGTATTCAGCGAAGAGGAATCTAAATTGAATAAACAGTTGTGTGAGAAACCTAACAAGCGCCAATGTGCAATGAAAACGGCAGATATTTTGGGAATCGGAACTACCACAGTTTATAAAGTTCTCAAAGACATAAAAGTGAAGAACACACCCACTCAAAGATAAATTCGATGAATTTACTTTTTCTGCCATCCGGCGCAAAGTGCACAGTTTTTTTTATAAGAAAGAAGCTCCCACAATAGTTAAGGTTAGTATTTTTGTTATTTTTAATAAGTAATTTATACTAAACAGACTACTAAATAGATATAAATAATCAGGAGAACGATGAACTGAACCATCATCTCGGTGGACAAGTGGTATGAAAATTTATACGTAGTTATCTGTGTTTTAGCGGTCAATTAAATTACTGTGTAAACTCATATCTGACATGTTTAATTAGATAACATCATTTAAGGATCCATAGCGTAGGAAAATGCTATAAGTAGTAGAATGTATGTGCCTGTATGTAAATGTTATGTTATCATTACTGGTCCGCTGGCTAGCAAAAAGCAGCTTCGACGCGAGTTAGCCTTTTGATTACTAATGATACTTATAATGCTCACAACAACGCTATCGGACATAGTGTAGATAGATAGATAAAATGAATATTCTTTATTGTACACAGAAATTACAGTAACAGAAATTATATAAAAAATATAGTACAAATGGCGGCCTAACAACTAAGTAAACAAAATTACATAGGACGTGCTAAATTTCCAGGACGCTTTTGTAATAATCTCAATTTTTAATAATTTATTGTTACGGTTTTCATGCTAACGCTCGGTGGTTAGATGACTGTTAACTAGATTTATTTAACGAGGCAATTAATTTCTTCTTTTCAGATCACAGACGCTGTGAATGAAGACCCTGACCTACCCAATCTTTCAAGGGCCACCATGAGGCTGGTTCTCAAAAACATAAACTTTAAATATGCGAATCGCAAACGATCCAGCTCCTTAATCGACCGGCAGGACATTATTTTGTGGCGCAAGCGATATTTAATGGCAATTAAAGAATATCGCAGACAAGGAAAAATTATTTATTACCAAGATGAGACATGGGTTAACGAAGGTAAATTTACTACCTAATAATTTTGTCAGGAGCTATGTATTACTTTCTTTAATTTACTTCCGCAAATTTACTCAGTAGATTTACAGAAGTATACTTATTTTTAGAAATAAATATTTTGTATTTTATTTTAAAGGACACACTTCACAAAAAACTTGGATTGACACGAAAATTAATACGCCGCGACAAGCCTTCCTCGAAGGTGTAACAACGGGTCTCAAAGCACCTACGGGAAAAGGCCACATTGGAAGTGAGGAAGGATTTTTAGATGGGGGTCTGTTGATGTTCGAGTCTAAAACAGATTCAAGCGACTATCATAATGAAATGAACGCACAACATTTTGAGGAGTGGTTACAGGTCATTTTAACTACGTTA
This sequence comes from Yponomeuta sedellus, assembly GCA_934045075.1. NCBI lineage: Eukaryota > Metazoa > Arthropoda > Insecta > Lepidoptera > Yponomeutidae > Yponomeuta > Yponomeuta sedellus. The sequence continues at coordinate 9,895,060 of OW203724.1, read as the reverse complement.
AAAAGAGATTCAATTTTAGTATTGGATAATGCTCCTTACCACTCCCGTAAGGTAGAAAAGACCCCTACAATGTCGTGGCGTAAAAACCAAATACAAAACTGGCTGAAGTCCAAAAATGTAAATTTTGACGACAGTATAATTAAGGCAGAATTGCTAGAAATTGTAAAGAAAGAAAAACCTAATTATCAGAAATATGTAGTTGAAAAGCTTGCTGCAGAATACGGTGTCACCATCTTAAGACTACCCCCTTACCAATTAAACCCAATAGAATTTGTATAGGCACAAGTAAAGGGGTATGTCGCAAATAATAATAAAAGCTACAAAATGGCTGAAATTAAACAGCTGTTTAATGATGGGCTAAAGATAGTGACACCGCAACGGTGGTCAAGTTGTATTGACCATGTTATAAAAGAAGAGGACAGAATGATGGAACTTGACCACCTCATTGATAATATGACGGAACAATTTATTATAAATTTATCTGATTCAGATTCAGACTCTGAAAGTGAATTATCAGAAATAAATAGTGAATAAGAATATTTATTTTTATTTCATCATCAACCTATTACGTCCCCACCGAAGGCACAGGTCTCTTCCGTAGGGAAGTTATCGGCCACACTCCACCACGTGGGCCAAGTCCGGATTGGTGGAGACTTGTAAGACTAGTGGCTGGTCTTACTGTCAGAAGGTTCCAAGCCGCCCTAAGGCATCTGACTTGGCTCACCGAGTGCGATCCATCGACGGCAGCCGCCACCAACAACTGCTTTACGTGCCTTGCGAAGCACGGAACCGCTCGGGAAAAGCCACAAGAGTTAGTCGTAGACGGTCATTCATCCATGCACTGAGTGCGCCCTATGTTGCATAACCTTGGTGATTGTTTAAGATAACTCGGGCAGCAGCCGGGGCTACGAGCGATACTTTCATTTACAATATTTCTTTATAGCATCCTAACCTTTCAATACTCTATCACTTTGGCTACAACACTATTTTTAAATTACGATAAAATGGCAACCCTCCAAATGTCACTTTTGTTCGCCTAATTAAAAATCAGAGTATAGGTATTTTCACTTTAGTATGGGAGTGATGTATCTGTTACGTAGTAACTATTATGTAATCTGTGGTATCGTCCACGATACAACTGACAAATGGGCCGCTACGACGCCCGCCTGAGCGCTCGGGTGGATCTACACGAATTGTCGCTAATTCGTCATTGTTCTCATTAATCTCTCACAGTTCTCAGCACAACAGAAATGTACTAAGAATACAGTTATTGTCGTTTTAGTATGTAAGTTTGTCAGTCAACTCCAACTAATATAGAAATAAAAATATCTCTAACAACTGTTGCACTGACAACATAATAAGTGTGACACTTGCAAGGACAATGACGACGACAATTTGTGTAGATTCACCCGCTCGCACCGCACTTTTCCCGCGTTTACTGCTCGAAATGTCGAAACCACGTAATTATTGTGCAGTGGATGGGTGTAAAAGTAAAAAAACAAATGAAGAATTATCATTTTTTTCACTGCCGAGAGACGAAGAAAGGTAAGTAGTATTTTAAATCTTATATTTATTTCTTTAAACATTTAAGTAGGTACTTTAAAAGCAAATTAAACACATAAAGGTAACTGCTTTTTTTCGTGGACTTGTTAATTTTGATTCTAAATAACCACATCCGTTCTAACATTATTATGCGTAAGTGTCTCTGTCTGTCACGTTTTCACGGCTGTACTGTGGCTATATCGAATAATAAAGAAAATGCACAACAATCAGTCGTAAATTGATGAAAAATGCCAAAAATAACAATTTTATAATAGTTCGCTCCACGACTTTTAGCAACTGCTAACTCGCAACTGCTGAGTCATGAACAACAAATACATGCACGACAAAGATAAAATATTACTACTTTAGTAATATTTTATCGATGGTAGTTTCCCATCTTTGTCTTGCGTGTATTTGTTTTTAATGTTAATTTAATTTAGGATCAACTAAACTGGCTTTTTAGTGTTTCGTATTAAACATTAGAAACAAAACATGTACAACAAACATGGATGTCAAATATTTACGTATTTCTCGAATTCAAACCAATATAAGGTCGACTCTGACCGCCACAATCCGCCCAATCCAAAAACTAAAATCAGTTTTGTCTGTCCCCTTCTTTTTAGATATTTGTCTAGGAATAGAGAGGGACAAATAGAATCCATTCCATTTTCAGGATTAAACGTGGCGGTCAAAATCGCCCACAATGGCGAAAAATTAAGTTTGATACCTTAATGTTTGCTTTTCAGACGCCGCAATTGGTTTGAGATAATAGGGAGGCCTGATCTAATAACAACTCAAAGAAAGTCAGCTTGTCATTTTATGTTACATGTTTTTGACAAATAAATAAATATGGTTATTTCACAACATTCGTTTTATTACAGTAATAATCATCATAGGTACAACCCTAGCGCATTCGTGCGATGACGCGCTTGCACGTGAGTCGCACGGTGTGCAACACAATCTCGACTCTTTGAGCGGGTACTTATGGTATATTTCTCCTCGCTGTGAACAGTAATTATTATTATAAAGATTTTGTAGGCTATTATAGCGTAGGTATGTTCGCTTTAGTATGGGAGTGATGTATCTGTTACGTAGTAACTATTATCTAATCTGTGCCTATACGCCTTTGTAATGAGTTTAGCCCCGTTAGCAATACCAATAGAGCAAAAATGCAATGACAAAAATAAGTGCTACCAACATAATAACTTGTCTGTGCAATAGGGACGTCCACTTACATTAGTACATTTATCGATATCGATAAATTATCATCCAGGGGCTCCGCAGTCAGCCTAATAAAATTAATACAAATCAATGTTTTCAATAAAACGACAAATGAAATTAGTATTTTATTATTTATTATCAAATCACAATAATTGTGGTCAAGGTCTATTGAATTTATTTCAGCAGCTATTTGGGTTTTCTTTAGAGGTGTCCAATCTGAACGAACTTCATCAATCGGTGGTTTGGATTCAGGTGCTGAAATCGTAAAATAAAGTTGATTCGTCATTGATTATTAATATGTTTGTAAACTATGCTACTTACCGGGATAGTTCTGATATTCTGAGATTCCAGGCCACAATCATTGTCGTCAAATCCTGCTGGACCAATAGCAACTGCTGATATTTTGGCTGCTGTACAAGGTGCTGAAAATGATAACACTTTGTAATTTATCAAAGTAAACAAACACTAGTTACAAAAAACTTCAGCGATACATGAAAAGTCTACGTACCAGAGTTCTTTTGTGAAGCTCGACAACTAATATGTTTTTGTATAGCTGAATCTGAAAATAAACAATTGCAAGAATAGTCCGAAGAAAATTAAATAGTTTGTTCCTGTTTACCACTTAACTTCATAATACAGTTACATAGTCAATAGGTAACTATCAAATACTATGATTAATAAATGATTATACTATCCTTAGCACGGGTTAGTGCATTAAAAATAAAAATAGTATAATCATGTGGGTACAGCGATATCATTCCGATGTAAAACCTAACTGAGTGCTTAGTGCGAGTTTGACAGATCCAATCGAATTACTTTACTACCGCGTTAATCGAGCATTGAGTAGTGAGTATGAGTAAGTTAACCGTTCGAACTGGTAAAACGCTGTCACAGTACAACTCGCACTCGCGTTTATTCGTGTTTTGGCTGGTAAACGTGTTCACTTCTCAACGTAAACCATTACAACTCGCACTCAGCAATTTTAATTTCCATACTCGTCGCTAGGTCGCGCTTCCTCGATGCCATAGAAATACGAGTTAACGTTAACGCGATCGAGTAGTTAAAAAACTCGCACTAAGCACTCTGCAAAGTAGGTAGTCGGGGCTGTAAGTGATGCAATCTACTTCAGCCAGATGTCGCTGCCTATACGTAATACAGAGAATAGATGCCGGTGAGTCGCCCATTGGCTCAGTTGGATAGAGCGCTGGCACGGATAGCCAGAGGTCGCGGGTTCGAATCCCGGCATAGGTGGAATTTTTAGCCTCTAAATAGGTTTTTAAAATTGTCCTTAGCACGGGTTAGTGCATTAAAAATAAAAATTGTATAAATACATTTTTATGAAAAAAGATTTTGAGTTAAAATTAGTACAAAAAAAAACATTTTAGAAATTCCAATCACTAACCAGTTTCAAGTGATGCAACGTGGCTACGTGGTAAGGAAACTCAGCTAGTAAGTAATCAGGAACAGGAGGCGCATTTATAAGAAGAGAAGGTACAGCCCTGTAAAAAAATGTTTATCTAAGCAATGTCATTTATGTATTAAGACGTAATAATAATATTGCGTTCTAAATGACGGAGCAAAATACATTCAAATGTTCGACGTAAAGCAAGGCGTATTTAGTTTTTTATTAAATAATAAATTGCTCATGAAATGTAGTGTTACATTATAAATTTATAACACAACTCACCATTTCTTTAATCGGCTTCCTTTTTTGTTAAAATCTTTCGGCCTGAAATGATCTCCACATACATATTTATGTTGGTGGAGTTTTTCAATGGGGATATACGCAAGATCTTCCACAATTTTCACCCATTGTCTGCATCTAAAAAAAAAACACATTCAATGCAGCCACTAATTGTGCATCGTTGAAACATCGTTATGGCTTATAGCAATTCACCCTTCGTACACTGAGTAGTAATTCTGACCAAGGTACTCATCAGCTATTTTTTATCGATATTGAACATGTGTATGGCACATCACTATGACATTGAAACAACTCAATATTTTTCTCTTATAACATAGGTATTAATTACGTTATATAACATAATTTATGATCTTGCTCTTGTGCAAGATGACAAAAACTGTAGCCAGAAATACTTACCGGTCTTCATCCCTAGGAAATTTACTCATAAACTTTCTTTTGGTACCCTTTGACCGGCTGCATCTTATTTTACAAATGGCACAAGTTCGACACCATCCGATCAGTGCCATTATTAAAAGAAAATCACCAAACACTGTACAACAAGATACACACAGCTAGATATTGAAAAAACTTAAAACACATAAAATAACTAGAAAACTTTCTAATATGTGCCGCGTTCCGCCATATTTGTTATGTTTTCAGTTCGACATTGACAGCAAAGAAAGAGTAAGTAGTATTAAAGAGTGAGACAATAATATGTCCGCCATTAAAACGGGGCTAAATGCGAACAAAAATTTCAAAGTTCTTACTTGCGCTAGGCTGGTAGACATAGTTCGGTTAGTAGCAGCCTGTTGGGGTTTATTTTACGTGGAAAGACATGGCGAACATAAAATACACATTTTATTGCTAATCTTTTAACAAACTGAATTGCATTGACAATATGAAAATACATGAAGTATCATGTCATATCAAATTTAAACGGAGAACCGTCGACAGTGCTGTGGCCAGTACTCACACTCCTCTTCACGGCACTATCGTGGTAATCAGGACAGTCCAAGGCTGTTCCGCAAATTCACCAAACGCGGACCTGCTAAAGCTTTGGTTAGCAGATCTGCCTCCATGTCTTCGGTTCGAAGATACTTGACGTCTATTGCTCCTTCTTGGATACAGTTCCTAATGAAGTGCATTTTTAAATCAATGTGTTTTGACTTCGACGTCACCATTGAATTTTGGCTTAATTTTAGGGCTGCTTGATTATCGGTTAAAACAATAACTCGTTCGTAGTCAGCTCCCAAGTCTTTAAACAGACTCTTTAAGTGTATCGCTTCCTTCGCAGCTTCCGTTAAAGCGACGTATTCCGCTTCTGCCGTCGAAAGGGCGACGCTCTTTTGTTTTTTTCGACATCCAGCTTATAGCCGTATCAGCGTATTTGAAACAGTAGCCTGAAAATGATTTTCGGTCGAGCTTACAGGAGCACCAATCTGCATCAGCCATACCGTACATGTCTTGGCCGGTCTTCGTGAATGTCAAGCCGACGTTATTTGTCGCTTTGAGGTATCGAAGTACTCTTTTGGCGCACTTAAAGTGCTCTTCCTTATAACAGTCATTAAACTGTGATAGGTAGCTTATAGAAAACATTATGTCAGGGCGAGTCGCCACTGCCAGATACATCAGCGTACCTATTAAACTTTTGTAAGGAAGATTAATATTTTGACTTTCATTAGTTCCACTTCTTTCAAGTTTGAGGCCTGGCTCCATTGGCGTTGATGTAGTTTTACAATCTTCCATGTTGAATTTCTTTAAAGTGTCTTCTATAAATTTCTGTTGGCAGATTTTAATTTCATTTTTGTTATATATCATATCTATACCAATGAGCCGTTTCGGTCTTCCCAAATCTTTAAGTTCGAATTTTGAATTAAGCAGGTCTTTGACTTCTTTAAGTTTTCTAGGACACGAGTAGGCAATTAATTAGTCATCGACATAGATTGCTATAATAATTTTAACTCCTCTTTTCTCTAGTAGGTATACACATGGGTCAGCTTCTGATGCTCTAAAACCAATGTGTTTTAGTTCTGTGTCGAGCTTCTTGTACCATTGCCTCCCTGCCTGCTTGAGTCCGTAAAGTGCTTTAATGAGACAACATACCTTCTCTTTTGGGTTGTTTTTTATGTCTCTTAGCATTTCAACTGTTTTGTTGTAAATAGTTAGATCTTCTTTCTTGCTTTCTTTGACCATAATTTCTGTCAGGTATTCTTCTAGATAGTCCGGGTATTTCATTACGATCTTTTCTTCCAGCTCACCATTTAGGTACGCGGTTGAGACGTCCATTTGGTTCAGATTTAACCCTTCTTCTACAGCTACTCCGATGACAGATCTGATCGAGCTTAGTTTCGCTACGGGTGCGTAAGTGTCGTTGTAGTCGATACCTGGTCGCTGTGTGAAGCCCCGTGCTACAAGTCTGGCTTTTCTTGTGACGCTGTCATCTGGTCCTACTTTGTTTCTCAGAACCATCTTGTAGTCTACAACTTTCACATTCATGTCTTTCTTTCCGACTTTCCAGGTTCCGTTCTTGACATGCGCTCTTATTTCTGCTTTTATGGCATCATGCCAGTACTCGTCGTTCTCATTATCATTTTCGTCGGACAGGTAAGATATTTCGTTGAGTAAATGACTTTCTTGATATTGTTCAGTCTCATCCAGTACATAATCTCTCGTCCATGTAGGTGGGCGCCTTTCTCTTTGCGGCCTCCCATTCTCAGGAATCTCTACTATCTCCGATGCGTCGTCGAAGGATTCGATTTCGTCCAAGTCATCAGGTTCGAGAGGTAAGTTTTCTGGACTTTGAATTTCATTGTTTATTGTGTCATTTTTCTTCTCTGTAATTTCGATTTCTATTTCCTGTCTAGTTTTGTTCTTTTTTCTTTTATTTTATTTCCTTTTTCAGTTGTGTTCGAGTGATGGCGTTCCTCTTCGTGTACAAGGTTTTCATAATCCGTGTCTTTTTCTTTAAAGTACATCTGATCTATAACCTTGATGTCCCTGCTTATCACCACGTCATCATCTTCAGGTATGTATACTCTGTAGCCTTTTGTGGTCAATGAGTATCCCATGAATACGCCCTCTTTAGCGCGTTGAGTCAGCTTTCCTCGTCTATTCTTTTTTAGGACAAAGGTCTTTCTGCCGAAAACGTGAAGATGATTGCCAGACGGTGTTCGGTCGATCCACTTCGTGAATGGTATATCGCCGTTTAACGCTTTCGAAGGGCTACGGTTAGTGAGATTGTTAGCCGTATGTACCGCTTCTGCCCATAGCTTTTTGGGCGCGTTTGCTTCGATCAACAGGCATCTGGCTTTATCTAGCAATGATCTATTCTTCCTCTCACTTATCCCATTTTGTTGTGGGGTATACACAGTGGTCAATCTTCTTTGGATGCCGTGTTGCTTGAGAAAGTCGTCAAACTCCTTGTTGCGATATTCAGTGCCGTTGTCTGTCTGCAGGTGTTTTATCTTTTTGTTGTGAAACGTCTCAACTTCGCTTTTATATTGCTTGAACTTGTTGAAAACGTCACTTTTCTTTTTGATGAAGTAGACGTGACAGTATCGAGTGAAGTCGTCTATGAATGTTACGTAATATCTCGATCCCGCTAACGTTTCACACTCGAAAGGCCCACATACGTCGCTATGTATAATTTCCAGCGTTTCCGTTGTGTAGAGGCCTTCGTGTCGTGTGAATGGTATTCTTGACAGCTTGCCTTTTATGCAGGTTTCGCACGCTTCTAATTTTTCATCAGTCGGTCTCAATCCATACATAAGGTTATCTTGAGCCATCTTCTTTAGATCCCGTTCATTTATATGGCCAAGTTTACGATGCCATTCCGTTATGTCGCAGTCGTTGTCAATTCTGGTATAATTTGACACTTCTTTCTTCTCAAATTCGAAATAGTATAGACCGTCTCTTCTATGTGCTGTCAGTGTCACCTCGCCGTTTTTTTTCTACGATGTAGGCTTTATCTTTTTCGAATATGACTTTATGTCCTCTGTCAGCAATTTTGCCTACTGACAGTAGATTCACTGACACATCAGGAACAAACAACGTGTCTTGGAAGTTGTAGTCTATTTCTTCTTGGCTGACTGTGACTTTTCCTTTGCCTTCAATTTTGCTTGTACATTTATTTGATGCCAATTTTAGGGTTCCATTTTCAGGGGTCAGAGCCGAAAACATTGTCTTGTCGCCGCACATATGAGATGAGCATCTGCTATCTAAACACCACATGTTTTTATCGGTGCTTGAATTTGCAGTACTCAGGCAGACGTTGAAGTTTCTTGGTTGGCTTCTGTTAGGTTTCTCATTTGAGCGATCCTTCTTCCCCCAGCATGCCTCGGTAGAGTGGCCCTTCTTCTTGCAGTTCTTGCAATACAACTTCGACTTGTTTTTCTTGAAGTGGTAAGCTTCACTACTTTCAGGTGCTTCGTTACCGCTCCTGGCCTGGTGTTCTTCGAGTATTTTCACTTTCAGGTCGTCAGGATTAGGCAATGTGTCTCTGGACTCGATGGCTATTCGGAAGTTTTCGAATGATGTTGGCAAACTGTACAGCAGCATTATGCTGAGCAATTCTTGTGGTATTTTGATGTCCATGTCGGCGAGTTTATCGACCACATCCATGAAGTTATTTAGGTGGTCACGGATGTCTTCATCAGCTGTCATACGTTTGAGAACTAGCTGTTTTAATAAGGTTGCCTTACGTGCGGGCCCGGTGCTTTGGTACGTAGCTTTAAGTTTGTCCCATACAGATTTCGATGACGTGCATGTTTTTATTTGTTTGAGTTCGGAAGGTGACAGCAAAAGTAAAATTTCAGCTCTTGCCTTAAGGTCTTCCTTTTCGAACGCAGATTTTGCCGCCGCATCCGCAGTTGATGACAATATCTTCTCGCCGCTTACGATATCCCAATAGTCGTTTTTTATTAGGAGGGCTTGCGCCTGTAGGCCCAAGTATCATAATTTGACTTGGTCAAAGGTTCTAAAGTTCGGTAACTCGTCGATGCCATATTTTTACCTTTTCATTTAATAGATAGTTGTATAACCACGCTCTGCTACCATTTGTTGGGGTTTATTTTACGTGGAAAGACATGGCGAACATAAAATACACATTTTATAGCTAATCTTTTAACAAACTGAATTGCATTGACAATATGAAAATACATGAAGTATCATGTCATATCAAATTGAAACGGAGAACCGTCGACAGTGCTGTGGCCAGTACTCACACAGCCTAGCGCAAGTAGGAACTTTGAAATTTTTGTTCGCATTTAGCCCCGTTTTAATGACGGACATATTTTTGTCTCACTCTTTAATACTACTTACTCTTTCTTTGCTGTCAATGTCAAACAGAAAACTTAGCAAATATGGCGGAACGCGGCACATATTAGAAAGTTTTCTAGTTATTTTATGTGTTTTAAGTTTTTTCAATATCTAGCTGTGTGTATCTTGTTGTACAGTGTTTGGTGATTTTCTTTTAATAATGGCACTGATCGGATGGTGTCGAACTTGTGCCATTTGTAAAATAAGATGCAGCCGGTCAAAGGGTACCAAAAGAAAGTTTATGAGTAAATTTCCTAGGGATGAAGACCGGTAAGTATTTCTGGCTACAGTTTTTGTCATCTTGCACAAGAGCAAGATCATAAATTATGTTATATAACGTAATTAAAACCTATATTATGAGAAAAATATGGAGTTGTTTCAATGTCATAGTGATGTGCCATACACATGTTCAAAATCCTAGAGGGTGCCATAAACAAGAATTGAACACATGTTCAATATCGATAAAAAATATCTGATGAGTACCTTGGTCAGAATTACTACTCAGTGTACGACGGGTGAATTGCTATAAGCCATAACAATGTTTCAACGATGCACAATTAGTGGCTGCATTGAATGTGTTTTTTTTTAGATGCAGACAATAGGTGAAAATTGTGGAAGATCTTGCGTATATCCCCATTGAAAAACTCCACCAACATAAATATGTATGTGGAGATCATTTCAGGCCGAAAGATTTTAACAAAAGAGGAAGCCGATTAAAGAAATGGTGAGTTGTGTTATAAATTTATAATGTAACACTACATTTCATGAACAATTTATTATTTAATAAAAAACAAAATACGCCTTGCTTTACGTCGAACATTTGAATGTATTTTGCTCCGTCATTTAGAACGCAATATTATTATTACGTCTTAATACATAAATGACATTACTTAGATAAACATTTTTTTACAGGGCTGTACCTTCTCTTCTTATAAATGCGCCTCCTGTTCCTGATTACTTACTAGCTGAGTTTCCTTACCACGTAGCCACGTTGCATCACTTGAAACTGGTTAGTGATTGGAATTTCTAAAATGTTTTTTTTTGTACTAATTTTAACTCAAAATCTTTTTTCATAAAAATGTATTTATACAATTTTTATTTTTAATGCACTAACCCGTGCTAAGGACAATTTTAAAAACCTATTTAGAGGCTAAAAATTCCACCTATGCCGGGATTCGAACCCGCGACCTCTGGCTATCCGTGCCAGCGCTCTATCCAACTGAGCCAATGGGCGACTCACCGGCATCTATTCTCTGTATTACGTATAGGCAGCGACATCTGGCTGAAGTAGATTGCATCACTTACAGCCCCGACTACCTACTTTGCAGAGTGCTTAGTGCGAGTTTTTTAACTACTCGATCGCGTTAACGTTAACTCGTATTTCTATGGCATCGAGGAAGCGCGACCTAGCGACGAGTATGGAAATTAAAATTGCTGAGTGCGAGTTGTAATGGTTTACGTTGAGAAGTGAACACGTTTACCAGCCAAAACACGAATAAACGCGAGTGCGAGTTGTACTGTGACAGCGTTTTACCAGTTCGAACGGTTAACTTACTCATACTCACTACTCAATGCTCGATTAACGCGGTAGTAAAGTAATTCGATTGGATCTGTCAAACTCGCACTAAGCACTCAGTTAGGTTTTACATCGGAATGATATCGCTGTACCCACATGATTATACTATTTTTATTTTTAATGCACTAACCCGTGCTAAGGATAGTATAATCATTTATTAATCATAGTATTTGATAGTTACCTATTGACTATGTAACTGTATTATGAAGTTAAGTGGTAAACAGGAACAAACTATTTAATTTTCTTCGGACTATTCTTGCAATTGTTTATTTTCAGATTCAGCTATACAAAAACATATTAGTTGTCGAGCTTCACAAAAGAACTCTGGTACGTAGACTTTTCATGTATCGCTGAAGTTTTTTGTAACTAGTGTTTGTTTACTTTGATAAATTACAAAGTGTTATCATTTTCAGCACCTTGTACAGCAGCCAAAATATCAGCAGTTGCTATTGGTCCAGCAGGATTTGACGACAATGATTGTGGCCTGGAATCTCAGAATATCAGAACTATCCCGGTAAGTAGCATAGTTTACAAACATATTAATAATCAATGACGAATCAACTTTATTTTACGATTTCAGCACCTGAATCCAAACCACCGATTGATGAAGTTCGTTCAGATTGGACACCTCTAAAGAAAACCCAAATAGCTGCTGAAATAAATTCAATAGACCTTGACCACAATTATTGTGATTTGATAATAAATAATAAAATACTAATTTCATTTGTCGTTTTATTGAAAACATTGATTTGTATTAATTTTATTAGGCTGACTGCGGAGCCCCTGGATGATAATTTATCGATATCGATAAATGTAGTAATGTAAGTGGACGTCCCTATTGCACAGACAAGTTATTATGTTGGTAGCACTTATTTTTGTCATTGCATTTTTGCTCTATTGGTATTGCTAACGGGGCTAAACTCATTACAAAGGCGTATAGGCACAGATTAGATAATAGTTACTACGTAACAGATACATCACTCCCATACTAAAGCGAACATACCTACGCTATAATAGCCTACAAAATCTTTATAATAATAATTACTGTTCACAGCGAGGAGAAATATACCATAAGTACCCGCTCAAAGAGTCGAGATTGTGTTGCACACCGTGCGACTCACGTGCAAGCGCGTCATCGCACGAATGCGCTAGGGTTGTACCTATGATGATTATTACTGTAATAAAACGAATGTTGTGAAATAACCATATTTATTTATTTGTCAAAAACATGTAACATAAAATGACAAGCTGACTTTCTTTGAGTTGTTATTAGATCAGGCCTCCCTATTATCTCAAACCAATTGCGGCGTCTGAAAAGCAAACATTAAGGTATCAAACTTAATTTTTCGCCATTGTGGGCGATTTTGACCGCCACGTTTAATCCTGAAAATGGAATGGATTCTATTTGTCCCTCTCTATTCCTAGACAAATATCTAAAAAGAAGGGGACAGACAAAACTGATTTTAGTTTTTGGATTGGGCGGATTGTGGCGGTCAGAGTCGACCTTATATTGGTTTGAATTCGAGAAATACGTAAATATTTGACATCCATGTTTGTTGTACATGTTTTGTTTCTAATGTTTAATACGAAACACTAAAAAGCCAGTTTAGTTGATCCTAAATTAAATTAACATTAAAAACAAATACACGCAAGACAAAGATGGGAAACTACCATCGATAAAATATTACTAAAGTAGTAATATTTTATCTTTGTCGTGCATGTATTTGTTGTTCATGACTCAGCAGTTGCGAGTTAGCAGTTGCTAAAAGTCGTGGAGCGAACTATTATAAAATTGTTATTTTTGGCATTTTTCATCAATTTACGACTGATTGTTGTGCATTTTCTTTATTATTCGATATAGCCACAGTACAGCCGTGAAAACGTGACAGACAGAGACACTTACGCATAATAATGTTAGAACGGATGTGGTTATTTAGAATCAAAATTAACAAGTCCACGAAAAAAAGCAGTTACCTTTATGTGTTTAATTTGCTTTTAAAGTACCTACTTAAATGTTTAAAGAAATAAATATAAGATTTAAAATACTACTTACCTTTCTTCGTCTCTCGGCAGTGAAAAAAATGATAATTCTTCATTTGTTTTTTTACTTTTACACCCATCCACTGCACAATAATTACGTGGTTTCGACATTTCGAGCAGTAAACGCGGGAAAAGTGCGGTGCGAGCGGGTGAATCTACACAAATTGTCGTCGTCATTGTCCTTGCAAGTGTCACACTTATTATGTTGTCAGTGCAACAGTTGTTAGAGATATTTTTATTTCTATATTAGTTGGAGTTGACTGACAAACTTACATACTAAAACGACAATAACTGTATTCTTAGTACATTTCTGTTGTGCTGAGAACTGTGAGAGATTAATGAGAACAATGACGAATTAGCGACAATTCGTGTAGATCCACCCGAGCGCTCAGGCGGGCGTCGTAGCGGCCCATTTGTCAGTTGTATCGTGGACGATACCACAGATTACATAATAGTTACTACGTAACAGATACATCACTCCCATACTAAAGTGAAAATACCTATACTCTGATTTTTAATTAGGCGAACAAAAGTGACATTTGGAGGGTTGCCATTTTATCGTAATTTAAAAATAGTGTTGTAGCCAAAGTGATAGAGTATTGAAAGGTTAGGATGCTATAAAGAAATATTGTAAATGAAAGTATCGCTCGTAGCCCCGGCTGCTGCCCGAGTTATCTTAAACAATCACCAAGGTTATGCAACATAGGGCGCACTCAGTGCATGGATGAATGACCGTCTACGACTAACTCTTGTGGCTTTTCCCGAGCGGTTCCGTGCTTCGCAAGGCACGTAAAGCAGTTGTTGGTGGCGGCTGCCGTCGATGGATCGCACTCGGTGAGCCAAGTCAGATGCCTTAGGGCGGCTAGGCCGTCCGCGCTCGCGAATTACATTTTTTGCGATTTTTTTGCACATTTTTGCACATAACCATTGTTAGAAAAACTGTAATAACTATAGAACTGCTGCAGCTACCACAAAATAAAGTATACTTCCGAATAGCTTATGAAATGCACTAACAGATAAAGTAAAAATTACGGCTCCAAGTAACATTTTATAATTAAATTCAATAGAATAAATGAAATCAATTGTGGAAACATGGCGTGACGCGGCGGTAATTGAAAATGTCAATCTGTCGTTGTATGTAACACAATTCAGTTTTTTTTGTATTTAATCATAAAGTGCAAATCCTTACGATTATTTTGATATATAATACATTGAAAAATAATGAAAACTTACATTTTAAAAGCAGATTGAAGTCACCTCACGTAATAGATACGAACTGATTTTGTTTTGACACCGAAGCTTTTTTTTTATTCGGAGACTTGGCTATGACATCAAGCATCAATTGAACGAATAATTTACCACAGATTATTGTAACAGCCGATTCGAGAAGTTATTTGAAAGTTTTCATTCAAAAAAATCGATTTTACTGACGCCAGTCCGCGAAGTAACTATAGTTACGTAGACGTACAACGCTCCTTTTTTTTGAGTAGCTCTAGTTACGTAGACGTTTAAGTGGGTATATACTCTTTGGTTAGTAGTGTAACACAGATTATACTGGGCAGAGTGCAGGGCTAGAGTGCATTATTTTAGGTATGAAAAGAAAAGACCGTATTAGAAACACGACCTCCGAACAATACTGAGAACACGAGCGAACAAGAGCGCAGACACTGCACTGCGCTCTGAATCTAAAATTGCAAAAAGTGGTTGTTGCGACCGACAGCTTAAAATGGGACTGGGCATGCTATGTCTGCTGTATGACCTCAGGAGGCGCCCCAAACTCGCGACCGACTGGGTTCCACAAAATGGATAGCGACGGACGTCGCGGCAGACCAAGGCGAAGGTGGCGGGACGACCTGAATACATTCTTGCCTGGGTGGTGTGATGAGGCCGGC
This sequence comes from Yponomeuta sedellus, assembly GCA_934045075.1. Taxonomy (NCBI): domain Eukaryota; kingdom Metazoa; phylum Arthropoda; class Insecta; order Lepidoptera; family Yponomeutidae; genus Yponomeuta; species Yponomeuta sedellus. Next base: position 9,879,789 of record OW203724.1, on the reverse strand, counting down.
GACAGGGAGATGTGGAAAGCAGGACAGGAGGCCTTTGCCTAACAGTAACACGCAGAAGAAGTATGTATATATATATATATATATATATATATATCATCACACCACCCAGGCAAGAATGTATTATCAGATCAGTCAGTCAGTTTCAGATCAGTCAGTCAGTCAGTCAGTCAGCCAGCCAGCCAGCCAGCCAGCCAGCCAGCCAGCCAGCCAGCCAGCCAGCCAGCCAGCCAGCTTTTAAAAAATTTTTTTTTTTTAAAAAGCCCATGTACAGTGCGTTCACATTAACTTGACGCGTGAGAGAATTGGTAGCACTGAGATGTTTACTGTTACCATGATAAATAAGAAATCATTCCCATTACTTGGGGAAAATACAAGGATTGAGGGCTTGTTTTACCATCTTCCGATTAGGTCCAAAAGCTAATTCACATGTTATGTCCTTGTTACCAATTCTCTCACGCGTCAAGTTAATGTGAACGCACTGTATTACAAAAACTCTAGTAGTAGTAGTAGTAGTTCCATTTTTCAAGTTCATTCCCGCCCTTAGGTGGGAAGTAATTTGTATGAGTTTTTCCCTCCCTATGGAGGGAAGCAGCATTTTCCACCCAATAATCAGATCAAATAAGAAATGAAACATGAGTTTTTATTTTCCTCATTTTCGAAATTAAAAGTAGAGTGTTTAACACGGGTAAAAGAATCAATTCCTACTCGGACTATAGCCGCCCTCCCTCGCTGCGCTCGGGCGTCTAAATACCTAATAAAAATATTCTTTCTACCCTCGTTTAACAATCTACTATTACCTCAGAACAATGAAAAGCTTTAGTTATTTTTGTTTACTTTTGTTATTGTTCTAAGACTATTACCGGTAAGTTGATGCTAAAAGATTGTATATTTTATTTGCACACCTTAAATGATAGAGCATGCATGTTCTATTATTAAACTGTACCAGCTACTTCAATGTATTTACCATGCTTTAGCAAATAAAATGTTTTATCTTTATCTATCTTTATCTAGACCATAAACAAAACATCTAAGTCACCCCTATACCTGAGCCAAATTCGATAACGAATAGCGATAAACAAACCGTTGCTAGGCAACGACTTGTTTACATTACACCTAAAAGGCAGATGTTAACAACCTTTTCTAGAAATCGTTTTCATACAAATAATAAGCGTTCCTCCTACTAATGTAAAATGCTTGTTTATATGTTTATGATTTTATAGTGAAAGGCTTAACCAATTTGAATATGACAACACTGAAATATGAAATATGACACACAGATTTAACAAACATCTACGCGAGCCATGCCGCATGATTTTCCTAATAAAATTAAGGGGTTACCTATACCTAAGCCAAATTCGATAACGAATAGCGATAAACAAACCGTTGCTAGGCAACGACTTGTTTACACCTTAAAGGCAGATGTTAACAACCTTTTCTAGAAATCGTTTTCATACAAATAATGATCGTTCCTCCTACTAAAGTAAAATGCTTATTTATGTTTATGATTTTATAGTGAAAGGCTTAACCAATTTGAATATGACAACACTGAAATATGAAATATGACACACAGATTTAGCAAACATCTACGCGAGCCATGCCTCATGATTTTCCTAATAAAATTAAGCGCGTTTAAGCAAAAAACATACAAACTCTTCAACTTTATAATATTAATAAGTACCTATAGATGCTACTATGAAAATGAGGATATTGGAACCTAATGCAAATATAAAGTTCTTTGTATATATTTTTATTCACATGTGCACACTGATCATCACTGTCACTGGCCAAAGAGGAAGATGAATTTGTGTCTCCGGAGACTTGAATTATAAATTCATCAATGACATTATCCATTACACCATCAAATTCGGCGTTTTCCTCTCTTCTTTAATTCCGTGTTCAACACAACGTTGCCATGCTGCTGGAGTAATTTTACTTATTGCCTCATCTAACAGGACCTTTATTTAGTTCGGCCGTTTAATTTTTTTAATTTTTGGCAGCAACATGGCCTTTTACTTGCCCCCATATGATTTCTATCGGATTTAATTCACAATGATATGTGGGCAATCTAAGCACTTCTATATGTTTGTCTTGTGCCATTTTGTCACACATATATGCTATATACTTATGCCATATGTACACGTAATGACAAACGGCTAAACTTCACTTGTTGGCATAAACAAAATTTCCCAAAATGTTTGTCACGCCTGAATTTCATCCATGTTTGTTTTTCTGTCCATGTTTTTTCGGCATGTCGCGCTTTCCCTTCAACCAGGGTGGAGCAGAGGCGCGGCGCGTCGCGTAACTATCTGTATGTATCTGAATGTAACTATAGAAAGGAACGTTCATAAATTAAATTTGAAACTTAAAAGCTGAGAAGTTAAATCGAATAATATACGTGCTGAGAAATATTTTTTTTTCAAACTAGGTATTTGAGATTTTCGTGCTTATAATTAAATTAAAAATGTAATTTTACTATGACGTTTCTCTTATACAGTTTCAATCATAAAGTGATATGTTATGTAAAGAAAATTAATTACTCGGAACGAGACTCAGCCATTGATCTTTTTCTTTCGTTCCATTTCGGAAAAATGCCGATCTGACTCGAATGATGGCGCGGGGAAAGAAAGAACAAATTCATGAAAAGAAAGAAATGTTGTAGCAGTTATTACGGTTAGTATATCTTTTAACTATTCTTACTAACTTATTACTTTATTTGTCAATTTCTTTTGTTTTACATTAGGACTTGCAATTTTATGTTGACCGCCGCATGATTACCGTTATCGGACAATGAGGTGGGAAGGTACGTCGCCGCCGGCAATCTACTCTTTTTTTCGTTTCCACGTGCTGTGCTGTAATATTTTTTCGCTTGTAGCTGCTCTTTCTATCAAACTTGAGAAGGTGCTTTTAACCCGAACCGAGAGACGCGATAACTGCAAACGTATATCAAAATTCGCGACGGTCGGTCATTGAAAATGGCGAACCGCATTGTCAGCGCGGCGCGGCGTGGTCGCAGTGATTGTCAGTCACTAGTTCCGGTTAACCAGCTTTTAGCTATAACCTGCTCATGACTAAATTCCGAATGCCTGGTGTTGCAGCAGCGGAAGGTGCTGCAGCGGCGCCATGTCCGGCGAATTCGTCGAAGGTTGGCTGGTGGCTCAAGTACTGGGCGAAGGATCCTATGGAGAGTAAGTGCATTTTTTTACTGTTGCTGCAAAACCACATGTATACAATGTGGCTAATATAGGTTAAAAATTGGAAGGTAGATTTGTTTTGTATGCAAATATTTTTTTTATATCTACTAAGATTTTGTATTTTACCATTGTGAAGTTTTGCATTTTAATCAAACTACTACGTACCTATTTCACCAAATTGGTTATCACAGGTTACTAACAGATATAATATGCCCTTGGTTGCAGGCATGAGGCCTGTGCTCAGCAGTGGTAAATTAAAAAACATTTCTCTGAAATATAATAACAATTTCTGTAATGTAATCTGAAATGTAATTTGACACCTGAGTGGAATAGATTCTTAAAATGCCAACTGTGGAAAACACGAAAATATTCCAGTCCATAGCAATCTAGTGCATCACATCGTAGTCATTACCTAGGTACCAAGGTAAAAGAGATAGCTGAGGACAGAAATAAGTGGCATGTCTTAGCAAGGCCATATACCAAATAAATAAATAAATAAATACAAAATGCAAAGTTGTAAACATTGAAAAATTTATTCGAATTATCAAACAAATTTATGTCAATATTGGCAACTGCTTTGATCAGGGATGCTCTGAGGGACTGCTTTACCTAAGCTTTACCATATTCCACACCAACAAAGTACATACTGCTATACCGACTGAGTCTCGTCTGGACTGTAGGACGGTCAATCCTCATGTGTGATGGTGTTGATTCCACAGAAACTGCTGAATATTTTGAAATTTCAGTCTAAAAACAGTTATTAGTTATATTTTGTACCTGGTATGCGAGTACAAAATATAACTGAATTCACTGGTTTAATAACAGCTAGTGTCGGAACAGTACAGGGATGACTGTTTTTATATTTAATAAATAATTGTGAATTGTTTAATCATGATCATATTATACACTAACAAACAATTCAAGATTTGAATGAAGTTCCAAGCAGAAAAATCGCATTTATCACATAGCCATGAAGAACTTCTTTCTATCTCATCTGCATGGTGGTTTCCTGTTAACCTGCTTTGTTTGTAGAACTTAGAAATCATACGACTGCCTTCTTGGTCTAGTCATTAAGGCGCTTGGGTACCAAGACAGGTTGTGGGTTTGATTTTCACTGGGGGCCGCTGTACATGTGTACAAGTGGCCTCAGTCTGGTTGTATTTCCATGTTTTTGAAGTCCTTGCCTAGTTAACATAGTACTGGGTATCCTTGTTTGGGTTCAGTTCAAGTGATTGTGTTGTGTGGACATTATTTATTATTACAATTTATTTTGAAACAAAAAAGATTTTGATGAAAAATAGCAAATATTAGCTCCAGCTGGATTCCGAGACCGCATCTTTAATTTTTCTTAATTTTTTCCAAATATAATAATAATATTGGCCTTTTTGCATCTACTTAATAAAATGATTTATACAGCGTCCAGTGGCATCCTCACTCACACTAGATGGGTGAAGGGACCACTCCGACGCTGTAGGGCCTGGGACATGGTTTTATAGATGGTGTAGGCTTGCCCAGCACCTATACCATCCTGACAGCTTAGTCGGCCTAGCCCACAGGAAAGACTAGTCAAAACGTGCGGAGCCAACCAAGCCGCGGCTTTCCTCACGATGTTTTCCTTCACCGTTAGCGTGTGGTATTGCGACTACAAATTCGCAAATGTACGTAACTTTGAAATTAAACAGTCATTGGTACATGCCCGCACTCGGGATCGAACCTGGGGCTCTCGCTTGCCAGTCCATGGTTCTACCCACTGAGCTACCACCGCCTATATATATAGGACAAATCTATTCAAAGGAGAATATTTTTTTTATTGTTCAGTTTCATCATCTTGTCTTTAAGGACCTACCTGATAAGTTATTTGTGTTATTATGCCTTTGCTTAGTGTTTTATCTATCTTGTAAGGAGTAGGCATGGATAAAAACTAGGAAAATCTAATCATTCAGCCTATATGAAGGAAGCCCACTATTGAGTCTTACAAAATATTTACTTTGCAGTTCAATATTCAGAATTTAAAATTTCTAGTAATATTTTCGGTCGTTGCTTTCTTGGCACTAAGCACCTATCAATGCTTGTACTAACAGCTTCAAAAAACTTGAGTCTTTTAGTCGCAATAATTTGTAGACTGACTGGTAGGTATGTGTAATATGTAGGTAACTAGCCTTCGGCAAGACAAGTCGTAGTCAACGTCCTGCAATGAAAAGACTTGAGTCAAGCGTGACCGTCGATTTTAGACGAAGGCGGAACTGGCGGCCGCTGCATTTTCGGCTGCCTAAAAAAAACAACCGGCAATGTGTGCGTGTCGGTTCACGCGCAGTGTAGGGTTCCGTAGAAAGAGGGGGTTCAACTAACTATCCACTTCATCATCGTAATTTTCAATGGATTTTGCACGGAGTTTTCCTTTTATAAGTAGGTCGCGTATTACTCGCTAACTTGTAATGCCTGCTAAGCCGTGATAAGCAGGGTCTTTACTACCCAGAATTTTTTCACGTTTCTACAATCAACCGTTTAGCCAAGATATTTGGGGACTTGACGCTCAGGTTTTCTCACGATGTTTTTCTTTACCGTTAGGGAGTGGCATTGCTACTATAACTTTACGAATGAACATAACTTAGAAAACAAAGTCATTTGTGGACTTTTAGTCCGGATTTACTTACGGGTGTTGTTATATCGGAAAAGTCTACAATGTGTTGTGCTTACGAAAGTTTTAGTTCAAAAAAGTCATTTGTACATGCCAGGATTCGAACCCACGACTTCCCGAATGAGAAGCCGACCTTCTACCGCTCTGCACCGCACAGACGGACCGACATGGCGAAACTATAAGCGTTCTTTGCGACAACGGAACCCTAAAAACCGGTCAAGTACGAGTTGAACTCACCGAGGGTTGCGTACCACGAATTCTCCGAGCGCACGATTTATTTCGATAGCTAGAGAATGTTACAGGTAAAAGTGTGCAGTTTTGATATCACAGAAATGCATATTGGTATATTTTTTACCAAGCTTAGCTGAACTAAAACCATATTTCATTGATTCTCCACAATTATTACCTCACTTAAATGTCCTAGTCCCTTCACGGCTCTCCTCCGGCAATAACTCTCTATTCTATATGTTCGCCGCGTGAATACTAATTACCGTCAAAATTCATTTCTTTTGAGGGCCGCTCAGACGTTCAATCAACTTCGTAGTGTAAATAACAGCATTGATTTGTTTTGCGACACTATAAGTAACGTACGTTAATCTGTTATCTAGGATTTTTGCAATTCCTTGTAATTACTTAATCCCCGATAAAATGTATTCCTTATTGTATACCAGGAAATACATTAATCGAGACCATAAAATATGTATGTATGTATGTATGTGTGTGTATTTGTTTTATTTTGTAGTGAGCGAAATTTTCTTCTAAGATATTTCTATAAGTGAGTGGCCGAAGGGCTGAAAACTTGTTATCGGCTCTCAGTCTTTATTTCAATTGCAATGTATTGTTCATAACCCTATTATACAAAAGTAAATAAATAAATAAGTAAATAAATATTTAATTATAATTGTCTCTCATGTTCATGTTTAAAAATAATAAATATATTAAGGTAACCGACGACTATAGGACATAGCAAAAGATGTATTTTTTCGTTTGTTAAACGCATTATAGAGAAGGAAACCCCAGCGTTTTTATTATTTCTTATTATACATCCATTGTTTGGCCTTTACATCTACGTAATGAGATTATTTATGCAGCGTCCAGTGGCACCTTCACTCACGTTTGGCGCCCTCGGACACGGTACCCTAAAAACATGGCGCCGAAAGACAGCGCGTCGTCGGCGCCCGCGCATCCTTGAAAGTTTAACCACCTCGCGCGGTCACTGCCGCCGCTGCCGTGTTTTTCGCCAGCTCGCAAATGTCTGCCATTCCATTACAAAGTAAATTATTGTTTGCACACTTCGTCACATGCCTAACCTGCCGGCCGAACAAAGGCTATCAAGTTTTATGTTAGATACTGCCCGCTCAGGGTTGCAAATATTAATAGATCAGTTATAAGTAGTATAGCGTAAATTCTAGAAAACAAATTATTATGTAATATTTAAAATAAAAATTAAGAACTAACACATTAAAATTTTACTCATTCCACGCACAATACGATACTGGTCCTTCAACGAAAATCACTTTGCTACGCACATGGCGAGCCCGGTCGTCAAGATGATCTTTTAAAATGCTTCAACAAACATATCCCTAACTGGGGATTAGTCTACAATAGTTGCATATGGGGTTGTCCATTAATCGCGTGATGTTTTTAGCAACTTTTTTTTTAACCCCCCTTAGCCATACACACCAAGCCTTGGTGTTATATCGTGAGGTTTTTTAACCTCACGATATTTTTGGTCAAACGAAAGGGATTTCACCAATACATCTTTGATCGCGATTAGAGATTGAAAGCCGTAACGTCACATTCTCAAACAAAACATCATGTTGCTTCGTTAATATTCGATAATGTTTAAATATTATTATGGAATATTGAGCCGATTGTGCGTCCATCCGTTGATGGTAACATTTGATCTTGGATCACATTGGAACTTTTGGTGAAATGCGTTTTGGAGCTGTTATCTCAGTTAAGGCTGTAATCGAGATTACGGTGAATTGATTTTAGTTTCCGACTTTGGTCAAATCGACCCTTAATCTTCTTATATTCAAGAGTAAATCAAACATTACAAAGTGGAATGAAAGTTATTTTTATTAATTCACTTATTCACAAAAGTGTAAGAAATCTAGGAATCTCATGAATATAAATTGATGAAAATGCCGAATAATTTGTAAGTTTTGTCAATATTGAAGGCAATGTCCATTATTATGTAATGGTCATTGGAATAAATACGAAATACACATGTATTTATGTATTTTAAAGCTACGGTATCCCGAGATTTAAGCACAAGCACGTTTGTTTCGATTATAATACAATGTTTGTGTTGTCGAGTTATTTTCCCAAAAATGGTCGAGGGATTTTGATAAGATTCATATTTTATATTAAATACGCACCGTGCAACGCATCTCAACGCATCCTTTTCTAATAAATTATTTCGTTTTCTTTTCTAAAGACAGGTATGTACAAAACCTGTATTTGGTGGCGGTCGGCCACTCGATACATTATATTTTTATATGAATGTAGTAGACTTGAGGATCATAATTATGCATAGACAGAAACACCTCCAATTAATTTCTGCTTACAATAAGGACTTATCATTCTTGCATTCCAATTGATGTATTATACCTTTTTTTTTCGTGAAATTTGGTTTGCTCGTATGTTGAGCATATGCCTCTTCCATCAATGTGTAGATTAGTCTCGTCTCATCCTGGGAGTTGTTTCACAGAACTACAATTATGGTTTACTATGACAGTTCGATGCACAGATGCACATTGCAAAGTCGATTAACCCACAGATTAACAAGACCGCATGTTTAAGGAATAGTGAACTTTCATTAAAAATGTTTTAATACTCTATAATTTATGATATTTTCTCTACGACTAATACTTAAAAAGTAATTGTGGTCATAACGTGGTAGAAATACGCGGCATACAAAACGGGTCTTATAATGTACGAAGCGTTTATGAATATTTTGGTTATATTATAAATTTATAATAAATGTTTTTATGCATATAGACCAATATGAAAAAACGTTAAGAATTAATGAAAAAACATTTTTTTTCTCGGAGTATAACTTTATTTTTCGTATTTTTGTGATCCCGAAAACCCCAATATTGTTTAATTTTTAAAGGATGATGGGCACAAATGTATGGAACCTGGTCCTGGCACCAATCAGAATGAGTAATACGTCGTTGGAAAGGTATTTTTTTGTAGAATAAGAATAATCGAAGCGCTAGTCCCGATTTTCTGTCCAATTTGAGTAATCATACGTTAAAAGTTTTTTTTTATTTAATTTTTTTTCTATTGTTTTAATTCTTTTTGATATTTTTTCGACATTGTATATCGATTTTAATTACAAATGATCAGCATTGATTATTATATTATCATTGTTTGTTTATTATCGAAGTAAATAAAACAAGTTCAGAGTAAGTTTTATTGTTTAATTTGTTTCATCCATGATAATGTTATTTAAAAATAGTGCTGGTTCAGTAAAGCCTTCATGTCTAGCATATCCTAAATACCACACAATAGATATAATATGCGCACAGGAACCTATCGTGCGGCGTCCTGTCAAACATGTGCAATAATGTTGTAATATGTTTCTACTATTTCTGTCTAATAATATATAGCAAAAATATTGTTTTGATCGTACATGTCGGGACTGTATGCGTGCACGCAACAGCCACGCATCTTCGTGGATCCCATATTCATGGATATCCTCCAAAGCAGCTTCTCTATAAGTTTCTATAAGATATAAGTCGTTGTTGAGGTGCTCGCTGCAATATGATTTTGCCAGTTTTAACTGATATGTCCCCAATGACAGCAAAATCACGTCCTGTTCCCTCAATCGTGGAAAGTCTTGAATGTCATTTGCTTCCAATCTCTGGAAATTGGCTCTTCTGTTGTTTAATCTTTTTGCTTCTACATAATCATATAACACGTTTGGGGTTTGCCTTCTTTCAACAATTTTTTGTAAAAAAGCTTCTGCGTGTTGGCTATCGACAATAGGCCTGTGGAAGTGATTTGTAATTGCTGCTGCAATCATAAAATCCCCGAACATATTAGGCATTGTGTTATTAAAATATTTTTGGCGCAACAGCTTGAAATCTCTTTTGAAACGCCCGTTAACCACTTCCACTACCCATCGGCACATTGTCACCAGCCGGGAATCATTTGCTTGAGAAGTCGTTAGCTGCGAATCTTCCCGGTTCTTCGTCGGGGGGACGTGAAATTCGTAGCCACATGCTTCTATATGCTGCAGACTATCCCTGAACCCGCGGTCCAAAATAAATACGTCATTCGGCTGAAGCAATATATGAAGGGGATTTTCCTCGTCAGTCATTAAGTCGCTCATTATCTGCGCATCAGTTTTTGTTGCAGCGTATGGTCCTTTAACATCTATAATGTATCCGTCAGTGGTTACGATTAAAAATGGTTTCAACAAGTTTTGGAACTTGTGTAAACTGTAGGATTGCCTCTGAAACAAAAAGTTTGAACTCTTGTATATATAAATATACCATCATGTGCAATCACCGATTGCAAACCAATCACCAAAATGTACCATCGCAAATAATAATGGCTTTATTGTTGTCTTCATTTCCATACAGTGCTTTTGGAATCCTCAAGTTTCTCTCCAATATATCTTCTCTATTCATGTGATCCACTCCCAAGTGTCGCACAACGTAGTCAGTGCTAAGACACTCTCGTGCGATGGCCAACTGGCGTTCGAGTTTTCTCCGAGACATGTTAAACAACGTCGCAAGTCTCGCGTTGGGTTCTCCTGTGCGTAGTTTCGTTAGTAAAATGCCCAAAGTGGTTCTGGGATCTGCACTTCTATTTCTTAATAATGGATTTTGCTCTAAGATGGCATTAAATTCATCATTAGTACGTCCAGTCCAAAAGTGCATTTCTTCTTCATTCATGCCTCGGTCGCTAAAACGTAATCTGGGTGAGTTTAAGGCATTTCGCATTAGGTCACAAACATCCCTGAAGTGGGCAGCCGTAAAGTCATGGGAAATGTTGCAATGTTGGGGCAAATCATCCCAATCATTCCCATTAAGGTGATCGTGACATACTCTGGCACTGTCGGGGATATACAATTTATGTTGAGAAAATACGTGGATTTTAACAACATTTGGAATTCGATGGCGGGTTTCATTAGCGCAGCCATGAAAGATACAATGCGTCGCGGTATTAGGTGCTCTCATATATTCAGGAATATGAAGCATTTCTTCTAATTGCGGTTGTAGTTGTTCTTGCGGTTGTAGTTGTTCTTGCGGTTCTGCTTGTTCTTGCGGCTCCGGCTCGGGTTGAGGGTTTGCATGACCTCTAGTCGCATTTTCGGCTCTTTGCCAGCATCGGTAACATACTCTTCGGGTGTTGTCAAACACGACCTGAAAATGATATATGAAAATGTAAGGAAAAGAAAAACAACTTTGGTTTCCGAAAAATACCTAACAAAATAACGCATTGGGGGTCATTTGTGGGAGGGATTTGTTTTTCTGTCAGAAGGTGTGCGAATCGTCAAATATATGCCACAGATTCACAGATTTCTCAGAGATCTGGTTGCGGTTTTCTGTAGTTGTGTGTACGAAAACAAGGCATACACACAACCACACAAAACCGCAACCACAGTAATTGGTTGTGGTTTTGTGTAGGCCTTGTTTTGGTGGTAAATACATCGTGGAAGACGTAAAAGTGAAAAAGGAATCACTTGAATGTTCTTTAAGCGACCAGAATCACTTATCAATCGGTTTTCACTTTTACGTCTTCGTTACCTCATTTACTACTAGAATAGATCTGGGATGCAGTTGCACATGATTTCAATTGGTTTCCTTTTATATCGAAGGTTCAGTGAGGATCGAGTGGAAAAAAAAAGTGCAATAGGTACAAACCTCCAGAGCAGCGTTTTCTCGTATAAATGTTACTAGCTCCACGTGTGTTCTTGTCAAGGCTTCCGACAGAACGCGTACTTGATATCTGCCTCGGTATAGCCCTCTTCGGCATATTACACAGTTACGGTAACGTTCCATTGCAACGAAACAATCCAATCGTTAAGCACCCAAGTCCAATATAAAGCCACGGTCAACAAATAAAACGGGTAACAGAGTCCAAAATGATGCCAAGGTCAAAGTCGATGTGAACAATGAGGAGCGTAATAACGTAGCACTTAACACAATATCAGCAAACGACTGACTACCTGCGCAAGCGGCCAAGCGTTCCTCACCCTAACATACCTGCCCCCGTGCCGTGTCCCGGAGCGCGAGAGGGGTCAAAACCGAATTCCAGCGTTACCCGTGACCGTGAGTGGGAGAGAGAGCGCAATGTCGCTGTCTCGCTCTAATGATTTATGACAGAGTATGCATAGATGTGATTTTCGTAAAAATCATGAGCATCGGTTGAGTTAAACCAGAGATATGAATTTTTCTAATTTCTATTTAGAGCAAAAAATGGTACTTTCCGACGAGCATATTTCAAAATGGACAATTCATACGGATTCGTCTTCATAGAATTTATTTTTTCACTTGAAAAGAGCTATCCAACGACATATGACTCATCTTGATTGGACATAAGGACCAAAACGCCCATCATCCTTTTACCTAAACTTTCATATGTCTTCTATTGTGTAAAAGCAATTTAAGTTAAACACAAGTTCCCCTTTGTCATATCATAACACGGACGAAATCATAATAATCTTCGAATAGTAGTACTATAAAACTAGATTCAGATGATGCTAGTCCTAGGCACTATATCGCCATGACAGCGGCGCCACGTAGTATTGTGTCGGTCATGTACGAAGTACGATTAAGATACGTTACCATGCAATGAACGACAGGAAACGTTTCCCAGTGATAATCGGACATTCGGTCTATTCGTTCATTGCTCTCGCGATCACGGATTGGCTGAATGAATAAATGAACCGGACCGGGTGACCGAATATGGCCGAGAGCGAACGAACGCTGCATGAGGTGATTGATCTGAACGGAGCGAAATTGTTTCGATCGGTCTCCCTTCAGCCGGTCGGTCTTTTCCGAACTTTAGAAGTAGGTACGTATGTCGTAGCAATAAAGATTGTTTTTACTTGTTTGGTTATTTTGTTTCATTCATTGTGTAAATTCTGCTAGTTCGCGCGCTAATCCAAGTACTTTTTAAAAAGTAATACTGTGTTGTTTTCTTGATGTTAGTTTCTCTAACGAATACAACATAATTAAAACTGTTTTTATACGGATTTATGCTCGTTTATTATATTTTTACAATTTTCCAACGTTTCGGCACTTTTTCAGGTGCCGTGGTCCCGGATGACTGAGGTGACAGGTGTCTTTTAGAAATCATTAACGGTTAGTTTACTACCCTCGGCAAAAATTACAAAAGTTAATTATGAAGTTACGTTCCAAAATAGACAAACCAATTATTTTTTATATAAAGTCAACAATATTGATTATTAGTAATTGAAGTTAAAATTAAATTTATAAACTAATTACTTTATATGAACTTAAAGATACCGATTATTAATTGAAATTAAATTGATTTTTTATTATTTATTCTACAGTCACACTTCTAGCAAGGGGGTCTCATGCACTTAAGCACTGAATACAACATAATAATTTTCACTGTGTTATTACAGTGAAGGAGATTTTTCTGTTTCGTGCGCTTTGGGACGTTTATTTCTGTTGTATAGTAATCTTGTTCTGCGAGCTACTTTTGTTCTTTGTAAATAACAAAAGTAGCTTACGAAAATCTAGATGGTAATAATTATTTCATTGTACGTAGGAAAAAATTTACTCGAACTAAAATTTTTTTTTTATTGATTTATCATAGTACTTATAATAGTGGCACGGCAACATTAAAAATATTAATCATAAATTAATGGTCCTGTAAAAATAAAGATATTAAGAAAAAAAGTATATTTTATGGCTGAAAGGTCAATATGTGAACGTTCAGATGGTTTTCTATGAGGTCCTAATAGTCCTAATAGTACTAATATACCGTACTAGTACATTGACTCAAATGTAACAGTACGGAGCGATCTTTAAAATGTCCGAGCAGGCCCAATACTAGCGCCACGGCCTTCCCGCGGCCTAACCGTGTTGTTATTATTAGCTCAAATCATCTTCAAAGCGGAGTCGTTTTTTTAACACGTTCCATTATAAAGAATCTATAGATAAACAAAGGTAACCTCCCAGTTTTGGAATAAATAACAAGTCGAATAATACGCCGCGCCGTAGGTATTCATGTCGAAAGATTCGTGAATCATTCATATGAGTAATTCGATGTTGTTTTATTGAATCGACTCTTCTCCGAAGAACTGACAGTTTTGTCACTTAAAATCTTTATGAACTAATTGACTAGCTAGCAAATTTTGTGCACAGAGTGCGGCTACTAGTGAACGCGCGGACGGGCGCATCAGTCGCTCTGAAGACCGTGCGGACAGACAGCGGAGAGTCCGGCGGCGCCGCCACAGCAGCGCGCGAGGCCGCGCTCCATCGCGCGCTGAAGCACGCGCACGTCCTGCGATGCCTCGGCGAGAGGACTCACGCCAACTTGCACTACATGTTTCTGGAGTATGCGCAGGGCGGAGAGCTGTTTGATCGGATAGGTTCGTGTTTCTTTAAAAGGACGAGAGATCTGTCTGCTGCATGTTTCAAAAAGACGTAAACTTAATTGAAATACGTCTGTAAACAACACAATAACACACTAGAATGTTAAAACACCTACCTCTGAGATTCAGGCCTAAAACCTAGTTCAGGGGTCATGGTACCATTAATTTTTTTAAGTTTTTAACGTGCGGGAGCGTGTGTGTGTTGGTTGATATTTTATTATTTTCTCTTGTATTACTTTCCTTTAGTGAATGATTTTTATAAATTGGTCTTTCTTATCTTTCTCTGGCAGCTGTAGCACTTTCAGTTAGGCAGTGTTCTCTCTTCAAAGTATAATGTATAATTTTATTAAACAATCTTTTCTAAAGTCTTTGTGTTGCGGTCTTTTCGGGTTGTCTTAAATTCCTCAGCAAGTGTCCTTCTATATCAACTGAGTAGAGATCGATACGAAAGTATAAAAAAATGCGATATTTTTTCTTAATTGCATGGATTACCAGTCTCTAATTTCTTTGTTATCTCCGTCTATGTTTGCCTGAAAGAAATTGATTTTAGTAATAAGACGGCCAATTGTACTATATTTCGATTGATTAAAATTCTATTAATGTAATTTCTGTATGCAAAAAAGGATACTCTATCAGTCTAGCTACGATTAGAAAAATTCCCTTTAAGTTCTCCCAGGTCCTGTGTAGTAAGTAGTACTTTCCCCAGAACCGGACGTGGGTATGCCGGAGCCGGCGGCGCGGCGCTACTGGCGACAGATACTCGAGGGCGTACAGTACTTGCACACTCGCGGCGTCGCCCACCGCGACCTCAAACCCGAGAACTTGCTACTAGACAGCGAAGACAATATCAAGATATCGGACTTCGGCATGGCCACCCTATTTAGGTGAGGTATGTTCACAGAAAAAAACCATTGATAGGCAAGAGTAGGCACTGCGAGTTATAAACAATGATCCCGAATGCGCGATTAGTTTAGTAAGATGCGTTTGGAGGGAGATGAGCGGGGAACGTCAACTGAGCACGATTGGCTAATCGGCCCGTCAGTACATGCGCGAACATACCCCAACTGCGCAGGCTTTGGCTCATCACATCACTCGTGGCGATTACTGTGCAGTATGCTGATTATGTCAAAATCCCCTTCTGGATCTTTCAACAGGATTATGGACGTAACTTCAAGACTTAACCCTTTATAAAGTAGTGGCCACTATTTTGCCACCACGAACTTGTAATTAAAAATGTTAAGACTGTGCGGGTTGGATTTGAATGGGAGGGTGAGCAAGATGTAAAACCAGCCGTTCGGTATACTGATTGTATCAAAATCTCCTTTGGGATAACTCGACACCAGTATTGTGGGAACACATTCAGATCATACAATGGGGCCGTCCAGACCTTCAATTAAAATTTTGAATTGTATTAACACATTATGCCGCAGCGGCAGCTGCACTGACTTCTCTTAGATTAGCCTCCGTGCTAACTTAGACGGAGACGGAGTTTACACTTTCAGTCTGGCGTCAGTTCAGTCCGTGACCTTGATCAAGCTCTGATTGATGCCAGACTGATGAAGCATCAAAATATTCGAATATCCGACAGTCTGGTCCGTCAGTGCACTGAATAGACAATCAGTCTGCCGTCAGTCTAACCAGACTGACGCCAGACTGAACGTGTAAACTCCGTCTTACACATGACGCCGCGGCGTTTATATGCACCGCTGCGGTGAAAAACGCTGCCGCTGGGCGTCATGTGTGATCTTGCTAAAGGTAGCCTTTGTACGGCGCACGACAGGCACGGCGGCAGCGAGCGCATGCTGTGCCGCGTTTGCGGCACGCTGCCCTACGCCGCGCCCGAGGTGCTGTCCGCGGCGCGCCGCCCTTACCGCGCCGCGCCCGCCGACCTGTGGGCCGCCGCCGTCGTGCTGCTCGCAATGCTGGCTGGAGGTAACTTGTCTTAACATAAAAATATACATACTGTTTAGCCATGCAAATTAATAAATTTATGGCTGGATGAGGGTGGCCGACGACAGTTAGGGGACGAGTGTTCCCAGCAGTGGACGAGTGTCCCCCAGTTGATTTGTTTGGTTAAAAGTTATAACACTACTTTTATATGATTTCAAAATCCCTCTGTAGATTCAGACACCAAATGAAACATCATTCGCACTCTTTAAAGGGCCCGATGGTCGACAGCAGGTCAACCAATACAATTTTGTTGGAAATTCAACCTTAACTGATTAGAGTGCATACATGTAAGTGGATTAAATAAATAAATATGTCTAGGTTGATGTGCTGTCGATTGTACTGATTGTAGCAAGCAATCAAAGTGGTTAGCTGTTGCGCCTTTCTTAAAGTAGCAGTTCTTACTTATTCCTTGTTTCTTAAATATTTGTTGCTCTTTTTGTTGTATTTCAGCATGGTTGTTTTATTTTGTTTAATTTGTAATGCGCATGTGAGCACTAAACTTTTCTACAAATGAATCGCAAAGAAGACGCTCAGTATTAACTGTGAAGATCAGCATGAGAATGGATTCGTTGCTGTCCGGTTCTTTGGTATCCTAGCTGTAGGCGTTTGTTGACAGCCTAAAGTTATGGTACCGAAGTCCTAGACTGCATCGCACGCTGCGCACTTTTAACATTTCCATTGTTTTGGTAAGCCTTTTGTTTTATTTTCACTATGTTGTGTTAGATGATTAAACATTGAGAGAAACGTGAGTGTTGTTCGCATGTCTCATTATACCACTGATGGAACTTTCCACTCCTGATTTCGAGTTTTAAATCTTGATGATGTTAAATCTTGATGATGGTTAAATAGATAGACGGGTTAGCTTCGTGGAACGTAGCCTTTCCCTAGAGAGGGAAATTAGAGAATATGGTCAAGCTGGCCATAACACTAACCTTCGTCAAGAGATGGGGTCAGCTTTCGCTAGAAACGAGATTGGCGATGGTTGACACATTGTTATGTTGGTGAACCAGTGCTCATTGTATATCCTGACCAATATTTATATTTTCTTACTTTATAATTATTATGTTATAAAAATTGGCACTCAAAACATCAATGATTTTTTAGGAAATTATGATCAGAGTGGACTTTCTCTGCAACAAAATTGACCTGAATGCATCAAATAGAATTAAATTCTTTACATAAATGTAAATAATACTCTGGATTTATTTTGCTAGACACTTCACTCACACTTTTGTCTCCTGTCAAAATATTAATGTCATAAGACTTGTCTTCAACTATCTTCATAATCACGAGTAGAACAAAACTTTTTTAACTGCAAAAGTGTGTGCTTCTAGCAACTAGCATGTACTTCGGTCAGGGCGAATCTCTCTGACCCTCCTGGCAGGCTGACATAATCCGCTTCTCACCAGAGCTTCCTTGGGAGCGCGCTCACGTCGAGTGCAGCAGTTACGTCGCATGGAGCCACGGAGACACCGCGGCACGGCTGTGGCGCAAGCTGACCACGCGAAGTCTTGGCTTGCTGAAAACAGCCCTGCACCCGTACCCCGCGCGCAGGCACTCCGTCGACGACCTGCTACGGCATCCGTGGACCGTTGCCTCCAGCTCGGATCAGGTCGACTCCACGCGAAGCGGTATGTGTCTCAAGCTTATCCTTCCGGCGGAGATGGTATACTAAACGCATACTTGTTCAATATTGGCAAGGCAATAAAATAAATAAAAAAATAAAATAAAAATTTGTTTATTGTTCAAAAGCATAATGTGGGTTTGTACATTACTTAAACTATTTATCTATTAAATTATGGCAATGGGTGCTTTATTGATACTACAAATCAATCGCATTCCCATAACGTCACCCATGCTTATTAAAACAGGTCCAAGCGCAATGTCCTTACTTAATTACTATTTTGAAGTCTACTGGACAATCGTATTGAGATTCCAATAGTATTGTGTCCCACTTTGCCGGGGATTCCTCAAAGAAGAGGAAACCTGACCATTTAAAGGCGTGGAAAAGCAAAGAACCACCATCATTGGGAAGCTGGGATTCCTTCAGGAGGCCCGCAGTGACATTGGAGCACTGCTGGCTTTCTAGAAAGAGATGGGCTGGCTGGAGTAAACTCACAGCGCCACATCATGAGGCTTCATTCTTAGCCTATTGTATCTTCATTGTCTAGTAGACTTAAAAATAGGGTATAATACTAGCCATTGCCGTGCTAACTATTAAACAAATATGTGCTAAAGAAATATTTTAGGCCCAGTTTGCGTGTCCACAGGCAGTCACCGTCTTCTTAAATATTATTTGTATGACTGAAATACTTGCGAAGAATTAGCTCGTTTTTGTGCCAGGTACTAGGTGACTCTGAGTGTTGTCATAGTCTCAGAGCTGCCTTGTGCCTAAGCACAGATTCAGCTGGATCAAAACAAGAAGATCACAGAAGAAACGAAGCGAAGGCAGTGGAAGCTGCGTGAGTGTTGCCGTTGCTTTGGCGATTTAGCTACATGACGTGTCGAAAGCTCATAAAGCTAGATTACCAAAGCACTGTCTCACTCGTATCAACGAAAGTGTTCTGACCAAAATCCACCAACCGTGATGTTATCGGCATAAGTCGCAACCTCAGTATTGCATAAAAAATATTATCAGCTGTTCGTGGTTGTAGGTTTATTAGGATGAGAAAAGGCCTTTGTCCTAGTGTAAGGTAAACTTAATAACCTCAATTCCCGACCTTCCGACATTGTAGTCGTAGTAGTTTTGCGAAAATAAATTAGTGTTCTGTCTGAGTGAGTATCTACTCTCCACCAGCCTATAGACAAAGTTTCATGTGTCTCAGCCAGTTTTCGAAACACTTTCTAGTCCACCGCAGAGACACATCGCTTGCAGCTTGCTCGCCGCCTCAACGCCTTGTAAACACGCCGATACGATGCTTAAAATTTTTCGCGAAGAAGCACGTGTAGATTCTCGTGAAGTCTTCCAATCTGCAGTATGTGCTGAATCTCCTGATACATAACTGGTCTATTGTCTTGGATATTTTTTTTCGGTGCTAGAACGCTTTCTTCCGTAACAACCGTCAAAGGGCAACCACTTCTTTCTTCATCCCCCAAAGTTAGTCGACCGCGCTTGAATTCGTTACACCTAAATAAATGGTTGCCTTAGAAGGTTCCTTCATCCATTAATGCCCCTTGAAGTCTATCGTTCCATTCGTCCGGACACTTGAAATCGTAAAAATACATAACGCGGAATTGTCCTCAGCACAGATCCATTTTTCAATAAGACACGATAATTTAAATTAGCCTGGAAAAAATATAGACAGAAATGTTGAAAATTCAAATTGATGGTACCTTTTTACTTATATTAATATTTTCAAAACAAATTAACTGGTCAGTCTCTCATTCATAAAAACTTTATTTCGCAATACTTCTGAATGGCCTGGTATGAGCATTGCGAGTCATAAATAATACTAGAAGATGAACGGAACACACCGACGCGGGGCAGTCGGTGTCTCTACGGTGTCAAACACTTCTGCAGTAAATAACATTCTTAATTTACTGCATTAGTATTTGTTTATATGGACGTATTGTGAACTGCCACCTCTACCGCGTTGTGTTTTATCCTAAAATATTTGATTAGTCCTAATGGAATGTTTCTAATACTTTGCAATATTTATGTATATAAAATAAGGGTCTAGCGGGTGGGTGATCAACGGTAACGCCGTGAAACACATTGTCACACCCATTGTATTGTTTAAAGTTTCATATAATTTTTTCTAGCTGTAAGTAATGAGTTTTAATTTCAGAGCTTTTCTGTGAGCACTTTTATTGTACTGTTGTTTTTATTTTATTCTGTACTGCCTAGCTCTGCAACAGAGGCTAATCTATATATTTTAAGTCAATTCGTGTAACTATTCTAACTTGCAGATCCTTTTAATATCATGGGTCAATAAACTGTAACTAATTTATTATAACTCTACTTATGCAAGTAAAGGTAGCTAGAGTACCTGGTCGGGGTAGACACATGATAGACAGATACTGAAAAGGTTAGGGGTGGCCTATGCTAAATGGCGTATGGAGACAAATGAGTTAGACAACATAAATAAATATTAAATTCATTATTATTATTACAAATAGGATTGAATTTGAAATGAACTGTAATTGTACATTTTAAAAACCTATTTGGAGGCTAAAAATTCCACCCTGCCGGGATTCGAACCCGCGACCTCTGGCTATCCGTGCCAGCGCTCTTTCCAACTGAGCTAATAGGCGACTCACCGGCATCAGTGAAATTTCGAACGTCTTTTTTCTCTGTATTACGTACATGTAAATAAATTAATTTTATTGTTTATGTAAATCTAAATAAATGGCTTGAATGATTGATATCTAACTACTAAATTAAGTTTGACCGTAAGCGTTGCCCCGGCAGCCACTGTCTGGCGCGGTTGGAGCTCGCAGCCGGTGGCGGGTGCGCGCTGCGCCGATTCCCTCTCGCGAGCCGACATGGACGAGCTGCTCAGCTTTTCGCAGCCGGCGCACGCTGACGATATGCTCTTGGCCACGCAGGGAGACCGCCAGACGCAGCTCACGCAATCGGTGAGGACATCTGTGTGTCAAAGCTGTACCCAAGTTCCTCATGATAGTGGTCCGTTGCTTTTCCAGTGAATGTTCACATAGGCGAGTTTTTTCTCATCTTGGGAAATCTGCTGACGTGTGTTTATTCCCAATACACGATACACGGAGACAGCCTAATACAGCTCACGCAATCTATGAGGAAATCTCTTTGAAGTATCTAGTGACAATGTGCACCTGAAACGATCACATGCACAGTCCCTAGCCTCTGCTGATGCAAAAGTGACGGCCCAGAAACATCCGCCCATGCGGCGTTTCCGTCAATAGGGTCTCATCAGAATCCTATTTTATAAAGCTACAATTAGTAATAAATGTGTCAGTAATTTTCTTCTAACCTAGCCTACCTCAGGATTGCTCAAAACCTATGTCTAATTTATTTATTCGGCAGTATTTCATGAAAGATTGTTAATCTTAATTTAGTTTTTAAACTACACGAAGATGAACGCAACACCTATAAACTGCTTTCTCTAACAGAGCGTGCTTCAAAGGCTAGTCCGACGTATGACGCGAGTCTGGGTTCGGGTTGACGAGGCGGCAGCCTTGCACGCGCTCTGTGCAGTGCTCACCGAGAAACACTACGCGTGGCATCACGTGCATCCGAGGATCGTAAGTGAAGTAGAAAACTTAATTGTAACAGAGCCAGGCAGTGGATTGTAGCAGATTATTCAGTTAGAGTGTTATCACATCAGGCATTTTATGCCCGATTTGACCAACAAATCCTATGTCCTCCTCGCAACAATGCCTAGAAGCTGACGCACAATGTTGCTGTAGATACGAATGAATAACAAAAAAAGACTAAAATGGATTTACTAAAAACTTGTCGATAATTGAAAATTAACTATGTTTTAGTAATAATTTCTACATTTCTTTTTTCGTCCGATTTCTATTAAGTGCAATGTATTTTGGACACGTTTACGTTAATTACGTTTACTGATATATTAAGCTGTATTTTTTTCACTTCAATATACCAGATTAACCAGATTTTTGTAAATACTCAGCTGTTACGTAATGAAGCGAAATAACATTGTCAGCACGGTCCACAGCTGGGCATCGAGTGCGGCTCGGGACTTAAAATGCGCGCGTGGGCGCTACGCGCAGGGTCAGGAGCAGACGCCGCGCCGGTGATGCTAGAATTCCGGCGCTCGCGCGGTTGCGGACTCGAGTTTAAACGCAGGTAGATACCTATGAACTAGTGTTACCTCAATTGGCCATGCTACATATTTTTAATATACGTTTCATTTCGAAAATATGGAAAATTTCAAGAAACTAATTTCGTTGGTTTTTAATTTTATTACTTATTTCTATATATAATATTTTTCTAAAATTTTGTGGTGTATGACGTCATGTTTGAAGAGATAGTCTTGGTCTACATAAAAAAAACAAATGTCATTAACATCCGTTGATTTCACAGAACAATTAAACGTTAATTAGGTCGGCTCCACGGATGTAAAAGAAAGACGGATGGAACCTTCTATACTCACGAGTGAAGCAGACAAATGGCCGCCGTCTCTATAAGTATGGCTGCCATCGGTGTTGCCAGATAAATATCACTTTGCCCACTTTTTCAAATCAAGAGAATTAATAAAAATATTAAGGCGCCACAGACAAACGTTGTGATTATTTTCTCTGTGACTACAGAGAACATAAATAATCCACAGACTACATAAATAATCACATGTTGACATTTCGTTTTTCTTTTTTGTAAGGCAAAGGATTAATATTCAAACTGCCTTTGCTGACGTCATACAAAAGTCATTTAAGGTCAAAGATTTTTATTGAATATCTTAAAAAATATAGACTTATTTACAAATCTGATGAATAGAAATTATACGAAAAGCAATTGTGATTTCCGTTCATATAAAAAATGTAGCATGGCCAATTATGCGCAAAACCTGTCAGTAACATTGTATCTTTTACAACTTTGTTCTTTTGAAAAATGTTCGTTTACAATTCAAAAAACATACGGTTTTTTGTTTTTTAGTGGCACTGTATGAAAGATATAATAATTCTTAAATACATAATTACAAACTTAATAACTCTTCAGTATTTGTAGTATACTTTGTCCAAAAAGTGAAGAAATTAAGGAGTAAGGTTTTGCTCAGACTTTTTGTGTGTGTTTCTTAAATTCTTGCACTTAAAAGCATTATAAAAATGAAAACTACAGTCATTTCAATAAAAACATGCATTGTGTTAAATCAAAGGTAGTAAATGGTCTTAATTTTTGATCATACCAATAATAAAGTTTCACTTCCGCTTTCTTAAATTTTTAGACAAACTGTACAGATTAAAATTTATAGAAATAACAGACCTTAACAGCATTGCCTGTAATCTTTTTTACCACATAAAGAACGTAAAATCACGCGTAAACATCAATCAGTGCCCATTACCTACTCAGCTCTGGAAAAAACATATAAAGTGCAAAAATTGTGAATAAAATTTTAATATAAAAAAGAGGAATGTTGTCTGTATCAGTACAAGGGTAAACAAGAATATTTTATTGACACTGTTTGAGGTACTTATATTAGTATATTTCATTACAAGTGCGGAAAGGCTGTCATTGCAAAGAGTTCCGACAAATGTCTACCCGAGCTGAGGCGCAGCCGAAGGCGAGGCAGTCAGAACAAGTTGAAATGACGGTTCCGCACGTGTACTGAACGACTTTTTTTAATACAGTTGCAAAAAAATGAAGCAATTTATTAAAACAGAATTATTTGGAAAATGGCGCCAACCGTAACAGTAGATTTTATTAAAAGTGCGGAAAGGCTGTCATTGCAAGTTGCAATGACGGTTCCGCACGTGTACTGAACGACTATTTTTAATACAGTTGTGAAAAAAATAAGCAATTTAATAAAGAAAATTTATTTGGAAAATGGCGCCAACCTTAACACGTTGATGGACAGTAGAAAGACAGTGAAACACATAAAATAGCACAAAAAATTTGTATGGGAGATGAAGCGACGGTTATGGCAGTTGTGCATCATTATAATTGAAAATTCTGATTATTCCAAGACACAACTGTCATAAACGTCCGACGTCTAATGCCGTTGTGAGATCTAGTAATGCTACTGGAAATATAATTATAATGCACAACTGCTATTGCCGTCCGACTGTGATTGCAGTTGTGCATTTATAATAAAGTCTACAGTCATCGAAAGGACTCACAACTGCTTATGATGTCTTTTCCTAAAATAAAATAAAACAAGTTTTAGTCTCAACCTTTTTATTTATTATAATCAAATGCTATAAAAATGATATAGAGGTAAATGGTTTAGGGGGATTCAAGCCTAGCACTCCAAATTCGTCCTCATCAATGCATGTGTTGGAACTATCAGACTCATTTCCTGGCTCATAGTTACCATCTGAGGCATATTCTCCATCGATGCCCCCATAAGGGTCCTCTTGGGTATCTTCATCCGACGACACTTCACAAAATAATTTTGATAAGTGAGCTTCGTCCTCCTCATAACTCTTCCTAGGTCTCAATCTTCGCGAAGACATCTACGACAAAAAAATAAAGCAATGAATTTGAATGTAGCAATAATTGAATACCTATCTAAACTACTAATTACCTCCCTATCAGGAATTTTATACACCAAACTTCTTTATTTTCACTGTAGATGTTCATACTAAAAATGTGATACATGACTTTACTTCGTAAGAGTTGGTATAAGCATAATAAAATGTTTACAAAAACAGCAGAAAAGTAACTTACGATTTTCGAACATGAAGAGCGGCAAATTTGGTGACGCGACCACGCGCTGGCGCACTTGCCGGCACACTGCCTAGGCGCATTAAGGACAAGACGACGTCGATAACCGTTGTGTGCGTGTGAGTGTACACTTTTTGCAATTGTGTGCGAGTCATTGACAGTATGAAAAGTGACTCTCGTGGGACACATAGAACTTTGAAATGTTACCCTACAAAGCACAACAAGATGATCTTCATACAAACTCTAGGTAAAACAAGACTGCATAGACCGTTGTAGAAATAATTTGGTCAAAAGTGGGGACTGCATTCGACGTTGTGTATTTTTTCACCAAGTGTTGAGGACGTCGAATGCAGTTAGTGTCCATCAATGTGTTAAAAAAATATAAGCAGAGATTTTTTTTCTTCACCCATTCTAGTAGGCAAAGGGAACTATGCCCATACAGCCAAGTCTTTAGTAGAATTTTTTTATTGATATGAAATAAAAATAAAATTTAATTAGATGAAATGAAACCTAACTTAACTCATTCAATCAAATCATTAAATCTGATATTGAAACAGATTAGTAGCTCATAAAAGCTTCTATGATTTTTTTTAGTAAAAACTTCATGGTTGTTTTTTCTTTTTAATAGACATTATTTTGACAGTTGGGAAAGAAAACCACGAGTGCGGGAAAGGTAAAAAAAAGCACAAGTGTGTAATAGCCCACATCCCGCACGCTATACGTCCCTGGAATACTCCACTTTGAGCAACTGTATTAAAATAGTACATTATGATATAAGTGCGGTAAGTTGAAAATTACAGGCGAGGCGATATTACTAGCCCGAGCCATCGGCGAGGGCTATAAGGAAGCAAGCAGAGGCTGTAATTTTCAAAGCGCACGTATGTCATACGACGTTTTATAACATATTTACGAGGAAATTGATAAAACTGACTTTGTTATCATCACTACTTGACGACATTTTCAAATAAAAACAATTCATCTAAAAGAAAAAGCGCGCGGATTTATTTTTACTTGTCCACAAATAAGCGATGCGCGCGCATCAACTTTTTTTTTAGGCAAAGGTACAAAAACAGCCAGTATTACTAATAAAGTAAATTCATATTTTTGTATTTTTGTTACAGATAAATGGTTGTAATTTATTGTCAAAATTAATGAAATTAAAGAATTAAATGTTTATTTGTTATATTTTATTTCCCAAAGTTAATTTTATTCATAAAATATTGACCACTTTTTTGACATAAAACCTCTTTGTTAAGATTTTTAAAAGTATCATCATTCATTTTTAGACGGAGTATCTTAAAACTTTATTAAAAAAAAAACACGTGCCTTTTACATTACATAATCGCACAAGTCCGTAATGAGATACATTACGATATTGAAATTGGTGTAATTACAACCACTTTACGAGCAAATATGTTATAAAAGAATATAAGCAGAGATTTTTTTTTTTTCACCCATTCTAGTAGGCAAAGGGAACTATGCCCATACAGCCAAGACTTCAGTAGATTTTTTTTATTGATATGAAATGAAAATGAAATTAATGAGATGAAATGAAAAAAAAAAACTATTAATAAAGTAATGAAACAAATTAGTAGCTTCTTTTTAGAAATATACGTATTTCCATGAATCATAATTTTTTTCAAATCATAAATGTGAATCATAACAATGGGCGTTTTTCCTCACAGATAAATTCTGTAGCAATAACCGTCAAATTCGGTCTATTATCTGTGGTTTCCTTATAAACCATAGAGCAGTGCACGGAGATTGACAGTGGTTCCAACAATATTTGACATAAAGAAAAATACCCATTCTATGAATTTTATTTAGTAAAAACTTCATGGTTTTTTTTAATAGACATTATTTTGACAGTTGGGAAAGAAAAACGCACGAGTGCGGGAAAGGTAAAAAAAGGCACGAGTGTGTAATAGCCCACATCCCGCACGCTATACGTCCCTGCAATACGCCACTTTCTGAGCAACTGTATTAAAAATATTCTTTTATGGCTATGTCCTATCGGCATTTTTGATTCTATAGTCCATTTGTTTAGGCACTTAAAAATGTAAACAATCTTGATAAGTATATGTCTCTTTATCGATATACACACATTTTAACTTAAAATCTTTACACTACTAATTCAATCTGAAATTTAATGTAATTTCATAAAAACTTATTTAGAGGCAAAACATTCTGGATTCGAACCCGCGACCTCTGGCTATCCGTGCCAGCTCTTTTTCCAACTGAGCTAATGGGCGACGCACCGGCATCAGTAAAATTTGGAACCTCTACAATATTCTCTGTATTACGTACAGGCAGCGACATCTGGCTGAAGTAATTTGCATCACTTGCAGCCCCGAGTACCTACTTTATAATTAGGTTTTACATCGGAATGATATCGCTGTACCCACATGATTATATTATTTTTAATGCACTAACCCGTGCTAATTTGACGTGACAATTTTTTTTTAAAAAACCTATTTAGAGGCTAAACATTCCACCCATGCCGGCTCTCTTTCTCAGCGCTCTTTCCAACTGAGCTAATGGGCGACTCACCGGCATCAGTGAAATTTCGAACCTCTACAATATTCTCTGTATTACGTACAGAATTTAAAAAAATTGTCCTTGGCAGGGGTTAGTGCATTAAAAATTATATATTTCATTAAATTCAAGTAAAATGTAAATATTTTTATTTATAAAGTGTCTATTTAAATAAAAAAACTAATCACGATTATTTAAATTTATTTAATTACTTACCTAAATAAATTTACTATAGTTTAGAGTAAAGCCCCTTCGTACACCCTGCAGGTACCTGGAGATCAAGGAAGCGCTGCGCGATATATCGGCGCCTCCGCCGCCGAGCTGCGGTGACTTACTGGCGCTACCTCTGGACTCACAGCAGCCCATGGACGAGTCGTGATTCGACGATGTGTGGTAGGTTCAATGCATGCTCTGTGACTTGAGGCTCACAATTCGATCGACATCATGGGGAAGGCAATCAGGAGCAATGGTGTAAGAACCAACCGTAAATTAAGTTCACGTGTATAGACATTATTCAGAAATATCTATGCCAGCCCATGAAAGGCGCCCACTGTTGGGCATAGCCCATGGACGAGTCGTGATCCGACGATGTGTGGTAGGTTCAATGCGTGCTCTGTGACTTGAGGCTCACAATTCGATCGACATCATGGTGAAGGCAATCAGGAGCAATGGTGTAAGAACCAACCGTAAATAAAGTTCATGTGTATAGACATTATTCAGAAATACCTATGCCAGCCCATGAAAGGCGCCCACTGTTGGGCATAGGCCAATCCGGTCCCCTGCTAATCTTATCCATTGACCATTATTAAGAAACTTACCCACTGAACTTATTCTTAATTAAATTTGAAATTGACGGCTTAGTTACATCCCTTGTAATTGCCAACTCCATGCATTGGACTCAATTGGTCTGAAGGTTTACCCACTGAACCTATTCTTAATTAATTGGAAATTG
Organism: Yponomeuta sedellus; assembly: GCA_934045075.1. Taxonomy (NCBI): domain Eukaryota; kingdom Metazoa; phylum Arthropoda; class Insecta; order Lepidoptera; family Yponomeutidae; genus Yponomeuta; species Yponomeuta sedellus. The sequence continues at coordinate 9,851,610 of OW203724.1, read as the reverse complement.
ACGGCTTAGTTACATCACCTTTCAACTTTGCTTGTAATTGCCAACTCCATGCATTGGTCCGAAGGTAGATGTTTACCAACTCTCACTGTTCACGGAAGTTGTTAGAATGATGGCAGTTGGTGCACTTTTAAAAACTGGTTTATCGAATTATGAGCTAGACTTTGTAGGATCTTAAAAAGATCTGGTGGAGCTTTGTAGTTAGTTGTAAGGGATAGTATTTTACCAAATGTGATAGATAACAACACACGTTTTAACACACTAGCACATATGTATTTTTGTAATATTTTATTAGCCTGTAAGTTTAAACTGCTAAGACTGATTGTTGGAGTGATACGTTCGATGATGATTGTTACAATTTATCAAATACAATAATATGAAATCAATACACTGATTATTTTATTTGTATGTAAGAATATTAGTCTTAAATATTCTAACAATCACCCTCTTAATCAAAGCAAATGGCAATAGAGTAAAATGCATGGTATTTTCTAATAAAAATTGTTTTATTTTGTAAAAGTGCGGTAACGGCAGGCGACGTGCGTGAGATTCTGTCGACGCCCGCCGGAATCGCATAAGCCGCGATTTTAAAAACATTTCGTCGGGAACTTGCCATATTAGTCCTGCTTTACTTACCAGATGGGTAAAATCTTACAAAGATTTTAACCTGGAAAACTATCAGATTGCTATTCCATATGACATTTAGAGATAAAAATTGTTTTCTTATTTCGTGAGATACAGAAAAACAGACTGCATTTGATCACAAACCATAAAAACTGAGAAATTTGGCTGGAATACAATTATGTTATCAATCTCACACTAAAACAGCAAGTTGAAATTAGCATAATATTCAAATATTAACTAATTACCATAGTACCTAATTACCACAGCATTGAGGCTCTTTCAACTGCGGGCCACCAATTGAAACCTAGGTCTCTAGTCTAATAAATGGTTGTCCAATAGAGTGAAAATGACACTGGCTGAATAGTTTTCCAATGACATTTGACATTCCAACATATAGTTGCCCCCGTACACATTGATAGTGTAGTACAAGACTACATAAAGCAGCTCAGTGGTACTTAGATTCAGACGTAATCTTGATACCATTATTGGTTTGTATTTAGTCATTGATAGTTAAACAGTTTAACTACTGTGGCTGTGCTATTGTCACTTGAAATTTAATTGGGCCACAATTATTCGCTAGTAGACTATTAATAGTTTTAAAAACGGCTATTGCCGTATATTCAGCGAAGAAACATCCGCCTACGTGACCATTCACTGCGTGAGCGTGGTAATCCCTTTAGTAGGCCTGCAGTGAACACCAGAACACTGCTGGCTTTCTGGAAAGATAGGCTAGATGGAGTGATTTCACAGCCTGCTATGAACATATCCCATTTAGTAGACTCGAATCCTGAACTCACTAAAACAAAGCCATTTCAATCTTCCGGTGTCACCAATCAAAACACGCCCGACAAATATCGTATCTACGAGTACCCTACAAATTATTACAGTAAGTTTAAACAACATAATCACATACACTTAGAGCGACAAAGATCATTATAAAATTTGCCATGTTGAACACAAATCAAACACTTAATCGAAAGACGAATGATATGTTCCTTGCACTTTTTTCCCAGTTTGCTGGGAATAACCTGACAAGTTATTGTTTTCAAGTGTTTGAATAAACATGTATACTATGTTTTGGTTGCAAAATGTAAATAAAACGACTCTTATAACTAGTTGAACTTTTACTGCTAAAACACAGCCCCGGTAATCCGAGGCACTAGCTAATACGTTAAAATTACACATTGACTAATCATTTCATACCTTACAAAATTGCATACATAGCGCCGCTCAGTTACCTTTACCGAAAACCCCACATTAAGTGACCTGAAACGTTGCGTACAAGTAATTTTACGTCCTGTTTATTGGTTACACCCCGAAATCGTCACTATTTTCATGGATAGTCGCAACGTAGTTTTTCTGTAACACCGTAAAATTCGTGTTTTTAATTATATCGTAATCGGATACTGATTTGACGGTTCTCTAGATACTATGTGAAATGTTACTACATAATAAAATGCCCATTTTTCATAACCATTAACTTTACTGTCAAATGTTGCAAGCAATGTAGAATTCATTACCACACATACTTAAATAGCATTTCCTGTAACGCTATTCACACTCCATGGAAATAAAGATCGGCACCTTACCTACATGGGAAATATCACAAACATTGCAGTCTGTGTGTCAATTAGACTTAAATATCTCATGAATTAGGCATTTTATTATTACAATACATATTAATTTAACTAAAGAAACCTCGTATCATAGGCGATTGTATTTAGTATAATATCCTCAAAAAGACCTCTACAATATATTCTGTCGGATCGAGCGGGGTTACAGCAATGCGAAGCCTTGGATACACAATATCGTACACACACAGCATTATCTATTATCGTGATTACCAAATTAATCTAGTCCATCTGCGCCTCGTATCAAATCTTGTTTATAATGAGACGGTACTTGAAGTGTCCGCCCCGTGGCAAGCTGCGGCCAATTTGGGGGCATGAAACTGCAGATAGTGGACCACGACATGGCGATAGTGGATGCTATTTGGCTCTGTCCATCTATCGCGCCGGCTTACAGTGTTTTGGCTCGTTCTAACAATTCGTTGATGAATTTCTGGAAAAAATATTATGTTTTTACAATATTCACAATTTGAAAAACTACAAAATACTTACTGGGTGGTAAAAGTACTCTTAATAGTAAATACTAACTAGTAAGTAATCAAAGAAAAAGTTCCTCGATTTTTAAAAAGAAAGAAAACTGCATTCAAAGATTTTCAAAATGTCGCTTGCCACACCCGGGAATATAATCGACTAAAATCTGTATACATTACAACCTGTACTTTCACTGCATCGATTGTTAGGGTCAATTATAAGGTTGAATACTCACTAACAATTCGGTAAATTAAATAAAAGAAAATCCGGGCTTATAAATTCAATGGGTCAAGTTAAAGCACTTACACAAATATCCATCTGTTTATGTTAGTAATTAATATTTATCATTGACGACATTTGTTAAAATTAGGTATCACTCTTAATAGACTTACATGTACATCTTTCTGAGGCTTTTTGGCATCGACTAATAAAGCCTGTAACAAAAAAATAAACACTAATCATCCTCTGCATCAGGTACAAAGTCACAGCAATCACGTCTAAAGCAAAAGCGTTGGTTAGCAACAAATTGAGTAATGTTACCGCGAGATGGCGCCTCCGGTGGTCCTCTGTGTCCATATCCAGCAGCTCGTCAATGTCGACCTCCACCTCCTGTGTGCTGCCCGCGCTCTCCTTCTGCAAACAAAACGACGAGTTGATTCTTTCATCTATGTGGATTTAGTCGCACCACCTTCCTGTAAGCACCGCACCTTTAACCTCCTCAGTCCTAACCTTGAAAATAGCGATAGGAAATAATTGTTGTTGTCAAGGTCGTGACTGAGGATATGCCCAAGATAGGCTACATCAGTCTTATGAAGGCACTTGACCGTCGCTTTACTCTTAGCAGTCGCCGTGACCAAACTCGGTCACAGTGACCTACTTTTGTCCATCACAGTTATATCACGGGTCAATGCTCCGGATATTAGAGTTGATACACTGGTTATTTATGCTATAATAGATGACCAACCACCACTAACATTATTACTCTATGGTTAGGAATTCGGAATTCGGTTTTTCCTATCCAGGATATTTTTCATAATTGGTGCCATATTACCTTTCTTAATCATGAATGCCCCCTTAAAAAGTGTCAAACGAAATAGGTCACCCTGTACGTATGTTCTACTTAATAACATATTCAATATGTATTCAAGCTCTCACCATGTCAGCAACTAATTCAGCTTAAAAATACACATCCGACAAGCCCCATCGTTTGAAATATTCAAAATTAGAGTTTATCATGAGAGAGTTATATATGTATTGAAATGAAAAGGTTTTATTCGAAATAGCGCAGAAACTGCGGCTATAAATCAAACTAGGTGTCCATTTCAAAATCTAGATAATTTTGGAGAAAAAATTAACAAAAAAACTCCGTACTTACTCTTTTCAAAGTCCTTAATTACAGTCTGTTAGCTTTTAGAATATACCTCGGGCTCTAGAAGAGGCTTCGGTTTTCGCCGAAAGCACACGAGTGTAATACTACTTCCTGCTCTGTATAAAACTTTTCTTATTAAGTTTATTTAAGTGTCAAATTAGTTCCGATATTTCTATTACACGAATATATCCGATTCTATCCGGTAGTAACCGAGGTATATTTTAGAAGCTAACAGAGTTTACAAAATTATAAAATATAGAACTCGTGCATTTAACTGACCTCAATTCCAGACATCATTGGTATCTAAATAATCCATTACGTTATAGCCCTTTTGGCACAAAGTGCACTTAACACACTTCTTGAACCGCGCTTCAGGCAAGCTTAATATATCCTCAGGGATTTTATTATAGAAACGCATACAATGCCCCATGAAGGAAGTATTAACCAGCCTAAATCTTGGGACCAAAAGTTTATGAGTAAAGTAGAAATGAATTTATTGCGACCAACAATAGAAGAATAAGAATAAAAGGACAAATTACAAATAATTACTAGTTATAGTTGGCGACAAAAGGTGTGTGCTCAGCATACACCTTTTACTTCTATTATAGTATTTACATTGTGTTGACTACTTGCAGTTTTAAAGTTACTGATATTTTTCCTGACGTACATAATGTTTTCGTAGATATACTGCCTGGCAACTGTAAGGTGTTAGTTTCTTTAAAGAAATCTCTTAATGAATCTCTACTGCCCAGCTTATAAATGAATCTGATCGCTCTCTCCTGCAAGACGAAGATGGTCTCAATGTCAGCTGCCCGTCCCCACAGTAGTACCTGTAGTATTTATTGCATTCCTTATAATTATGTAGTAATTTGTATTCCCCCTCTATACTAAATTTCATAAAAGACCTGTATATCTAGATCTATAGAATATATCTAGATCTAAATAAGTAATTAGTATTATTTAATATTGTTAAGCCGTTGGTGCCGGCTGTCATATAATGGCAGTCGTTAAGCCATATCAGAGGCCTTATAGGTGGCTTGATAACTTCTGACAGTAAGGCCCGCCACTGTCTTACAATCCTTCACCAACCCGGACTTGGCCCCCGTGGTGGAGTATGGCCTAACGTTCCTGCGATGCAGGAAGAGACCCCGTGCCCCAGCAGTGGGGACATACACGTGTTGATAACGAATATTGTACGCAGTTTATTGTATTTCCACAAGTACGTATTCACATTTCGTTAACATCTAACCGACACTGCATTATTATTTATTACGCTATCCGTAGACGCTGACATTCGGCGGCCGATTAATAAATAGGCGGCTGATTGGCTACGTATTTTCATGTTTACACTGGGGCTCGCATTGAGCTTGCTCACATTCGGCGGCTGACTATACTTTTGATTTGAACACTGCCTAAGTTGCACCATTGAATTTCAAGATTCAGTTGTTTTCCTCGTGATTCAATGGTTGCACTACCTGCTCTTAGTCTTGTCTTCAAACCTTAGGTTAACTGGTAGATAATTTTAAAACCTATTTAGAGGCTAAAAATTTCACCCATGCCGGGATTCGAACCCGCAACCTCTGGCTATCCGTACCAGCGCTCTACCAATTGCGCCAATGGGCGACTCACGGCATCAGTGAAATTTCGAACCTCTTTACAATATTCTCTGTATTACGTACATAATGTATTGGTAGATAATGCCAAGAAGCATAAAGCACGCCTATATGCAAACATTTTTATATTAATAATTTTAATAATAATCTTTAAGTACGCGTAAAACATATTTTTCTTAACATCTGTGCCGCGATAAATCGCTTGTACCCGTCATGCCGTCCATTCAAGTATGTTTTATGCCCCTATTGGTGGTTAAAGATGATAGTGAATGTGAAGTTAAATTGCGATATGATATCGATAAACTTCTTTATACTGATAAACATTCCTAATTTATACTTCATCAATCACTTGCAGCGATTGCTTTGATTTTTTGCGATTTTCAAATTTTGTAGGTTTTTCTTAGTCCAGAATAAAAAACTGTACCATTAAAGCATCACTTGGTGGTCTGTCCGACTGTCAAGACCCTTTTTGGTCAGGAACGAATAAAAATAATGTTAAATACCAAACCAAAACAATCAAGTGCTGTCATGAGATATACACGCATCATCTGTAAGCTGCTAGTGAATCAACAATATAAATAGGTACCTTCTGACCCTTAGGGGTATAAAACAAACTTAAACCGGACAAGTGCGAGTGACTCGCCCACAGAGGGTTACGCACGAAGACAGACAGACAGAACGGAGGGAGGGACGGACCAACAATAATTCGTCAGTCCATATTAGGATATATAGTGAGGATAGTGACATGGCCTTTCTCCATCCCTAGACGTATATCATCCGTGATTTTAATGAGTACTGTGGCCTGGACGGAAGCCAGATTGGAGAGGATTTAGGAGACTGTTTTTATTCAGGTACATACTGAGTTGGCGATGGATCAGACGTTCCAGGAGTTTTGAGAGGAATGACAGGACAGAAATGGGACGATATTCGGAGAATGAGGATGGATTTGGTTTCTTGGGCAATGGAGTGATCTGTGCTTCCTTCCAGGCCGCAGGAAAGATACCAACTTCGACAGAATGGTTCAGCATTTTTGTAATGACAGGAGTGATAATGTCAATTATTGGCATTATCATTTTACGACTGATACCGTCGGTACCCACAGCGCTGGAGATAATGGATACTATGCTCTTCTCAACATCACAATCGGTAAATTGACTAAGAGAAAAAGGCGGAAAGTCAGGAGTTGGAAATGAAGAAAGATTACTTAATGTATTAGTTTTAATTGTTCCATTGAAGTTAGGAACAGAAGTGAAATGACGGTTAAAAGCATTGATATCGAGGTCGTTAGAAGTTGAGTCCTGACGTGGCTTGCCAACTCCTAGAGATTTAAGAAAATTCCATACTTTGGCTGGATCGCCGTTTTCGACAGATGCATGGATATGGCGTCGTTGTGCATCCCTACACACCTTATTGCAGTGATTTCTTAAACTTAAAAAGCGCTCCTTGTTGTAGTCTGTCGGCCTGATCTTATATTTGTATTTGGCTACCGCTTTCCGATGCCGGCGCCCTTGCATTCCGGCTGCTCTAATGTCATCAGTGAGCCATGGCGCAGGCAGATGACGCACTTTAATTGCTCTGACCGGTGCATGCCTGTCGTAGAGATCAGTGAGAAGGCCATTGAATAAAACGATCTGCTCATCAACGGTGTCCGCATTAGCCACCACGTCCGCGTTGTTGGACTTCAGCAATGCGTTCAACACGGTGGACTTTGATATCCTGCTAGGGACGCTGTGTTCTCTCAACATATCTCCAAAGGTGATTGACTGGTTTCGTAGTTACTTGCAAGGGCGCCGGCAACGTATACGTATTGACAAATCCTCCTCGTGGTGTGATAATAATGCCGGTGTCCCTCAAGTGGCGAGTTGTCTCCTCTTCTCTTCACCATCTTCATAAATAGCATTTCCAAAAACCTTTCTTCTTCCTACCACTTAAATGCAGATGATTTACAAATTTACACGCAATCTTCTGTAGATGATCTGTCTTTGGCAATTAATGATACCAATGCAAACCTCGATCATATCCTTGAATGGAGTAGGTCTCATGGTTTGAGGGTTAATCCCTCTAAGACTCAAGTGATTGTTATTGGCAGTCCTAGAATGATATCGCGGATCAAGTGGGACCAGCTTCCAAAAGTTCAGTTTGACGGTGTCATAATTCCCTTTAGTGAGAAGGTCAAGAACTTGGGGGTCATTAACGATAGGTGTCTGACTTGGTCGCCTCAGCTAGCGGAGGTGAGTCGGAAAATATTCTCTTCAGCGGCCTCTCTGAGAAGGTTACGGAATTTTGTACCAACTGCGACCAAAATTGCACTTGCGAAATGTTTGTTGCTACCTATCCTCGACTACGCTGATGCCAGCTATCTTGATGTCACCGAAGAGTAACTTAATAAACTTGAGCGCCTCCAAAACTTTGCGATAAGATTCATATTTGGTTTACGCAAATATGACCACGTCTCCGAATTCCGCGCTAAGCTCAAGTGGCTTCCCATCCGTTTTCGTAGGAATGCTCACATTCTCTCTCTTCTCTACGACTTCTTCTCAACAGTATTGAGTAATACTGTTCAATCCAGCCACTCCTTCTAAAGAGCGCTTTACCTACCTCGGTGATTCCCACGGCCGGGCATGAAGGTCTGACCTGAATATGTCGCTGAAGACTCCAACTCTCTCGACGAGGTTCTTCAGCGTCTCGTTTACCGTAACGGCCACTCGGCTGTGGAATGATCTTCCGGTATCAATAAGGCGCTCCACTTCCTCAGCAGTCTTTAAAAGCAAGGTTAAGGAATTTTATCTGTCCCTGCAAGTTTAGTATTCGTGCATTGTCCTTTTCATTTTGTCTTTTCCGTATGTCTCCATATAGGTACACAATATTGTATTTATTTCCTCATCGTGTAGATTGTTATTATAACGTATTTATGTGAGTTTATCATAACTATGTATGTAACTGTTTATGTAGGTATATTGTTATTTATATAAGTATAGTGTATTAATATATTTATATTTGCACCGACTACCCGTATCTTATTTCCTCCAGCAACTTTCCGTCGTAAACGTCGTTGTCTGGAAGAAATTGCTTTTAGCAATAAGGCCGCCAATTGTACTTTGTATCATTACATGTTTATAATATGTGCTCTGGTGTACAATAAAGAATATTCTTATCTTATCTATATTTTGAGACGAAACCCGAAAAAGGAAGTGGGCGGGAGAAAAAGTGCATATGTACTTCATTCAGCGTCCACGACGTTCTCGAGCCGAGTATACTCGATGTAGCGTTTACATCAGTTAACACTATAACGTCAATATTTGTTTACAGGAAAAGGTGTTTTCTGGGTTCTAAAACGGATGGATTTACTAAGGTTTTACGTTTTATAGAAACTTATGTCAAAAATTAAATATCAGTGCTATTGCGGAATCATTTGTAGGAACTGGCATTTGTACAAAGTGTGGTTCAAATTATAATCCTCAACAAATAGAGTCATTCAAAAGTGCAGTTAATTATTTTTTTTTTATAATTCGTGTATCCCACGATAGATTCCTATGTATTGTAGCGAGTATTGTACTTACTGGTGTCTCGTAAAGCTTCTGCAGCTCATCGTAGAGCCACATCTCGACAGCTAGACGTTTTCGGATAAGCGCCATCTGATGGCTGCCGTATTTCGCCGTCAGGAACTTCTCGCGACGCTCCTTCACCTGCTGAGAGGTCTAGCGTTAAATCTGCAGGAATCTACCCGACTGGGCCGTAGTTGATAGATTTGCAACTTCGACGGCATCGACGTTGCGGCTTATCGACGGCTAGTTATGAGCGAATGCCTACGAATACTGAAATTCCGAGAAGTAGGTTCTACAAATTCACATCCAAAAACGGCTTTGATTTTTTGTGATCTCGAAAAACCCTAAGAGTTAGTTTTAAAATTTATTTTTTATTTTCTATACATGTCTTGTATGGACAGGTAAAAGCAATGCCACTTCAACTTAAGTTTGACGGAAATTCCCCATATGCATCGGCAGGATCCGCCTCCCTGGCACAATAGGCTATTTGACAGGTTTCTAAATACCAACACAGATTTTTCGTTGGTGTTTAATTAGTGCTCAGAAAGTGACAATTTTTAAATCTTTCGTGTATTTTTTTCTAAAAAAAAGTAAATAAAACTCATTTTTAAAATAAGCCGACAAAACGCTCTTAAGCAATTTGCTGAAGCTTAAAATGTCAAGTCAACACTCAGGTTCTCGGATCGCTACATTTACTGACCTGTGACGTCAATATAGAATCGACCAATTCTGACTGTTTTGGATGCAATTGCTGCAGATACAGAATTATCAAGTTTTGTCCTGTATTTTTATGCAAATGCTCCATTTTTTTAGTTACAATGCCTTAAATCGAGCTTAAAACTCTTATATAATTAATACAAATGTATATAATTAATAGTCTATTAGCATAGGGTCAGTTAGTTGCGGTAGTAAGACGTCTATCATGTTTGGTTCTCAATGTCAAAATATGACCACCCGTCTTATATTTTACATGATAAGAAATGACTAGGGGAAACTAAGGACATAGCGCTAGAGTGGTGAGTAAGGGAAACCCCCGCTAAGATCACTACATCTTTATGGCAAAACCTGAGGGAGGCGTCCGTCCTGCAGTAGACGAGCAATAGCTGATGCGTTAGTGTAGGTTTTGCTATCAATGGCGTGTCGACAAACCTCTCCCTTATCGCTGAAGTTGACGTGAAGTCCCGTCTTGGCGGGGGAGCGCTCGGTGGGCGAGAGCGCGGGGTGCGCGCGGGGGGGCACCGCCGGCGCGGGCGCCGGGTACCCGGCCGCCGCCACGCCACACTCCATGCCGCCTCCACCCCTCTGGAAACGAGAGAGAACTGCTATTAACACAATATGTCATGATGATCACCAGAGTAGGGCAAGCACAGGGCTATTACTGCGTGAATGAAATCATATAAATGAATGTAAACAAGAATGAATTGACGGCCTCGGTGGCGCAGCGGTTTGGCACGCTGACTGTAAAACCGAAGGTCTCGGGTTCGATCCCCGGCCGGGTCAAACTAGGAAACGAACTTTTCTAGTTTGGCCCGGGTCTTGGATGTTATCTATGTATTTATTGTATTAAATCTATCGTCGACTTAGCACCTATAACACAAGTCATTTAGTTGTACTAAGTATAGGGCTAACGAGATCTGTGTATATGTCCGTAAATATTTATTTTATTTATTTATTAATGCGAATGAAACAAACACAAAAACGCTTGCAGTACCTACTAGGGCAATCCATAGATCAATTTAGGAGTCATAAAACTTTCAGACTCCGCCTAAGTCGTACAAACTTAGTACAATCCGCTCCATTGAATCGAATGGTTAAAAAGTTCAACATCTCGTTGATATCAGAGTCCCTCGATATCTTTGCATGCGAATTAAACAAAATACAGGAAATCTTAGATTACTTTGATTCATTGATGGCATGATTAGTCTTTTTCTATTTAGCTTAGAAAACATTTTATTTGGGTAGTAACTGGAATTTAGGATTATTCATTTTCAATGCTGTTATTGCAGGTAAATTTAGTTTACCTACTGTTCAACTATTAATGATTAATTTTATTCGAAAGAAGTTTGATAGATAAATTTTAACTATACATCACATTTATTAAATGTAATTTACTTAATTAACTAATAAGTATGGAAGGAACGTAATTTTATTTTGGTTATATAATTTTTCGTAATTATTGTGTTAAAAAACTTATTCATATGCAGTGCTGTACATGCCTATAAGTGGCAAATCCTGGCTGTATTTTAATGTAATATAATAATTTATAATATTGTCTAGGATAGATATTGCCTAGACAATATTATTATTTAATATTGTCTAGGAAACGGCTATCCTAGGTGTACCGTTTCAAAGAAACAAACGTAGTTTGCCAAACCACACTCGTGTTTAGCTAGGTAAAGTCGTAACGATTTTAATGTAAAATCGGGACTCTGCGTATGAGATCGTCAACTCAAAACGTATTAACTTTAAAAATTTTGAGTATGAGACACACCAATGCGGTGACGGTGGCAGTCCATGGATACGTCATTTACTGCAGAAGACGCATGGACGCATGTAGGTCTTGTTCTTCCTTATCCATGAACAGCAATAGATGTTTATACATCTATTTATGTTTAAGCATAAGGCTGGCGATCGTTTTTACTTAAAAAATCAAAAATATATTTAAAATGACAATTTATAACGTAATTTAAATATGTATCAAACGCTATTGGTCTCTTTTACCATGGTTTCGTAAACCTTTTAACTACCATATTATGATTTTTTCATAGATTACAAACTGCTGGCGGCAATTTAATTTACTTGTAAAATTATTATCAAGTCTTTTATTGTTGCGACAATAGTACATTTTTGCGATTTTATTAAATTATGATAATTTATTTACTAGGTATAACTCTCTTCGGGCACTACCCGCACTAATATCCACATAACCCAAGGTTAGCTGGAAGAAAAAACTCATTAGTATTAAGCTCGCCTTTGTACAAATATGCTTATTGTGCAATAAAGAATTTTGTAATCTAATCTAATCTACATTTATATTCATTTATTTAATTATTTTCGGATGACTTCGCGGACCACATCAGATGCTTTCAGGGACAGCATCAGTGGTTCAAGGACCACCGTTAAGAATAACTGCTCTAGCTCTGAATTAGAAAGACTAAATAAATTCTTTGTTAACTGCCTACGTTTCCCGGAAGCCAAACACACGGTAGGTAATTTAACGGTGGCGTGCGTTCGAGGTGGAAATTCTTGCTTTGTAAGGCTCGCTAATCTTGTTAGTTACAATTCAACGTAAAAATTGTTTACATTAAATGTTTGTTCCTACAATCTTATCAAGTCGCAAGCAATGCACGTCAAGTACTTAATTAAATGATAAGTATTTTGCTCCTCTCAGTCAAAAAATAAAGCTGTTTTAGACGTCACATGCTCTTGATATTGAAACATCTTGAGGGACTTTAAGGGGGGTCGTCAAGGTTAAAAAATTAAATAACTTTTAGCGCCATTTCTTTCTAAGTTATGTACATTTGTGCTCGCTAACTGTGAACGAAAACATCGTAGGGAAACCCTTGTGGCTGAAGTGTTAACATACCTCAGCGCTTGCTACGTACAATGGCGCAACTATGGGGCTAGGTGTGGAAATCTTATCTCGAACTAAATAAACTGTAGCGTGTTTTCTTTCTACGTGGACAGCTTCAGTAATTTATTTGTTAACACTACGCAAACAGAGTGCCACCCGGACATCTAATTGGCTGACTCTGATTAGCTAAAACACTATCTAAGACCTGCCTGTTTTTCAAACTGCGCGACGCGACGACGACGCCTCTAGCCGAACCCAGGAACTTCGCAAAACGATCTACAAAGATCGCATGTTGCAGTAATTAAGAACGGATAAATAGGTCGCAAGTAAATTTGGAGAAAGACAATGAAAGTTGCAATTTACAAACTTCCGTTCCGTTTTGAGAACCTATGCTCAGAAAAGTAAGCACATCTTTCTCATTAGTAGGATTGCAACGTAACAGTAAAATTAAACCAAACGTAAGCTAGCATCTCCGAAAGGGAACGTTTTTAAAAAAAACATTATGTTCTAGACTGTAATCACTCAGTCTAGTGAACTGATCTAATTTTCTGTTTCTGTAGTATATACCATGTACAAGTCGGCAGGGATAAGGCAAATAGCTTATCGACATGGCTTCTCTGTAACGTATCAGTTTCTTTCTATGTCTACTTTAGTTTAGTCGTAGCTTGACGTCAATTTATCGAACATCATTGGAGGGACCAATGATCGGACCTGCTTGAATACCTACCTACTAATTTCGCAGTCTGTCATAATCATGGCATCTGCTATTTTGCCAGGTTAGACTATAGTGGAAAGCTAAAATCAGCCCTCCTATTACGTAGCACTCCACTCTATCGAGTGAAGCATTTAGACGACTCCTAAGTGTCAAAAAATGTATGCATTTGACAGCCGAAGTAGCTTAAAAAAAGTAAAAATCAACGTCACTTGATTCAGTGGACACTTACGTAATAATGCCCCTGGTCTGCCTAATTAAATATTTCAATCACTGGAACGAACACCAGAACAATAAGCATCTTGTGCTACAAGTTCGTGTCGCACCTCAAGTCTTGCAAACAGCTAATATCTTGGTACTTTACCTAACCTACTTAGCCCGGAAGCTTGACGGTGACAAAATTAATCATCGCAACAGTCAACAGCCCACCGGTAACGGTACCAAAATCACGAACGCGCCGATCGTAATCTGCTTTTAACCAAATGACCCAAAAAGTATTTTTAATCATCCAAGCAGCCATTCCCAAACTTGTTCAACAGTTCTTTGTTAAATAACCTTCAAAATAAGTAGTTAATTAGAATGAAACAGTATTAGTTAATCAAAAAAAGTTAAAATATTTTTTTTACTTGTACTCGCATAGGAGAGGCATGAGGCACTTTACAACTTTAGTTCTTTTCTAACCGTTAAGATGGTACCAATGTTTAGCGATCATTTAAAAGGAGCCTATTTTTTCCTGGCACTACGCCATCTTTTCTCCACAGCAACGTAGGTTAGCCATAGATATGAGATTAGCTAGAAGAAAATACTATGTGGTATTACTAAGCACGCCTTTGCACAAAATGATTTCTCGTGCTCCAAAATTGCTTTATTTATTAATTGACCTGAAAATATATACACATATTTTTTATTTCCAAAACACTTCACGACATCCACCTCGACGTGCCTATCTACGCTCGACGTTCAGGCTCGGGCTCTATGCACGTCTCGCCTAAAATGGATCGTTTTATTCCCTAGTCATACAATCTACTATTTAGGCAATGAAGATTTTGAAATCCATTGTAAACCTAACAAAGTTTTGGTCGCACTGCTAACCGTGTTTGCGCGGTGCGTCACGCAACCTGCACACCCCATTAAGAAGAGCCATTGACTTGAGTAATGATGGACGTTTATTGTTAGTCACCCGTTTCACTTGAAATTTTAAAGTGACTTATGGGTAGGTAAAATTACTGGTGTATAATACTTGGGTGGACATTTTTTCGGCCAAATAGGAGATGTATCAGCCAAAGGCAAGATAAAAAGTACCCTAACCTGTCGAGCGTGCGTGTAGCTGCTAATAAATGATGATGAAAAAGAGGTCTATAAGGCTTGTCCCAAGTGGAAAACCCTGGCCCTGGAGTCTTAAGAACAACAATAAATAATTAGTATCTTCTGAGCAATAGTAGTACAAAGTTTTTAGTTTAAATAAGCATCTCTCGCGAAGAACGAATCGCGCGAGACGCCCGGTTAATTTGCAAGAGTATACGCTTGGAATGCGATTGGTTTGTTCACTACTAATATAGGGTAAATAAAATACTGTTACCACAAATGTGACTTTTAAAAACCTACGTGCGAGCGTGTGTACCGTGTTAAACAAAACTGGAGCAAGATTTATTTACGTAATCCAAATGTACTTTTTACATTTTTGGACACAAAAAAAAAAATACTCATCTGTACTTTCAAGGTATCAAATCGAGATTGCAACAGTCTTTCATACTTCTATATAGCTTCCGTCGCTTAATTCAATGGCAATATCCCGCAAATACTCGTGAGTGCATTATTAAAAAAATTAAAGGGAAGTCTGAAAGCATGTCAAGTACACCGGATTATCTGTTTGGAGGTAAGTGTTGTGGTGAGGAGTGTTCACGAGCATGCGCTTACATAGATAGATAGAGAACACTTTATTGCCTCTGAACAGTGGCCTATGCATCTAGGTAATGAGATTATGAGAAGCGCTCGTGGCCTAGCCGAACCGAGTGATTGGAATCAATCACTTGAGTTAAGCAACAACAGGCGCGGTCAGGTGCTGTATGGGTAACCGTCCCGTGACTACCGCTATAATGGCATTTTATCCGAGCGCTTCCGTGCTTCGCAAGGCCCGTAAAACCGTTGGTGCCGGCTGTCATGTAATGGCAGTCGTTAAGTCATGTCAGTGGCCTTATGTGCGGCTTGATAACTTCTGACAGTAAGACCCACCACTGTCTTACAATACTCAACCAACCCGGACTTGGCCCCCGTGGTAGATTAGGCCATACTCTACCACGGGGGCCTTCTACCTTCATGTGATGCAGGAAGAGACCCGTGCCCCAGCAGTGGGGACATACAAGGGTTGATATCGAATTCGATGATTTATACAGCTTCCAGTGGCATCTTCACTCACACTAGATGGGTGAAGGGACCACTCGGATGCTGCAGTGCCTGGGACATGGTTTTAGATGGTTTAGGCTTGCCCAGCACCTATACCATCCTGCCAAGTTAGTCGGACTAGCCCACAGGAAAGACTAGTCCATACGTGCGGAGCTACCCAAGCCGAGGGTTTCCTCACGATGTTTTCCTTCACATTAGCGTGTGGTATTGCAACTACAAATGTACGTAACTTTGAAATTAAACAAAGTTATCGGTACGATGCTCGCACTGGGGATCGAACCTGGGTCTCTTGCTTGCGAGTCCATCGTTCTACCCACTGAGGTAACACAGCTTTTTTATTGCATAAGCAGAAAAAAAAATACAATGAGATATAGGTAATTTCACTTTTTTAATATAATTGATTTGCCACCATCAAAGTTACATTTCCGTCCAGATCTATTAATTTTCAAAGTAGTTTTTGAGTATTAGGATAGAAAGAAAAAGTGCAGTACTTACGAAAGTTTCAGTTCGAGAATAGAAAATAGTTTATTGATGGTTGCCACAGCTGGTGGCAAGCCCCATGGACTTTCATTTTAGTTAACTCTTATGGCAGTCGGCTACCGGGAGCCATTAGCGCTTGTAGTACCAAGCCAAACAAAAACCAAAGACGTGGCAGCATGGTCTAAGACCTTAGCCGGTTCCTTGCGGGACGAACTAAAAAAAAAAAAAAAAGTACCAAGCCAAGAAAGTTGTCTACAAAAACTAATGAATTTTCCTTTCAAAGCAAAAACGAGTGTGATGATGCCCATTCTATTTTAATGCTACATAAGATTCACACATACCTTGTTATATTGACTGAAATCACACCTAAACCACTTCTCTATCAATAATGAAGAAGGAACAAAATCTAACCTGTACCTAACTATTTCGATAAAAAAAAAAACGTTTTCTTTAAAACATCTCAGAGACTTAAAAAAAATTCTGGTTGCAAATTTAAAATTTCTGGTTACCTACCTCAGATTTAGATATAATCAGCATCTGAGGAGAGTTTAAAAGGAATTGTGTTTTTAAAAATTAGCCGGTTTCTCGCATCTCCGCATGGGTAGTGCGATGGCACGAGTCACTAGTTTTGTGGCAAATGTCAGAATTTGACAATTAATGTACTGGAAAGACGCGACTTTTGTCATTTGAAACGCGCGACTAGCGTCATCGTACTACCCACGCATAATATTGATGTTTTCTGTAGCTAATACCTATTAAAAAGTAAAAACGAAGTGACCCAAAACAATAGGTACTCAAAAACAGATAGATACCTTGGTTTCTTCAGCCAAATGCTTCGACATTACATTTCACAGGCACTAATTCGTGTTTGACTTTTAATTACTGTGTAGCTGATCGATGTGGCCGTGCAAGCTTGATTTCACCACTGCCAACCAATGAGGTTTTATGTACTACGTAAATACTTATATATTAAACGGGTAAACTCGCGATTATTTATACAAAACACGCGCCTTATCACCGGACCTGTCCGCGGGCGTAGTCCTACGCGAGACCACGGCAACTGTAACGCGCGCTGCCGAAACGTCGGGAAATAAGGTAATTACGTTTTACCTAATAAATAATCGCGATTAGAACCGTTTAATTTATAACTACTTATGTGTATCGCGGATCATTCACTTCAAGTCATTTCAAGTAAGTTCAATTCTGGTTGCTGAATGTCAATGTAAAATGTATTGTAGTGGAGAAAAAGGCAGCGGGGAAAAAACCTCCACTCTGACCATCTTTTCTCGAGTAGGTAATTGAGAAATACTCCGTAAATACTAGTGAAGACTCCTGTGTCACAAAAACATTTCTTTTTAGAACTGCCTGTTGAAAACACACAAACATATTTTTTCTCAAATCTAAATGCTTTGATTGAATTAAGTTTTAAAAACGTAAAACATTACGAGGGGGATCAAAAAGTAGTGAGAACGACATACTCCTTGGTAAGAAAAAAAAATACTGGTAGGCATTCTCTTGTTTTTTTCTGAATGTAGCCATTTGTTTGCTTTGTGTCGGAACGTGTTCTCGAAAATGGAGAAAAACGAAGTGCGAGCCGTTATTAAATACAGTGCGTTCACATTAACTTGACGCGTGAGAGAATTGGTAGCACTGAGATGTTTACTGTTACCATGTTAAATAAGAAATCATTCCCATTACTTGGGGAAAATAAAAGGATTGAGGGCTTGTTTTACCATCTTCCGATTAGGTCCAAAAGCTAATTCATGTTATGCTTTTGGACCTAATAGTTATGTCCTTGTTACCAATTCTCTCACGCGTCAAGTTAATGTGAACGCACTGTACCTCTGTTTTGAAAAAAAATTACGACGCAAGAGATTAATTGCGATTTTGAGGCAACATTAGGATAGTCTGCTCTGAGTAGGGAAAACGAGCACGGAAGACGAACATCGTTGTGGCCGTCCATCGACGTCAGTCACCCAAGAAAATGTTGCGAAAGTCGAGAAATTTGTAGTGAGCGATAGAAGAGTTACCATCAAATACTTAATTCAAGAAACGGACATTCCATATGGAAGTATTCAATCCATATTGAAACAATCTTTGAATATGAGAAAAGTCTTCGCAAGATGGGTGCAAAGAATGTTAACCGACAGTCGGAAACAAAACCCACTTGACATTACGAAGATACCTATTGTTGGACAAGTTTCAAGAAATTTCTGAAAACTTTTTGTCTCGTTTCGTAACAATGGAAGAAACATGGGTCCATTTAGATCCAGAGACAAAACGGCAATCTTCTCAATGGAAACGTCCATCATCACCGACCCCGAAGAAGTTCGTGCCGTGGCATCGGCTGGCAAGGTTATTGTGTCAATATTTTGGGACTCAAAAGTGATATTGTTCATTGATTACCTGGAGCGTGGAACCACTATTAAGGGCCAATATTATGCAGCTTTAATTCCCAAGTTGAGAAATGCCATCAAAGAGAAAAGGAGAAGGAAACTTTGAAGGGGCGTGCTGTTTCATCACGATAACGCACCAGTGCACAGGTCGGCAGTTGCGATGGCTGCCGTTCAGCAAGCTGGCTTCGAATTGGTTGACCACCCCCCTTATTCACCAGATCTGGCGCCTAGCAATTTTTATCTGTTCCCCAAATTGAAAGAATACTTAAGGGGAAACAGGTACGAAGACGAGAACGAGGTGATGGATGCCGTGGAGAGCTTTTTGCAAGACCAGGACAAAACTTTTTGTTGAAAGGGCTGAAGCCTATGAAAAGCGCTGGACGCGGTGTGTAGAGAGACTCTGAGACTATGTAGAAAAATAAATTATTAAGTTATCAATATTCATTATATTCTATCTCATTCTCACTACTTTTTGATCCCCCTCGTATAATATTCAGAGCAAGCGCTCGTCATAGATTAAAAATATGACTGACTACGCTTTAGAGAAACAAAATCTATAATGGTTCCTCCTATACGTGGTTGTACAAAGAGATGGCCCATAGAGATTGTGGTCCCATGACCAGACCTATAGGTACTAGGGGGTTCAATAAGTTATCACTACTTATTCAACCCCCCTAGTATAGATTCGTTTTTAGTAGGACTCCGGGTTCCGATTACCTTATGAAAAACCCGTGGACCAATTTAGTAATTCAAGGCAAGGCTGGGCCTCTTATCTCATAACATAAGAAAACGAAAGATTTTGAAATAAGCTATAAAACTATTTCAAGACGACGTAAGTTGCAGAACATTAAAAGGTCGTGGGAATATAATTCACAAGGTGATGGGAATGGTCTCGCTAATGAATTCACAGAAAACTGACATGAAATTTTGGATGAATGAGATTCTGATTTACTTCGCATAAATAAAAATGTGAAAAAACTCATGAGAATCTTTTATTTATAGTATTTTCTAAGGTTAACACGAGCAGTAGACATAATTAAAACTGTTTTTATACGGATTTATGCTCGTTTATTACATTTTTACAATTTTCCAACGTTTCGGCACTTTTTCAGGTGCCGTGGTCCCGGATGACTGAGGTGACAGGTGTCTTTTAGAAATCATTAACGGTTAGTTTACTACCCTCGGCAAAAATTACAAAAGTTAATTATGAAGTTACGTTCCAAAATAGACAAACCAATTATTTTTTTATATAAAGTCAACAATATTGATTATTAGTAATTGAAGTTAAAATTAAATTTATAAACTAATTTCTTTATATGAACTTAAAGATACCGATTATTAATTGAAATTAAATTGATTTTTTATTATTTATTCTACAGTCACACTTCTAGCAAGGGGGTCTCATGCACTTAAGCACTGGTTCCCATGCTACCGGTATGTTCCAACCACGATCTCTATTAAAATTTGGATGCCGGCGGATCTCTATTGCCTCACGTATCATTCTAGGGAAGAAACGGTCTTCAGAAGACCGTTTCTTCCCTAGAATGATACGTGAGGCAATAGAGATCCGCCGGCATCCAAATTTTAATAGAGATCGTGGTTGGAACATACCGGTAGCATGGGAACCAGTGCTTAAGTGCATGAGACCCCCTTGCTAGAAGTGTGACTGTAGAATAAATAATAAAAAATCAATTTAATTTCAATTAATAATCGGTATCTTTAAGTTCATATAAAGAAATTAGTTTATAAATTTAATTTTAACTTCAATTACTAATAATCAATATTGTTGACTTTATATAAAAAATAATTGGTTTGTCTATTTTGGAACGTAACTTCATAATTAACTTTTGTAATTTTTGCCGAGGGTAGTAAACTAACCGTTAATGATTTCTAAAAGACACCTGTCACCTCAGTCATCCGGGACCACGGCACCTGAAAAAGTGCCGAAACGTTGGAAAATTGTAAAAATGTAATAAACGAGCATAAATCCGTATAAAAACAGTTTTAATTAAATCTTTTATTTACGAATTGAGATGTTCATGTCATCCGCTAGATTTTATAAGTAGTCATATTTATAAAAAAAAAAACTGTTTTAAGAAGTAATGTAAGATAACATAAGAATATTCCTTTTCACACCTCCTGCTCGACAATGCCTTATTATTACGTACCGTCAAATATCATCGTAAAGCATAGCCTTGTCTCTCGAGGGCAATAATAATGAAGAATTTCCCTAGGGAATAAAGTGATTTGAATTTAGAATGTCAAAATTCACATGAAAACTATGAAGAAGCCCCGCATTGCAATTCGAAATTCGAATTGTTGTTCGAAACTCACCCCTTTTTTCTTTTTTTTCTGAACTACTGTGTCGTGTGACCGCGCGAAACACCAATAAAAAAAAGAAAAAAAGGCGCGAATTGCAAATACGAATTTAAAAGTTATATTCAATTTAAGTTGCTAAGCCGTAAAAGAGTGTGGACTTTATATTAATAAATATTTTTCAACTTATGCAGCCCTGTCTTTTTATTGTCTCCCAGATGGTGTGAAAAGTAGAGTATTCACCTCTGGAATAAAACATGTCTTAGTCTCGGGCGGTATGAACCCCTGGCTTCACTCAGGACTCTACATAACTCCCTCGCTTCGCTCAGGAGTTAAAATTTAACTCCCTCGCTGCGCTCGGGAGTTAACTCGGAGTCCTTCGCTCCGCTCAGGGTTCAATATACCGCCCATGACGTAATACATGGTTTTATTCCCTTAATGCATAATCTACTATTTTGTACGATATCAACCCTTGTACGTCCGCACCGTTGGGGCACGGGTCTCTTCCTGCATCGCAGGAAGGTTAGGCTATACTCCACCACGCGGGCCATGTCCGGATTGGTGGAGGATTGTAAGACAGTGGCGAACCTTACTGTCAGAAGTTATCAACCCGCCCATAAGGCCTCTGACTTGGCTTAACGATTGCCGTTGCATGACAGCCGGCGCTAACGGCTTAACGTGCCTTGCGAAGCACGGAAGCGCTCGGAAAAAATGCCACTAGCAGTAGTTACGGGAGGGTCACCCATCCTGCACCTGACCGCGCCTGTTATTGCTTAACTCTAGTGATTGTTTCCAATCACTTGATCCGGCTAGCCCACGAGCGCTTTATTGTACACTGGGAAAAAACCAGAAATACAAAATAATTACAAAAGTACAATCGGCGGCCGTATTGCTGTACTGTTTTAACGATTTAAGTTTTTATGATAAAGAGTTGTCATGTGGTAGATAAAACACTGATAAGTAAATGCTTTCACAGATTTATGCACTGCCTTGTTGCGGTCATTTCGCTTGACCACAGAGGAACAAAGAAACTTGACTATCAAACCAGAGGTCGAGGGTCCTATGCCCACCGGAGGCGGCCGTACTTGATTTGTAGAAATGGCTTCAGTCTGTTGTGACTTTGCCTGGTTACCACACACCAAGATATATCTGTTTGTTACCATCGCACCATAGCACTATATATCCTAGTTTGGGATCTCCCCTTCTACTCGTATTACGTAACTGTTCGGTATATCGTGTTAACGATTCCGAAGTGTGTATTTGATAGTTCGGAGTAGGTTATAAATCGGACAACTCCATATAGTGGAGGACTTACGTAGTAGCACCCCAGCCCTTGTATTACCTAACTCCAAAGTGTCAAAATATATATCTGACAGCACGGAATAGGCTAAATCGGACACACCATACAGTGGAAGACTTACGTGATCGTGATCCACACAATAGTGTGGAAGTTATGTACCTATATATTACTTATACTCTTTGGATGTGTAAACGTATGTGTTTGTTGTTGTAACCCAACAGATACTACTTGTTTTTCGACACGAAGATTGTATTTATTATCAACAGTATATTGTTTACGCTCATCCTAGATTGCAAGTAACAAAGATGCTAACAAAGAAGCTAACGACCGCAGCAAAATACCTTCGACGCGAAAATAGTAAATAGCAAGGTTTTTGTTTGGCCATCTATCTGTGCTGTAAAATAGGCCCACTGTTAAAATTTTCCTACCTTTTCTACGTTGTGGACGACCCATAAAAAAATTATTCAATAAATCATGATGTGTTTTAATCCTAAATTAAATTCGCTAAGTCCATTAAAACTAATTTAAACATAAGTGCTATATTTATCAGCTCGTTCGTCTGGCGCATAACGTCTAGATTTATTCATCGGCTTTGAAATAAGGTCATAGGTTAGGTGATTGACCCTAACGGTCCTCACGGGGCCAAATGGCAATGGGAAACAACTTTGCGAAATGATAGTAACTCAACTGCGCTTATGCTCGCATATAGGGTACGGCAAGGATGGTTCACGGCAAATTCGAGCCTTAATTTACTATTGTGTAATTTATTTTAGCCCGTGAATGTTAATCCATAAACTTTCGAAAATGACGGTTGGGCTATTCTAGCTTTTAGTTTTTACAATACTTTTCTGACATACCAAAATAACCCTGTACAGTCGACAGCACGTCAATCTTTACATTTTAGGTGCGTAGTTACATCCTTTACATCTATGCATTCCAATGCAACGGATTGGAATGCATAGATGTAAAGGATTTAACTACACAAACAGTTGTGTTGTAGTGCTTTAGTCGAATAATTTGAACCCAAAAATAAAAACCCCCTCCTTTGAATTTTTATTAAGTTCGTTTGTTGATTCTAGATTCACCGTTGTTAAGATTTCAGATGTTCAGTTTTAGATATTTTTTTTCCATTGGTGGCGCTAGTTAACACCCTGAAGCGTCTTAAGCAACAAATCCAACAATGGCCCTGCTATGGAATAGTCCAGAAATTTTTTTTTATGCCTGATTTAGGTCTAGGGGAGACACCGCAATATTCATTTATACTAGGGTGGTAATTTAATGTTTACAAATACAATAGACGAATATGTAAGCCCGAGATGAAGTCGACGGCTTACCACACAGGTTTGTAAACATCAATCCGCACGTGAAGTATTGAATATACTTACTTCACGTGCGGACAACGTTTTTCAACACAATTGCGAGAAAACAGTAAAACTGTACAACAGGTAAATGAAACAAACTTTCACCCGAATAATCGCATCGCACCAACTTTTCGAATGGCGTGACGTGAGCGTGGTGAAAATTAGAACTACTATTTTCCGTCTCAACTATGCTAAAGTGTTAAATTGAGAAAAAATTACCTACCTATTGAGCAAACTCTGATAAGGATATTCGATCATTCTGATATTTTCGTAATGTGACACTTCTTGGCGGATTGAGAGTAAGTACCTATTTTACTGCACGCTCCGTTGTATAGTGCGTAATTTTTAACGTTCGAACAATATCTTAGAGCAAGTGGCGAAAACGCGTTTTTTTAACCGGTCAGTACGGAACCCTTAGCGCGCGAGTCCAACTCGCAATTAGCCTTAATATTTTTATGTTAATATTTTTTCGTAAGACTAATCCCACCAAACAGTATATACTCTAGAACTATGCCTAGTTAGGTCCCCATCAGTATAAAATTAAAAATCGTATAAAAGTGACCCAACAAACAACCGGTACTTCCAGACAACAAAAACAAATTAATTAATCAAACTATAAATAACGACCTATCTTATTTCTTGGCTTATTGCTAAAATCAATTAGCATGTATGTAGGTAATAGTTCCGGATTCAAATTGCTTGCGTACTCTATTATTGTTTAAGTGAATTTACTAATAGGGTAAGGATATTATTTTAACCTCAAACTCTATTTAAATTATGTATGTCTGCAACTGCAACAAAATAATGAATGACTAACAAAAATTGTTCCTTACTTCCACAAAACACATCACTAGTCTCTGCCTACCTTCGGGATACTAACGTGACTTTGTCTTCGATATCAACCCTTGTACGTCCCCACTGCTGGGCACGGGTCTCTTCTTGCATCGCAGTAAGGTTAGGTCATACTCCACCACGGGGGCCAAGTCCGGGTTGGTGAGGATAGTAAGGCAGTGGCGGGCCTTACTGCCAGAAATTATCAAGCCGCCCATAAAGCTTCTGACATGGTTAAACGACTGTCATTACATGACAGCCGCTAGCCGGCACCAACGGAAGCGCTCGGGAAAATGCCACTAGCGGTAGTCACGGGATGGTCACCGATCCAGCACCTGACCGCGCCTATTGTTGCTTTAGTCATGTGATTGATTCCAATCATTCGGTTCAACTAGGACACGAGTGCTTGACTTTGCCTTATGTTATGTGTAATAAATAACTTCTACACAATTCTCACTTGTTCTGGTCTCAAGCTAGGATACGCTATGGTAACAAGGTATGGACATCACAAACATGGAAATACACCCAGATCAGACTAAGGTCATTTATGCAAGTCAAGGCGGCATTTAGTGACAATCGACCCACCTAGGACCTTTATTTTGCTAGAATAATTTAAATAGGAAATAAAGCTGTCATCACACAAAGCATAAACTGTAAAATAATATTAATGTCCACCACTATTGATTGCACTACAGTGGTTCACACAAAATAGGTTATTTCACTGTGTGAAAATAAAAGTATTAATTTTATACATTTGTATCAATTGTGAGTTTTAAAACCGATTTCAGGCTGTTTAACTAAAAAATATTTTTTCCTGGAATAAACAGGATCAAACTTGATAATTTTTGAACTGTAATTTTAACGAAAACGGTAAGGATTGGTCGAATCTGTAATGAAGTCAAAGCTCAGTAAATATAGCGCAGAAAACCCGTGAGTTGACTTGACATTTGTTTGTGTACTGAACTACTAGTGACTTCACTAATTCCTCTGCGATGCCATATTGCTCAAGAGCGTTCGTCTTGGCGGCTCATTTTAAGACGGAATTTTTATTTGCTTCTTTTAGAAAAAATACATAAAAGATTAAAAAAATTATGACTTTCCCAGCACTTATTATACACCAACAAAAATCTGAGTTGGTTTTCAAAAACCTGTCAAATATCTATTACACACTCAAGGGTCTCAACAATGGAAACCACCTAATCGCGATAGTCTCAATCTCAATACATTCAATGTCGACAAAACTAATACGGGGTACTCGTATTTGCTCAAATGTGGGAGTCGAAGAATCTGACTTGGATAACTATACATAATTTCATTTATCTAAGTATTTATTTTATTTGGACTACCAATTTTCTGGTCGGAACAATCGAAATGGATCTTTGTTCTAAGCTAAGACTTGATAAAATGAATAGTAAATTTAACCGCTTGCGAAAGAAATGAGACGCTTTGTCTTCTAATTCTAATAAATAAAAACATAGAAATTAATAAAAATTCTTGAGTCCCAGTATTTGTTATTTCTTGCGAGACGGCCGATTAGGGTTTTTTTGTGTCTATATTTGGTTGGTCTGAGAATGGGTCGTGGGCTAATGAAAAAAAAACCGATCTTGGATGTTTACATGTTTGTGATGTCATAGTTTCTGGTTCCCACTACACACGGTATCCTAGTGTGGGGCCAGTAGCAATGTATGTGCCAAATGTTAAAAAAACAAAAAGCCGGTAGCAAAAGTAACAACATACGCGACTCCCAATTTGAAGGTAGGTTTAGAGTATCGTTGAGGTGTCCATCAATAATTACATGTCCTGAAAAAGGAGATACAAATCAAATCGAGCTCGAACTATGACATCACAAATTCACAACGTAGTCGTGAACGTACGCCTAATAATTTATAAGAGAGTTTATCAATAGGTAATCGAAATTTCTTGTAAATTTATTTGTTTATGAATCTACATCTACACTAGCATTCATCGAAAAAATCTAATAATCTAAATAAGTTTATTATTATTACAGGTATTTATTATATACAGTAACTTGATTTTCGCATAAAATTTTTGAAATCAGAAACCGGAAAAGGTTGCTATGCTTTAATTTTTTGAGTTTTATGGCATAAAAATGTCACTCCAATGCGGAAAAAATACTATTGGTTTCAGTCAGTGTACAGACTTATTTATAAAACACGATGCCTCGAAACACTCCTTACATGCAGTTTAAATAGTCTGTGGCAAAGGGAAAGGCGTAGGTAACCACAGAATATTTAAACTGTCTCTAAGGAGTGTTTTAGAGGATCCGTGTTTTCATAAATAAGGCCGTTAGCGTATAACTGAACCTCTCCTTGTTTGTGTAAAAGACAAGCACCAAAGCAGGCTGCCTTTGTTGTAACCGTCAAAGCAGGTGGAATAAACTTCTACCGACGACGCGACGCCCGCGCCCCCCGTCTAGACTAGGTAATATAGTGACGGCGGCAAGAATACTAAAGCGCTGGTTTTTAAAGAGCTCTCAAAACCACAGCGTTCAATAGAACCACTGAACTTCTTGTATATTCAGAAAGTAGACAGTCTACACAATAAGTTTCATTTAATCTATCTCTATAATATAAAAATGAATCCCCGAATGTGTTGGTAAGCGCAAATCTCGGGAACAGCTGAACCGATTTCGCTAATTCTTTTTTTAGAATATTCCTTGAAGTACGAGGATGGTTCTTACGGCGAGAAAAATAAAAAAACTTAAAGAATCGACTGTTAGGCGGTACGAAGTTCGCTGGGTCAGTTAGTCTATAATATAAAAATTAATCGCTGAATGTGTTGGTAAGGGCCAATCTCGAGAGCAGATGAACCGATTTCGCTAATTCTGTTTTTTTAATATTCCTTGAAGTACGAGGATAATTCATACGGAGAGAGAAAAAAAAGAATCGACTGTTTGGCGGTACGGACTGTTTCGATACAGAAATGAATCCCCGAAAGTGTTGGTAAGCGCAAATCTCGGGAACTGCTGAACCGATTTCGCTAATTCTTTTTTTAGAATATTCCTTGAAGTACGAGGATGGTTCTTACGGAGAGAAAAAATAAAAATTAAAGAATCGACTGTTAGGCGGTACGAAGTTCGCTGGGTCAGTTAGTCTATATTTATAATATTAAAATGAATCGCTGAATGTGTTGGTAAGCGCCAATCTCGAGAGCAGCTGAACCGATTTCTCTAATTCTTTTTTTTAAATATTCCTAGAAGTACGAGGATGGATCTTACGGACAGAAAAAAAAAGAATCGACTGTTTGGCGGTACGAAGTTCGGGGTTCGCTGGGTCACCTAGTAGGTATACTATAATACTATAAAAATCTGTACTTACAGTGTTTGTTATCGAACGCTTCCGAAACTGCTTCACCGATTTTTATTACATTTTTTCGTATATTTCTTATGTCTGAGACTAGGTCGAAGGCTGATTAGTACAGCAAAACAACGTTTGCCACGTCAGCATGTACCTATAACTATAATAATTCGTCGTTTTATGACAATTTATAAATAACGGTTCACAAGCACTGACCAAAACATTGCGTAACCGAGTGTTTGTGCTTGTTAATCTGTTTAATCAGCTTTGTAATGTATACATATAAATCGAATAGTCGTAGTAAAGGAAAATTGTAGTTCTATGAAATATACCCCTGGTAGATTTAGATCACGGTTGTTTTGTACCTACATTACGCTTTCCGCAAATTAAATAGCATCCCAGAGCAATCTCGGCTAGCTAACGAACTTCCATATTTAAATAGCTCCACCGGCACGGAATATTCAATTATATGGCACCACTTCCAATTGCATGGCTGGGTTTCCCTAGGCTTCCATTGGCAAAATATTAAACTATGTTGTATAGCGGTACAATACATTTTTTGCGTTGACGACCGTAATGCGTAAATCGCGTTAAAGTGTTTGTTCACGCACACGTTCGCACAAGCAAGGAGATCGGCGGCGGCGACGTGGACTAATCTATGGCGCATTTGTCTAAGTAGCCATATTTTTGACATCTGTGGAAGCATGTACTCTTTATCGTCTGTGGTACAAATCTACTAAATAAATACTGAAAAAACCGTTCATCTGTTAGGCACTGATATATTTATAGAGAATACATACTGTTTGACAGTGTTAATCAGAGGCCTTTTTATTAGGTATACCCAACAATTCCTGTCGGAGTCCTCATGTTTGCGAGAGCAATTTGTATGGAATTATACAGTTCGGGATCTGGTGCGCGTATTTTAGGGGCAGGTCCTGCGTAGTAAATTGTGCTTTGGCTTCATCGGCCATTCCATCGCTTATTGCATCCAGGGCTTGACCTCTCCCCCGCAATAGGACTCTATGCATATCTAATAAAATCGAGACAGAAATTAATAATGTGCAATCACATTTAAAAATGTACAAGTGTCAAGAACAAAATGTAGATGCGTCCCTCTTATATTGATGCGCGCCGACATTTTACGATACCTTCTCCAATATAACAGTAAGATGTTTCAATTCTTTCTTACTAGGTAGTCATTCTCCACTGCTAAACGGTGTAAACGGATACACAACAGAGCAGTCATGTCTGTAATTTTATTAACAGTGACTGCGTCATATACAGAAATAGTATAGATCTCGACGGGGACAGCCGAACACAAACAGAACTAATATTAGAATGAAACAGACACGGTGATCTGTTCGCCATACTTTGTGGATAATAAATAATAATTATAAAGCATGTATATAAGCATTCGTTAAATTTCATATTCTGCATAACGCAACTTCAGAGCACAGGAATCATAACGAGGTTCTATGGAAAAAATCAGCAAAGTGCGTGTCGGGTTACGCACACTGTAGGGGTTCAGTAGAAGACGTGGTTGTTTACCTGCTTTATAGAACTACAGTTGTTAGTGCTATAAAGCAATTTTTTTCTTTCCAACATTACAGTTACTGTACGGTGTACGGGAGGTACCCTAAAATTTTTTCTTAACTTTTTTCCTAGCGTTACATAATGTTGGCGCGATTAAAATTTATATCTATGCCAAATTTCAGCTTTCTAGTACTTATTGCCTCCGTGCTAAGCCGCGGACAGACGTACGGACATGGCAGAACTATAAGGGTTCCTTGTTGACTACGGAAGCCTCAAAATAATATTCTACCATTTTCAATGAACACATTTGACAACTTAGGAGAAGTGAAAAAAATGGCAAGCTAGGTGAAAATAGAGATGACCAGCCTTGAGTATAGAACAGACATTTCATTTCTTATACTCGGAAAGTAGTGGTATTTTGATCTGATTATTGGGTGGAAAATGCTGCTTCCCTCCATCCATAGGGAGGGAAAACTCTTACCACCTAAGTGCTGGAATGAACTTTAAAAATAGAACTACTGTCAGATGTGAAGATTTTTAAGTAATAAATAGGTAGGCTTATTAAGAAAATGCTGCGGCCATGTGAGTTTCTAAACAGCCAGTGTGAACTTAGCGCAAACTTCTTTGAGCGGAATAAGCCGCAACAATTACGCGGTGAGATCCATATTTAAAATTTAAAAAGTCGACCTAAATTGGCGGGTACAAATCTGTTATAGTATCTGTGACGGAATTCAAAAAAATAGGTAATAATCTTTTATGCTAAGATTTCAATATTAAAAATGAGTTTTTATTTTCCTCATATTCGAAATGAAAAGCAGAGTGTTTAACACGGGTAAAAGAATCAATTCCTACTCGGACTATAGCCGCCCTCGCTACGCTCGGTCGTCTCAATACCTCGGGAATTGATTCTTTCTACCTTCGTTTAACAATCTACTATTTCAATATTGGTCATCATCATCAATCAAATAACATAGGTACTGTGTGCCCGGTGAAGCATTAACAGGTTATTACGCATTACACAGAATTTTATTGGCAGCACTAACTGGCCCAATTTAGCTTGAGCATGATCGTTTGTGCCGTTGGTCTTATTACAACATTTTGTCGTAACAATAAAACGACTACCATGCAATAGCACAAACATAGTCAATCTACTTTTTTTTTTAAATATTAGTTTTAACGGCCCTGGAAACTAGTCCTTTTGAGCCTTTTCGTTTTACTATACCACTAAATTACTATACCACTTTCACTATTACCCTCTTCACTATTTACAAAGTATTAATCGTGTTCACTATGTATTTACAAAGAGGGGTGTAGGATCTTGGATTTGCAAGAAGTTCTTGGAGCCGCATTGGAATATTGTTAGACAATCTACCACAACAGGACACAGAAGATGATCTCAATGATTAGCATGAAGGTAACACATTTTGCACATTTTGATCGAACTAACGCGTCATATCGAATGACAAGATCGTCGATGTTCTCATTAAATTCGCTGATGCTAGATGTTTGGTACGAGACCAAAAGGTATTTATCATCAGAGTAGCATACTACTTTACACAATCCCATAAATCCCTAGATCATTAATATCCAAAGTTGTGAGCGAGACTTACAAAGCGAACCTTTCGTGAAATTCATCCTTGTGCCACTGCTGACCCGCAAATGGAAACAAATGAATAGTTTACAAACACATGAGGATTTTCATAAAACGACAATTCCATGTGCATTGAGCATCAGTCCTTCTACCTACTTGTTAATTAAACAGAAGAGAGCGATCAGATTCATTTATCAGCTAGGGCTTGGCTAGGCAGTAGAGATTCGTTAAGAGATCTAACATCCTGACAGTTGCCAGTCAGTACCCAGCCTGTACGTAATACAGAGAATAGTGTAAAGAGGTTCGAAATTTCACTGATGCCGTGAGTCGCCCATTAGCTCAATTGGTAGAGCGCTGGCAGGCATAGCCAGAGGTTGCGGGTTGGAATCCCGGCATGGGTGAAATTTCTAGCCTCTAAATAGGTGTTTAAATTTGTTCCTTAGCACGGGTTAGTGCATTAAAAATAAAAAAAAATAGTATAATCATGTGGGTACCCACATGATTATACTATTTTTATTATACGATATACGATTATACGATACTAGTGATATCGTTCCGATGTTAAACCTAACTGCAAAGTAGGTAGTCGGGGCTGTAACTAATGCAATTTGCTTAAGTCAGAGGTCGATGCCTGTACGTAATACAGAGAGTGTAAAGAGGTTCGAAATTTCACTGATGTCGTGAGTCGCCCATTGGCTCAATTGGTAGAGCGCTGGCACGGATAGCCAGAGGTTGCGGGTTCGAATCCCGGCATCGGTGAAATTTTTAGCCTCTAAATAGGTTTTTAAACATTATGTAAGTCAGAAAAAATATCAGTAACTTTAAAACTTTAGGTAGCCAACACAATGTAAATATTTAGTAGAAATAAACAAACTTTTGTTCCCACTATTTAGGCTGGCAAAGGTTAATACATCCTTCATGGGGCATTGTATACGCTTTTATAATAAAATCCTTTAAGCTTGCCTGAAACGCGGTTCAAAAAATGTGTTAAGCACGCTTTGTGCCACAAGGGCTACTATAACATAAAAGAATATTAAGAAAACAATGATGTCTGGAATTAAAGCCAGTACAATGCACGAGTTCTATGTTTTATAATAATTATGTAAACTCTGTTAATTAAGGACTTTGAAAAGACTATTTTTTTTGTCCATTTTTATCCATCCAAAATGATCTAGCTTTTGAAATGGACATCTAGTTTGAATTGTTACGTTCATTGAGCTGCAGTTTCTGCGCTACTTTGAATAAAACCTTTTCATTTCATAATTTATGTTAACTGTGGGTTAATCGACTTTGCAATGTACATCGGAATTATCATAGTAAACCATTTCTTGTAGTTATATGAAACAGGTGGCTGCATGCTCGTATAATATAATTTTAAGTTAGATCTAGATCGATCAATCAATCGAAATATACGATGTATAGGGTGCATTTTTATCCTCACGTAGAGAAAGTATGTACTTTAATACTGAAGATCAGGCCGCGAATTTTACGCAAATAAACATCTGGTTATATTAAAAAAGGTTGCAAAAATAAAAAACATAAAAATATTTATTAACAAACCACTTTACGCAAAGTTACAAAGGGTATGAGAAAGTTAAAAATTAATTGGCTTACGTTAAGAATAAAAAGACAATGTTTACAAATAATTTTTCGAATTACACCTTCTTCACCCGGGAATTCAACTGGCTATAATTTGGAAGTAAAACACAATACTCAGGGGTCAATGGCATTATTTTTGTCAGTAATTAACAATTATTTTTACGTTACAAATTAGATAATTGTTAACTATGCGAAACTTAAAAAATGGCCAGCAACACAGGGACATACATCGTCCAGGAGTAGGTACTTTGTCATTTTAAATTCTTTGCTCGGAATGGGTTAATTTAGTAATTACACTTACTATAAGCAATGTTACATGTAATTTATTATTTGATATGTGGACCCGATCTTCGACGAACCGATGATAAAGTCAACTTTCTCAACTTACATTCTATACCTAGTCGCCTAAAACGTACCGACCACGTTACTACACACGTTCAAACAAAATCGGTATTAATGTAATAAATTGACTATTAATTTAGTAATGCAAGAAGCTTAAGTGCATTTATGAACCAGAGTATGTATAAAATCAGAATACCCTGATAAAATTCTCACAATAAAAAACAACGTAAGTATTTTTTTCATTAGGTATTCTAATATTAAATAAAAACCGATAAATCAAAGATCATAAAAATCAGTCCAGCCCACAGACATGTCTATGGTCCAACCGTTCTTGAGTTATGTATGATTGATAAACTAACCCGACTATGTTTTATTAATGTCGCAGATATTTAGTACAACTCTGACCTTTACAATAGGCATCGTATGCTTAAAGTTTGCAATATGACTAGGCAAATGATGTAAACTTTCATTGAGAAAGGAAATGTTGCGTTGGTTTAAACGTGTAGAGAAAAAGGCAGAAAGATTGACATAACAAATATATTGCGAATGTGAATGGAAGAGCTGGTAAGGGACGTCCCAGGCGGGCATACATCGACCATATAGGGGATGTATTAGCAAAGGGAAAGATAAAAATTACGTGGCAAGTGGCAGTCCTTGGCCTCTGCCTACCCCTCCTGGATACAGGCGTGAAGTTATGTATGTATGTAAACTTTCTACCGGTTATGAAATGCCACGGCAAATTGTTGGCTCCAAATCCTAAGAGCCGCTGATAGAATGGCTACCACCGGTATTGGCATTGATAAAAATAAAGGAATCAAAGAGGATCATAGCGAAATTTGTGGCCTTGACTGTGGTGGTTATTTAAATGAAAAAGATGCACCTAACCACGTATTAAATAAACAGCATCTAAGGAGTGCTTTAGAGGAATCGTGATTTTATATACAGGGGTCGGCACTCGAAGTGTTACTAAAAATTTTTACTGTTCAGCAATTTGTGAACAAACAAAATGATCGCGTATGGTTAAAGTGTAAATCAAAAGACGTGTTCGGTAGAAACCATTTGACGTTTCAGCAAGACTCGGCACCATCCCACAAAGCCCGTGAAACCCAAATTTTTTTGCATAAGTTCAGAGCTTCATTTTTTCGCAACAATGGCCACCATATTCGCCGGACTTAAACCCAATGGATTTTTCCATATGGTCAATTCTAGAGGCGAAAGTGTCAGCAAAAAAATATGAGACAGTCGACGCCTTAAAGATTGCTCTTCGCCGAGAATGGAACAAAATATCAGCAGACCACATTCGTGCAGCGTGTGAAGCCTTCTCGGACAAACTCGATGCTGTTATCCGCGCTAAAGGTGGCCACATCGAACAATAACTTTTTCTTTTTAATTTTAAATGTTTTTTTCTTTATATTGAAGTTTATAAATAAAAAGAAACAAAATTGTCAAAATTACAGCATTTTGAATTGGTAACACTTCGAGTGCCGACCCCTGTAAATGAGTTCGTAAATCTCTAACGAGAGCATTTAAAACACTGGACTTTTTTTTATTAAAAATGTGTCCGTGGAAACCGGTGTTGGCCGGACTGCCCCGGAATATGATTGGTTTTAAAGGTTGTCGCAAACAGGATAGCCATCGTTGGGTACCGGCCCACACAGTTATTTATTTTACTCGTTTACGTAATTCGTATGTAAGTGATAAAATTTTTCAGTGACCGAATTCCGAGGTGTTTGGACAGTGTAGGCAACGATGGAAGACGGAAGTTTCAATCGATGTAATTCGGTTAAAAAAATTTAAGCGGACATTCTAACTATGCTTTAGAAAAATATGACATTAGCTTTAAAAAATAGGGCGTCTAAATAAATTGTTTAGTTACCCAACACCACTTCACATAGGCAAACAATATCATGACGAAGTTATAAAAGTAGAAATAAAAACTATAGTTCAAGCGTCTTATGGTCGGCGCCAGCCACCTTAATAATTGTTCTCCGCATTATTTACGCATATCGGAAGACAGACATATTTGAAAACATTTTTCAATGTTATAGTACTTCCTCCTACTAGGTATTTTGAATTTAAACTCTCAGTTTCAAGCAAAACTGAGAGTTTAAATAAATAAACAAACAAACAAACAAACAAACAAACAAACAAACAAACAAACAAACAAACAAACAAACAAATAAATAAATAAATAAATCTTCACCGATCTGAAGATTTTTTTATGCAGGGCAGATTTATTTCAATGCACCACGAATTGGTATCAAGCTTTGAGGTGAGGTGCGCAAGTTGTGTTGATAATCTAGTCTTCTCATCCGGTTTTGCCAGCAGGGGTGTAGTGACCAAGAAAGTTTAGGCAAACAACCTCGAGTAATATTTATAACCAAGTGTGTTTAGTGTTAATGATTTTATGAAAAACCAAGTGAAACTAACAATAATTTTCATCTGGATTAGATAGGCACTAAATAAAAATAATATTTCAGGTAGTTTTTTTTTTATAAAATAATTTTGCTGTTAGTTTATTAAATAAGCTAGCTGCAAATTTTCTCTAAAACTTTTATCAATCATAATAAAATAAACTAAAACTGTCGGTAATTGATTACAAATTTATTACCTATAAAATCTTTGCCAAAATATTCTGAATAAAGTTATAGGTTTTGACCTAGTACAGTAAATAAATTAGGTATGTAAGATATTTTATTAAAAACTGATAAATGCCAACGTAAGATATCAAAAAATAAAAGAACCCGACTGCAGTGATAGATCAACTGAAAGGGAAAAACAAGATAATTTTAATTTTAAAATGCTTACCTCGATTCAGAAGAGATCATGCTGCTTTTCTTGAGGGACCAAATGATATAACTTTATAAGCATTATTTGCTCAAACAGTTGCAGTTATAACTTTATATCAAATGATGCAGTCGGGACCCATTACTGTTTGTTTAAAGTCCTCTAATTTTTCACACTACTTTACTGTCGCGGCCTTCGGCCGCGCTAGTTACTTGATACTTGATACCGCGAGGTTGATATTTCCTAAATTAATGAGATAAACGAATGGCCTAGAAGAAACTAAACACTTTAGAGGCATTATTTCTATTGTTTCTTTCAGCACTTATACCGTTTCTATAAACGGTTTGTTTACATGTAGAACAAAACTAAAATTAGGTATGTAAATACATGTACCAGAATAAATATATGGCAGCGCAATCTAGTGGCTAAAGGTGGTACTTTAATTACTTCGAAGTGAATATTATTTTTTGTCCGTTTGTTCTCTATTAATGCTGATTTTATGTAACCTACGACATCCGCAAAATTCTGTTTTAAATACTTTGCACGTGTTAGGCGTAGTTCAACAAAAGTATAATTTTTAAATACAAATTAATGATTTAGAAGGAACAAACCACTTTATAGGCATTACTTCTTTCCGTATTTGTACCGATTCTATAAACGGTTTGTTTACATGTAGACCAAAGCCAAAATTATGTATACACATGTATTAGAATAAATCAAATATAGCAGCGCCATGTAGTGGCTAAAAGTGGTACTTAAATTGCTTAGAAGTGAATGTTATTTTTTATTCCGGTGGTTCTCTATTAATACTGACTTTATGTAACCTACGACATCCGCAAAATTCTGTTTTAAATACTTCACACCTTTTAGGCGTAGTTCAACAAAATTAGGATTCGAATTTAATGAACTAAATATAACAGCGCCATCTAGTGGCTCCTAGCTGTACTTTAACGAAGCTTACTAACGTTTTTAATTTTTCATCACGGTTCTGATCGCATAATTCTGATTTTATGTAGCCTATGACACCCGCGCAAGGATGCCGAATCGAATGACACCTTATTTAACGAAATCTGACCATTGGTTAAGGAGTTATGAGGGAACATAGAATCGGACATACATACATACATACATACATACATACATACATACATACATACATACATACATACATACATACATACATACATACATACATACATACATACATACATACATACATACATACATACATACATACATACATACATACATACATACATACATACATACATACGAACTAAACACATTACCCTCCTTTTGGGCTTCGCCGCAGTCGTGTAAAAAGCGACAGATCTCAAACACATTTTGATGCATAAAATAATGAAGATTGTGTTCGATTTACAACAATTTGCCTGTCACAAAGATATTCAAACACAGGTTAACTATTTGCTGAGAAAGTAACATAACAAAGCTTGGAAGGGGCGGGATGAATCATTAGGAATTTCAGTTTCCTTCCTCAATTATTTGACGTCATTTATAACCTATCCATAGAAAAAACAATCTCCGGAATACGTAACCTGGTCACATGATTTTTGATGTGACTTTAGTGTTAAAGTCAATGTATTCAGCGAATCTACATTTTTTACTCGATTTTTAGTACATTAAACTCAATCCGCAGAAGGTAGATTTAAACATTTCATTACTTGCCCAAATAATTTGATCTGGTGTTTAATAAAAAGCTGTGTACAAGTCATACATAACCAAAAACACCAAAAATTGGTTGTGTGTGCACACACCCCACCATGCAAGAACATAGCTTATGTGGTAATGAAATGCATGCATTGGCTATCAAACCTAAAAGATAATTGGTGGTTAATTGACGTAAACATGGAATCACTTTTAGTTATCGGTATTCAGTAGATAACGCTCTGTGGTTACCAATATGGCCAGCCTGGGTAGCACGGTGTAATGGCACGAATCCCACGTTTAATGGCGATATAATGTTATTTAATTTTACTATTCAAGTCCAATGTCTATTGACGCTCAAAACACGCGACCAGCGTACTTCCCAGGCTGGGTCGCATTTCATGAAAGTACAATCATAGTTTAAAGCGACAATTCGTAGTTGTACATTGCGTAGCTGAATCCTCCTACTTGTTCGACTTTATAATGCACATCGCGGATAGCACAAGGCCATGAAGCTTGGAAAACCATAAGGGAGGCCTGTGTCCTGCAGTGATCGTCAAATGGCTGATGATGATGATAATGCACATCGAATTGTCATAGTGAACCATGGACTGTAGTTCTATGAAATAGGACCCTGGCGAATTTACCAAGTTTTAATTTTGGCTAGCAGCCGCACTGAGGATTGTGGGACGGGGCACGGAATTCACTTTCACACAAATTGTACTGAAACGACGAGACGAAACCTACACAGAAAGGACGCTTTTCTTCCCGTCGTTCAGACTTCCCCATTGTGGGAGTTCGGCAGTCGGCCGGCACTATGCACAATGTAACTGTCAGTTCAGTGCAATTCTGAATTATTCTTTCTACCGCGGTCCACTCCTTGATATTGTACAACTAAGATATCCTTCTTCTTCAGGCCTTCCCTTTCCATCCACTCGGTTATTTGTATGTATCTACCTATATCAATTTACTTTTGCCAGACTTCTACTTAGTTTAGATAGATAGATAGAGAATACTTTATTGCACAACCAGAATAAAAGGAATGATAATTATGATATCTAAGTTATGTTACACTATTGGCCGTCTTATCGCTTAGAGCGATCTCTTCCACAATATAATTTAGAGTAGATTCTATCGTATACGTTGTTTGGCCTCTTTTGGATATTAGTTGAAAATTTTAAGGAATTATTGTTCACCTCATACGGAGTTTTTATTTAAAGATATCGAGTTTTTATTTAACGATATCGATAGTTACAAAGGGACTAGCGCAATCGCACTTAAGTAGATAAAATCCGATGCAATTAAGAACTTTCGACCGTAAAAAGCAACGGGGAAGGTAATCTTACACACCGTTAGTCGGTATTCAAATCACAGAAACAAGGTGGAACATTACAGTGTCCGGAGATGTGGGTGAAGCATACCGTGATATCCGCGGCCGGGGGCACTGACCCCGGAGGCTGCGTCCCGGCGATCCTGGCTGACACTTTTAGCGGGGGCGAGACGCCAAAACCTCAACACATCAGCACTAGTCAGCACGTGTCACAAACACTGGGAAACTGTGGGTGGATTACAACTGGGGCGCGTGGTGGCCGGACGTCAGCTCACGAGCTAGGATCGACACAGACTGGCATGAGCATGAGACTGGCTGGCTGGCTGCTCGGACGGTCGGATTGCCGCGGCGGCGGCGGACGGAAAACGTCGGCACGGCACACGCTCTGCTTGGTTACGCGCGCACATAGGTATCTACCATAATTATCATACCGATACCTACGCAATGCTAGGTTACGGACACGTTACGGGTATGGACGGGACGCCCGCGCGTAGATTGACGTCCTATGATCTGCAGGAGTAGTACGATGGCGCAAGTCACTCGTTTTGTGGTACTAAAATGTCTGAATATGACAATTACTGTACCTACTATACAATTTTTATTTTTAATGCACGTGCTAAGGACAATTTTAAAAACCTATTTAGAGGCTGAAAATTCCACCCATGCCGGGCTTCGAACCCGCGACCTCTGGCTATCCGTGCCAGCGCTCTTTCCAACTGAGCTAATGGGCGACTCACCGGCATCAGCGAAATTTCGAACCTCGGTGGAATTTTTAGCCTCTAAATAGGTTTTTAAAATTACTGTACTGTTAAATCGCATCTTTTAATGGTCATCGTGCTGTGGTCATTGTGCTACTCAGCCACGGGACCTGTATCTTATTCATAGTTTACTATGACAATAATTTATTTTGTTTTATTTAATAAGTGAGTAGGTAGGTACAACAGGTGACAATCAGAAAATTATATAAAATTAAAAGTTTATGGTTCTGAGCTTGACTGCCCCCCAAAACATACGCACACGTTTGATTAGGTATAAAATACCTACAATGTAGGCACATTACGAAGTAGGTACATAGTAAATTCGATAAACCTATATACCTAGTAGATTTAGAGATCTACGCAATGCCTTCGAATAGTCATAATAAACCAATTGTAGTTCTATGAAATTAGGCCCTGATGTTTAGTGTTTAAAAATACAATTTAAAACTTTATTAATTTAATCGTTAAAAGCATCAACGGCCTTATTTATAAAATAAAACACGATTCATCCTGTAAAACACTCTTTAGAGGCAGATAAAAAAAAATATTTAAAAGGAAATATAAAAAAAACTTAATTTAATTTGTTTTGTCAAAGACTATTTTAATCAGTGAGAATGAAGAATATTTTAATCGCGATTATTTATCAGCTAACCTTAATAATCGCGATTAGACCCATTAAGTGTCTACCCGTGTGCTTAGAAAAAAGAAGTGTACCTAACTGTACATGGAGGGTTCCGTACTATTATCATAAATATAATATTCTGTTTAAAAAACGCGTTAAAACACCCCTTAGTTTTAAGAAAACGCGTTTTTTTAAACCAATTATTATATTTATGATGAAAAAACGCGTTTTCTTAAAACACCCCTTAGTTTTAAGAAAACGCGTTTTTTTTAAACAGAATATTATATTTATGATAATAGTACCGAACCCTCTATATACAGTTAGGTACACTTCTTTATTCTTAGCACACGGGTAGACACTTAATGGGTTTAATCGCGATTATTAAGGTTAGCTGATAAATAATCGCGATTAGACACAGGTTAAATACATAAACTATGCAGGGATCTGTTGGTACCTGAGTACGACTCGCAATTAGCCGGTTTTATTTTAGGACTAAGAGTTAAACCAATTCGAAAAAGTCACTCGAGTATTATTTCTTAACGAGTCGCCATATATGTTATATAAAAAAATCTCGTGTCAGCTTTTGTTATCGAACTCCTGCGAAACAGTTTTTATAAAAACCGATTTTTATGTGTTTAGACGTTACGGTGCTAAACCACTTTAAAACCAGCAGCGATCATCGTTTGGTGAGAGCCACACTGAGAATAAATCTGCCTAGAGAGAGAGCAAAGTAAGTAGCGGCTCAGAATAGGAAATATGAGAAAAGAGACTACATGTTTCTATAGGAGGATTTCCAACTGGAATTGAAAAACAAACTAGATGCTCTAACAGAAGAAACTCAGGACATGGACTCACTAAACGATGTTCTCTGCAAGACTCTTGTAGATACCACGAGACAGCACATCGGCGGCCCGAAGCGGAAAGAGGACAGGTTTTCTCCAGGCAC
This sequence comes from Yponomeuta sedellus, assembly GCA_934045075.1. NCBI lineage: Eukaryota > Metazoa > Arthropoda > Insecta > Lepidoptera > Yponomeutidae > Yponomeuta > Yponomeuta sedellus. The sequence goes on along the minus strand of OW203724.1, from coordinate 9,810,500 downwards.
TCTCTCACTTATTGAAGAGAGAAGGAAAATGAGACAGTTGACTGTCATGGATCAAAAGGAGTTACACTGTATTAGTAGAGATGTACAACGGTCGATTAGGCGCGATATTAGGACTTACAAAACAAAAGTTATAACTGAGACCATTCGGAAAAACAGGGGACCGAAAGTATTTAGGAAAAAGCTAAATAACAGAAGACAGGAAATATCTAAGCTTAGAGACAACACTGGGGATATAGTGACCGATCGAGACCGGATTGTCAGTATCGTAGAGGACTTTTATAGGGAGCTCTATTCATCTAAATCAGCAGAGCCGAATACGCTGGACGCTTCCGACCAAAGAACCGAACCAGTTGAACGTCTTTGGGATGACCTGCCCAATATTTCCCAAGACGAAATAAGCCACGCTCTGCGGTGGATGAAAACGGACAAGGCTTCAGGGGAAGACGGCGTATATATGGAGATGATACAGGCAGGTGGAGCTCCTGTAATAAGAGTCCTCGAAAAAATCTACAATCTGGTCTTGCACAGAGGGATAACGCCAACAGCCTGGAAAAATGCGGTGGTAATCATTCTCCACAAAAAGGGGGATAAAACCGCGTTACAAAACTATAGACCAATCAGACTCTTTTCCCAGGTTTACAAACTATTTGCCAAAGTCATATGTCGTAGACTGACGCGTTTGCTCGACGAGTATCAACCTGTAGAGCAGGCCGGTTTCCGGAGTGGATATGCTACCATGGACCACATCGGTCAAGCAACTGATGGAGAAATGTAGAGAATACAACCAGCCATTGTATTTCGCCTTCGTAGATTACGAAAAAGCTTTCGACAGTGTCGAACACTGGGCTTTCGTGTTTCATTCTCTCCATCGCTGTGGCATCGACAAGAGATATGTGGACATTCTCCGAGAACTTTACAGCTCCACCACTCTGCAGGTTCGATTGCATGAGCTCACGAATCCGGTGCCGATAAATCGAGGAGAACGCCAAGGTGACACTCTATCGCCCAAGCTCTTCACCAATGTCTTGGAAGACGTGATGAAGACTCTAGATTGGCGCAATAGAGGGGTTAACATCAATGGCATCCGGCTGTCGCACCTCAGGTTCGCTGACGACTTGATCATCGTAGCTCAAGATGTAGATGGCCTACAATGTATGCTCACAGACTTACATGAAGCATCCATGAAGGTGGGCTTGAAGATGAACATGTCCAAGACCAAGATTATGTCTCAAAACACCATAGACGTTCCCAGCATTAATGTTGCGAACTGTACCATTGAGGTGGTAGACAAGTATAACTATCTTGGACATTGTTTATCTTTCGGGCCACAAGGCCAGGAAAAGGAGATCGCTCGTCGCATTCAGCGTGGGTGGGCCGCATTCGGTAAGCTTGAGGATGTGCTTAAATCGAAAATCCCACAGAGCCTTAAGACGAAGGTTTTTAATCAATGTTTCCAGCCCACACTCACGTATGGTTCCGAAACATGGACTTTCACTAAGGACGCAGTGCACAAAGTCAAAGTCGCACAGAGAGCAATGGAAAGAGCTATGCTAGGAATCACACTTCTGGACCGGATCCCGAATGTCGCAATCAGACGCCAAACAAAGCTGGTAGATATCGGCAAACGGATTGCGACTCTGAAGTGGAAGTGGGCGGGACACTTGGCCAGGCGGAATGATGGCAGATGGACGAAGGCAGTGACAGAGTGGCGGCCGTGGGAGGGGGAACGGTCGGTGGGCAGACCAGCAGCCAGATGGTCAGATGACCTAACTAAAGTGGCCGGCAAACAGTGGATGAGACTAGCGCGAGACCGTGCTGGCTGGCGTGGAAATGAAGAGGCCTATACCCAGCAGTGGGGTTTACCGGGCTGATGATGATGATGATGATGTGTTTATTTTGTAAGGCTGTGAACGTCGAAGTTTCGGCAACGTTGCAGTTGCCACGGTCATGGGTAGACTGAAGTGGCGAACTAGTACAGTAAATTATTGTAGAGAGGGTAGGTGACACACCAATCACTATTTCCGTGGAGAAGTCTGATGATGATTTGTCATTGAGTAGGAATTTGAGTGAAATTTTGTATATATTTTTTTGTTAATTGATACTTAAGAGTAACGCCGCCGCAGTAACACTTGCGGCACAGATGAACGATCACGGACCTGGACTAGATAGCATTTATGCCAAAATTGGCCATTAGGTTTACGGCCATTGGTCCTAAAATAAAATCTATAATAAGGATGAGAGATTGGTGTGGCACTTTTTGCAAAAACGAATGATCCGTAACAAAAATGTCTTTTTTCATTGGTGGTGGTGTGACTTCATGGAGCAGGCGGTGTGCGGAAATATAGAGAATTATCTATTTTTACATTGATAGAGGGGTTCGAAAATAGCTCGAAACAACTCTTGTAAATATATGCACGTTGTGGGCCGACCGAGAACTTGGCCTGACGACGAGCGCCTTGATATTTATCTAGCTTAATAGACTTACTAAACCTATAGGACCTCAAAAGCCTTATCCCAATTTTACTAACAACGATATCAACCCCACCGCTGGGGGCACGGGTCTCTTCCTGCATCGAAGGAAGGTTAGGCCATACTCCACCACGGGGGCCAAGTCCGGGTTGGTGGAGGATTGTAAGACAGTCAGAAGTTATCAAGCCGCTCATAAGGCCTGTGACATGGCTTAACAACTGCCGTGCAGCCGGCACCAACGGCTTAACGTGCCTTGCGAAATACGGAAGCGCTCGCTCGGAAAAGTGCCACTAGCGGTAGTCACAGGACGGTCACCCATCTTGCGCCTGACCGCGCCTTTTGTTGCTTAACACAAGTGATTGATGTCTATCACTCTGTTCGACTAGGCCACGAGCGCTTCACTACTAACAACGACATGGAATGAAACACCCTGACAAAAATACATAATAATTAATTTGGGACAGGATAAATGAGAGATACCTAAAAAGATCCTTCCAGGAAACGAGTTGAGGCGGTTTGACTGGTCAGTGCCTCCGGTCAGTGCAGTGATCGCTGAGTCATTTAATGTGGATTGCTTTCCTTTCATCCTCTTGGACATAATTATGGTAACTGCAATATTTTTTCCTGTATCCTAAATCACTATGATGTTATATTATTTACATCCAAAACACAAAAAAGTACTTAACAAAAAAAAAAACAACAAACGGGGTTTTAACGGTCTTTAAAAATGCGAATTATCAAGTTAGTACCTATATAAATAAAATAAAAGTAAAAAAAGGTATTAGATTTCTATTTTCATAAAAAATTACGTTTTGTAATAAATCATACAAAATTGTTTTACGAATTGATTTACTTTTTACTAGATTAATTAATGAGTATTTTGGTTACAAATTATAATGCAAATCAGGGGAGAATTAGGCGAATTAATTAGTTCAGCGAGAATTATAGATTATTAGGCGTTAGGAGCACCGGGTGACGTCATAGCTTAACGCCGAATTGTATGGCGCATTTTTGTACCACGTTACTAGGATTAATGATAAATATATTTTTAAAAATATATATATATATATAAACAATATACTCGCAGTATCTAAATATTTTAGGCAATACATTGATTGTAATGAAATATCCCAAAGTTTCGTCTACATGCAAGCGGGCCACGCCAGCAGGAGCAGCAGGAGTCAACGACCAGCGTCACGGGGCGTGGAGACGGCATGCGTCAGCAGATGCCGCGCTCGGCAGCGCAGACACCAGCCAGTGGCTCTAATCGAGTAACGTCACAAAAAGATGGACCCGAGATGCGATAATCACTCGAGAACCAGCTGAGTCATCGTCCATTCTCATTCACTATTACTGACATCCGATTATTGTTGACGTAACACTACGCTTGAGTTTCCCTACATGAACCTTAACTTGAACTGTAAAATATTTCCGGACAAGCCATATCTGCGAACCCAACACGTCTGCAAGGAATGCTGAGCTTTAATGAGATAATCAGATGTCTACTCACGTTGTTCCGGAACTTGAAGAAGAGCGACATAGGGCTGCGGGGCTGTCGGAGCCGCCGGTCGCGCCGAGACTGCCACCCCGCGGCCGACTCCAGGCGGCGCTTGCGCGCACGCGCGGAGCCATCGATCTGGAGGCGCGACTCGCCACAGCAGCCCACACAGTAGCCCGTCGCTCCCGAGAGCATGCAGTCGTGGGCCTGGTGGCTCGGCCTGCTGGCCGCAATCGCGCGCGCTCGCGAGCTAGACCCCGCGGCCTGCGCCTCCCGTTTCGATGTCCAGAGGGAGAAGATCATCAGGACCGAGGAGTCCCGCGAGATGGGCGCTAAATACCTATCCGAGCTGGACGTGGGGGGACGGCACGAATGCCTGCGTCTGTGCTGCGAGACCGACTCGTGTGACGTGTTTATCTATGAGGAAAAGGTAAGGGTGGAATATCACCGGCCTAAATTATAGCCCGTATATTCTAATCGATATTCAGTGAAAGTATTGGGACTTGGGAGTAGGAATAGAAGGAATACTTATTCCAACCGCAACTATGGTTGTTGCAATGTGTACGATCGTGGTTAGGTTATAGAGTTTGCTTTTTACGTCACTATACTCATTTTAAGATAAGGATGAAGTACTTAGATTTATCGATTACCCTAATGACAATTAATATCACAATTTTTTGTAACATACATACGTACATAATATGGCATTTCCATTTGATTGTATGGGAAAAAAATGCAACCAAAGTAGCATAAACGCGCATTTGGTCATTCCAGAGCCCCGGCAGCTGTTACCTGTTTAACTGCGGCCCGCCAGAAGACTTCCGTTGTAAGTTCACGGCACACAGCAACTTCAGCTCCGGCGTGCTGGTGCTGAGTCGCAGCCTAGCCGAGCTGCAGGACCAGGAGAAGCTGACTCATCACGAGCAGGAGCTGGCTAATCTAAGGTTTTATTGTGATTCTTTTATTATTTATTAAACGGGTCTACCTCCGATTATTTATTTAGCAAAATTTCGTTACCTTATTTCCCGACGTTTAAGGTAGGTACGTAAGAAAATAAAAAATAAATGTGATTAGACCCGTTTAATAAAAACTAAGAGCATCGCAAGACATACGAAAAAATATTATGTAAAAAAAATTTAAATAAAAAAAACATATTACATACTTACCTTCGAGCGCCATGAAATTAAGTTAAATGAATTACAAAATACAATATTCTCTGAATTACCAAGTGCCCGCGAAGATCCTTTTGGGCACTTTGAACCTTCGAAGATCGTATATAGGTTTACCTACCTACCTACAGCGTTATTCATTAAAATGCGCAATTCCTTAAACGCTTCATTATGAGTTGGTGTAAACACCCTTGATTTTAATTGAACATGTGTCCCATTTTAGACCCGATAAACAATTATAAATATTAGATTAGATTAGAAAATTCTTTATTGCACATTAAGCATATTTGTACAAAGGCGAGCTTAATACTAATGAGTATTTCTATTGAGCTTAAATGGACTGTACATTATTGGCTATGTTTTATTTGGCTGTGAATTATCTGGGTTTCAAAACCTACTGATACTAGAAACCCGATTCTTATCACGCGCGTTTAGATACAGTTTAGGAGAGGACATAACTCACCTTGATGTCTCGCAGGACTTGGACCAGCACCACCGTGAAGACCACCACGGTGACGACCTCCACCCCCCGCCCCGCGGAGCCTACCGCGCCGCGTCATACACAGCCAACACGTAAGATTAAGCTACTTGTGTTTATGACTCGATAAGATTCAATGAAGCGCTCGTGGCCTAGGCGAACCGAGTGATTGGAATCAATCACTTGGTTAAGCAACAACAGGCGTGGTCAGGTGCAGGTTGGGTGAGCGTCCCGTGACTACCGCTAGTAGCATTTTACCGAGCGCTTCCTGCTTCGCAAGGCACGTTAAGATTTTTTCAAGCGCTTACGTGCTTTTCAAGGCACCATAAGCCGTTGGTGCCGGCTGTCATATAATGGCAGTAGTTAAGCCATGTCAGAGGCCTTATGGGCGGCTTGATAACTTCTGACAGTAAGGCCCGCCACTGTCTTACAATCCTCCACCAACCCGGACTTGGCCCCCGTGGTGGAGTATGGCCTAACCTTCCTGCGATGCAGGAAGAGACCCGTGCCCCAGCAGTGGGGACATACAGGGGTTGATAACGATGACGAGATTCAATGTTGTATTTGCATAGTGCCGTAACATAAGGCCGAGATTTTCATTTTTCTTTATTGGGAAAACCAACTACTTAGTACAACAAATTTATATTGGTAAATAAACAGAACACTTGAATTACGAATTATAGGTTTCCACAACTCAAATACCTAAATCAAAAGATATATAGTGATAAGTATAAGATATTTAAAATATATTAAATAAGTAAATAAATAGGAGAGACCCGTGCCCCAGCAGTGGGGACATACAAGGGTTGATAACGATAACGATAAATAAATAGGCAATATAGATATATATTTTATATGTATGAGATTAATAACTATATTTCAAAGGTTGTCAAATACCCTCAACCTACAGATTTCACACCTTATTCAAGACAAGCACCTGAGCCATAAGGAAGCTATTATTATTACACTAGTGCATATCTCCCTCTCGCTTGCCATTTATTAGAGTTATTATATTATCTTTCTAGCAAATCCTAATAAAACGAATGAAGAAAAATATCTATCTTGCAATCCGGTAGGACTTTATTAACACGGCCTTTTTGCTAACAATACTCCTAGCGCCGTGAGTGACGAATAAGTTAGTGAAAACCGAAATAAATGACTAGTGGCCCTTAAAAGGGCTAAAGCAGGCAGTGGGTGAGATACATACCAAACAACAACTCTATGCTTTATATCTTGTAGACTGCACGGTGGCGCAGGGATCAACAATATACATCGATAGATCCATGCGGGCGTCACAGTTCTGCGATATTGATTAAGCCCGTATACAGGGTGTTCTGAAACTTGCGCCCGAAACGAAAACTATTCATACTGCCAAATCACACTACTCTTAAAAATATCGGGAAATAATTGGCTGGGAAATAAATAGACATTTGTTAATACTTATGTATTTATAAAAAAAAACTTATCAAGCAATGACATTTAGTTTTTTATGATACATTGAATGTATTAAGTAGTATGTACTTTGGCTACCTTTGCGGCGGATTTGGCGCGGGATAGCTTATTTTCTTAATAACACGTTTTCTTTGACACAACATACACCAAATGAAATTATTTGGTGTGTGTTCAGTTTAATTTTCCGCTTTCTGTTTGACGTAGTTTGCTGCGAATCTATTTAATATTTTGTGTGAGTGTAGTAACTATTTGAATATAGAGAAAATCACGTAGAAATTAAATTTTCTTGAGCTTCGCCGCCTAACAAAAGTGAATTTTACGTGATTTTCGCGTGGTTAGCTAGTAGTTAATAAAAAAAACTGGCGAGTCACAAGGTGTAGCCATGTCCCACGGAATGTGTCCGTCGCATCGCAGCGCGGCGCTGCAGCCGCTACCAGTTCGAGTGCCACTCGGGCGGCGAGTGCATCGCAGTGTACAACGCGTGCGACGGGATCGCGCAGTGCGCCGACGGCAGCGACGAAGGCCCCGAGCTGGGCTGCCCGTCGGCGCCGCCGCTCGAGACCGCCGCCCAGCCTGCCGCCACACCGCCCCCGCCACCGCCGCAGCCGCAGCCTAAACCGCACCAGGTGGGTCCTTACATTACAACTGCATCGCGCAATGCACCGACTGCAACGACTGGAGGCCCGATCTGGGGTGCTATTACGTAAGTCCTCCACTGTATGGAGTTGCGTCATTTGGCCTACTCCGAACTTTCAGATACGTAAATATTTAGACACTTTGGAGTCGTCTAAATACTTAACTCGTTAGTGTGGAAAGTTACGTAATACAAGGACAGGACTTCCCTGACTTCAGCCTAAACCGCACCATTCTGGCACCAAAAGTCGCTATTTTTGACATCACAAACGTGCGATTCGCGTCGTCTTACCCAGGCAGGTGAGCGCTTGCTTACCTACGTGTGAACGGCGTCGTGCGTGACCAATACTGCCTGATGGCAAACTCTGCGAAGCGCGAGAAGAAAATGCATTAGCAGCTCACATAATTTTCACGTGTATGGAGCGTTGATGAGCGTTCTAAACACAGAAAAATTAAGTTTTATACTTCTCGCTAAGCAAAGCACATAAAACTAAATACAATCATAGCAAGCCATGATTGTAGTTTTATGAAAGAAGTTCTTATTTCTCTCAAACAGTAGATATAGCAGTAACCACCGATCCCACATCACGTATGGGTACCGCAATATCCTGCTTTCAGGATAGTCAAGTTTCCACGCTCTATGTTTTCCTTCACGGTTAGCTAGTCGTGTTGCTTCAAAGCATTCGCAAACTGTCGAAGATTGCTTAACTAATAACTAGCGCAAATTACATAGCAGAACGAAACGCTCCGTAAAAGTACAACGACACTGATGCTACGAGTACACGACTCCACGTGCGATCTGCCCCTGTATTACGCGCACTAAATGCTGAACGATTCCAATCGTATAATTGTAGAATTCCATACTAATTACTATCTTAAACGTCAGGAATTCGATAGGGTTTTTTGCACATAATCGGACTCCAGCACTCCTATTACGTAACCGCCTACTCCATGGGGTTAATACGCCGATTCCAAAGTATTCAAACATGTATATGTACCTATTTGACAACTCGGAAAAATCTATACCATTAGGGATCTTGCGTAGTAGATACCTAACACCCGTGGGCCGAATTTCATAAAACTACAATTCGTAGTTTCTTCTGACATCTTAAATCGATGGCAATTCGAGGTATATTGCGTAGCAGTGTTCCTTCAAACTGTGGTTTAATTGGCTTTGCAATGCATGAATTCTTTTATGAAACAGGTGTCTGGCCGCTTGAATTTGTAAGCTCAGAAACACACTTATCCTACGGCTTCTTACGCGTTGCGTCCCACCCAAGTCGATAAAGTCCAAGCTGTAGATCGTAAGTGGAGAGGCATGACCGTCGCGTCGCGGATGACAGTGCAATACATACCATTCTCGACATCGGATCACGTCCATAGCAATAGTATGGTTCTACCTTGATTGCCTAATTCGGGTGTATGTCCTACAGGAGTCATCGGATTCGTCCGGCGGCGAGAGCCTCGTAGCGCCGGAGAGTCCCTCTCTTGGCAGCGACCGCTGGCCACACCGCCTCACGCAGGCGCAACCGCAGCGAAAGTATTCTGGTATGCTCGCCAATTGCTTATATTTTATAGCGATCTATGAGGTAATATGTGGACATATGAGGTACGTCCTCGCGGAGTTAGGAGATTCCCGCATTCTGTGTCATAGTTGAGCTATTGTACTTAACAAACTTAGGGTATTAGGGTTTGCTCACGATGTTTTCCTTGACAGTTCCATGCCGGTTTGAAACAACGACCTCCCAAAATGTGAAGTCAGCGCTCTACCGTTGCTCTATCATCAATCACCGTTCTCTAAGTCTACGTCCCCTTGTATGAATGCATACACATGTAGTGTGTGCTTTAGGAAGTGCAAAAGTTGACACAGACCTTTCGGCCAACGTTTACACCTGATTGATACAGACACATAAACATTACATGCGTGTGTGTGTAAGAGATGGCCAATATATGTTCCTATATAATAACAATAATTATTATATAGGTACTTACAGATAATTATTTGACACAGCGAAAGGTCGTGAGGAAATAGCTCTGCTTTGTGCGTAATTTTGTGGTTTCGACTAACTAATTAAAAAAGTGTCACTAACTGTGTTACGAGGCGCTCGTGGCCTAGTCGAATAGAGTGATTGGAATCAATCACTTGAGTTAAACAACAACAGGCGTGGTCGGGTGCAGGATGGGTGACCGTCCCATGACTGCCGCAAGTGGCATTTTTCCGAGCGCTTCCATGCTTGGCAAGGCACGTTAAGCCGTTGGTGCCGGCTGTCAAAGTGGCAGTCGTTAAGCTATGTCAGAGGCCTTATGGGCGGCTTCATAACTTCTCACAGTAAGAGACCCGAGCCCCAGCAGTGGGGACATACAAGGGTTGATATCGAACTGCGTAATATAACTATCTCATGATTTTCTTGATGTTATTGTTACAGAGACAGGACCAAGTTCTCACATCTTCAGTCACAAAGGGGGACTCCTACAGGAACCTGACAAGTGCGTAAATACTTAATTTTGATGGAGATTCATTTTTGAAGGATTCTATAAAATTAGGGTTCCCTATGTGTGTGCCAAAGTCATACTTCTAAACGGGAAACATGTACATAAACGAAAACATTTGTTATTACTTGGACAGCACAGTATTTTGCAATCAATTTTGCTAAAATTAAATGAATTGATTAAAATACCTATATTTTATTAATTTTCTGAGCACTAATGATTCTTTATTTAACCTGCTAGCAAGTAATTAGGTAGGTACTGCTGACTGATCGAAGATCTGTTTCTTTGTTGCTGTTTATGTTGGTATATTGTTATTTATGTAACTAGTACCTATATTAATGCATATTTGCACACACTGTCCTCTCTCGATGTCTCGCTTTTCCTTCAGCAATTTTCCGTAATAAGTCTTCTGGAACAAATTGCTTTTAGCAATAAGTCCGCCAATTGTACCCAGTATCATTGCATGTGTATATTATGTGTTTTGGTCAAGGATGTTTGGGTAAAACGTTCTTGGTTTTCGTGTACAATAAAGAATATTCTTATGAATATTTATTCTATTGGTCATTTAATCTCCTCTTTACCTCTAAAAATCGATTGAGCATAAGGCTTTATTACGGAGACCCTCTTTGTTTTCAACAGTTCGATGTCGGGCATGGCGGGGCAGTACCCGGCGTTCGAGGCGCCCTGGCCGCGCCGCCCCGCAGCGTGGGTCCCGCAGCCGCCAGGTAAAGTAAAGCAAAAGATTATTTATCACCATAAAAAAACAACGTACAGGCGGTGTATTATATTATAACTATTATAAGCCTTGAGGGCTTTACAAAATCAATTCAGCTAATTGCCAAACTAGGTGGTCCTGTGTTTTGGCAATTAGTTATTATGTAGGTACTTAAGGTACAGATAAATTTCAGACATTATTAATTTAAATATTGTGCGTCTGAAGTTTACGGGTATAGGTATTGGTGAATGTGGTTAGTTATTATTTAATTGTAGGTAACCAGGCACCACAGCCTTCATTATCCCACCTATGCTGTAGTCACAAAGACGTTATTGTCGTGTAAGACCACTGACAACGTTTACCGCATGCGAAAGTGAGCCCAATTATCCGACTAAACAGTCATTAAATACGGGCAATACATTATTTTAAAATTATTTAAATCATGTTAAAGGTGGAACATGGGAAATTAACCCCGTAGTCTACCCGGGTGGACTAAGCAGGAGTACCACGGGAAATGAGGGTATAAAAGAAGTGTGGTGGTGACCATAGATAATGTTAAAACGACTAGGTATCTATTTAAAGTCAGGTAACATCAGGTATTGCTGTTGCGGAGTGACTAAATCTTACGATTTTGCGTTAGAGAATCGCGCTTTTAGAATCTTACTGTGCTGATAACAGGCCTCACCGGCAACACCACCAGAAGACCGACCAGACGAAGAACGTCCATATCTGCGGGAGCTCCAGCTATTAGACTCCGTCCGACAGCTCGGAGCTACCATCACCAGTATAAGGGTAGAAACGCTCGGATAGTTTGATAATAATATCTAGGGGATAAAGTTGGCAAAAGTTGATGAAATTGGCGTTTGTTGTTGTTGACATTAATGTGTTAAGCATTCTCTGTGCAAAAAAACGTATTATAACATTAAGAATTATTTAGAAGACAAAGATGTAATCCTAAAGAATATTATATTTATCTGGTATAAAAACAATGTCGACGGGGACGATTTGTACCTAGTGGTATTTTAAGATGACAACTCTGTAACACGTTTAATCAAGTTAAACGTGTTTTGAAAAAAATTGTGTTAGTTCTTTGTTAGCTTCTTCTCCAGATAATCTAGTGAAACTAATAGCTTACCCGTTAATTACGTAATCATTTTGAAAAAATATAAAGTTTTTCGAGGGAAACTTTTTTCAATTTAAATTTATCTTAATTTAAAAACCTATTTAGAGGCTAAAAATTATCTTCTTAAATTCTAAAATTTATCTTAATTTTTCAAAATGTATAACATTCGATTTTCAATTGTTTTTTTTGCCATGGCTGTGTCCCACTGCTGGGCAAAGGCCTCCCCTTCAGATATGTTTTTTTAATCAGCTTATATTGGAAAGATGATTATTGAATACAAATTCCGACGCGGAACGCTAAATGGAAAATTCATAAACTTCTTTTTAGAAAAAGTGTTTGCAGACAGTGAAACATTACAAAACTCAAGCCATTATTGAAATTACACATTGCGAAAACGTTCTGTATAAGATTTTTATTTTCTACTGGTACTAGTCAGCTCCAGGCCCCTTAAAGTGATACTCTAAACTGAAATCTCTGAACAAGGTTCCTCCCCTAAATAAGGGTCTACCTTTGTCGAATTCCTCCAGGCATGGAGGGCGTCGACCGCTGGGGCGGAATGGCGCCCGTGGCGTACCCACGCTACGAGTGGCCGGAGCCCGACGCGCGCCGCGCCTGGCCCGTCCCGCAGCCCCGCCCCGAGCCCGTGAGTCAGTTTCGGCATCAAGATGCGTATCCTTGAAACGGCAACAATAATGATCACACTAATCACATCACAGTATCACACTATCATTATAAAGGCGAAAGTTTGTGAGTGTGTATGTAAACGGCTGGAGCGATTTCAATAAAATTGGGTATGGAGTTGGCTGACACCGTGGATTAACACATAGGCTACGTTTTACTGCGGGAAAATATCTTTTTCCCATGGGAAAATATCTTTTTCCCATGGGAAAATCGATAAACCGCGGGTAACACCGCGGGGCATAGCTAGTAAATAATAACTTTCACACATCATAATCACTTTTCCTGGTCCCAAAATAGGATACGATACCCAGAACTTGAGAGGATAAGACCCTATTGATGATTATGATGATGATGAGCTCGGCCAGGACGTACATAAAGGCCGTATCTGTAAGCACAATCGCCAGATAATCCTTAATCCCAGTATAACTTGTACAATTCAATGCTAGTACTGTCGGAATTGATGTTCGATATGTAGGGACATACAAAGGGTTGATTTGTATGTCCCTACTGCTGGGGCACAGATCTCTTCCTCAAGATCAAGGTTAGACCATACGCCACCGTGGGGGCAAAGGCCGGGTTGGCGGGGGATTGTAAGGCAGAGGCGGGCCTTACAGTCAGAAGTTATCAAGCCGCACATGAGGACTTTGACAGTAGGAAGTATATAGGCTGCATTATAATATTTTAGATTGTTGATTTCCCAAACATTACCTGCCAACATGCATACAGTAACTCACCGAACTCGTAGAAACTCCAACATCCACAACATATGCTACTTTCCAGGAAATGCCACTCTATCTGCCGGCAAAGACTATGCCAGAAACAGTGAACGTGTACTCCAACCAGCACACGCTGCGCGACGGCCCTAAGAAGGGCCTGGAGCTCGTGCAGAAGCCGGCGCCGGCGACCGCGACGGCCGCCGCGCAGCCGGCCGGCAAGCCCGCCGTACTCGAAACTACGACCAAGAAGGAGTTGCTGAAAGAGGTAAGGAAAGGCAAACAGCGTTCACTGTGACAGCGGTTCGTCTGTGGAACGCTTCGCCTCTGAACATTCGCCAAGCTCCGTCAGTCGACGTGCTTAAAAATTAAGTTCAAGAGCATTACTTTGGACTTATAATAATGCAGCAATGCCGATTCGTTTTTTAATGTAGCTTATAAACGTCCCAGTCGGCACAGTCCCAGTCCCCAGGGCACAGGCCTTCCCTCAGAGAGAGAGTATTATGGGCTTAATTACCACGCATGCCCACCGAGGATTGGCAATTTCAAGAGCTGAGGTATTTGAACACCTTAGACACTCAGGTTTCCTCACGATAATTTCCTTCACTTAGAAAACAAAGGTCGGTACATGCCGGGATTCGAACCCACGACCTCCCGATTGTGAATCCGGTGCTCTACCGCTCTCTGCTACCAGTGCCTTTCGTCCGCTGTGGTCCTGTGAATCGTTTTTCAGTATTCCCGAAGGGAAAAAGACTGCAACGTATAGAAATTTTAGATTGTGTCAGGGAGAAAAATAATATTTTTACGACGAGGGCGCCTTTTTTGAATTCAGAGCGATTCTAACAGTCGAGTAAGACTCGTTTACTAGAATCCTGAACGTTGCGAGAGATTCGAAGTACGTCGCCAAAAATATATTTTGCGCCCGAGTGATACACTCTACTTTTCATCACCGATTATGAGAAATTAAAAGGCGCCTCATTTTTCAACACAAAACCATGAATTTCTAACAATCCGTGACTTCAATTGACGAAAACGCGGGCGTTTTTATGGCTCTTTTTTATTCAGCCAGCAGCGTGAGTATGGGCCGTCGTCGTAAACTCATCAGCCAGACTTTATTCAAGCAATATTTGCGTTCGATTTCTTTGGCGGCGCACTAATAAAGAGGATTAAAAACTCATTACTGCCCGCTAAAAGTTTATTAACGTCTTAGAAAACAGAACCTTTGGGTGCACTTAAGGCGAAACAATTCGTCCTGAAAAAGAATTAACGTCTTTTGGAATGACGTGACAGCATATTGACTCCCATATACGTACGTATTGTGTAATAACTATATAAGGTGAATTGGTGAAGAAATTGAGTATGTCGCTCACTCCATCTGGGCCGAGGAGCCGTGTTAATACAAACGTAATTCGGTTGATGTTATCAAACGACATACCAGATTGCAATGAAACATTACTAAAATCAAGAAAGAGGATACAAATAGAGGTTTGACCTATTTTATTTAGGCTCGATCAAACCTTAATTTGAGTTCTTAAACATTGGTAAAGTAATTGCGCGTTATGTACCAGGAATTTTGAGTCGTTCAAAATATATTATAACAAAGTGCCTAAACAGTAAGTAGTTATCGAATAAATTAGTTTGTGTTATAAAAAAGGCATATTGCAAAAATATCTCGACATAAAGTCGGCAGATAATAAACGATAAAGTTAGAGAAAAAAATTACTAGGTTTATTTAATTTTAGACTCATACTTTTATTTTATTTTATTTTGGCAACAGTCATTACAGGAAAAGTAATTAACAATTACAATAATTGATAAATAGACCTACTTATAGTGCCGATAATTTACAAGAATAAAGAGTGTTACTTATGTATTCTGTTATACAAGAAAGTAAGTACAATAATTCTAATTTGAATATTTATTTTTAATATTTCCGCTCACAACATGCAGAAATATGTAAATAACTATTACTGTTTGATAGGGTAACATTTAAACGCACATCAAAACCTCTGTTTTCATGAGCGTCCAAATATGAGGAGGCCTGTATACCTCCCTACTAATTCATTAGGTAACTTCAATGCAAATGTAAAAACCTATTTAGAGGCTAAAAATTTCACCTATGCCGGGATTCGAACCCGCAACCTCTGGCTATCCGTACCAGCGCTCTACCAATTGAGCCAATGGGCGACTCACGGCATCAGTGAAATTTCGAACCTCTTTACAATATTCTCTGTATTACGTACAAGCAGCGACATCTGACTTAAGCAAATTGCATTACTTACAGCCCCGACTACCTACTTTGCAGTTAGGTTTAACATCGGAACGATATCACTGTACCCACATGATTACACTATTTTTATTTTTAATGCACTAACAGTGCATTAATTCTCATTTCTAATCTAATTAACTCATTCTAATAAACTATTTTTATTTTTAATGCACTAACAGTGCATTAAAATAGTGTAATCATGTGGGTACAGTGATATCGTTCCGATGTTAAACCTAACTGCAAAGTAGGTAGTCGGGGCTGTAAGTAATGCAATTTGCTTAAGTCAGATGTCGCTGCTTGTACGTAATACAGAGAATATTGTAAAGAGGTTCGAAATTTCACTGATGCCGTGAGTCGCCCATTGGCTCAATTGGTAGAGCGCTGGTACGGATAGCCAGAGGTTGCGGGTTCGAATCCCGGCATGGGTGAAATTTTTAGCCTCTAAATAGGTTTTTAAATTTGTTCCTTAGCACGGGTTAGTGCATTAAAAATAAAAATAGTGTATTCAATGCAAATTTTCATAGGATACTTAGTACAATGCTTATAAGGTTCAGAGATGTAATTGTTTGCGTTTTAAGTCACTTTTAAACTTACTTGGGGAACTACAAAAAAAGTCAACATTATTATAGTCTCTGTTATACATAGTAAGCGTTTGATATAAAAAGCTATTACGAGTATAATTCTTCTTAAGTCGAGGAGGCACAAATAGTGTTTTAATGCGTGAGGAGCGAACGGGCAAGCGAAGATGAGAGATAAAGTTCACTTTGGAAAGGAGCATGGGCAAGTCAATTTTGTTATTTAACAATTTGAATAGGAAAGTTAGGTCAAACTGTTTACGACGATTGAGGAGGGATAATAATTTAAAATGGGTCAGAGAGTTTTGATATAGTGTTAGTGCGATGATTTCTAAAGTATTGAGCGTTTGCCGATATTCGAGTGATGTTGTAAAATAATATATTTATGCATCGAAACCCTGTTTAGAATTCTATGAAAAAACGAAATCCAATATGTACTCTTTCATTAATATTTTCATTTTTCGCATTTTTGGGACACGGAAAAAATATTTAGCGTTTATTTATTTTTTCAAGTTTTTTTATGTCGTTTAGTATGAAGGTAATGTCACTTGAATGAAATTTTCCAAAGTCATTGTTCTCAATGTTTATTTTTACGTTTACTCTTAAAAGTAATAGGCTATATTGAAGGCATTTTTAATGGGTTGTTCCACTAATCCCCATTGAAAATCCCCATTGATGGGGATTTGTGAACTTTTTGTCCGTAAATCCCCATTGGCGTATCTTAGTATTGGCAATGGGGATTTGTGGACAAAAAGTTCATAAATCCCCATTGGGGTATAAAACGAAATATAAAGGACACATTAATTATGAATCACATAGTACTTATTTTGTAATACCAATACCTACATTATACAAACACAGTTATTCAACAATTTATAAAATCAGATTTGTAATCATGAAATGAAAAGGAAATGAAATGAAAAGGTTTTATTCAAAGTAGCACAGAAACTGCGGCTTAATGAACGTACAATTCAGACTAGGTGTCCATTTCAAAATCTAGATCATTTAGGAGAAAAAATGGACAAAAAAACTTAACCTAGTCTTTTCAAAAGTCCTTAATTAACATAGTTTACATAATTATTATAAACATAGAACTGATACATTGCACTGGCTTTAATTCCAGACCTCATTGTCATCTAAATAATCCTTTATGTTATAGTAGCCCTTTTGGCACAAAGTGTGCTTAACATATTTTTTGAATCAGACATCCTTACATTTACTAAGTAAATCACAGATTCTATGTAACTAGGTATTACATTATTATGGGCATTACCCCCCAATGATGGCACAACCTTGCGCTATGGCGCTCATTGGGAGGGCTATGTCCAGCAGTTGACTAATATAGCCTGAGGAGGAAGAGGAGGTATTACATAACAATCACATTTTCACCGTCATTGATAAAATCACATGTTTCTTATTAACTAAACTAAATCAGTTTTTTTTACTATCTTTATTTACTTAGAAGCCTTGTTCAATAAGTAAAAGAGGACTTCATTCAAATATGGTATGCATTTTGTCAGAGCCATCGCACTAATAATTTAGTTGAATCATGGAACCAACAAATCAAACTTCGCGTGGTGAAAAAGAATCCTAATCTTATGAAGCTTCTCACTTCGTTGGCTGAAGATGCATTGTACTACGAAGTGCTTGCATTGCGGCTTACTCAAGGGAGCATAGGGATTACAGAAAGATCAATCCAAAGTATTAATCGCGATGTTTACATACGGGAGGTCCAAATGGAGCTTGTAAATGGCGAAATTACGATTGGCCATTGCTTGGAAAAATTAAGATGATTGAAATATAGAATTTAATTGACAATAAATATGTGATTTTATTAATGACGGTGAAAATGTGAAAATGTGTTATAAACTGTGTTTGTATAATATATGTATTACTTAGTAGTAATACAATATAAATACTTGTTTCATACTAATGTGTTCTTTATATTTGTTTTATATACCAATGGGGATTTATGAACTTTTTGTTCACAAATCCCCATTGGCGTATCTTAGTATTGGCAATGGGGATTTGTGAACAAAAAGTTCAGAAATCCCCATCAATGGGGATTTTCAATGGGGATTAGTGGAATAACCCTTTTTAATTATTACTTACATAGCAGCTACTTTCAAAACATCCAGATTTCAGCGTGTAAACAGAAAGTGATTGAGCCTTCGCCCGCAGCCCGTGGCGGTCGCGGCGGCGCCGGCGCCGGCGGCGCGGGCCTCGCCGGGCACGCGCGCCCCGCCCCGCGCCGCCGCGCACGAGCACTTCCCCGCCGCGGTCGAGCACGACGGGCTCAGCGAGCACCCGCCCGCCGCCGTAATGCTGCTCGTCATAGGTCAGTAACCACATAATCTGTGCTGTAGGTAGAAGCGCTCGTGGCCTAGTCGAACCGAGTGATTGGAATCAATCACCTGAGTTAAGCAACAACAGGCGCGGTCAGGTGCTGGGTGGGTGACCGTCCCGTGACTACCGCTACCGCTAATGGCATTTTTCCGAGCGCTTCCGTGCTTCGCAAGGCACGTTAAGCCGTTGGCGCCGGCTGTCATGTAACGGCAGTCGTTAAGCCATGTCAGAGGCCTTATGGGCGGCTTGATAACTTCTGACAGTAAGGCCCGCCACTGCCTTACAATAACACAGGTGTGATGTTTTTCAAATGCGACCCAAAAATTACTATAGTGTTAAAATTTTAATGTCATAATGTTAGTTCTTTTCTACTCCACACTAGGTAATATAAGCTACTGGAAATACAAACCCTTCGCAGACGAAGTCGCGGGCAGCATCTTATATCTGATATAGATATTGGTGTGTGTCAGTAAATACTCGCGCGTAGTATACCACTGTTAGTGGAAAACAAAAGAATGAGTGTTTGGTTTTATGTCTAAATTGAGATTATTTATTAAGTAAAATTAAATTATTATTATCATTTACTTTCCCTCTCTCTCTCACACATATTATGGACGGCATTATTGTAAATGCGAGATACATCACTTGTCGACCCTCTTTAGGATCCGTAGCTCAAAGGGAAAAACGGAATCCTTGTAGAATGACTGTGTTGCCCGTCCGTCCGTCTGTCTGTCAACACCACTTATCTCAAAAACGCGTGGAGTTATCCAGTTGAAATTAAAACCGTGTAGGTACTGTAACGATCCATGAAAAGTATGAAAAAAAAAACTTGTAGTTGACCCAAAAAGATTTAGGATAGCAAAAAAACGTGTATCGACATTCAAGGGCATAAAAATTAATAGGTTGAGCTAGAAATATAAATACAGGAAAATCTGAAACTATACATTTATAATTAATAAAAAAAAACGGACGAGTGCGAGTCGGACTCGCGTGGCGTGGCTTCCGTACGTTGTAGATAGGTACTTACCTATTTTAAATACTCTTGGAATAGTCTCGCAGTTTTTTCCGAGCTTTTCCCGTACTTCAGTCTATTTGTTTATGATTTAACAGTGTTATGCGACGCGGCTGCAAGCTACGCGTTTTGTGGCGCTAAAACGTCAGAACAGTGCTGGAAAATCGCGACTTTTGGATCGCAAAAAGCAGTACAATATTATTAGGGATCCGATCTGACCAAAAGAAAATTGTTTACCACTAAGAACCCTTGCATATGGCTGTGTTTTTAGAATAACGAAAGAAGTGACATTTATTTAGCTGGTTTGTCTCCAGGAATTCTGATGACGACGGTGATGGGCTTGATGATGGGCTGCCGCGCCCGCGCCGCGCGCCGGCGCCTGCGCCGCGGCAAGTCTTCGTTAGCGCACGACGCTGACTACCTCGTCAACGGAATGTACCTGTAGTCCTAGCGGTACTGTGCTGTAGTCACTGCTCCTAAACTGTGCGCACAGGAATTGTCAAGTTCCATACTATTGCTATCGCAAACGTCAGGATTTCGACAGGATTTGAGGAGATGCGGATAATTAGGACTTCGAAGCCGTCGCCGGTTCCAGCGAAACTTTCCTTTCAAAGCTTCTTGATTGTTTTCTAATATAATTATATTAATTTACCTATGTTAATTAACAAATGTTAAACGATAAGCGAAGTCGAAGGGACGGCGTAAGATCCACAAATAATATCTTGTCATCGTATTTGGTGTGATTCGTGGATGCAGTGTAAAGTAGAAGAAGTCTGGTAAGAATAATTACTTATCACATCAAATTTTCTTACATTCGCTAGACGGGTATTAAAATGTACCATTAGGTAGTGTGGAAACTGAAATTTATTGCAGATTTCAGAATCTGTAAAAAAATTAATAAAATAATAAAATACTAGTATGATTACAGAAAAAATCAAATATTCGATTTGCTTGCCTGGTCACCACAGCACAGGCTATGAGGCTACACTAACATAGGACCAGCAGAAGTGATTGTGCTGTTTTGCTATATTAATTAGCTAACGCCTATTTGAAAATTTGTGATTTTTTTTTATCAACACTAGTTCCACTATGAATAGAACATGATATAATGGTACTAATGATAACTTCGTTATCCCTAGTTCTACTTTAGGTGTTTTCAGATCTGCTAAAATATAGAAAAAATATCCACAGAAAATTTCATAATCACCGGCTTTTATGAAATTTTAGTGTATATTTTTCCACAGTCCAGCCGTATCAGAGGAGTTTGATAAACACTGTGACACGAGATTTTTATATATTAGAAGATATGATAAAAACTGTTTGTATTACATACATACATAACCTCACGCCTGTATCCCAGAGGGGTAGGCAGAGACCAGGGACTGCCACTTGCCACGATCCTGACAGATCACCTTCGCTTCATCAACGTTCATAAGTCGTTGCATGCACGCACGCCGGTTCCGGGTACTTTTTATCCTTCCCTTTGCTAATACATCCCCTATTTGGTCGATGTAAGTCCGTCTGGGACGTCCCCAGCCCTTCCACTCACATTCGCAATATATATTTGTTTCGTCAATCTTTCTTCCTTCATCCTCTCCACATGTCCAAACCAACGCAACATTCCTTGTTTGTATTAATCAATGAATAGAAGTTTCACTGGATCGTTCTGCTATAAGCGGTATAACTACAGGGTGGCTTCTTAGCGGTATAACTCATTTGTTCTTTTTAAGGGAATATTCTACCATGATTTAGTGTAATATCGTGCTAGTTATGAAAACATTATAGCGAAAAAACAAATATGTTAATTTTTGGTATAAGAAATTATTCACTTAAGCCAAATAGGCTTAAGAGAATAATAAAATTAATGCGTATTAACATCAGGACAAAAAGTAACAAAAATCGATAAAATAAAATGTTCGAGCATCTCAAGTTCGGCGGCAGGTAACTAACTCAATTGCTTATTTACGCATATAGTTTCTCTCTCTTCTTCTTCAGGCTATATTAGTCCACTGCTGGAGATAGCCCCCCCCCCCCAAATGAGCGCTATAGCGCAAGGTTGTGCCATTATTGGGGGGTAGGGTAATGCCCATAATCCCCGCGCTGGGCATGCGGGTTGGGGATCGCAATTTAGTGGAATTGTACTGTATTGTTATAATTTACGACAAACAACATAGATAACATTTTTCACCGTACTTCTTACCACTGAATTTGCATTTACAGTTTCGTACCAAAGGTTGGAAATCACGAATAATACGAACTGTGATACGAATACATATGTTATGCCATTACTGCTAAATCATTATAAATCATTTCTAATAATGTTTATCGTAACAACAATAACTTGTCAAAATATTGCACAGAGAATATAATCACTACGTTTTGCTAATGATTTCAAATCGGAGGTAGAGATTAAACCACACCAAGCTTGTCGCCATGATGATGCTTTTATTTTAAGGTCGACTTACAACGAACATAGGAAAATAAATGTTACTGGAAACAGCAATTCACACGACTTAGTTACATATAATTTCTTCATATTTTTTTGTGTCCAGTGTATTTGTATTAGAATCATTTCGCTTTACGTCTATACCTATTCAATGCTAAGTACCTGAACAGAAATTTCCATTAGTTAGACTGAGAAGAGGGATTTGGCAAAAACATCAGCGTTGCATATTAATAAAATTTATTAGCGAATAAGTGTGTAAAAATATTTTTTGTATGAATAAGATCTTAAAAGTTATCTGTAATTCGTCATCTCTTGTGCTGCTAACATGAGTAAAATAAATAATTTTAGGGCGGCGGACTAAGTCCAAAACGCATTTTTTGAGGCAGTGAAAAAAACGTATCATAAGATACATTTGTGACATTTTCACTACCTTTATAAATTAACGGAGAGCTGTCATGAAACAATGAATCGAACAAACATGTACCTAACGTAAGCAAAATGCTATATACTTATAAATGTGTTGTTAGAACAATAACAATAAACTTATGTGCTTTAGTCCGCCAACCATTGTATGTACCACACCTCCCCTATTTGTGTTCTTATTTCTCTGTAGCGCTGGCAAATAAACATTACATTCTGTTAAATTGTTGGTATTTATTAACTAATAAAAATGCTTTGTTTGATAAACACTTTATTAATCACATAATAATAGTATTGATTAGATATGTAACTATAAAAACAAAATCGGCATGTCGGTCGTTCTATAAACACGTCCACCGCCCCCAGAGCCTTGACTAAACCACAGAAATGTGTCAAACCTTAAACGAAACCAATAATCGGAATCACTGAAAGAGGAGAAACATAAACAACATATGACTTTAGAAATCTATCATGTCAAGTTGTTACAGGGAGTGACCGATTCTCAGGGACCGTGTACGTACGTACTGATCCACATGCAGCAGAGTTAAACAACGCAACAATTGGTATATAGCTTACAGCTAGTGCACTGACCAACGAATCAAGATCACAACAATTTTGGAGCTTTCCACAGTCTCCAACTAGAAAATCATAAACGCCTGGGTCATTTACTATAGTTATAGACAGATGTACTTGGTTTATTTACATAATAGCGTTTAATTCTATTGGAGGCTGTGACTGGCAAAGTTATACATAACTAAATCTTTACATAAAAAATATTATCTACAAAAATAGTGGAATATTTTCACAACAGCAATTAATAAATATTTCGATTCCAGTTGTACATTGAAAGTACAATCTTAAAAATAAAACATTGCTTAGACATCATACATCAATCGCAGATGCCAAGGAAATACAACAATATGTTAACAAAATAACGCAGTTCTTAAAAACAGTTTTCCTTTATTTATACTGATATTTTCTTCTTAAAAACTTTACTAGCATACTCTTTTCTATCCACAACGAATATTTACATATTTCCTTCCAGCTAACCATGGAGCAGGAAGAAAATACTTTTATTGTAAAGCTCGCCTTTCTGCAGATTATATAACTTTCTTACTCTAGTGTAATTACACACACAATATTATTAACACGGTAGATCTAGATAGTGTCCCAAAGTATACACAATGTACCACGTGAATACGCTTACAAAAAAAAACAGGATCGATGGTGAAACTTAAAAAGCAAAAGATGAAAATTATTAAGTCTTAGAAGTTTACTTGACGAGAACTGATTTATTATTTAATTCTAATATTTTCTTACAGAACTTGATTTAGCGATTGATACTGAAGAAACAGTTTTCATATTTTGCGTTATTTCAATAATACGCCGTAGAAACAAAAATAAAACCGTTGTATAACTGTGAGTTCATGATTATAATACTGAAGTAATATATTATAGAGATTATTGTAAGACACTCGATGACATATTCAGTTACAATGTGACTTACTGCATTACTTCAATATATATAAAAGAGAAAACAACTTGCTCCTATAATACACGCACTGAACGACTCCAATCACTTATTTTTATGGCAAACGTCAGGATTCCGTCAAGTATTCATAATCAGTTGAGTGAAAGCACACACGGCATGCGTGAATACGGCGCGTTGCAGCAACTCTGGTAAAACATAAGTAGGTTCTGTCTTGTATTAATAGACCAAACACTCTTCCATATTTTCGATACAGCAGGTACCAAACATTTGTTATGGAGCAGCTCATTTTTTCTCCTAATCGAAGATGCTTGAATTGATGAGTAGGTACGTATAATAAATAATCCACTTACGTTTCACCGGGGCCAAGAGAGTCACGTAAGAGCGGTTTCGCACTACGTCCGTTCCGAATCCGTGAAATTACGGGTCTAGAAATCTCGGACCTAATTCGGAAATTGCTTACACACTAGTCCGATCTCTGATCTAAATCCAAGCTGTTTCATAAACATGGTTATTTTCCACTCGTGGGGTAACATAATGCAAGCATGCGCTGCCACACAACAGAACTAAAAAGGATGCCTCTCGCCACAGTCCGCTCTCGTACGCAGCTCTGATTCGGTCCGTCAATAAATAATCTATCCGAAATGGAGATTGTCGGATGACGAAGAGACATTGGATGTCGGAAGCCGGATCTAGTGCGTAAACTACGTAGAAATAGTTAGATAGATAGATAGAATATTCTTTATTGCATGTACACCAAGGGTTACATAAGAGACTTATAAAATAACAGTACAGTACAAGTGGCGGCCTACGAATAGTTCTACGACTACTCCGGACCGTATTTTCACGGACTAGGATCGGATTCGGATCGGACGTAGTGCGAATTCGCTCTTATAGTTCATAGCATTAGCACGACAATATCTGTTATCTGCCTCTATTTCGTAGTCTACTAGGCAATAGCTGTACAATGTTATCTCAATGGCCACGTTAATTTGCTCGGCTCATACCCTATAGGGTATGAGCCGAGCAAATTAACGTGGCTTAATACCTACGAGGCTACACCATTACTGGTTAGTAGACTACCTATAGTGTCAATGATATAATCAATGACGTACTATTATTACTTTATAGAACAACTATGCATTTAAGGGACGGAAGCGGTCCTGTCATCATTTTCATCACGACGCTGTTTATGTAGTATGCAATACACGCTAAATAGGGCGTTAAAGGTAGAATGGTTTTATCAACATTTTTAACTAAGTAGTGCCCTAAGAAAAATCAAACCTACATATTTGAAGTTAATCTTACCTAAAGCTTTCCTTGCTTTAAGGTTACCCCATAGTACTAACTTAACCCGAAATGACCAGTTTGTATTAAATATACCAAAGTTTAAGAGTAGAACACTCCCAAAATACATGACACAATGTAGCTTCGGTTTACTTAATCATTTTCTCATCATTCGTATGGCAGATACCTATTAGATCTCCAATGCAGGTGCATAGATATTATTCTGCGTAATACTGAACACGCTCCGACTAGTAACATTATAGACAAGTCACCCCACAGTGGAGAGTGGGGTCATTTTTGGCGGTAGTTAGAGTCTATATTTTCAATTATCATTGATTACATGTAATTTGCAAAGTCAGGACTGAGACAGGACATTCAATCTTCATCCCACCAAGTCGGAGGGCGTCCTACACTACGTTTGCCGAGTCGCGGTCTCCACTCAAGAACACGTTTACTCCAACGGTTGTCGGTTTTTCGCGAGATATGGCCAGCCCACAGCCACTTCAGCTTGCTAATTCTCTGAGCTTTGTCAATAACTTTGGTTCTCGGTCGGATGCGTTCGTTACGAATCCTATACTTCAGAGAAACTCCGAGCATAGCTCTCTCCTCCTCCTTAAGCCCCTGCTTAGCGGTAAATTTTCAGCAATCGGGTTGTTATTTATTTTTTATTCCAGTTTTTTATTGTATTTTCGCAAATGTATCGTGAATGCGGATGGCAAGGGACCGTGAGAGAACGCATTTGGGGAAAAACGCATATACCCAGCAGTGGGCAGCGGTGGGCTGGTGATGATGATCGTGCACCCAATATTTATTTCCTTAACGAGGTTCTCAGACTTGATTTAAACAAAACGGATTTGCTCGAAATGTATTCAAAACATGGTAATTTTAAACAATAGCGCTGGCTTATATTTACTCTCAGTAGGATAAGTAAGCGCTCTAACATTGTTTTTACTCTTTGGAAAACCCAAAAAAAAAAATTGTTTCCGAGCAAAATATATGGTGTCCAATAAGCAAAGCTTTTGGTCTGCTCGTACTCTTATTAAATTCATAACATCTGAGTCTCATCTTTTTAAATGAATAATCTATTTTTTAATATTTTTTTTATTTAGTCATTTCTTTCAAATTCCTTTGTGTAAGTCATGTGCTAGATATAGCTGTACGGAAAGGCAAGATCACGTCATGTAGAAAGTCCGAAAACAATGATTTTCTGTTTATAAATCCGTGCCTTATTACTTTGTAAAGTTAAGACAGTAATCCGAAATTGGTTGTCCAACGCTTTTTCTCTTCCCGGTTAGTGGACTTGTGAAAATCGTCCGCAACAAAAAAAAAACGTTAATAAACCCTGACCTAGCTCAGTACTTGACGTAAGTCAGGTTAGGTTACACTACACTGCGCCTCGAAAGCAGCAGCTTAAATTTTATATAGTAGGTACATTGTATTTGTAGAATTTACATTCGGGAAACAGAATGTAAATTATTTACGTTGAAATAAAATTTATTTCATTAAGTACACATTAAATAAATTGAAAATTAACAAATGTCACTAAAATTTTATGTCTTTTAAAAATTCTTATATTAAAATAATTAGATGGTCAGGACTTGATATCCTTGAGGCCTTTAAATACATTATCAAATAATATTCATTCTATTTATTTGAGGCACTAGTCAGTTCAAATAGGACATGATTGGGCACGGAACAAATATATTATTACTAACAATTTCTTATAAATCACAACACTTTTAAGGAAACATTCGGTATAATACCCGGAAAATAACTTGACTAAAAGTGTGATTGCACACGAAAGTGTTTCAGGTTTCACTGTCGAGGGACACCGCATATAGAACTTAGAATTCATTGCACATAGTTTAATCTAATAAACAAATAATAAAAAAATACTTTATGTCCATTACAAACTCATCCGATTTTTGGTCAAGTTACGTGCTGGGCCTTATATAGGGATATGATGTTAAGGTAACCCGCAATACAGGGTGTGTGGCAGATGGTTTGTCATATAGTAATGATGCATAGGCGAGGTTTAAGTTTTATAAACTATTTAGCTCTGAACCACTGCAACAAGTTTCACGTTTTTTGAGGTATATGCACCGATGAACGCCATTTGAAGAAATTTTACTCGTATTACAGGTATTTGGGTTATATTCTAAGAAGCCACTCATTAAAGCTCATAATCTGTGGAGTTTTGTTTAGAGGTAAATAGGGCTAAATAGTATTCAAAAAACCCCGCTTCTTCACAATTACCACATAGAAAGTAAGAGATTTATTAAAACAAATTAACACATCACAGGAAAGAAAAGCATACCACTCATAGTCACATACAAGAAAAACAAAAACAATTCACATAAATACAAGATACGATAGGCCAAAGTCAGAGCGTACGTCCTGTGGTGTGTCAATGTTGCCACAAAGGGTATCTGACTGAGCGTTGTGCTGAGGGTGTGAGCATATCACAATCCATCTATCAAACACTCTCTATAAGTAGGCACTTAAGAAGCATACAATAGTTTACTTTAATTTGAAGGCACTTTAGATTACTTACATGCTTTTATTTAGTTAAAACTATATGCACAGGAACAATGAAATTTTACTGTCACGCAGGCACGGGCTTATTTATAAAAACACGATTTCTTCATAGAGCACTCCTTACAGCCGCACTCAGAGACATCCATTAAATTTATTTTTTATTTAAATATCATTATCTTTCACTTACTATCAATGAAACAGAAAAGGACAACAGCATACTTAATCGGAGATTAACTTTAATTGACGTTTCGGAGTGCGGCGGCTAGTCTTCTATGATTACGCCTTTCTTTGTAAAATCTTTACCGCAGACTATTTTAGTTAGTGTTTCTGGAGTGTTTCCAGACCGTCAGTGTTTTCCTATATATTTCATTAAGTACTCATTCCTATATGAAGTAAGATATCGACAGCGTATCCCTCAAAGGTGTTTGGCTTAGTACGCATTACTACAATGGGCGTGACAACAGTATCAAATAATCAAAGATTTAACGATATTATAGGAAAGTATATAATAAAAGGATTTAAAATACTGCTTTAGTTTTATAAAAAAAATTAGATTATCAATATTTTCAATAAAATAAAAAAATATAATACTGCTTTCAGCCATTTTGACTGAAACAGCAATCGCACTGTGTGAGGTCAGGCTTGACTATTGAGTAGCATTAGTAAACTTCACCCGTGCTTCACGACGTTTGATGTTTGTTTAGCTGACGTCAGATTCGACGCCATGACACTGCGAGCTGTTTTCCCTCGGATTTAAAATAATTTTAGAAAAAGGGCTTTAACCTTCGTTCGATAAACGTTAGTTTATTACTGAAATATAAGTTTCTTTGTAAATGATACATGTGTCCCAGCATCATGGAAAAGGATTTAAAAATCTTTCGTCATGCTTATTTGCCGTGCGAATTTTTCCGAAAAATTCTGTGAGATACGGAAAATGTATGAAAGTGCACGCACTTACGAAAAAAGGACGAGTGAAAGTAATTGCCCAACCAAATAAGTACGCGATTTACCATCCATCACAAAAAAAATCGCGGCGAAATTAATCGCAATGCGTGCCAAGCCTACAAGCAACTACAAAGCAGTTGTTTACATAATTATATATTACAACAATAATATACTGATAGTGTCGATATGTATTTTTTTAGTTAACTGTTACTACCTATGTATTTGAAGGCGAACCATCTTGCGAAGCATAAAATAATATGGAATTCCTTTGGATTCGTCCCTAATAGGAATACAAAGGCGTACTTTATAATAATTATAATATATTGGGTCATTTTCAAAGCTCAAGTGTTGTGACTGAGTTAAACTATATAGATTATAGTTAACATCACCATGGCACCAAAAAGCATTATTAGCCTAAACTAAATCGTTTTTCGCTTTAAGTTATATTGGAATGATATCTATGATTAGTATTTTAGTTTTTTTTCCGAATCACTAAATATCTTATTATTTGTAAAGGCATAGTTATACAGGCTGTAACAAAAAAAAAATATCCGATAGAAGTAGACGCTCGTCAACAAGAACCGCTTTTACTTTGGTGATAACTTCCATATAGGCAAAAAAATATCATACTGTGTTTCATAATAAAGTTACTTCTTTACCGAAGATATTCAAATACGTGGATTCGCTGATAAAGTTTACGCGATTTTGTAGTTTTTTCTAAAGTAAATTTTTTTTGACGAGTAGAATTCATATGCTTTGGATATGAAAATTTGGTTACACCCTGTACAGAGTAAGTCTTTTTTTTTATTTACATAAATGAACAATATATACTGTTTAAGCAGTCAATAAATAGTTCACATTTTTGTGTGAAACTAATATTATTTAATGTAAAGGATGTTTAAATGTATGAGCTTAACACCTCTGTACAACACAAATACTATTCTAGGATAACGGTGCATTCCATACGAGGCAGTGTGAATCTTTCGCGCAACATTTGCAGAACCTTCGCTAATCGTCGACAAAATTGTGAGACAAACTTGTCCGTCAACCGCACAAGACGAAGAGGTGTTTGCCGCGGCGCGGCTTGCGACGAACGTTACTTACTCGCCTACTCATTGTGGATTAGTTGTAATCTCGGTCGCATATAAATAATGGACGGGGGCGACTTTCCGCCTTTTAAAATCGTTATTGGTCATCTCGGCCCTTAAAAATAACAACATAAAAATAAATGTTACAGGATTATCACAGGCTGCGACATTAGCAAAGTGTGTAAAGCCCGATTTTTTAAAAATTATGATTGTAATCTCTGACATTCCGAAAATATCAATAAAAAAATCACAAGGAAATTTGTAAAACACAAACTTTTAAGGAAGTGTTTCAGGATTTGCGCATTTTAGCGTCAATAGTGGTATTAACGGGTTATTTTTTTCTGTAACGAAGTTGCTTAATAGGTCCCAGTTGACCACTAGCAAATTTCGAAGGTGAAAACACGGCCCTTATGAAAAACTGATAGGTACCGAGATGACCAATAACGATTTTGAAAGGTGGAAACTCGCCTGCGACCCAGTTTTAGAAGCGGCCGAGATGGCACTAACCCCTCATTGCGGCTAGTTAAACGCGCACTTGCCTCGGTAACGCAGGCTGGGGTCATAGCAGCCGGGTGGGCTGGTGGGCCAGCTGGCAGTTCTCCAAGTAGAGGTCCTTGATCAGCAGGTCGGCGGCGGCCAGCCGCGACTGCAGCCGTGCCACTGCTCCCTCCGTCGCGGCCACGCGCGCGCGCAGAGCTGCGCCCTCCGACCGGGCCGCCTCTGAAAACAGCAGACGGATAGTAAATAATTGTAACTGGCACGTTTAGCCAGAGGTCGCGGGTTCGAGTCCCGGCATGGGTGGAATTTTTAGCCTCTAAATAGGTTTTTAAAGTTGTCCTTAGCACGAATTAGTGCATTAAAAAGAAATTATAATTGTAACTTTCAAAACGACGCAATCTTCTGTCTTGGGCCATTTTAGGGTAAAGAGCTCAAAGGGTAAGGGACCCTATTACCATCTATTATTAAGACTCGTCAGTCAGTAATTCAGTCTGTCCGTCCGTCCATCCGTCTGTCTGTCTGTCTGTCTGTCTTTATCTCTCTCACCAGGCTGTACCTCACGAACCATGATAGCTACACAGATGAAATTTTCACAGATGATGTATTTTTGTTGCCGCTATAAAAGCAAATACTAAAAAGACAACAAAATAAGTATTTAAGAAGGGAAAAAACTCCACAAGTACTATACAACATAGTATTGGCGGCCTCGGTGGCGCAGCGGTTTGGCACGCTGCTGTAAAACCGAAGGTCTCGGGTTCGATCCCCGGCCGGGTCAAACTAGGAAACGAACTTTTCTAATTTGTCTCGGGTCTTGGATGTTATCTATGTATTTATTGTATTAAATCTATCGTCGAGTTAGCACCTATAACACAAGTCATTCAGTTGTACTTAGTATAGGGCTAACGAGATCTGTGTAATATGTCCATGAATATTTATTTATTATTTGTGTCGTTTTTTCTCGATATTAATAACGGCAACGATAACTGTAAGTAAGGTATAGATGGTACGGAACCATTCGTGCGCGAGTCCTACCCGAGCTCGGCCGGTTTTTACTTCTTTTCAGACTCTCTAAGGTAGGCTGAAAGAATTCACTTACAGAGATGAGCTCTGCGTCGTACATGTTATTTCTTATTGTAATGTCTTGTAGGTACGTTTTTGTGCAACAGGTATAATAATATAACAATAAGTTTCACGACAACACCAATTTTTGTCCAGGGCCTAGAGTATAATACACGCATCGTTGTTCGATATCAACTCTTTTGTATGTCCCCACTGCTGGGGCTTGGGTCTCTTCCTGCATCGCAGGAATGTTTGGCCATACTCCACCACGGGAGCTAGGTCCGGGTTGGTGGAGGATTGTAAGCCAGTGGCGGTCATTACCGTCAGAAGTTGTCATGCCGCCCATAAGGCCTCGGACATGGCTTATCGACTGCCATTACATTCCGTGTGAAGCACGGGAGCGCTCAGAAAAATGCCACTAGCGGTAGTCACGGGATGGTCACCCATGCTGCACCTGACCGCGCCTGTTCTTGCTTAACTCAAGCGATTGATTCCAATCACTCGGTTCGACTAAGCCACGAGCGCCACGTTGTTCAATAGAATATATTAGTACGATTTTTCGGTATATTATATATAGCTCTTTAATTGATATTATAAAGATTTTGTTACAAATATTAATTTCCGTGGCAAATTTGAATTTCAAATTGCTCTCCTGTAAAGTTGCACTTTTACAGTTGCAAAGATAAGCAAGTACGGCGACCCCCAGCGGGAATCGAACCCACGCGAACTTTAACAACGGCGTTAATTCCTGGATCTACCACTTATATAGTAGTTGTTCACATATCACTTACGTAGGTAGCCATTGCGAACAAAATGGCGTTGCTACCTAGTCGAAAGTTATATACAATGCGAACACGCTATCATGTTTGATTATGCAACACGTTTATAAAGGCGAGGCCGTTTACACGCCAAATATGAAGGATAACATCGTGAAGAAATCCGCGGGCTGGTGGACTCCGCTCGTACTGACCAGTCTTTCCTGTGGGTCAAGCCGACTAAGCTGTTAGGGTGCTGGACAAGTCTACACCATGTAAAAAAGGTCCCAGGCACAGTAGCGTCCTAGTGGTCCCTTCACCCATCTAGTGTGAGTGAAGGTGCCACTGGGAGCTGTACAAATCATATCATTACGTAGATGGAAAGGCCAATGTTATAAAGGCCAAATCAGTAAATTTTTGTTCACTTGTCTATCATTCGGCATAATAATTATAAAAAAATTCTCCATTAATTAAACATACATACATAACCTCACGCCTGTATCCCAGAGGAGTAGGCAGAGACCAGGGACTGCCACTTGCCACGATCCTGACAGATCACCTTCGCTTCATCAACGTTCATAAGTCGTTGCATGCATAAATAATAAAATTAAATTGACACATAATTTCTATAAAATTCTTTATGTATCAATTTATTAATTAGTAGTTTGTGTTTTTCATTTAGTGTAGAGGTGCAATTTGAAAACCTGGGAGCCAATACTAACTTCATTGTTCTTATGAATTCTTCATATACGTCTACGCTTTCAATTCGCATGGGCGAGAATTGACACCCAGCGCTGTTTCGCTGTGCAAAACCCACTTTGCAAAAACGCACTTTAAAGAAATATGATGCGCGGTAGCCCAGTGGGGAGAACAATTGACTCGGAAGCGAGAGACCCAAGTTCGATTCCTAGTAAGGGCGATTCCCAGGCCCCACAAAACCAATTACTTGGTTTGACTGTGGAACAAATCGGTCCAGCCGTTAACCCATCAGATGTATGCCGCGTTCGGACCCCGGAAAGTTTGAAGGTGCCGTATAGTGCCTAGTCATTTCGCACTGCAATTTTTTTGCAAATTTTTTGTGGACACAGTTCCGCATTTCTCAAATTAGAGAAAGTACTACGTAATTATTCAATAAGTGATAATTAAGTGTAATCACTACAATCTGCGTAATTGAGTTACAAACGTGCAAACATCCAGACCGTCCCAAGCGTGGGAGAGATCCATTCTCTCTGAGACGAAGGAAAAGGGAAAAACTTGACTGGGGAACTTGCGTCAAACTCGATTAAAGTCGCATTGCTTTATAAAAGCACTGCCACATTGAAGACATAGAAAGACACTTTTTTTTTTAAATAAATACTAGAAGATTTTTTTCGGGCGTTTCAGTGTCCAAAAAACGCGAAAAATCCTACTATGCTGATAAATAAGACATTCTGTTTTTCGGTTGAATTCTAAACGTTTTTCTAAAAATGGTGTAGATGTATAAAAACATTATTTTACGAGATAACTCTAATATTAATCAAGGCTCCAAACATTACAAGGCGTTATTTTTACGTCGCGTTTTTGTACCACGTGACCTAAATGACTTTTTGATAGGTCACATTTTGAAAAGTATTAGTTGTAGAAAAAAACCACACCTATTTATCTTTTAAGATGGCTTCTCTGTTCATATTAAAAACGCAAGTGATTCTTTGTGCGAGAGGGACAGCGAGTCTCACGTAAACGCAGTTATAACCTGTTACTTACCGACCTTGAAAAGAACAATTAAACACCATTATTATGGTGGCCCGTTCGGATCTCTTATAATTGTAGAGGTAAAGCAAGTGTGCAAGTGGCACTCACGCTGCACGGCGTCAAGACAAAGCTGCCGGTGCCGCAGCGCAGCGGCCAGCTGCCGGCAGCGCGCCTCCAGCGCCGCACCCGCACATTTAGCCGCACCCGCTCCCTGCGGAGAATAGAATCATAGATGACATAACATAACGTACAGGCACATACATTGCTTCTGGCCCCACACTAGGATACCCTGTGTCGTGGGAACCAGAAACAACGACATCACAAACATGTAAACATCCAAGAAATGGTGTTGTTTTTTTTTTTGTCCCCAGCCGGGGTTCGAACCTGGGTTCTCTTGCATGGTAGGCAGATGAGCTATCGCTGCGCCACAGAGGTCGTCAAGATAGATAGATAGGATAGAGTATTCTTTATTGTACACCGAAATTACAGTAACAGAAATTATTTAAAAATATAGTACAATTGGCGGCCTTAGTACTTAAAGCAATTTCTTCCAGGCAACCATAGACGGAGACAAGAAAGAAATCAGAGACGGGTAGTCGGTGCAATTTAGAAATTAGGAATTCAACGTTAGAAATTTCTATAAACTTACTTAAACCATATATAAATAATTAAATGATTAGATATACATACATACTAATAATTAAATTATATATGGGAAGAGGAAATAATATAATATACCTACGTAATATTTAAATGACTGCATTATTTAATTTATTGAAAGGTAGTATTCCTTCACTCTACACATCATCATATTCATCATCACCCATCTGTCAGCCGCTGCCTACTGCTGGGTATAGGCCTTTCCCCTAAACGCCATCTCCAGCGGCCCCTTACTATTCGCATCCACGGGCCCTCCACCGTCCACCGATGCAACTATATCGGCCGATCATCGGGCTGCCTTTGGCTGATTGCACAAGTCCACCTGCCGTCAGCCCGCCTCGCCAGGGACAGAACAGTTTATTTTTAAAATATTAAACATTTCATTAGCGTTTTGTGTCCGCTTTGCTCGTGGTTAAAGATTTAGTAACTTAATGGTTATTCTCCTTGAAATTGTTTCAAAGACAATGAACAAAGTTTTTAAAAACTAGTCTTTCCTGTGGGCTAGGCCGACTAAGCTGTCAGGATGGTATAGGTGCAAGCCTACACCATCTATAAAAAACCATGTCCCAGGCACTACAGCGTATGAGTGGTCCCTTCACCATCTAGTGTGGGTGAAGATACCACTGGATGCTGTATAAATCATCTCATTAAGTAGATGCAAAAAGGCCAATATTATTATTTAAATTATTTGAACAAGTTCAGCAAAAGAAAATACGAGAAACATGATACTGTAAAGTTAAGATATTATTATATGATATCAAAAACCTGCCTCTCTTTTGTTTTCATTTATTTGTTAAGCCAACACGAAACCTCCCTTAAAATTTATAGGTCCAAGCCCACTGTTGCACTGTTTCGTGCCCCTATTTCGTTTAGTCGCAAGAGATTCACTTAACATTTAAAAAGAACGGAAAATGACGCATTCGGACGCAATGCGTTAAAATAATTTACGCCATTACCTGCTAAACAACCTTCAAATATAATCTCGGCCCGAAGCGGGACTCGAACCCGCAGCATATCATACCGACCAATTGTTCGTGGTAAGAATGATTGGTCGGTATGATATGGTGGCATTACTAAGGCATTCGGACCATGCCTTGTTTATCGACCCTAGCATAGGATTCATGTTGAACAAGGAGATTAAAAACATTCCGTCACCTGAGCCTGTTGTCTCAGCTGTCCTTCGAGATCTGAGCAGTTGATCATCGGCGGAGTCTCCCTTCCGTCGTCCGACCTTAGGGCGCCCACGGAGGAACTCCTCTGCGCAAGCGCCGGCCTTTGTATAGGACTGATGCCTGCTACATCCTTCTCACTGTCCGAAGAACATCGCACTGTGTCACCAGATTGTTTCTTCACATAAGCCGGGTTGTGATAGTCTCGGACGCATCTATTGTCATTCTTATAAGGACTATGTATTGTTCCCTGGCTCCACAAGTAGTCTATAGGCGATGCAAGTCCATTTGAGTGGCCATTGGTTGTTGGTCTATTTTCTAATGTTTTAACTTTCTCCTTCAGTTTTGAGATTTCGTCATTCTTAGTGGCTAACTCGATTTCCTTTTCTTTTTTGTAGTTGTCGAATTCTTCTTCCAACTGCGTGAATTGGGCCTCTAAACTGTATCTCTCATCTATGGTAGGCAACATGTTTGAGCTTTGTTTAGGCGCGAACTGTTGTTCATACTCTGATATCTTGGCGATAAGTTCAGTCAGTCTTTCGTCGCTGAGCCTCTGCTCTTCGTTATATATGTCACGCTCTTCTTCCAACTTGTTTGTCCAGTACTCTTCACATTTGTCGTATTCAACCTTCATTTGGTCCAAACTCGCTTCTAAGTCCCTATAAAAAAGAATATGAATTAAAGTGAATCTCATCCACAGGCCAATAACATTGTAATGTATTATAATGTTTACTTACTTAACCAAATTGTTAAGCCTCTGTTTTTCATCTCCATGCTTTTTATCAACTTCCAAAAGCTGATTCTTTAACTTATCTAATTCCTCTTCAATAAAACTTTCCGTCTGAACACTGGCTTCTATAGATGCATCGAGCCTCATGCCGGACTGATCGGCTATGATGACTGAGTCACCTAGCTCCTGTACCCGTTCCTGAATCGTTGTGATAATACCCTTGAGGGTACCACATGATTCACAGCCACTATCTTCAGATAAGGACACTTGGGGTACATTTTGAAGGACTCCTTGCAGTTTACGCACTACCTCAATGTGGCCAAACAGTTTCTGGTCGAGGCTTATGAGAGAATGGTCACATTCCTGAAAGCAAAACGAATATTTTTTTAAAAATTGTATAACCTGACCTTACTACCTCATTTGTTTTGCCTAATGGCTATAGAAGATGGGCTTAAAATGTTACATGCATATATTCTTGATACTTCTTCTTCTTCTAGTTTGGTACCCTCAGATATATAGCAGAAACAACTAAGAATACTGACGTCGTCACCAAAATGAGAGAGTTACATTGGAGATGGACAGGACACATACAAAGCAGAGAATGAGGATCAAAAAGAGAATATAGCCCAATAGATGGGAAAAGGAGCAGAGGATGATCACAAAATCATGGCCGGATGATTTTTAGTACACTTATATTAAGATTATAATCAATGTGGTTATTGGCATAAGTTTGTAATGAATTATTTATTACACACTTTAGTTGGCTAACTAAGAAATACAGAACATGACTGTAGGCGGTAAGAGAGTAAAGCATGATGTACATTGGATAGCTAGTTAGGTATCTACAAAAAGTATATATACTTGAGTAAGTATAATCAATACTTTGGTAATTGAGTAATTTAGTAGTTGATACTTTTTCATATGGTATGAAGGGGGGATCAATCATTTTCACTGAACCAATATTTTTCTTGCAGAATCCATCCATCTTGTTACAGTTCTGCCTTTACTATTGTCTGTAGACTCTATGATCTACAGACAATAGAAAAGGCATATAATCTTCCTACTAGGGGAAGTATCTAACATAAATAATGTTTAAAAAAACATATATGTCAATAAAATTTAATAAAAAAAAAAGGGAAATCAGCAGCATGTAAGACACTTGCAACACTTGTTAAATTACCTCAAAACTCTCCCTGACTGGAATTAGGATATTTTCTTGTGAAATAATGGTAACCAAACAATGCAAACAAAAACACCCATAAACACCAAGGCTAAGCCAGTTGTATATAGAATAAATTATATATGCATGGCAGCCACCAGCTGGAATTAAATCCCCACATACCCAAATCTTCTCTTACTATGATTCATCATGAACCCATTATGTCCCCACTGAGGGGACGGGTCTCTTCCCTGAGGAAGGTATAGGCCATACTCCACCACTATGATTGGTAGACAGAAATTCTTTCTATTACAAAATGATATGGTAGACAGAAATTCTTTCTATTACAAAATTATAGACTATTTGAAATAAATCATTTTTTCATAAATAATGACAGTATTCAACAACTAATGAACATTGAGAAAGCGAAAATTATCTGTAAGGATTGTGGCAAGTGGTAGCCCCTGGTCTCGGCCTGTCCCTCTATGTAGAGGCGTAAGGTTATGTTGATGTAAATTTAATGAACAAATAATTATTTTCAAATATCAACAATGTAAATCTGACAATGGTGATACTCACATCTGTGAAATTTTGTGTGGAGTGCAGCGAGGCCAGCGAGTCGTCGAGTGTGCGGGGTGCGATGCGCCAGCCCGTGGGCTCCCCGCCGGGTCCGGCGCCCGCGCCCGCGGCGGCCGCCACGCCCGCGCGCGCCGTTGCCTCCAGCTCGGCGCACAGCTCGTCGTTTCGGTCGCGCAGGATCTTGTTCTCGAGCCGCAGCTGCTGCAGCACGGCGGCGAGCTCGGCAGCCGCACTGTCTTCCTCTGGAGGGGCGTTACTGTTACTTTCGATAACTGCTAACTCTTTGACTAGCGCATCACGAGCCAATTCCAGCTCGTTAGCTTTTTCCTCGGCGAGGCTGGCGCGCCGCGCCAGTTCTTCGTTGCGTTCGCTTAAGGATTCCGTGTCGGCTCGCAGTCTCGCCTCCTCTGCAGTTAGCCGTGCCACTGTCAGCTCCAGTTGCGAGACAGCGCACGCGCTGCGCTCCCGCTCGGCGGCCCAGTCGGCGGCAGCGGCGCGCACTTCCTCTGCGTGCCGAGACTCCAGCTGCTTTATTCTGCTTTTAAGAGAACCTTCGATTTGGGCATGGTTTTCGTCAACCTCTTGAGCTAAGGTTTGAGCGCGGCGGTTCGCATCAGCCAGGTCGGCACGGAGCTTAACGTTCTCGCCACGCGCCGCGTCTGCGAGGCGAGCGGCGTGCGTCAATCGCAGGCGCTGCAACGCGAGCGCCGCCTGCAGCAGCACGGCACGCGCATCCGGCGGGTCCGCGTGCTGCGCCAGGGCGTGCAGCTCTGCCTCAAGCGCGCGCGATAGCTGCGAAGCGCGCAGTGTTGGTGCAGAGAAACCGAGCTCCAGCAGCAGACGGCGCGCGTTTTCTACCCCCGCACGCTCCCAGGCTTCCACCACAGTCTCCGCCGCCAGCCCCGAACCCCATCCCACCTCCTCCCTGCTACCTGAGGCCTCACCTTCCTCTGCACAAGTTGAAGCAATCGACAAGGTGAGTGATGCATTCAGCCGATCAAAAAACTCACCTACTGTGATTTCATTTGAAGACGCATCCTGGAATATTCGCTCAACTAACCTCCGATCAATACCATCCATGTTTAGAGTATGGCACAGCTCTAAAGACTGCTCATAATCAATTCGCCTGTCATGGTCAAGACTACAAGAATCTGAGCTTGTGGGTTTAGTTTTCTCGACTTCCATGCCTGCAGAACTTCTCTTACATTTCATTCGTCTCTGGAGCTGTTCGTTTTCAATGTTTAGATCAGGGTTCGCTTCGATCTCTTGGGGCGAGTCTGGGGTGCCAGGCGGGCGCGAGCGGCGCCCGTATTTTTTAGAACCAAAGACGAACTTGGGTGCTACTTCACGGCCCGAGGAGTCGTCGTCGCTGTGCAACGGCGCGGAGAGCGCCGGGGGCGCGGGCGAGGGCGCTCCGGCCCCCAGCACGCCCAGCAGGCCGTTGCGGAACTGAGTAAAGGTGACACGCTCAGCGGGCCGCTCGAACAGGGTATCTACGAGCGCGGCGCCGCGGTCCTCTAGCTGTAAAGCGTCACACAGATCTAACACAGCTGACTTGTCTAGGGCTTCCTCGTTATCTACGTCAAACGTTTTGAACACTGTGTAGAGCTGCTTCTCATAGTGATCCATAGAAGTTCTATCCATTGTTGTAACAATTCCATAAGTGCAATCATTCAAGTACTGTGTTTTTACATATTTGATTTGATATAGAAATCTAGCTGGACTAAAGCAAAGCAAGCAGTGTGTCACGAATCACGAAACAAAAAATTCTTTGGAAAAACAACACCATCCATATCACTAGTGTTGCCAGAATGCACAAACCAGAATGCCAGATATTGAACTGCCAATGTCACCAACGCCAAAATAAATATTTCACAACAGTTGCCTAATATATTCTTAATCGCCTAATTTCTCGTAACTCAAATACAGAAATTTTAGCTATATAAACACTTTCTATTACTATAGAATACAGATTTTTTTATTTTCTTATCAATCTTTGTATGATTAATAAAAAAAAAAGTAACCGTCAGTAAGGCTTAGAGCATAAAGTAGGTAAGGCTCTACATGACTTCTTGACACCGAGACAACGACCCGGACAATTCAACTCGACGCTTAGTCAAATATGAAAAATCGAGCCCAATATCGATGAAGTAAACATTTGACGACCATCCGAGTACCTTATTCACAGATTGTACATCTTCCCCTTCAATTTCCCGTTCAAGACCCCTACCATTCTCTCATAGAAAAAAAAACTCAAAAGATTTAATCTAAAAAACAATGGAACAAAACAAACATAATCTAAGAGAGAAATTGGGAACCTTCTAGATTTGCATGCATTTAATTAGATCCTTCACCCTTTTCTTTTGCTGGTAGTGCAGCTGCCCTTTCAAGACGATCGACACTTTGGTTGCATCCAGTTAATTGTTCACTCTTATAAGCAGTCGTCGCAGTAGAAGTTGAAAGGTACTTCATGGTTTCTAAGAATAGTCCTAGCAGCTAGAGCCCTTTTTTACCGAAAAACTGCATTTTATGATTAAAGCAAGCCGTTTTGCAAAGTGATAGTTACACTTATGTTTCACCCCTTGATGCGAGAGGGCACCACTTTTAAAAAAAATCTTTCAAAAATTCTGACCGGCTAACGGACGAACTGATTTCCATGATTAATAATTGGAAGGGAACTATTTCGCCTTACTATCGCCGGTTGCAGTTAATGCCCGCGCATGTTGATCGAAGAGCGATTTACTATTTTCTTTATTTTCGATTATTTTAAGTTAATGAAAGCGTCCCCCGT
Source organism: Yponomeuta sedellus (assembly GCA_934045075.1). NCBI lineage: Eukaryota > Metazoa > Arthropoda > Insecta > Lepidoptera > Yponomeutidae > Yponomeuta > Yponomeuta sedellus. The sequence goes on along the minus strand of OW203724.1, from coordinate 9,769,533 downwards.
CCCTTATGTGTCCCTTTCAGATAATCTGTCAATTTCAGGTACAAGTTTGGTCATGTACTAATAGCCGAATGTTCAACAGCTAAACATAAAAAAAAAAAATTTACGTAATGAATATTCATACATAAACTTTAACGATAATCGCCGTTCTCTAAATTCATCTAATATCTCTATACTATATTCATCGAACCCCTGTGGCACTGCAAATACAAACACATAAATCAGTCAGACTGGCCGACCTATGAAGGTCGATTAGTTGGACGGTTAATTGATCGTTTGGTCAGTGGGTCAGTAGGTGCTGACCTTGAGGGCCCTTTTTTAAGAAAACGTATGTTCGTAAAATAATGGCACCGCACTACATGTCACACACACTGAACGTGAGGTTATTGTTTTTCGAGCGTCGTTACCGTTCAACACGGTAATTATTGTAGCATTGGCAACACTGCAGCCATCATAAAAAAAACCTTATTTGTCATCACCCTACCTCTATGGTCATCACTAGAAAGAAGAGATATGCCCTAGCCGCGAAATAAGTCCGGAACCGCTGTCGCCACTTTTGAATATGTGTGCGTTTTCATTACATGCACAATATTGTAAATATAAGGTTCACGCACACGTCTTTCCAGTCATTTACTAGCGTTCTAATCTTTTAATTGGTTCGCACACTATGAAAAACAATTGTACGAATACACTCGTACACGTAAACAACAGCGTCGGTGAACTCCTTAGGGATGGAACACTTGTATCAAATAATACATCTATCGATAAAATTATCCGATAAGAGGTTATTCATTTATTAACAGTATACTTCGTGTTGGGATGATACAAAAAACAGAGCATGTTAAATTTACAAAAACAATATTATTAAAACAAATAATCCTATTTTAATTTACTGTCCTGTGAAATGTAAATATTTATTAAATACGTGTCTTTTTGTCAGTATTTGTGGCTTCAGTATATGATAAAGACGCAAACTTGGCTTTCTACTGATATAGAATTTGATTATTTTGATAATGATGATGACCCCTGTACTGTATACTAATACGATATGTTAAATTTGTTCGACAGAACACCACTGAAGCATACTTGGTAGTGACTCTGTCCGGAAAGCTGGGTCTTCTGGGTTTAAATCCTGGTAATGGAAAGAACTAATATTTGTGTGAAGAGCATGTCTACGGTCAGGGACGCATTTGTACCTGGATCTTGGATATTTCTTTGTATTTTATTCAGTATATGAATCCCAATGCAACGTGAAATTCACTTACATTACCATTTACAAATTAGCTTTAAATATTGGTAACTCTGTTAGGACTCTGTAAATTAACAGCAGTTTTTGTTGGGTGAAAGAATGAAGTGCTGACCTTTTAAGAATACAATAGCAATTACTTTCTCATTCTCTGAAAATAATTCACCCAGCTATATAACAAATAGAATAAACACATGTATAAACTCGAAAAACAACCATTTTTCTGAAGAAATTGCCACTTGTCTGAGTAACAGCGATATATTGGAAATCAGTAGCCACGCTTGGATTATAAGGATTAAGTAAAGAATATGTTTATAGCTGTGATTGAAATGTATCATGGGCCTGTAAATAAAGTAACTTCCTAATTAAAAATACAGTAAATAGGAAGAACTTTTGTAAGCTTGTCAAAAAAAATTTCAATGACACTTTCGAAGCATATATATAGATTAAAAAATAAAATCTGCATCCGACTGAAATCCTACAGAGAATATTTTCATTATCGTCATCATTCAGCCACAAGATATCCACTGCTGGACATAGGCCTCCTCCATGGATTTCCAAAAAGACCAGTTGAAAGCGGCTTACATCCAGCGTCTTCGTTCGACTAGGATGAGATCTTCTCTCCATCTTGTCGTCCGACGCTGCACTTGCCGATATGACATATAAGCAAGTACCGACATACCATATTGTGGTCTCCATTCGAGAACTTGTCGGATCTAAAATGGTAAATAAATTATTAAAATACTGAAAATGCTTTATTTAACTTGTTTTTCATTACATAATCGAATTTCATTTATAACATAACGCTCATAAAAAAATAAATATATAAGACTATGATTTAGTACCACAACCACATCACCTGATTTGTTTCTTTAGAAACACTTTCTTTTGGAGAGTTATGCGTCGTCCATATGAAATGAAGATTAGAATAAAGTGATAATTGAATATTCTAAACCATGTAAAATTTTATCGTGATTTTAAATATACTGGTACCTCAACCTTTATGGAACTCGTTATTACTGGTATTTTCAAAGTAGGAACTGCTCACGGAAATATTTTTTCCCCCACTTTAGCATCTGGAAACACTTCTCTGTAAAATAGATGGAGCAAATTGTACTTTATTTGAGAGGAAATCAGTTATACCCTCTGTATTTTGATCCATTTTTCTTTCGTATTTTACTTTATCTTTATTAGAAACTTTTTGAAATACATGATCGAAGCTAGGCCTGTTTTTAATAAGACAAAATCCTTCTACTAAAATAAAAGCTTCCTTAGCAACGCAAGCTAAAGTCTACGCAGATGGAGTCGCGGGCAATAGTCGACGATAAGACTAGATACCTAGTCTTACAATAATTGGTTCTAGTAATTTTGGAAGTCTGGACGAACGATTATAAATGCCTCAATAATATCGATACTTAATCAGTCTGAAAAGAAAGGAACTACCCCATCACTATGTCTCCAGCTGACCTACTGGTGAATTTGACATTTCGCGGCAAATACATGCGGCCGTACCTCGAAACATCGCATTGAACAATGATCAGTTTTGCGTTACGGTTCACTGCGGGCTAGCTTTTCCTAGTTAGCAAACCTCCACGAAAATCCTATATAGAAACAGCAGCGGAGTAACTACAATGTAATAAATACGTCCCATTTACGTTCTTAGTAATGTGATGCACATTGCACATAAAATTATTATAATTATGATTTTTCGTTGTTTATAAGACGAATATAGTGAGTAAAATAGGTTTACCGGTGAAAAGACACTCCCCTGTTTTTGAATAGCATGTATCACAGCGATTTCTGCAGGTAATCACTGCGCAATTAGGCATTTTTCTCAGATGTTACTACGACGGCTGGCGCGAAGCGATTGACGGCCATATTTTAAAGTTTCGCAGAGGTTAGCCCAAATGGGCTAACGTTGGGCGACAGTGCCACGCCCACAAGGCACTTCTCCTTATTTTTGTGTTCTGAGGTCATCACCGAGCATCCGTCTCTGTCTATCACTCATTGTTTGACAAAACGTTGTTAAGTTTAGGAAATGTCTAGACAGCCACAAGCGCTCGGGTGCTAGAAATAAAAACTGGCCAAGTACGAGTCGTACTCGCGCACCATGGTTCCGTACAATTTTGTAGGTCACATTATTACAAATAGTTTAGTAAGTAATCAAGTCTCGCAGTTTTTTCTGAGATTTTATCGAACTTCAAGATTAATTTTTAATAATTAATTACGCATGTATAATTTTCAGATGTTTTCGTGTATTCGTAGTAGATGAAGCGCTCGTGGCCTAGGCGAACCGAGTGATTGGAATCAATCACTTGGTTAAGCAACAACAGGCGCGGTCAGGTACAGGATGGGTGAGCATACGGTGACTACCACTAGTGGCATTTTTCCGAGCGCTTCCGTGCTTTGCAAGGCACGATAAGCCGTTGGTGCCAGCTGTCATATAATGGCAGTCGTTAAGCCATGTCAGAGGCCTTATGGGTGGCTTGATAACTTCTGACAGTAGGGCCCGCCACTATCTTACAATCCTCCACCAACCCGGACTTGGCCCCCGTGGTGGAGTATGGCACATACAATGGGGACATACAAGGGTTGATAACGATAACGTATTAAAATACTATATTACTTGCCAATTTTCTCAGTTCTAAGACAGTTTCAAGGGACCGTAGATCTGAGCATAAGGTGGAAATTTCAATTCTATATTTCCTACCTCCACGCATTCCTTGACGGACTAGAAAACAAAGTTTTATAAGGGTTCCGTTATTCCGTATGAGGTACGGAAGCCTAAAAATAGACTCCTACAAGTTTGAATAAAGTGTCTATGAAACGTATTTTTTATGTTAGCTGTTAAAGTACAATTGTCAATAACTATGAAAAGGTTGATCAGAAAAGAATTGCTGTCCTGCCGAAAGCACGTTTTCGTTATCTCAATGGTGTAGTGTGTATTGTAAAATCAATATACGAGTGCTGCTACTTATGTATGCGGAATAGAAAAAATAAACAAATGTTTATGGCTAAATAGCTTTTATTGTTTTTCAAAGTATATTGTCCATACGATCGATGCACTTTTGCATTCGATGAAACCAATTTGTAAAACACTTTTTCCACTCTGAGGTATCTCCAAAACGTGCTGTTTGAACGCATTTAAGGCATCTTCACGGGTCGAAAATCGTTGACCACGTAATTTATTCTTTACATTTGGGAATAAATAGAAATCATTGGGAGCCAAATCAGGGCTGTACGGTGGATGACCCATCAATTCAATTTTTTGACCATCCAAAAATGTAGTTGTTTCCTGAGATGTATGACAGCTGGCATTGTCATGGTGAAGTATGATTCTGCGTCGCTAGTTGTTTTGGCGTGTTTCTTCAAATACTTCTGGCAAACAAATGGTCGTGTACCACTCCGAATTAACCGTTCTGCGATTCTCCAGTGGTATTGTAGCCACATGGCCATTAATACCAAAAAAGCAGGCCACCATTTGCTTTAGTGCTTTTTGCACGAGCCACTTTCGTAGGGTTCGGCTCATTTTGAAACACCCAAACTGTTGGTTGTTGTTTAATTTCGGGATCGTACGCGTAGATCCAGGATTCGTCACCTATGTAGATATTATAAACAGATTTTGAGTCGCCTCCGTTTAATTTTTTTAAGGTTTTCTTCCACTATTCGACGCGAGCATCTTTTTGATCCTGAGTTAAGTTGTGCGGGATCCAACGTGAACAAATTTTTTTTAAAGACAATAGTTTATGTAATATCCTATGAATGCTCGTCATATGCCCAGAATAGCCTCTATCTCGCGATACGTAACATGGCGGTCTTGCATTATTAGTTTTCGCACAGCTTCAATATTTTGTGGCACAACCACCGATTTCGGGCGACCTTCTTTAACTTCGTCCGTGAGCTTACTGCGCCCGCGATTAAACTCACTAAACCAGTGATACCTACACAGTCGTTTTTGATGGAGCTTCACCACCAAAAGTCGAAGTTAATTGATCCACGCACTGTTATTGCGTTAAACCACGTCGAAAATCGTAATTATAGCACGAATATTTTCACGAGTGAGTTCCATTTTTTCAGCGATATGACATTTTAAACCCAACAAAAACAAAACACTAACGTATATAAGAGAAAAATATTAGCGGCCAGTATTTAAAAAAAGAACGAATTTGACCATGGAGATCAGACATTGCGTTTAAAATTATTGGAATCCCAGATTCCGCATAAATAAATAAGTAGCAGCCTATGTAGTTATAAGCTACGCTTTGCGTGGTAGAAACGCACTTTCACTTTGCATCCAATACGTGCAATATTCCTCATATTGAGGGGTAAAATGTAAAATAAATTCAACTCAGTCCACTTTTTGTATTTTTTCAACCTACGAACGCCATTTCATCCTATTATTCTTACTCTACTTGTGCGAAGACAAAATAATAAGGTGCAAACCTGTCTTAATACCGTAATAACTAAGCAATAAAAATGTAGTTACAATTATAATTTAAATGCAAAATCATCTCTGTCTGGAGTTTATAAGTAATGTTTAGTAATTTAAGTTCATCATGTTTGTCTTAGTAAAATTTTATGTTATCTTAATAAGTTTGTCTTAGTGATGCCCTGAACAGGGCCCATAGTGTGAGACTTAAAAATGTATAATGAAATTGTATTATACCTGACATTGTATTATACCATTATGTATGATCCCTAATAAATTAATATGAATATTAATATTACAAGGGGCAGTTCTTTGTATGTCTCTACTGCTGAGGTACGAGTCTCTTCCTGCATCGCAGGAAGGTTAGGCCATACTCCACTATGGGGTCCAAGTCCGGGTTGGTGGAGAATTAAAGGGCAGTGGCTGGCCTTACTGTCAGAAGTTAACAAACATCCCATTAGGCCTCTGACATGGCTTAACGACTGCCATTATATGACAACTACTAGATCACGAGCGATCCTGATTTATTTATTTCTGGAGAAAATAATTTTACCCTCGGCTGAATATTTGGATTTGGTATGCTGTATTTATTTTTTAAATTAAGAAAATGAACCTAAGAAGAAAAAGAATAGTCTACGAAACCGAAACTATGTCCTAACTGCGGAAGTAAATTATCTACTGAGATATTTAATTTTTAAGTTAAGAAAAAGAACCTAAGAAGAAAAATAAGAGTCTACGAAACCGAAAGTATGTCATATGCGGAAGTAAATAATCTACTAAGATCCTACGATCTATCAATTTCTAGTGATACCATTCAGAGACGAGCAACGGTCGAAGCGATGTCCGTCTATACTCACCATAATTTTGCAAATCAGGGCGGAACCTGGTGAACTGCTCAGACATAGATAATAAACCAAAAAAATGAATCCTTTAAAAACAAAACTAAAAAGATTTATCTGTGCAAACTAAAACTGGTTAAATTTGTTTTATAGTGAACGTTTTTCAGTTTTTTGTATCAGGAAGCGAAATTAATTAAAAAAGTATTTTTTCACGAAAACTACGACATGAAAATAAACAAAAAAAATATTCTCCTTTAGTGATCGTTCATATCTAAATCATAGAAGACACTTTTCACTGTAGCATTATATTTACTGAAAATAAGTAATTATCATTTTTAGATTCATACTTTTATTCAGGGGTACGAAAGGGTTGCTTACGGCGGACATGACCAGCTACAAATAGGCGGCAAATTCAAAATGGAGTCTAATATTACTTTCTGTACCAAGGTCGGAAATGGAAAAACTTGTGGAAGAAATGTGGATGAACATTTTTACCATCATCCACATATTTAAAAACCTATTTAGAGGCTAAAAATTTCACCCATGCCGGGATTCGAACCCGCAACCTCTGGCTATCCGTGCCAGCGCTCTACCAATTGAGCCAATGGGCGACTCACGGCATCAGTGAAATTTCGAACCTCTTTACACTATTCTCTGTATTACGTACAGGCAGCGACATCTGACTTAAGCAAATTGCATTACTTATAGCCCCGACTACCTACTTTGCAGTTAGGTTTAACATCGGAACGATATCACTGTACCCACATGATTACACTATTTTTATTTTTAATGCACTAACCCGTGCTAAGGAACAAATTTAAAAAAACCTATTTAGAGGCTAAAAATTTCACCCATGCCGGGATTCGAACCCGCAACCTCTGGCTATCCGTGCCAGCGCTCTTCCAATTGAGCCAATGGGCGACTCACGGCATCAGTGAAATTTCGAACCTCTTTACACTATTCTCTGTATTACGTACAGGCAGCGACATCTGACTTGGCATGGGTGAAAAATTTTTAGCCTCTAAATAGGTTTTCAAATTTGTTCCTTAGCACGGGTTAGTGCATTAAAAAAAATGGTATAATCCACAAAGTTAAACGTATTTTTTCATTCCTGAACAAAAATTTTTACTGAAAAAAGGTGGATCAAAGGCAATATTCAACCAGATTGATTTAATAGTTATTTGTTATACAAGAGTGCAAAGTTGCTTTTTAACCGCGTGTTCAATTTTGATGACCGAGCAAGCGAAGGATTCTAAGATTGAATCACGAGCGCAGCGAGTGACTCAAAATTAGAATCCTGAGCGTTAGCGAGGGAATCAAAAGAGCACGAGGTGAAAAATCTTTGCACTCGAGTGCAACACGTGACTTTTCATTCCACCTCAGCGAGGAAATGACTATAAATGCAAAAAAAAACGTGTACAATCACAAGATATGTACACTTTTATTTCAGTTTAGGTATTAATTACTACATTATGACTTTATGACAGGTAAGTATTACAGAATAATCTTTAAATTATAACAAAATAATACTAAGGTATAATTTAGAAAATTTTAAAGTAACGTTGCTACAGTTATTTAAATTGAGTGTAATATTTTTTTAATTCACAAACTCGCACACGATGTTCTAAATTTAATTTACTTTATCCTCTAGAGAATAAAAACGGCTTTTCCACTCAGATATTGAAGATTAAAAATACTATTTCCGAGATGGTGGGATGAAAATTATTTTATTGTTATGTGAGCTATATGAGTTTTTTCTTCGTCTTATTAATGCAAGTAGCCCAATCTCAAAAATATTTTCACTGCACAAGCAAGGTGACCTGTCTCAAAAATATTGTATGCACTAACCTACCTCACAACACAAGATCCAAAAAACAAGTGAAAGCCAGAGGCTAGAGCAACGAGTGTTCAACTCAACCGCTGTGCACAGAAAAATACAAAAAAAAGGAATCCGTAAAACAAAAACAAGTTTTGTTCACACTACACCGTTTTCAGGACATAAGAATTTTTTTACAAAGTGCAATGTTAAACCTGAATAAATATTACTTTTATTTCAGATGCCCCATAAACATAAATTTATTTATTGTTATGTTTATCTTAAGTTCAATAACGGTCTTATTTTTATAGATAAAGTTTAAAAACACTAAAGGTACAAGTTCTAACAGACCATGTGGCGTGAGGTACCGCTTGTGGCTATGTGAGTAAGTTCCGTACATGGTGCAGTAAAAATTGTGTTCTGTGGATTGTGGAACCAAGGGGTAGCAGTAACTTAGCAGAAACCTTCGACAGTAACGGTGTCCTGCTTTCGCTAAGCAACCTTCCATAAGAAAAAAAAGAGATGACACTACATTTATCAATGCACCGATTTCAAGGTGCGTACAGGCCCTACTGTCAAACGCTACCTACTAAGGACGAGCCTAACTGTCCATCGATATCGATAGAAACGTTAAAAAAAATGAAGACTTGAATTAAATCATGTAATTAATTAAATCAAATTGCATTGTATATAAGTTTTAAATCCATGTTTTGTCAAAATAATTTAAAAAGCATTTATCCAAAATTGTTTATTTACAATTATATTCGTCAACATCAACATAATACTCCGTCTCGGATTTCTTGCTGAAGGCATATGCTTCAGAAAAAACTCTGTGACGACGTATTATATTGACGTTACGTTTCTTCTTCACATTTAGTAAAATTACAGATCGAGCTAAGACCTTGTATTAAAAGTTAATTGAACAAGTTATCAAAGCTTAATATCTATATTTATCTTGCAATGAAGTTTGGAAAGAAAAATACTATTGTTAATATTAGGTAAATCCATCTTCGACCGCAGTCTGTCGCTAATAGTTGCCAGCAAAACGTATTTAATTATCACAATATTATATTGCAAGTAATAATTCAGTAATTCTATGGATGCGGTAATTTGATATGTCATGTGATGAATTCTGATATTTAAATACTTTTCTTTGACAGATTTTAGACAGGGGTGGTCATCAACGAAGACATTTTAGAACGGATGACTATAAGGATCATCAACTACGTCAGTCTGCAGTAAATTTTATCAAGAAAGAAGTATATGACCGTGGCATTGGCAGATAACAGACATATTTGCTCACTTCTTATGTTCAGTATTGACCTGAAAATAAAAATAAACTTTTAATAAAGGCGTAACTATAAAAGAGAAGCTTAGATAATAAAATATTCCACTTTTAAACACTTTCGTTTTAGATCTCTTCATAAAAGCAATTTGGGTTAAAAGCTACATTCATTATTGACTGATCCTGATAAGTAACTTGACATACTTTGAAGTAAGGTAAAATTTGCATCTACATCGTCAGATATTTTTTGCATTAAGGTGATCACCACATAATTTATTAATTTTGAAACTAACAGCTTTGACGTCCATTCAAGCTTTCTTTATCCATCTATCTATGATTTACACTGTTGGAGAGATGGTTTTTTATGTGAAAGTCTATGGTAGTTTGTATTGTATTAGTGTATGGTTGTAGGTAGTTTGTAAATTTAAATTCCGGACAAACATAAAACCGCTGATGGGGTTTGGAAAACAATTGTTTACACGTAGAAGTCTTAATATAAGCAACATCGTGATGTGGGAATTTTGGGCCTGTTTTTTTGATATAATCAATTCTCACATCACACTGTTTACTTATTACGATTTAGAAATACTGAAATAAAGATTAACTGTTAAATGAATTAAATGGGTGAAGGCACCACTCGGATGCTGTGATGCCTGGGATACTGTTTGGATGTAGTAGAATTTACTAAAGAAGTATGGTAAAGGAAAAAAAGTAAACTTTCGTAGTTATTCTCATTAAGCGCGAATACAAAATAAACTCCAGGGAGCATCGTATTTTGTAAAAACATGTGATAAGTGTATATGAAAAGGTAGCGATAAATATTCTGTAACAAATATTTAACTTTCTACCTTTACTTTCATTTTTACTGGTCTAAGGTTCTTCCTTCAGGCGTGTTCGCAATAAGTTTCTTCGTCCGAATCACTCGCGTCTAAAGTGCCTTGAGCGCAGTTTAATCGTTTTTGTCCTGTTTCTTATTTCTGCGTTTTTGCGTGCTTTTGCTTCCATTTATCAATTTGGGAATACTTGAACAAGAAGAAACAATGGATTATATACTGAGGTGTGATGAACAAGTATCGACTATACTACTACTGAGGCGAATTTTCATCGACCATGCTTTTGCCATCCCATCACTAGTACAACCTACAAATGGATTGGTTTATTTTCCTAATTTTAGGGCGTAGAAGGGTTCTAGAAGCTACAATTACGGTAATTTTGGTTAATGATTCATTAGGAAGTTTATTCACAAAGTGATATTTTATCCGTTGGTCTTTTTACGCGAGAAAACATAGGTTTTAGGTACTCACCTTTGGAAGTTCATATTATAATCTCCGTTTTCTTTGTGTCTTATGTGACCTGCAGCGACCACGCACTTTTCACCTCGTTGTGCATTTATTGTACAATATCCCAGGGTAAGTTATTTGCACCAAAATATTTTAGTTATTTCAATTTTCTAAAATAATCCGACGTCTTCACAGATTTTGCACTTGCAATAACCCGACTAAATTTGAAAACCTTCAGAGTGCTGTCACTATTGTCAGTTACAATACCATCTTAATTTGGACTCTTACTCAGGGCATTAGGGTATCGTTTTGACAATTAGGCCTGTACGCTGTCACATGACCATCGTTTCTTCTATTGGTTTAATTGTTCTGTGGGTAAAACGACGATAAAAACTCAAAATAATAATAATTTATTCTGAGTATAAAAATATGTGAAAAATATGCACTTCGCACAAAAAACAAACAAACATTCTGTGATCCTATTATTAATATTTAGTCTGTGCCAGTCTGCGCGTGGTCTGCGCTGCGCTGTCTAATTGTTGTGGTTGTGGCGCTGCGTTGTTACTTGTTGTCTAATTTGTGGCACAAACTATACAAGCAAGGGCACTGCGTTAGCGTAGCGCCTGCGTAGCGCTGCGCTTCCTGTACAAAACAGAGCCTTGAAATGCGATTGAAATGTAAAATCAATAACCACTAGGTAGTCGTCCTCGTAACGTTCTGTCTTCGAGTGCCGTGCCAACTGTGTGAAGTGAAATGAAAGACATTGTGTGAATGAAAGTGAACAAAACAATCCATCAACCAAACAGCTTCTTCAAACAATGAGTTATCATAAGGGTCTGCCAGTGCGACCGCCCTATGTGCAGATTGATGCAGTACAGCCAGAACGAGATTGGCTGTATCCTTATCTCTACACACTTATGTGCATACTTATTTTGTTAATTGCCACCGTAAATTTCTTATTATTGAACCAAAAAGCGGAGAGAGATAAAGCTGATATAGTATCTCCAGAGATATATAAGTCCAACCTCCGTGCCACCCTTTATGGCTACTTGTCATGGAACTACGCAGATGTAGATACATCGGCCGCGGATGTGCCGCGCCCGAGCGAGTTTGGGCCTTCACAAGACAAGGTAATCTCCTGCTACTATAACACTCCCCAGAATAATGAGTCAGGACAGTTGCAGCCTTCTAACGTCAATCCACATCTGTGTACACATATCAACATTGCATTCGCCAAAATTATTAATAATGAAATATATCTAGATGAAAATCAGAAGAAGGCCATTTTGGGAATCTCGAAGCTCAAAAATGTGAATCCGCAACTGAAGATCCTACTTTCAGTAGGAGGTGCTGGCGATCTAAATGGTTTTTCTGAAATGGTAATTGACCATGCATCACGCAAAATTTTCATAAAATCTATAACTAATGTGTTGCGAAACTACAAGCTAGATGGTATCGATTTGGACTGGGAGTTCCCTGCCATTCACTGCTGCAAGACTAATCATGCCAAGAATAGAGAGAGACAGCACTTCTCACAGCTGCTTCGAGAAATCCGAGCTGAATATGTACGGGAAAGACGCAACTATTTGTTGACTATAGCTGCTGCAGCACCAGAGTATATTGTAGACACTTCCTATGATGTTGATCAGATTAACCTATACACAGATTTTGTAAACATTATGACATATGATTTTCACTCTTACAATGTATACACTCCATTCACAGGATTGAATTCACCAATTTATGCAAGGTCAGAGGAGAAATTCTATTTGTCTACCTTGAATATTAACTATACATTTAATATGTTCCTGAGGAAAGGGCTAGATCGTAACAAGATTGTCATTGGCATACCTACATACGGGCACAGCTTCTACTTAGTAAATACTGACAATACAAATATTGGTAGCCCGGCCTCCTCCTATGGAAATCTTGGCAGCAAAGGCTTTGTAGACTATTCATTTATTTGCATATATCAGATTTACTACAATAGCTTGGTTTGTTACAAAGAAGATATAGATGCGCAAGTGCCATATCTCTACAGGTCTCATGATTGGATTTCTTATGATGATCCAAAAAGTGTTAAGAAAAAAGCGCAATTTATTAAAGACAATGATTTACGCGGGGCCATGATATATTCTCTCAATGCTGATGATCACCTAGGCTATTGCGACTTTCTTGGCGGATGGCAGAAAAAATTCCCACTTTTGCACTCTGTTCGAGACACCCTATTTAATGACAAGAATTAAAGCGAAGCTTATGAAATTAATGGAAACAACAATATGATCTATACGAAGACATTCCTACCAGCATTAAGTGTTTACCTGCTTCTTCCTGGCGATATATGTTATTTTGTACATAGTGCAGGATTTCATCATTCCAGTGGGTCGCAGGCGTAGGCACAGGCGCAGGCTTGTCGACCGCGGGCTCCGCGGCGGACTAGTGGCCGTCAAGGTGCACAGGTGATGCGCGACATTGGAGCGCCCACGCGGGCCGACGCGCCGCGCGCGCCCGACTACTGCCCTCGCCTGTGCCTCGCGCCCACCACCGCGTACGCCTGCGCACCCGCATAGAACACACGCGCGGCATTCATTATTATTCTAGCTTATTAACTTTTACAGTTTGAAAAAAATGTGGAATCCACTTTACTGTTTCATTTACTGCAATGGTTTCCACATGGCTGCATGCAGCTCGTCGCTGCGGGCCGGTGATGTGCACGGGCGATCGCAGCCGTTACCTAACACCGCGATGTATTTATACCTACTAGAGGGTTTGCCTATAAATTATTCCTTATGCCTAATCACATAAATACAAATTTTAATGTTAGATCAATCAATGTTAGAATAAGGTAGTACACAACACAGTTATAAAAAGCTGAGATTTCTTTATTATGTTACCTACTTCTGATTTTGAATGTGAAGTTGATTATTATTTGTTATAGTAGTAGTTAATTAGTTATAGTAGAGCTAGCCCATCCGCCCACATTGTAGTGCTGACTAAACAGATTAGCCTGCCATCTGCATCATGTTGGCCACTGATGTTCTACATGAGTGATAGCTTGGACACTAAAGAACTGGTTGATCAATCAACCAATAATTTTATTTAAAAAATCACATAGAAACTGTGTTATTGAACTTTACAAGTTAAACTAGGTGTCCATATCAAAATCTAGATCGTTTTCGAGAAAAAATTGACAAAAACCCTCCAAACGTAGTGTTTTCAAAGTCCTTAATTACAGAGTATACATAATTATTATATAGAACTATTATTATAGAACTCATGCATTGTACTGGCTTTAATTCCAGACGTCATTGTCATCTAATTAGTCCTTTATGTTATAGTTGCCCTTTTGGCACAAAGTAATAGAAACCGTATGATAATACTTAACCCTTATTGTCATATTATCTTGTTTGAAAAATCGATTCTTCCAAAGCGCTCTTAAAATGGTGTCTGCCGCACGATCTCATTAAAACAACAGTTTTTACGAAATTAAATATAAATCAAAACAATTTAGGGCGGTTCCTCAAGGAGCAATTCCCATGCAAATTTAGTTTGGCTTAAGCGCGACGTGCAGGATTGAAATGAAATTTTGCTGATAGAATTAGAGGACCTAAAACGAGGTCTGATCATGCATAGAATTGGAAATAAAATTATGAAAAAGAAAAATCTTAGTCTTGAGAATAGTTTCTATAAAAAGTCTTATGGCTATATATGTTTTCAATTTTGTTATTCTTAGTTGTAAGCACGATCAAACTGATTTGTGTCCTCCAAGTCCAAACGTAGTCGCAAAGTTTCATTGAGACGCCGTTTGTAAATAAAAGCCGAAGTACGTTTGTATGGGAATTGCTGCTTGAGGGAGACTTAAAATTTTATTAGGGTTTAAAGTCTATTTTTCACTTCATTTTTATAAATAAAATTAGTGAAGTCAATGTTAACCTGTTTACCAATAATTGTATAGCGTAGATAATTTGTATGCAGTAAACGGACCTACAACCATTGTAACTACATATACAAGTACTTATCATTGGCGAATCTAGCGTTATTTTAAATAGCGATGGCATAAATCCAAATCCCAATGCATGTCTGCAGTAACCCAACATGCTGAGGTAGGCACAAGACTGGGGTTCTCAAATGGTTTGTCAGGGTTTGTCATCCAAATCAAAGCCTATATTGACATCGCAAAGCGCGATTTGATGAAGGAAAGTTTTATATATTACTAAAATTTCCTTTATCTATTGTAACATATCTTGTATCTACAAATAAAGCTTTTTTCTCTATCTGACGTATTTAAAGAAACAAAGGGCTGTTGTTGCAAGTGTTATACTATTTTGGAATTGGTATAGCACAGGGAAGTTTTAAAAGCATTTGTTCACTACGTTTCAAGTATTTTTTTTCGTGGTAGATGCTCAAAGTCGAGCTATTGTTTTTTTGAGAGAATAAAAATTGACTCTGACAATAAAATTGTCAGTGTTTCACTTTGATCATCAACTAAATAATGTTTGCTACATTATAAGTAAGTATTGACCAAGCCGTTAACGTATTTCTCTTTTAAATAAACGGTTTTTTAGAAGATCCTTGATACAAAAATCATCAAAAAGTGGCATTTTTTTCAAAAATTATTGAAATTGGTCATACTGAATACTCATGACACTTTTCTATGGACATGTTAAGCTTATTTGATGCGCCTTAAGTCCATCTACCTCGATGTCAACGTGACGTCCTATTTTTGGGACACCCTGTATATCAATATTTAAAAATTATATAACTCAAGAACGGCTAGACAAATTTTTATGATTTTTGTGTTTTTGGATTTCTCTGGAATATGATTAGAAGTAATTAAATATGATAGGTATTCAAGAAAGAAAAATATCATTAAAAAACATCAGTCTAGTCACACTATTTTTATTTTTAATGCACTAACCCGTGCTAAGGAACAAATTTAAAAACCTATTTAGAGGCTAAAAATTTCACCCATGCCGGGATTCGAACCTGCAACCTCTGGCTATCCGTACCAGCGCTCTACCAATTGAGCGCTCAATTGGTAGAGCGCTGGTACGGATAGCCAGAGGTTGCAGGTTCGAATCCCGGCATGGGTGAAATTTTTAGCCTCTAAATAGGTTTTTAAATCAGTCTAGTCGTTTATCTATCTTTACGTATATTTTAAACAATGTCGTATTGGTCTACTTATAACACAAGAACGGCTGGACCAATTTTTATGATTTATGGATTTGTCTTCGTCTGGAATATGATTATAAGTATTAAGATATTCTTCATCAATATTAATTATATTCATCAATAAAATATATGCTCATTCATTGACTGTTAGGTGGATGTGTTTTCTATCTATTAGTATGTGAAATATGCCAATGTTACGACTTGAAAATGTTTGTAGGCGATTCCTAATTTTTAAAGAAAATCAATTTACATTCACACTTTTTGAAAATTGTTCATGGAACTGGTCGAAATATTAGGTAGGTACAATATTTTTTGATGCCATATACCTACCAATCCTAATCAATACTTTTTTCCCAGTGGTTAGGTTAGTAACCTTACCTTCATGAACCACAGTATGAAGAGCGTTTACCTAGTTTTTGATGATTGTAAATTAATATGCTTTTGACGAAATTTTATAGGATGCGGCCCTAGGCAAAATCATTGCATCCTCATAAATCTAGTATGTTAAGCTAATATTTTTTTAAGATTTATACGTTTACCTAATATAATTTTTGTACCTGTCTTAAGTTAATTATATTTTATATTATGTTCACTGGGAGGACTTGAAGTGTAGGTGTAGGTACCTATGTTCGCTTACGTGTCTATAGGGCTGTGTGGGCATAAATGTATTTGAAGATCTTGGTACAATAATAACCTTTAAAATTATTATTTAGTTCTAACTGGGTTTAATGACTGAGAGCTTTCGAAAAGACTGAAGAGAATGTTAAGGAAAGCTTCCGTACAAAGCTAAGGGTAAAAAATCTAGTAAATGAAAAATAAAGTACGTTAGTACCTAAATAGTGATAGTAAAATGGAAGCAAGTAAATTATTGCAACCCTAATATTATGTTACATATCTAAGTACCTACTTACCTATTTAATTATTATCTCGTGATTAATTACCAATGATGAATATAACTAAATTAAACCTTAAACCTCAGCTTTAAGTCTATTTTCATTAATCTTAACTCTGCTGCTCGTACTCTAGATACACAAGTTTTAATCGCCAAATTTTGACCAAGAATATTTTATTGTTTCACAGGAAAAAAAGTTTGATGAACTAGGTACTCATGTTCATAACTAAACATAATCGGCACGACCGAAAATCGGGCCTCCGAACACACGCTATTAACATTAGTTTAGCAGATTGTTAAAGTACGAGGAACTGGGGGCTAGTTTCACATCGATGATGTGAGGTTGTGAATCGGTCCTCCATTAGAAGGAGGTATCTGACCAGTAACTTTAGGAAAAGAAGGTAGATAGAATGGCTCAAGGAGTTCGGGTTGTAAGTTTTATAAATTCGAATGTGCCAATTTCTAATGAAAATTACGGTATTATATAATAGGTAGGATGGGTGTACCAGTCCCAAACCAGTTAAGGACAAATTTTGACTTAAAAATGCTCTGAACTGGTATTATGTAGCTTTAACGAAGAAATGTATATTTATAGTTGTTTATTGTTTACTAATGCTGCAATATTGATAGATTATTTGAATTCAAACATTTAAGTTTTTTATATATTTCGTGAACAATACCAAAAACGGGAATGTGCCTGAGTTTGACCAGTGCGCTCCAATAAATGACCACTTTTGCACTAATAGTTGACCACTGAAAACTTTTGAAGAAAAGGTAGCTACTTAGGTAATTAAAAATAAAACACAATTTTGTTAAATAAATCAGTCTCATCATATTGAGGTAGGCGAATGCTACAAAATATTATTATAGGTTTCTAACCATAAAATTATTTAAAAAAATCTTAAAAAGGTAACTCGTTGTTACCAATACAATTAAAAAGCTTTATATCCATGGCAAAAATTTGGCCATCTCTTCAACCTTGTAGAAACCTCTGGTATTTATTGGAACAGGTGCCTCTATAACCTCAACGACGCTGTTACGGTCATACCATATATGTTATCTTCTTTTTCAGGCCATTTGAAAGTGGTTGCAGATGATAGCACCATAGTACTGACTTCAGCGTTCGAACCATCAAGGTTTTTGATTTGCCCAGGGAAATATTCACCCTCATACTTAACAATGACATAAGATCCTACTTCCAAGCTATGTTTAAGGCTTGTAGGTTTTCGGGCATACGAACTCAATGAAATATCATCTTCTGAATCAGACTCCACAAAAACATTTTTCTTAATCCGTTTCCTTTTAGGCTGATCATTTTTTTCCTTAATCTTTAACATTTTCTTCTCTACCTGATCCAATCTTTTTTTTTCTTCCTTCCCATTTTTTTTCTCATTCCAATACTTCATCCACTGAGGCGCTCCAATAGCATCCGGTAATCGTTGCTTTAATGACTTTTTCTTTCCATTAGTTTTTATAGGAGACTCAGTAGGCCACAGAATGGCGTTGGAAAATGCTGGACTTATTGGCATCTTCGACGGGGCAGGTTTAGGGTCCTGTTGTTTTGGGGTAATTTTCGCTTTTGGTGGTGTTGCTTCAAGATGATCCTGTGAGGGTATGATATCTTCCTTTTCTTTTGACTGTTGGTTTGATGGTCCTGGTCCAAAATCAGTTAAAAATATTCCCTCTAATAAATTTGGAGAAATTGGACTTGGTGTTCGTTGCTCTCTTTGACTCGGTGTTTGTTGCTCTCTTGGATCTGCAGGACTGCCGGGAATCTCGATTTCAGGAATGCGCTCATCCTCTTCAGCCTGATTAGGAGATGAAACAGTATTTTCGGTTACTTGAACGATCTTCCTGATTTTACGCCATACGTAGAAAAGTTCTTTAGCTGATTCTTCTCCAGTCCACGGTTCATTAGGATTGACGGCTCGGAACTCTTGAACTCGTCTTCGTGACATAAGAGACTCAAAATACAGTGCGTGTTTACGCTTATTTCAGCTGGTTTATCTATGGCACTGTGTCTGCTTTCATTACTCATGCATTTGGTGTAATCTATAGCGTCAACGTTGAATGGATACAATCTGCATTGGCGAAATCCATTACATATGATTTCAGGAGTTGCAGCTTTCATTGCAATTCTTAGTAATGGAGCAAATTGAGCCCTGGTTACAACTCTGTTTCCAGTCTCGGATTTCCACTTGTGGACAATCTTTTTCCAAGAATGTTTGAGTGGCCTAAAAACTGACACATCGGCAGGCTGTATTATATGAGTCGCATTAGGATGTAGGGCATACAAAATGATTTGATAGTCATTACAAAGTTGACTGACTTCGTAAGTTATATGCGACTTGTGGCCGTCAATTAGAAGAAGAACAGGAAATTTGACTTTATATTTCCGTAATGCTGGTAGTAACGTATTAGCAATGTAGCCATAAAAGACTGGATGTCATCCATCCTTTTGGTGACTTTCCACAGGCCCAGTCTTCTGGTATATTTCGCACTATTTCTAAAGGAATCCTTTCGTATTGGTAAATGATAAGGACGGGCAAGACTTTTCCGGATGCTGAAAAAGTTCCCAATACAGTGATGCTTTCTTTTTCCTTATCTTTAATTTCGTATAAATTGGCCATTCCTTTTGGACCTAGCACCAAACCTGACGATGGACAAATAAGAAAACCAGATTCGTCAGCATTTATAATTCTGTCAGGATCGTCAAGTATATCTTCAGCATGTTCAGTTATAAGAAATTCTCTTAAATCAGAATGCCATTTAGGCTTTTTTCTGTGACTCGGCTTCGCGCCGAGTTTATAGATTCAGCGTGTCGCTGTGCTACCTCTGGATGCCTTTTCAAAAGCTATTGAACCATTTCCGTCCAGGAATTCCACTGTTAAAAGGACTCTTCCGACCGTCCTTTAATATTATTGCGCTAACAGTTTCCAATAAATGTTCCTTTGTTATGGGGATTCCTTTTTTAGCGTTAGCGTTAATCCACCTAGTTAATAGTAACTCTTCTTGTGGTGTCAAGATAGTCGGTGGTCCCATTTTCCGCTGCACAGGATGTCTCATTTTCAGTTTGTTTATAAGTTATAACAGTTGAGTGAGTTTTTGATAATTTCGACATGTTAGCCTTATTTTAGCGCCTTTATTAATTTCGTCAATACACTTCAGCAGATCTTCCTCTGTATATTTAAAAAAAATATTTTTGGAGGTCATCTTCGATCTAAAACAACGAGAAGCAAAGTTAAAACTCTAATCTGGTCATCCACTGAAACACTTTTTTTACTATTGTGTACCAATAACAAACCAGTGGTCAATTACTGGGACACACTGAATAAAACTATTTTAAATGATAGACTATACCTCTAAACTGTCAAACAAAGCATACCTATGAAAAAAAAGAAAACACCATAGACAACCAGTGGCAAACAAGTCGGTCAACAATAGGAACTAGTTTTACTCCCTCTACGAACCCGGTACAAGGTGCGTTCCAGTAGTTAACCACCTTTAGAAATATTTGATAATGTCATTATTTAGGTATTCAAAATAATAGCTCATAGCCCTTCAATATACACAAAAATGTCAAAATAATACAACATGATGACAGTAATTAGGACGTGATAGGTGATTTAAAAAGATTTAACTTACCATGTCGTCGCGCACGTTTAGCTTTCCCAGACTTATACTCTATGGTCTAACTATAATGGCGGTCGGAAGGCAGTGAACGAGCGAGACACTGGTCTGTCAAAAAGAGCAGAGTAGGGATATTTTTCGTTCACTCTCGCAAAATTTATGTTCGCAAGGTTATTAACAGTCTAGGCAACATAAAAAAAATATTGAATTCTTTAAAAGTGTCCGCCATTTCTTATCTTATTCGATTGAACATGTGAGTGGTCAACAGTGTTGCCGCAACCGAAAATGTATTTCGTACGTTACCCAATCTGAAAAAGGACCGTTTTCAAGATTATGGTACGGTTTTCAATGTACTGTATGTATAGTAAAGAAATAAAGTAAAAAAGCAAGATACTAGGTAGGTATTTATAGTTATTATACCTTATTGCTCAAGTTGTTAGGGATAAGTTCATGAAGCTCAACCGCCAACCACCAAACTTAATAATAATTTATTTAATATTTTATCATGCGTTATCTTTATTTTATGTTCAAATCGTAAAAAACAAATCGTAAAATCACGGCAAAATGTTTTCTTTTTATTGATGATGCGCGGAACTCTACGCAAATTATTTAGGTTGCAGTTCATTCAATTATGATTTCATGTTATCCATCTCACTCTGTCTCACTCATCCACTCTACTTGAGCGTAGACAGAGAATAGGTACTGAGTGTTATGTGAGCTATAGCTCGTTTTTTCCTAATTCGGAACGGACCATGCCATGAGTTCGTAAGCGGCATATCAAAAATATTGCTATCTTTGTTCCCCATAACAAATGAATATAATGTTATCCCAGTTTTTGCTTAGCGCTGTCGTAAGGATGCGTTCAAAGAAAACATAATCACTTAGTTGGATGTGTTCACTAATAAAATGTTGATTGGGATGCGTAGACGGAGTGGCGGCTTAGAAAAAGGGACGGTGGTAGCAATGGGACGGTGAAGGGACGGTCGTAGAATAAAAAGGACGGAAAACCGTCCCTTTTAGGACGGTGTGGCAACGCTGGTGGTCAACCACTGGTACCTGGTTTGGGACTGGTACACCCATCCTATGTATATCTTTTGATATCTACAAAAATAAAAAAAACTCCGTATTTGCTGCTTTTTGTGTGTAGTTGTTAACAGTTGAAAAATTTAAATGTTTAATAAAAATGTTGTCTTGCAGAAAGTATACTGTTGTTTGTTTTCATGCATAATTATTACTTAACCTATCCTACCTTTGGCTGCGTCCACTGTTCGCCGCCGACGTCGTCGGTAGTCGGCGCGCGTAACGCACAGCTAATTGCGTAGATCGAGCGCAAAACTGGCAGACTGTGAAAAGGTACTCCATTTAAAGTATATGGAAGTATATAAATACCGATACGCTGCTTCAGCCGGCAATCAGTTTGCCAACTGGGGACGCAGCCTTACATACACTACCAGTGATCTTCAGGCAGACGCATAGACGTCTTGATCCTGAGCTCAAATTGTTTTTAGTAGGATTTGCATCCGATTACAGGATATTAAAGGATAGGGGTTCATATAGGATCACTTACGTTATTGTCCGTACTTCTGCCACATACAATTTTCTCTGAATGTATTACGGTGCGAAGTAACCAAGAAACCCAACGATGAAGGATAGAGTTTTCTGGAAGAAATTGCTATTAGCAATAAGGCCGCCAGATTAAATAATTTATATCTTTTAAAAACCTATTTAGAGGCTAAAAATTTCACCCATGCCGCGATTCGAACCCGCAACCTCTGGCTATCCGTACCAGCGCTCTACCAATTGAGCCAATGGGCGACTCACGGCATCAGTGAAATTTCGAACCTCTTTACACTATTCTCTGTATTACGTACAGTAGGTAGGCAAAGTAGGTAGTCGGGGCTGTAAGTAATGCAATTTGCTTAAGTCAGATGTCGCTGCCTGTACGTAATACAGAGAATAGTGTAAAGAGGTTCGAAATTTCACTGATGCCGTGAGTCGCCCATTGGCTCAATTGGTAGAGCGCTGGCACGGATAGCCAGAGGTTGCGGGTTCGAATCCCGGCATGGGTGAAATTTTTAGCCTCTAAATAGGTTTTTAAATTTGTTCCTTAGCACGGGTTAGTGCATTAAAAATAAAAATAGTGCAATTTATATCTTTGCTACTTTTTATGGCATTTGCTTCGGTCTACAATAGCGAATATTCTTATCGTATAGCGTGATTTGATTACGGATGTATATTTCGTTTCATTCAGTTTTGGTGAGATCTATAAAAATAGATCTCTATACTCTAAGGTTAGAGGAAAAAATACCACCTTCAAAATACCCACTATCCGCCAGAAGAGGCTCGTCATTGCATAGATAGAAAATCTATTTATATACTAGGGATGCGTTGACATACCTACCATCGATATTTCTGTATTGTATAGAGAACCAATAATTATTTTTAAGGGAACTCAAAACGTTGGAGGTGAGAGGCATTTTTTTTGTTTAAGTATCTGAAATTTCATGGACAGTTTAAACAGGAAGGTGATATTATTTACAATTTACAGAAAGTAAATTACGAACCTTAATAATAACTAATAATACCAGACTTTATACGAGTTCATCATGATTAGTTCTGTTCTGAAAGACTAGAGATTAGTTATGTAGGTACTAAGACTTTTTCGATAGATATTTTATATTAAAAAAACTCTAGAATAGTAGATAGTTAACCGAGGGTAGAAGGAATCAATTCCCGAGGTATTTAGACGCCCGAGCGCAGCGAGGGCGGAGTCCTCAGAACAATTCTGAGGCGGAGTCCGAGTAGGAATTGATTCTTTTACCCGTGTTAAACACTACTTTTCATTTCGAATATGAGGAAAATAAAAACTCATTTTTAATACATATTCAAATCTTAGCATAAAAGATAAATACGTTTTTTTTTTAATTCCGTCACAGATACCTACATAATACAACAGATTAGTATCCCATTTTTATTTTTGGGATTAAGGATTTAAATAATTAATAGATAAATAATAAATAGATAATAGTAATTTTAAAAACCTATTTAGAGGTTAAAAATTCCACCCATGCCGGGATTCGAACCCGCGACATCTGGCTATCTGGCATCTGGCACGGATAGCCAGAGGTCGTCGCGGGTTTGAATCCCGGCATGGGTGAATTTTTAGCCTCTAAATAGGTTTTTAAGATTAGTATCCCGCCAATTTATGTCGACTTTTTAATAATATGGAACTCACCGCGTAATTGTTGCGGCTTATTCCGCTCAAAGAAGTTTGCCCCAAGTTCACACTGGCTGTTTAGAAACTCACATTTCCGCAGTATTTTTTTGAATTAGTTTTTTTTACATAAAACTCTTCACAGCTGCCAGTAGTTCTATTTTTAAAGTTTATTCCATGAGGTTTTCCCTCTTTAGAGAGGGAAGCAGCATTTTCCACCCAATAATCAGTTCAAAACAACACTACTTTCCGAGTATAAGAAATGAAAACTATTTTTTGTTAATAAATCGTGTTTTATTAGCTAAAACTTAAAAACCATATTTCTAGTTGTTAGTGATCCATTTATCAGAAGGCGCTCTTGTAAATGGTATACTAAGTAATTCTATGAATTCCTATATGAAATGAAACTCTAGGTGAAGTCGGCCGGCAGCACATCAACCTTTACGTGCGTGCAGTCTACCGGGCACGTTACGGGCTACTGCAACTAAATGTAAAGTTCGATGTCCTGTCGACTATACTAGCTTGCATTATTTATTTATTTATTTAGAGATCTATGGTAAACCAACAGCTATTACAACAACATAGAATCTGATACCTATATAGGGAAACATAAAGTCAATTATAGGTTCACACTATAGCACACAATTTAGAAATAGGATTCTTGTAAGTTTTAATCACTACATAATAAGAAGTCGCTCTACTAAATTAAACAGTTACAGTGCAAGTAAGGATATATCGGTATACAATAGCTTAAATTTCTACTCTATTACTCGTATTTGCTATTTATTGCAATTTGGTACAATACAATAAGAATAAATTAATATTGATGCCAATAATAAAAGATGATGCCAAAAATAAACCAAAAAAAGGTTATGATTTTGGTTACTTCACCCCATAACCTGTGGTAGTAGGTAAGCAGGTTGCTTTTGCTTGTGAACTGACTCACCATATTACTGTCTGTCCACGGTTATCCACCTTTGTCGAAATCAATTTGGTCATTTTTTTTATTTGTAAATCTTTTTAGTATTAATGCTGTATATAGTTAGATAAAATTAATATACATATTTTGTATATTGACAAATAGAATATTTATCACACAATTGAATACAATATAAAATAATAATTTGGTCAGAGTAATGTGCAGGCAACCTACACCTGCACATTACTTACACGTCCACATGCGATGGCAACTAGCATAACTAAATTAGGTATAGAAATATATTTTAGAAGAGACGGTGTAAGTACTTATAGCTAATATATTTGTTAATAAACTAAAAAATATCTTATTAAAAATGCTATTATACAACAAAATAATTTATGGAAAAAGACATGCATTTTGAAAAAAAACCTATTTAGAGGCTAAAAATTCCACCCATGCCGGGGTTCGAACCCGCGACCTCTGGCTATCCGTGCCAGCGCTCTTCCAACTGAGCTAATGGGCGACTCACCGGCATCAGTGAAATTTCGAACCTCTTTACAATACTCTCTGTATTACGTACAGGCAGCGACATCTGGCTGAAGTAATTTGCATCACTTGCAGCGCCGAGTACATACAGGCAGCGGCATTAATCATAAAAAATACTAACACAAAAAGTATTTAGATGAAGCTGGTGTAGGTAAATGAAAATAATTCTATTACTACTGTTACCTACATAGTTATTAGTTAGTCTTTTAGTATTAAATAGGTATAATTAACAGTGTCTGAACTAATTTGTATAAAAAATACATGACATTCTTATTCCATGTTAGTGCATATTATTAAAAATAATTAAGGACATATTTTTCTAATACAACGTAAGCTACTTATTACTACTACTACAACTACATTTGCAGTGCCCTTACAGGGCTCGTGTTGTGGAGCATTATTTGTGTGCAGACCTTGAACTTGAACTACATTAAAGGAGTAAACATTATTGGAACAGCAAAACTCTGTTTGCCTTACAGCAAAAAAAACAATATTCAAACTCAATCTAAACGTATACAACTACAGCTGCTTTTTTATGCACAGAAAAACTTTTTGTTGTGTTCTGTAATTGAAAATGAAAGTTCCAATCTTGATGTCTTTTTTTATTATGTATAACAAGTCATTTCCTCCAGGAAGTTTTACGCTTTTTTGTTAAAGTTTCCTAAGCTGTATTTGCCTTATTAGGTAATTTAAAACTTTGATTCAGCGTCGAAATACAACGGAAGTACCTATACAACTAAAATGAACAAAACAATTTATAACAATTCGTGAAAGAGTCGAACAAACCGCCGGTTTGTGCGATTTTATGTCCGCCCGTAACAATGTGATAAGTATTTTATCTTCTTTTATCTACTCTGATACTATAATACAAAGATTATAAAACTGAAAACAAAACTCTTATGACAAACATTACGCATAGGACAAAAAATAAAAAGTTTTATTACGATACAGGTCTTGTATGGACACCTGTATCCTAATATAACTTTTTAGTCATAATGATACACCTTAGATACAACCTCCAATTGGATCAAGAAGGTTGAACCTAAAAAAAAGGTTTCAATGAACGAGTCCAGGCGACGCAACACGAATGCGCAATCGATGTTTGCGCCTTGGCGCCAACATTTTACATTTAAAAAAACTTTTCAATATTTAAACAAAGTTTGGTTCTGATTAATATTATTAAATACCTACTTAATATTAAACAGAACCAAACTTTTTATGTATTATAGTATGAAAGTAGATAAAGTAGTGTATGACACTGCACTGCACATAACTTGGTCTTATAACACTCGTGTAATACTATAAAAAACTCGCCTTTGGCACTGGGTTGAGTGACGTCGATTTTTACGCTATATGCTACAGCTGTCATACATATTTTGACACTTCGGAAACTTTAAGGCGCTACGCGGTGCTAACTAGTTAGTGGTGCCACCAATTGAATAAAAATCATAATAATATCTTGTTTTACTATAATACATAAGTACTTTTTAAACAGTGAACATCATAAATCTTAACAACTGTAACAACTTTTTCTATAACCTAGTCTAGAACCTAGGATCTACAACCTAGAACTACTCAGTCATCACATCAGTCATCATCAACCCATTATGTTCCCTCCGAGGGGCACGGGTCTCTTCCCTGAGGAAGGTATAGGCCATACTCCACCACGGGGCCCAAGTCCGTATTGGAAAGACTAGTTGCAAGCCACCACCAAGCTGGTCCTACTGTCAGAAGTTTTCAAGCCGCCCTAAGGCCTCTGACTTGGATTAACGACTGCCATCTAACGACTGCCATCTATCGACGGCACTTTTTTTACCTATCCATGCACTGAGCGCGCCCTGTGTTGCTTAACCTTCGCGAATCGCACGTAGCCCCGGCTGCCTGAGTGATCTTAAACGAGAACTACTCGATTTCCGCTAAAATCGGCGGTTTTTGACCTAGTTTGTTTGTCCTACATTCTAGGTACTTTTTAATGGGTTTTAAAATAGTTTTAGAATAGAATTTTTTAAAGATGATGTTCACTTTTCCAAAGATATCCTATTAAACAAGATATAGGTATGTTTTTTTGCATTAGTGGTGCTATTTGGCACCACGTAGCACCTTCAGATATACAACCCAGCACAATGGACCGTTACGTAATAGGGCGGCAGGCGTCTAGTTCGCCCGGGTTGTATGCACTTAATGAACTTTAAATCTGTTTTGAAAAGAATAAATGTGGACTTTCTTCGTTCGTTTCTTCTCCCCATAATCTATTTATTGAGAAACTAACAACTTTGACGTTCATTAAGTTTTCATCAAAACAATTTGGTGTTATAGTGAATAAAATTCTTTTTTTAAAAACCTATTTAGAGGCTAAAAATTTCACCCATGCCGGGATTCGAACCCGCAACCTCTGGCTATCCGTACCAGCGCTCTACCAATTGAGCCAATGGGCGACTCACGGCATCAGTGAAATTTCGAACCTCTTTACAATATTCTCTGTATTACGTACAGGCAGCGACATCTGACTTAAGCAAATTGCATTACTTACAGCCCCGACTACCTACTTTGCAGTTAGGTTTAACATCGGAACGATATCACTGTACCCACATGATTACACTATTTTTATTTTTAATGCACTAACCCGTGCTAAGGAAAAAATTTAAAAACCTATTTAGAGGCTAAAAATTTCACCCATGCCGGGATTCGAACCCGCAACCTCTGGCTATCCGTACCAGCGCTCTACCAATTGAGCCAATGGGCGACTCACGGCATCAGTGAAATTTCGAACCTCTTTACAATATTCTCTGTATTACGTACAGGCAGCGACATCTGACTTAAGCAAATTGCATTACTTACAGCCCCGACTACCTACTTTGCAGTTAGGTTTAACATCGGAACGATATCACTGTACCCACATGATTACACTATTTTTATTTTTAATGCACTAACCCGTGCTAAGGAACAAATTTAAAAACCTATTTAGAGGCTAAAAATTTCACCCATGCCGGGATTCGAACCCGCAACCTCTGGCTATCCGTACCAGCGCTCTACCAATTGAGCCAATGGGCGACTCACGGCATCAGTGAAATTTCGAACCTCTTTACAATATTCTCTGTATTACGTACAGGCAGCGACATCTGACTTAAGCAAATTGCATTACTTACAGCCCCGACTACCTACTTTGCAGTTAGGTTTAACATCGGAACGATATCACTGTACCCACATGATTACACTATTTTTATTTTTAATGCACTAACCCGTGCTAAGGAACAAATTTAAAAACCTATTTAGAGGCTAAAAATTTCACCCATGCCGGGATTCGAACCCGCAACCTCTGGCTATCCGTACCAGCGCTCTACCAATTGAGCCAATGGGTACGGATAGCCAGAGGTTGCGGGTTCGAATCCCGGCATGGGTGAAATTTTTAGCCTCTAAATAGGTTTTTAAATTTGTTCCTTAGCACGGGTTAGTGCATTAAAAATAAAAATAGTGTAATCATGTGGGTACAGTGATATCGTTCCGATGTTAAACCTAACTGCAAAGTAGGTAGTCGGGGCTGTAAGTAATGCAATTTGCTTAAGTCAGATGTCGCTGCCTGTACGTAATACAGAGAATATTGTAAAGAGGTTCGAAATTTCACTGATGCCGTGAGTCGCCCATTGGCTCAATTGGTAGAGCGCTGGTACGGATAGCCAGAGGTTGCGGGTTCGAATCCCGGCATGGGTGAAATTTTTAGCCTCTAAATAGGTTTTTAAATTTGTTCCTTAGCACGGGTTAGTGCATTAAAAATAAAAATAGTGTAATCATGTGGGTACAGTGATATCGTTCCGATGTTAAACCTAACTGCAAAGTAGGTAGTCGGGGCTGTAAGTAATGCAATTTGCTTAAGTCAGATGTCGCTGCCTGTACGTAATACAGAGAATATTGTAAAGAGGTTCGAAATTTCACTGATGCCGTGAGTCGCCCATTGGCTCAATTGGTAGAGCGCTGGTACGGATAGCCAGAGGTTGCGGGTTCGAATCCCGGCATGGGTGAAAAATTTTTAGCCTCTAAATAGGTTTTTAAATTTGTTCCTTAGCACGGGTTAGTGCATTAAAAATAAAAATAGTGTAAAATTCTTTTTACTTTGACTTTGGGGAGGTAGGCGATTCTTAACTACTGGTCAGCTTCTTCATGAATACTCTGCCAGAAAATTAAGGCGTCCTTGTCAAGGTTTTTACCAGTTGTTAATTTTTCGCCGATGTCCGCGTAACTCTCTATAACATTATTGTACTCTGGCCACTGGACCCCAAACGACAGGTCTGGTGTCGGATTCCTGCAAAATAAAAACCGTTGAGTATACATCGATATCATCATCAATCCTTGCATGTCTCCACTGCTGGGACAGGGTCTCTTCCTGAATCGCAGGAAGGTTAGGCCATACGGCCTCTGACATGGCTTACCAACTGTCATTACATGACAGCCGGCACCAACGGCTTAACTACGACACTGCCACAATTTTGCATAGCCTCACGGGCCAATGTTGTACGATTGTATGGGCCGCGTTTGCGTGTAGTTGTCGTCATCACTGGTTTTTAACTAGCTCGACGTACATAGGCTGCTACTTATGTATGCGGAATCTGGGATTCCAATAATTTTAAGCGCAATGTCTGACCTCCATGGTCAAATTCGTTCTTTTTTAAAATACTGGCCGCTAATATTTTTCTTTTATATACGTTATTGTTTTGTTTTTGTTGGGTTTAAAATGTCATATCGCTGAAAAAATGGAACTCACTCGTGAAAATATTCGTGCTATGATTTATTACGATTTTCGACGTGGTTTAACGCAACAACAGTGCGTAGATCAATTAACTTCGACTTTTGGTGGTGAAGCTCCATCAAAAACGACTGTATATCACTGGTTTAGTAAGTTTAATCGCGGGCGCAGTAAGCTCACGGACGAAGTTAAAGAAGGTCGCCCGAAATCTGTGGTTGTGCCACAAAATATTGAAGCTGTGCGAAAACTAATAATGCAAGATCGCCATGTTACGTATCGCGAGATAGAGGCTATTCTGGGCATATGTATGATGAGCATTCATAGGATATTACATGAACATTTGTCTGTAAAAAAAATTTGTTCGCGTTGGATCCCGCACAACTTAACTCAGGATCAAAAAGATGCTCGCGTCGAATGGTGCAAGAAAACCTTAAAAAAAATTCAACGGAGGCGACTCAAAATCTGTTTATAATATCTACACAGGTGACGAATCCTGGATCTACGCGTACGATCCCGAAACTAAACAACAATCAACAGTTTGGGTGTTTCAAAATGAGCCGAACCCTACGAAAGTGGCTCGTGCAAAAAGCACTGTAAAGCAAATGGTGGCCTGCTTTTTTGGTATTAATGGCCATGTGGCTACAATACCACTGGAGAATCGCAGAACGGTTAATTCGGAGTGGTACATAACCATTTGTTTGCCGGAAGTATTTGAAGAATTACGCCAAAACAACCAGCGACGCAAAATCATACTTCACCATGACAATGCCAGCTGTCATACATCTCAGGAAACAACTACATTTTTGGATGATTTTTGGATCAAAAAATAGAATTGATGGGTCATCCACCGTACAGCCCTGATTTGGCTCCCAATGATTTCTATTTACTCCCAAATGTAAAGAATAAATTAGGTGGTCAACGACTTTCGATACGTGAAGATGCCGTAGATGCGTTCAAACAGCACGTTTTGGAGATACCTCAATCAGAGTGGAAAAAGTGTTTTACAAATTGGTTTCATCGAATGCAAAAGTGCATCGATCATAGTGGAGAATACTTTGAAAAACAATAAAAGCATATTTAGCCATATACATTTGTTTATTTTTTCTATTGCGCATACATAAGTAGCAGCCCTCGTATTTGGGACATTTTGTACTCACATTACTGTAAACTAGCATCAATTTACTTACCCATACTTAGCGAAGTTGGCAAACAAATCGCAGGACTGTTTAATCATCTTGTAACTCTTTCCTGTTTTATCAATAGTGATGTTAGCGTGTTTTGGATCGAACAAATATACCAAATCATCCAAATGTGCTGCACCAGTGATGCCGTATTTAGCGCCTTCATTGCCGTAGATGTTTCTTTCCGATTGACACGAAAACCTGTAGAAGTATCGCTTATAGTTTCCCAGTTTGGGAAGTTGCTTAGCATATCTGTGAACGTTGAAGTAGAATGTTACGTCATTGAGGTAATTCAGGAATTCCCTTAGCGTACTCCATGAGATTTGTTTGTTACCAAAGTAATGATGGCGAATTTTGTCACCTAATTTCAGACACTTGTCCGGGGTGCATTTTAGTGACAACTCTCTGGGCAGCAACATTTCAGCGTATTTATCGAACAGTGGAATCAACTTGTCATAATGGTGTAATCCCACTAAAGCTTCATTACTAGTGTAACCAATCAAAATATCGACTTCATTTACTTTTCCTTTTTTCAGGCATTCTTCGGGCTTTTCTGTCAGAAAGTGATCTTTTCCAAAGTTTTTTTCTACCACTGGGGTAAAGGCGTACATCTTGAGAATGTTGTTGGTCACAACTTCTGAAGCGAGAACGGCGGGATTGACATTTACAAGTTTCTCGACTGGTACGCTTTGTAAAAACTCTAAAAGCTCATTAGCATCGTCAGTATGAAACCCAAGTTCTTTCCCAAGGACGAATGCACGTCTCCTTGGTTCATATGGGATAGACCAGTCACACAGAGGGACTCCGCTCATGGGAATTGCTCTGTGGAAGAGGCCCTTCGATAATGGCGACAGTACATGCAAAGCAGTCGATGCACCTCCAGCACTTTCACCGAATACGGTCACATTATTTGGGTCTCCTCCAAAGTAACCGATATTTTTCTTTACCCATTTTAGTGCAGCTACTTGGTCCTTCAGACCTGCATTTCCGGGCACGTCTTCAGTGTCTAGGCATAGAAAGCCAAGAGCTTCTAACCTGTAATTGATGGTCACCAAGACTACTCCATGTTGCACTAAGAAGTCCGGTCCATAGTTGTCAACGTTTCCCGAGCCACTTTTGTAGCCACCTCCGTGGATGAAAACCATCACAGGCAGAAGCTGGTTTGGCTTCAGATCCGCGGTGTACACATTTAGGAATAGACAGTCTTCGTTGCCAGGCAGAAGTTGGTTCAAGAATATGTCGAGTTGCGGGCAAACGGAACCATGTTGTGTCGCTTTTTTTAAGCCCTCCCACGGAAGCGGTGGTTGTGGTGCCTAGGGAGTAAATAATAATGTTAGTTGTTGCTTGGAATTGAGCTCAGAGAATTGAGTGAGAATCGTGTATGTAACTGTGACCTTATGACCTATAATATATTGCATTAATATTACACTTACAGTCCTATCGCATCTAGTAAGAGAGCGTCTTCTTTCGCTCATCATTCTCCATAGCAAACTCCACCGAAGGCAACCGCTAACGTTGGTCATTGACATTCAACAAACAGAATGTAAGTAAATTAATTATGTTCAAATAATTTTCTGATTGTGATCAAGTGATTATGCCCATATTCTCTCGTTGAGACAAGGCCTGTGTCCTACAGTGGGACGTATGTATAGGCTGCATTATTTATATTTGTGATAACTGATAGGTATTTATTTTTATTAGTTTATGTTACTTAGATTTTAGTTTAATTAATAACAAAATTAATTTAGTATTACTTTGTATTGCTTTAAATTAATTTGTATTCATATGCTAAGAAAGCGACTTTGTACAGTTTTTGTCATACGAGTATAATCAATTAATTTCCACAGATAACTGATTGATTTTATACTTAGCATTTTGAGGATCCACTCTCTTGTTATTATCTACGGTGTCCGACGAACTATTAATTTTTAATGAACTCGAGCTGCTACTACTGAAGACTACATTTCATTAGTAGGTACCTACGTACGACCTTTGATGAGGTGTTACTTTTGTGAATAGGTATCAACCACGGATAAGGCACATGAGTTTTTAAGATGAGACATGAAGTTTCTTGACTTGATCCCATCTCCAGGTAACTTGGCGATATTTTATTTGTTTCTTCCTTCTTCCATATTTACGAAAACCGATTTGATGTAGTGTTTTCAACCTCTATACTCGTATAACGAATATGGCTTTCATATATTACTGATTGAGTTCGAAGAGAATAACAGGAAGGTTCTTTTTCTTTCATGTGATTTAAGAATTAAATTAAAAACGCGAGGGGCCGAGCCCAAGCTCGCAAGCCCGTAATAAAAAACGTCAAGAATTAGAGACTTTTATTGAGTTATTCAAAGACTCATCACAAATAACTACTATAAAAAGTAATGGTTCTAACAATAATGCACAAATACCCAACTATTCACGGAATAAATAAAACAGTTTTTTTACCTACCTCCATTCACAATAGACAATATTTGAGTATTCTACAGCGAGTTATGAAAAAGTAGATATAATGGTTAAGTAGGTACCTACCTTAAACCTCAGTTTTCCAACAGGTGGGGCCGCGTAGGGGATGCCCTTAAAGCTGAAGTACGTCCCGTCTCCGGTCACCAGCTCAAGCAGCTCACCCTCCAGCCAACCTTGCTCCACCTCAATCTTCGCCATTTGGACCTTAGACGTTGACCTATCATTAATAAATAATCCAAATGTATTGCGATAATTGTAATTGTAACGTGTATGAAATGGTTTCATGCACATTAACAACGTGTATCATTGTTCGTAGGCATATTATTATAATATAATAATATGCCTACGAATAAAACTCGCAGTCCAAATCTGAATCACAGTAGTTTTATTTATTTCTAATTTATAAATTTTATAACATATAAGTATACATATAAGTATACCCGTATATGAGATACCCGTAAGAGATGCAATTTTGAATAAAAACGGCGTAATCAAATATATAAACGCTGACACATATAAGTATACCCGTATATATTATATAAACGGCGTAATCAAATATATAAACGCTGACACATATAAGTATACCCGTATATATTATATACGGGTATACTTATATGTGTCAGCGTTTATATATTTGATTACGCCGTTTTTATTCAAAATTGCATCTCTTTACAGTATTTCTTTTAAGTAAAGACCCTTAAGTACCTGAGACTTTTAAGTAAAAATTAGTTCAGAAAACTTCCTTAAAAAATGCGTGAACAATTAGGATCGCCGGACTAAAGCGTGGCATATGTAAGTCAAATTGTCATTACTTAATTTTTTTTTCTACTAGCTGTCCCAGCGAACTTCGTACCGCTTTGACATTATTACATTCGATTATTACATTTTTTTTTCTCTCCGTAAGAACCATCGTGCTTCAAGGAATATTTTTAAAAAATAATTAGCAAAATTGGTTCAGCAGCTCTCGAGATTTGCGCTCTCCAACACATTCTGCGATTCATCTTTATATTATAGATATAATGTAAGTAATATAAAGTTTGTTATTTTTTGTAAAAAAACATGTACATACCTACTAAGGTCAGGTGAGGTAAGAGGAACATACTTTATTTTAATTCAGAATTCGTGAGGTCTAGCTAGGAAAGGTAAGGTCTTATTATAACTTTAACAAACACATTACAGGTCTTCGTGTTTTAGCTATTCCTGGTTTAAGTATTATTTTGCTAATTAGAGTACTTGCTATGATAATGCCAAAAACGTGCAGGTTATGCAAACGTTTCTCTTCCCCTGACTTTGGGGTAAGAGGAACAGTCATCATAATTATTATACATTCATGTGTATTTGAATAAATGCAGTTTGAAGTTCTAAGTAAAAAGGTTGCAATCAAATTTAATCTTTCAAGTTATTGAAATAAGGTAAGCATTCGAAAAAATCCCCTAAACTTTTATTTTGGGGTAAGAGAAACATATAATTCAAGTCAGATGTAATAAACCAGTGGCCCAACTATTTTTATAGTTGTACAGCCACTAGTAAGGGCTTGTGGTCCAACAACTTAGTAACAACTTTGGCATTTTTATTTTTTTTCTGTAAAGGACAAAACAAAAGTGATCACACTTTACATAGTTTTGGGAAAATATATGCAACTATTGGTTTGTCAGTGAGTTTTTTTTATTAATTTACCTACAAAGCTTTGTTACCCCTGACACGGGGGAAGTGGAACATATGTTTCTCTTATACCGAAGTATTTGTTCCTCTTTCCCCATTTAAGTTTTTGGCGGCTAGAATTTTTATTGCTATCAAACTAGTATTATTTGCAGTCCTTGGCGTGGAATAACTAATAAAATGTATAACTTACCGTTTCCATATAAGATTTTTGTGAAAAGATTATCCCCAACAACTTTTTTTCAAATGTTTTCCGCTAGACCAAAACACACTGTAACCGCTAACCGCGTAATCACACACTTGAAAACTGAAAAAATATATTTCTTTTTTTTTTCGCGCTGTAATATCGTGGCGACATCTCTTAGCTACCGTCTGCACTATTTCGGTTTGTCTGTTTTATCGACTGAGGAACCATAGAGTAAAACTCTATAGATTATTAGCTATGGTCTTTAGTTCCTCTTTCCCCAGTGTTCCTCTTACCTCACCTGACCTTATGTTCAATTGTTTCATTTAAGAATTACTCTCATTATCAAAGGTTTTTGTCTCTCCTTGAAAAAAACCCCTCTATCAGAACAATGCCACAGACACGCGCCGCGCCGCTCTGGCTGGCTACTACTGGTTCTATCTAATTCCAATTCCAGGTTGTGTCGAAATATTTTTGGAAAGTGCCATTTTTAGAAAACAAAACTAGCGTAGGTACTTATTCGATAGCTTTTTGTTAAGGCATGTTCATTTCGGCTTCCAACTGACCCAAAATGCCTGGTGTATAATCAAGGATACCACTGCATTCAGCACTAGACATTCGGTCATTGGCGCGTAAGAATGTACTTCCACTATCGATTGATAAGCTATGCATGCATGGTCGTAGTCAGGTACGAGCAGGGGGGTGCAACTGCCCACCGCTCGGTCGGAGAGCTCCCGAGCCTAAGCGTGACCCGACCATGCCAAAGGCATCGTGCATCGTGACCGGGTGCCACCATCTTCTGAAGGCTTTTTTCTAGGTTTTGTGGCCCTCACACCCATCCCCGTCCCCATTAAAGATCCTGTTAGGGAAGCTGCTAATTAATTTCAAAATATAAGAATTTTCGAGCGCACTATCGCGCGCCTATATCTTAAAAAAACTTTGTTTTTAAGACGTTTCGGGGAGCTAACTAGCGCCACCAATGGAAAAAATGAAAAAAATCATGTCATGTGATGTGATATGACGATGTGAAGTGATTTAGAGGCTGTAAGCCTTTGAGGCTGTGACTTTCGTTTTATACCATTAAAATAACGTGAATTATAAATTATATGAATTGACAACATTTCAAAATTGTATGGAGCTCTAATTCGAAAACCATTTCGAGATTTGGCTTTGTAAAGCACGTAAACATTTATTTCAGTTTTTTCTGTGGTTGCATTTCCGAGAAAATGGTAAAAACACAAAAATACGCTGATGACGTCACACCATGGCTCTCAGTGAACATGCCTGTGCCACGATAAAAAAAAAGTCAATTTCAAGATCTAACCTAAAAAAATACTTTGTGTGTATTTAGTAATTTTTCGATACGAAATGATGGGCGGCGATGTGTATGACAACTTGGAAACCAATGAAACTGCAGTATTGCTTCGTGAACAGATTGAACAAAATTGAGTAGAGAGAAATAAATTTAACACTACACAAAGTTTGTTCACGTTACGCAAGGCAAGCCACACAACATAGTATAAGGGTTACCATACTTTATACTTACCATTATAAATAACCTTGAAAAAGGAGCTACAAAAGTAACAAACTGGCAGCAAAAACACTCCGAACGCAGATAAAGGCTTTGCCAACACAAAGTGCAGTTAAAAAAGGAACAACTACGTACATAAGGGACGATGAATTGAACTATGCTGATTTACACTATTTTTATTTTTAATGCACTAACCCGTGCTAAGGAACAAATTAAAATTGAACCTGTACGTAATACAGAGAATATTGTAAAGAGGTTCGAAATTTCACTGATGCCGTGAGTCGCCCATTGGCTCAATTGGTAGAGCGCTGGTACGGATAGCCAGAGGTTGCGGGTTCGAATCCCGGCATGGGTGAAAATTTTTAGCCTCTAAATAGGTTTTTAAAATATGCTGATTTAATTGTATAAAAGAAAAACATATTTGCAGATGTTAAAAAAATACAGAAACTGTTTTTTAACATGGCCCTGGCAATACTAAAACGACATTTGTTTGTAACTATGTTTTTTTAGGATATTAAGCAAAGGAAAACCTATTGTGAGCCTCGTTGTTTCGTCACTTCCGGTAAAAATATTTTAAACTTTAAAATTTATAAAATATAAGAAAACGTGCGTGTTTCAGAAAATAAAAAAATATGGGTCGTTTTATTTTGTATCTTGTTTCCTTTAAGACAATAAAATACGTATGTTAAAAAAATGAAATGTTGTCAATTATACTTATAAATTTTGTAAAACGTACATAATATTTTGATTTTTTTTAATTAAAATCAAGCTCTAATTGACGTAATTCAGGAAAAGTAGTTTACAAGATAAACCTACTTACATTATGCTCAAAACCTTTGCAACATAAAAATAAAAAACTAAACTCACAGTCGCGGTGTGTCCCTTTAGCCGCAAAAGGCAGCGAGCTCAGCATTGTGCTGTGGGCATTTACCCAAAGCGCTGATTTTCAGCAAGTGCCCGTTTGTCCCACGAATATGCCAGGGTGCGGTGTACCAGTAAATATAAAATTTAAAAAAAAGATAGATAAATAAATTAATAAATAAAATTACTTAAAATACGAATAAATAAATGCAGATGAAAATTACTTAAAATACAAATAAATAAATACTAATGAAAATAAAATAAATTACCTACATGTATTATGATGCGATCACGTTGTCAGTCACTTATGGCGAGAAGTTGGGATAGAATGGGAAAGTCTCTGCTGATCAAGCAGATATGCCCTGAGCTTGCCCCCAAAAGCAAATCTACTGGGCACTTCACGGACTGGACGAGGAATATCATTCCAACACTGGGCGCCGCATACCTAAAGCTGCCACGGAATGCCATAGTGTGGTGCGCGGGGACAGACTTTAGGCTTTTGGGGACTACACTGCAACCCATTAGTTAGAAGTAGGTAAGCAGCTGAGTTTCGAACGTGGACGACTTGTAAAATATAGTAAGTTATTGTCACAAATGCCCACATCAATCGTAAATAGTTACTGTGTGTTCAACGTTTAGAAAACAAAATTACTTTTGAGCACGTTTACTCACACTTCTTACAAAATATGTACGTTTACCGCTGACCAGCCCTTCTATTACATAACATTCCACTCTATCGAGTGAAGCATTTTAGACAACTACAAAGTGTCAAAAATTGTATGCATTTGACAGCTGGAGTAGCTTCAAAAATAAAAAATCAACGTCACTCAACTCAGTGGATACTTACGTAATAATACCCCTAGCCTTGGTCACGACACATGACGACTGTCCCCCCCCTAAACAAAATCCTGGTTACGCCTATGTACGCATGTGTGTAACTACTTTAATTATCGTATTTATCTTATCGTAGCAAATACCTACATTCATCCAAAGTTCAAAAATATATTGTAGGTACTCATTTGAATTCAAGTACCTACTTTACAACTAAAGGCACCAACCGCAAAGAAGGACACTACAAGATCAGCATAATTATTATTATGTAATACGATGCCGAATCACGTGTTTGTTTTGTAGCGTCCGAATCTTACAAGATGTAGCGAAAAGTCACGTCACCGATTGGTTGTGTAAACTAAGAACGGCGCGCGTAGTTGACAAAGGATTTGATATGGTATATTTTAGTAACATAAGAATAAAATTAAAATACCAGCCAAGTGCGTGTCGTGCAGTGTACGGTTCAGTAGAACGATGGAGTTTTTTCCTGCTTTACAGAACTAAGAACTTCATGAATAATAGATTGCTTAACGAGGGTAGAAAGAACCAAT
Organism: Yponomeuta sedellus; assembly: GCA_934045075.1. Taxonomy (NCBI): domain Eukaryota; kingdom Metazoa; phylum Arthropoda; class Insecta; order Lepidoptera; family Yponomeutidae; genus Yponomeuta; species Yponomeuta sedellus. The sequence goes on along the minus strand of OW203724.1, from coordinate 9,730,266 downwards.
TGACGAGGTATTTAGACGCCCGAAACTATTATCTAATCTGTGCCCGAGCGCAGCGAGGGCGGCTATAGTCCGAGTAGGAATCGATTCTTTTACCCGTGTTAACACTCTACTTTTCATTTCGAATATGAGGAAATAAAAACTCATTTTTAATATTCAAATCTTAGCATAAATAGTATATTTCATTACAAGTGCGGAAAGGCTGTCATTGCAAAGAGTTCCGACAAATGTTCAGACTGTCAACCCGAAGGCGAGGGATGACAGTCGGAACAAGTTGCAATGACGGTTCCGCACGTGTACTGAACGACTGACGACTATTTATATTTTATTTATAATACAGTTGCGAAAAAAATAAGCAATTTAATAAAGAAAAATTATTTGGAAAATGGCGCCAACCGTAAACAAATATAAGCAGAGATTTTTTTTCTTCACCCATTCTAGTAGGCAAAGGGGACTATGCCCATACAGCCAAGACTTCAGTAGAATTTTTTTATTGATATGAAATGAAAATGAAATTTAATGAGATGGAATGAAATGAAACCTAACTTAACTCATTAAATCAAATCTGATATTTAAACAAATTAGTAGCTCATAAAAACTTCTATGATTTTTTTTAGAAAAAACTTTATGGTTGGTTTTTCTTTTTAATAGACATTATTTTGACAGTTGGGAAAGAAAACGCACGAGTGCGGGAAAGGTAAAAGAAAAGCACGTAAGTAAGTGAAAAGCCCACATCCCACACGCTATCATCCCTGCAGTACGCCACTTTTTGAGCAACTGTATTAAAAATATAATTAAGTACCTACCTATTTTTTTGAATTCCGTCACAGATACTATAACAGATTAGTACCCGCCAATTTAAGACGACTTTTTAAATTTTAAATAATAATATGGAACTCACCTCGTAATTGTTGCGGCTTATTCCGCTCAAAGAAGTTTGCGTTAAGTTCATAATGGCTGTTTAGAAACTCACATGGCCGCAGCATTTTTTTTTGAAAGCCTGTTTATTACAAAAACTCTTCACAACTGACAGTAGTCTATTTTTAAAGTTCATTCCCGCCCTTAGGTGGGAAGTAATTTGTATTTTTTACACCGAATTTTTTAAAACCTATTTAAACCTACCTAAGAGCAACATAAAAATAAAAAAATTGTAAACAAAGTTTGACATTCAATTTTCTGTGATCTCTGAGCATTGTGAAATAACAACAACGCAACCATGATTTCATGGAATTTACATCTAAAATATACAAAATTATCATTATTGCATTGTTCGAGAATGAAAAACACGTCAATAAAGACCCCCGGGAAGTTGTGGATTCGTGTACCCAGTGAAATTAACATTCGAAAGACTTGGCTCAAACTTGCCAAAAGAGACCCCGACTCTTTATCAATTGAAACTCGGGTGTATTTATATGAAGATCACTTTGATGTAAGTCCTATAATAATCCACGTCCACTGGCTCTGGCTGAAAGATGTTTGTTTACATACTTTAGATGGTTTCAAGATGGCGGATAGCGTTTTCGCCGTTACGAATTAAACGAGGAAAATTTTTTTTTACTTTGCAAATTTTGCAGCCATCCTGTATACATACTTAGCAAAATCAATATATATTTAATCTTACGTTAAATACTATAGGAAATATTCATTTACATAGGCTGCTACTTATGTATGCGGAATCTGGGATTCCAATAATTTAAAACGCAATGTCTGACCTCCATGGTCAAATTCGTTCTTTTTTTAAATAGGTACCCGCTAATATTTTTCTTTTATATACGTTAGTGTTTTGTTTTTGTTGCTGTCTAAATATCGCTGAAAAAATGGAACTCACTCGTGAAAATATTCGTGCTATGATTTATTACGATTTTCGACGTGGTTTAACGCAACAACAGTGCGTAGATCAATTAACTTCGACTTTTGGTGGTGAAGCTCCATCAAAAACGACTGTGTATCACTGGTTTAGTGAGTTTGATCGCGGGCGCAGTAAGCTCACGGACGAAGTTAAAGAAGGTCGCCCGAAATCGGTGGTTGTGCCACAAAATATTGAAGCTGTGCGAAAACTAATAATGCATGACCGCCATGTTACGTATCGCGAGATAGAGGCTATTCTGGGCATATGTATGACGAGCATTCATAGGATATTACATGAACATGTGTCTGTAAAAAAAATTTGTTCGCGTTGGATCCCGCACAACTTAACTCAGGATCAAAAAGATGCTCGCGTCGAATGGTGCAAGAAAACCTTAAAAAAAATTCAACGGAGGCGACTCAAAATCTGTTTATATTATCTACACAGGTGACGAATCCTGGATCTACGCGTATGATCCCGAAACTAAACAACAATCAACAGTTTGGGTGTTTCAAAATGAGCAGAACCCTACGAAAGTGGCTCGTGCAAACAGCACTGTAAAGCAAATGGTGGCCTGCTTTTTTGGTACAATACCACAGAGAATCGCAGAACGGTTAATTCAGAGTGGTACAGGACCATTTGTTTGCCGGAAGTATTTGAAGAAATACGCCAAAACAACCAGCGACGCAGAATCATACTTCACCATGACAATGCCAGCTGTCATACATCTCAGGAAACAACTACATTTTTGGATGGTCAAAAAATAGAATTGACGGGTCATCCACCGTACAGCCCTGATTTGGCTCCCAATGATTTCTATTTATTCCCAAATGTAAAGAATAAATTAGGTGGTCAACGATTTTCGACCCGTGAAGATGCCGTAGATGCGTTCAAACAGCACGTTTTGGAGATACCTCAATCAGAGTGGAAAAAGTGTTTTACAAATTGGTTTCATCGAATGCAAAATTGCATCGATCATAGTGGAGAATACTTTGAAAAACAATAAAAGCATATATAGCCATATACATTTTTTTATTTTTTTTTATTCCGCATACATAAGTAGCAGCCCTCGTATCGCGTAATTTGATACGTGTCAAATAGCGGATTTCGGACGTTACGAAAAATATGCCCATGTGTATTTAGATGTTGCAGGAACAAGTATAAAAAATAATTAACCGAAGAAAGCAGTTTTCATCAAAAGTTCTGCAACTCTCTTGACAAAACCATAGTTACGAAATAATTATAATTTTTCTCATTTCACCAGGATGGCTTAATAGCCATTTTATAGATTATAAAAACAGAAGTACCTAAAAATCACTTACCTCCATCGTACCAGTGACGATATTATATTTGTTACGACAATATTATTTAGCGTGTTTATAATTAATTTTTTATGGTTTACGGCAAATATATGCAGTATATCTGAAAATACCATACTGACGTTTACCGATCATATTTATTGAAAAAAAAAAATATCGAAAGAAAAATTAAATCATGTTGAAGAGAAAAGTCTCAGTCTTATTTCTTTGTGAAGCCTTCACGGTAATGCCATTATGTATTGATATTTGCTCTTAATTTTATGGGTGAGATCAGTCAGACAAAGATAGTCTATGCATATCACAGAACAATTAAACCAATAGAAGAAACGATGATCACGTGACAGCGTTTTTGTTAAATCGATACCTTGAAAAAGAGTCAAATTATATGATGGTATTATATATAACCAACAAAAGTGGCAGCACTTGGAACGTTTTCAGATTTAGTCGGGATATGGCAAGTGTAAGTAAGATCTGTGAAGTCGTCGGTCGGATTATTGTGAAATATGAAATAATAAAAACATTTTGGTGCAAACAATTTATCCTGGGATATTGTACAATAAATCCACAATGAGGTGAATAGTGCGTTATGGCTGCAGGTCACGTAAGAAACAAAGAAACCGCAGGTGATAATGTGAACTTCCATCGGTGAGTACATAAAACCTATGTTTTCCCGTGTAAAAGAACCATGGGATGTAATAGCATGTTAAAAATAAACTTCCCGATGGCTCATTAACCGAAATTACCGTAAAATTTAACATATCATAACATTTACATAGGTAGGTACAGGCACATACATTGCTCTGGCCCCACACTAGGATACCCTGTGTCGTGGGAACCAGAAACAAAGACATCACAAACGTGTAAACATCCAAGACCTGGGGGTTTTTTTTTCCCAGCCGGGGATCAAACCCGGGACCTCTTGCATGGTAGGCAGATGCGCTACCGCTGCGCCACAGAGGCCGTCATTGTTGCTTCTAGAATGCTCCAACGCACTAAAATTGTGAAAATAAACAAATCCATTGTTTGGTTACACTAGTGATGTTAACAGCAAGCGTAGTCGATAAAAGTTTATCACAGTAGCAGTACTGCAATGCATGTTTTTCGCAGTTATAATTTTTTTGTTCAAGTTTTCCCAAAACTGAGCGTGCATATAGCACAAAATGTCACGAAAAACGCAGAAGTAGCACTAAAACTACTGGAAACTGTGTACAATGCATTTTAGACCCTGATGTATTGGACGAAGATAATTATTGCGAACACGCGTTAAGAATAATGCGGTGCCCACCTTAGATTTACCAGTAAAAATGGAATTAGTAACTTAAACATTTGTTCCACAATATTTATCGCTACCTTTTCATATACTCTTATCAAATGTTTTTACAAAATAGGATGCTCACCAGGAGTTTATTTTGTAATCGAGCATTAAGAGAATAACTACGAAAGTTCACAACATAAATATTTTTCCTTTACCATACTTCTTTAGTAAAGTTTACTAAGTTACACAGTGGCGGTGTTGGAGCGACTAGCATGCTTACTGAAAAATGCATTCCAAACTAGAATAATTTACCAGATGAAACGAGAGTGTTTAAAAGTAGAAAATGTAAGCAGCTCTCTTTTGTAGGTATGCCTTTCTTAAAAGTTTCTCTTTTTTTTTTCAGGATGATCCAGTGCTGAACGTGGGAAGTGAGCAAAATGTCTCTTGTCTACCTATGCCACGGTCGTATTCTTCTTTCTGTGTCACATTTACTGCAGGCTGACGTAGTTGATGATTCTCAAAGTCATTCGTTCGAAAATTCTGTCGTTGATGACCAACCCTATCTTTTGTCTTAAATCTGTCGACGAAACGTATTGAAATATCAGAATTCATCACATGAAAAATCAAATTACAGCATTCATCGAAAAATTTTGTCACATTATTGACAAAAAAATTTACAACAATAGTTTTTAGAGCACAATAGAAGAACTGAATTATTGCTTGCAATATAATATTATGATAATGAAATACGTTTTGCTGGTAAGTTTTAGGGAGAGATTGCGGTCGAAGATGGATTTACCTAAATCAAATAGCAATACTTTCTTTTCAATACACAATTTTTCTTTTCAAATTTAATTGCAAGATAAATATACAGTATCAAATTATCAATTTCTGTATAAACTTATCATACAGGGTGTTATTACCTCGATCTGTATTTGTGCCAAATGTTAGCAAAAACGTGACGTCATTATAATTCGTCGTCTTGCATATTTTCTGAAGCCCGTCAGAAAGAAATCCGAGACGACGTTATTATGTTGACGTTGTCGAATATAATTGTAAATTAACTATTTGGTATAAAAGTGTTGCTCTTTTAATTATTGTTACTCATGTCAATAAAACATGATTTAATATATTATATTCTTTTTAATGCACTAACCCGTGCTAAGGACAATTTTAAAAACCTATTTAGAGGCTGAAAATTCCACCCATGCCGGGACTAGGGTTGCAAAATTACGTAATTTTACCGAAAAAGCTGGTAAAATACGGATATTTTACGGTAATTTATATATATTACGGTAAAATTACCGGCTACGTATGTATGCTGAAAAGTATGGCGGGGGGTGAGACGAGCATGAAAGTGTCTGAAATAAGTGTTTTAGCCAATATTAATGTGTAATAATGGTGGATTATTAACCACCTTATAGCAATAGAACAAAACAGTGCAACATTACTTTTCATATTCTCTCAAGAAATCCGTGTGAAGTCTCAATAAAGTCCCACATCTTTATTGAACTAAATATCACATACATTCGACATTTATCATCACATCACTCATTCATTACCTCCCATTTTAGTGATGATCGGTCGCAGTGAGTGACTGCCTCCATCTGTTGCGCGGACTCGGAACTTTCATAAATTGCAGCCGCGCGGTCGCAATAGTATTCTTAGTGAGTTAAATCATATTTTAGCCAATTTTACCGTAATTTATCGTAAAATATAATATTTTACGTAAAATATGGTAAATTACCAAATTTTACGAAAGTAATATTACCGCTTTACATCCCTAGCCGGGACTCGAACCCGCGACCTCTGGCTAACCGTGCACTCACCCAACCGAGCCAATGGGCGACTACCAGCATCAGTGAAATTACGAACCTCTTTACAATAACTACTCTGTATTACGTACAGGCAGCGACATCTGGCTGAAGTAATTTGCATCACTTACAGCCCCAAGTACCTGCTTTGCAGTTAGGTTTAACATCGGAATGATTTCGCTGTACCCACATGATTATATTCTTTTTAATGCACTTACCCGTGCTGAAGACAATTTTAAAAACCTATTTAGAGACTAAAAATAATAATTTTATTAATACTTATATAATACAATTTATTATAATTACACGATTTAATTCAAGGTGTCTTAATTTTTTCAACGTTTCTATCGATATCGATGGAGAGGCAGACTAATCCTTAGTAGTTAGTTTTACAGAAGGGCCTGTACGCACCTTGAAATTGATGCACTGATAAACGTAATGTCATCTCTTTTTTTCTTATGGAAGGTTGGTTAGCGAAAGCAGGGCAGCTTTACTGTCGAGGGTTTTGCTAAGTTACCTGCTACCCCTCGATGCATAAAAAGAATTTTTAGTTGTTGTTCTGAGGTGTAATTTTGGATGTCTATAAAATCAAAAGTACTAGGTATTTTTGAATACAACAAAAACTAGTGTATTTGTATAGGTACATACAGGCTTTACTGAGACAAGCATTTCAAGCGATTTGGCATACCTAGTAACATTCTTCATTGTCTGTCTCGTATCATTGAAGTCTTCGCCTGCTTCTCGGCCTTCAAACTCATACTCGACCTGCAATTGCATATTTCGCTGCCTTTGCAATAATGTTTTTTACTACCTTTACTAGTTATTTTATCATATATTACTTTTTATTTTACAATTTTCTACGATACCTTCGTTTACGGTTCCAACATGTACTTTTATTGTTACCTAGTGTGATTTTTCTTGTATCAAAATTAAGATTTAAAGAAAGTCTCGTAATGAAGAGTCGATGTTTTGGGGTACAACACTTGTTTCTATCCTGAACCATCATGAACAATAAAGCAGCCAAAGTTTCTCAAACTTCTAGAACTGGTTCTACTTACCCCGTTTCAGTGTAAAAGTAGTCTCTGGCATCTGATGTCCAAGACTATTAGGATCCCTTGTTGACTATGGAACCCTAGAAATCGACGAAAACATTTCCTCACATGTGGCGCGGAAATGTGTACATAATTAAAAACAAGACTCGTAGGTAATTAAAACGATACCTTTTCAATAGAGAATTTTCTTGGATTCATTTTATGGCTAGCTCTTACCGTTTCAGAGATATACGAAAAAAGCTTTGGACTCTGACAAAAAACAATGTACACGTGGGATCAGTGAGAACTTTTGATAAAGCATGTAATTTGTAATAATGTATTTAGGGTTATACAAAAATCCATCCAGAAATAAATGCAAACGTGATATTTTGTCTACACTAAATTAGAGGGAGGCATTTATTTGTTTTCCAATCCAGGCGGCTGATACCCACGCTTCAACACTGGTTAGATTATGTTAGGTTGCTTGTGAGCTCACGTGGCGGACAGAGCAGAGCACCATATTAATTACAGGTACTTTTATAGGTCTTTTCCAATCCAGGCGGCTGACACCCACGCTTCAACACTGGTTAGATTATGTTAGGTTTCTTGTGAGCTCACGTGGCGTAGAGAGCAGAGCACCCTATTAATTACCTAGGTACTTTTATATACTTCTATCGAAATCAATATGGTCAGAGGTATGTTACTTACATTGAGGATGTAAAAAATGATTGAAAAATCAAAACATAGAAATAATAGATCATAAAAATAGACATCCCGATCAAAACTTTTGTCGCACAATACATAAAATAATCAGTGTTACCAACAGCGAAGCGTTTTATCAGTGTTGCCAGATACGAAACCTGAAAATGCGGTTTCGCCTGTACTTTAAAAAAGCAGATTTTCAGAAAAAAAAAGCGGTTTTTTTAATCATTTTATAATATTATACAATACCGATTGTTTTATGTCCGTTTATAGGTTTTATATGTTTATTCACACTAGGATATCATAATTTATAAATAAGACTGAATATGCACAGATAACCAAGTCAAAATTTTGCGCGCGCCTCTTGCTTTGCTGTTGTGAATGGACTAGAGTACCACTATAATATGTGGCCTGCTGCATAGACTACACGCACGCCCGCATGAACGCACAGTGCACTGTCTATATGCATCACAGATTATTGCAGCAAACGGAAACCGACTTGTTGAAAGTTGAATGAACATGACATTGAACCAATTTCGAAAAAAGCGGAAAGCGGATCCACTATCAGAAAAGCGGAAAAAAAGCGGAAATGCGGTGCATCTGGCAACACTGCGTTTTATCGAGATGCGCCTAATAGTGCTAACAGACGATCGAATGTGGCGCGGGCAAACCACGAACGCGATGCGGTGACAGACCAAATTCATGTGTCATAATGACTCATAACTAGTCATAACATAAATTAAATAAATGTGTCGCATGGTACAAAGTATTATTATTATTTGGGTATCATTTAAGCTATCACCAATTTAATTAGTTTTGTGTTTCCTAATTAATAGGGTTTGTCCTCAAAATAGTAGATCTGTCACCAAAATGTAGTCACCAAACAATGCAAAATAGTTTCACAATAAATCACCTAAAATCCTGAGATATAAGGTCTAGTACCAAATAAATGTTTTTGTATGTATTATAATAGGTGTGTCCTAATAAGTATTTAAGCAAACTAATTTAAAGAGATCACCAATAAATCATATCATGTTACTAGAAAATTGCATTAAGTGCAAATAAAAAATTAGGGTTGTCATCATCCCTGGTAGTATAAATTATATTTAAATAAAAATTTTAGCAGAGTAGTAAATAAAACAATTAAAGTCATAATAATCAATATTTATTGTTTAAAATAATTACCACTGAACAATCAGCGCTGGTTTAAAATAGCTGGCTTATGGCTAGCAGAATAGTAGATAAAACACTTAATTAAAGTTAAAATAATCAATATTTATTGTTAAAAAACAATAATCACTGAATAATCAGCGCTGGTTTGGATTTCGAAGGGCGCCCCCTTTTTCTTTTCTGGCCGATAAGCACATTTTTTGCTTCTGGTGAGGGGTTGGCCAGCTTTAAGCGTATGGCTAATCCGATAATATGTTTGCACATATATTTCTTGTAAAACGCAGGGCAGTTGCATTTCCCATGCATCCAATCAATATTGTGCGGTAGATCCACTCTCCATTTGCTGAACCATTGGACTTTGTATTCATCAAAATCAGTCCATGTATTTTCAAAGTTTTGTATTTTGTTTGCCTTACCAGCCGGTACTTCGTAGTGTTTAAAAGCATCGTCACTATACGTCAGTATTACTTCTTTAGGCAACTTAGCCCATTGGTAGGCTTCTGTCCAGTCTTTCAGAGTCATAGTTGGTAATCTCGCAAATACTTCATCGACAGCTAACGACCATCCATTTACAAACTCTGAAGCAACTGTCAAAAAACGAGACAGTGGCAAACGTTCACGGAGCGTGTATTCATCTTTGATTACTCGGTTATGTGATTCTAGTGCATTATTAGTCGCTGGTGAACCCATGTGAGCCCCCAAATACCAGTTACGGTTTTGTATGAGCCATTGCTCCTTAAAATACTGGATGAAAGTTGTCTCATCCTCCCATTTCTTCAAGAATGCTTGTGAAGCTAACTCGAACGTTTCTGAATCAGTCACTGCTTCACCAAATACCTCTATAAATGCATTTTGTATTGCTTTCGCTGCGTCACATACTAGAACTTCTGGTTTGAAGGTTTGTGAGTACAAGTTAAAGATATTAGTCTTGATGGCATCGAACAACATCTTAAAGTCTTCTTTTTCCTCATTAGTGGCAACCCCAAGCCCGAATGGATGAAATCGTTTATTTTTGTCTGTACTTCCAACGACAAGAACGGGGAATCCTTGCCACACCAACTTGTAGGTATGTAGCATCAGCATGAATAACTTTTACGTCACGTGCTTTTTGCAGCAAAAATTTTGTTGATAGTACAAATCTAAAGCGTGGTGAACTAGTTTCTTCAATCACTTCATACCGAATAACATAAACTTCATGTTCGTTGTCAGGAATTGGTGAATGAGACTAGGCTGATCGTGGGCTGTCCGTATTTACAACGGCGTCTGTCAATTGAATACGTCCTTACTTGGGACATTTTTGGCACTTTAATACCATCAATTTTAGTCAAATTTGCAAGTATGGCTTTTGGTTTGAAATGTAAGTCGTATAATTTGTTTATTTGTTCCTTTACTCTGTCACTAAGCCCATAACAAGCGAGCGTTTTTGAATCATGGTCATGATCAGAATCTGTCCGAAACAACAATACTTCATCCGAGAATGAGTACATGAGTAAATACAACTGAACCGAACACTGTGGTCCCTTCCGCACCACTTTATTACATCTAAAGTACTTTTTTCTCCCTTCCTCTACATCATGCGTTCGTAGAAAAGACCAAATTTTTTCAGCCTTTATATACTCCTCAGCACTGTGTTTGTCTTCAAATTTTTTAACGAAAATCCAATCCTTGCTTTGCGACCGTTTCTTCTTTGGTATGGTGCCTTCATCAGTGTCAGTACCTTCCTCATTTTCCTCATCAGACTCCAATATCGGCACTTTCTCCACGAATGATTGCTCGACAAACGACGATAAACTTTTTAAATGACTTGCATTACCTTTACCACTACTTGATGCCATAATAAAAAATAAACATTTAAGAAATTAACTAAAACAACAAATTATCCACAACGATAATAAAATGCACCTACAACAATGAATGTGAAATCGCGAATGAAGTAAACTTGCATCTCTCTCGCACGCCGCCCGCGTCGCGCATCGTGTGATCGAACCTAGTTACCTACTACCCATCGTTGAGGCCGGATTGGTCAATTTTTAAAGCGCGCCAATATGTCTCCGCCCCTTTGATCATTTTTTCATTAAAATTATAAATTGATGTATTAAATTGGTAACGAATACTATTAATTTAATATCTGAACGAAATAAAATGTTACTACTGTATTGGTGACAAAATATCAAATAAAAAGGAGTCGCAGTCAGGGATCGATAAGCGATTTATTTGGTGACAAATCTACCATTCTGAGCACAGAGCTATTATGTAACAAAACTGTTATTATAAGAACGAAGTTTATATTCATGTAATGCAATATAATTTTATTGGTTATCGATCTCTTATTTTACACATATATTAACATTAATTTGATAATTCATACCTGGGAACAATTTTTGTTTATCTGAGAACGAAAATATTTCGTGGCGATAGATCTATTTATTAGGTGATACAACTTGATGGCAAATATACATTTTGGTGATAGAAAATATAGTTCCCTTATTATTTACGGTTCGCTGTGGTAAGTATTGTAATATTGAAGGTAATGTACGGCTTACCAAGATCCAACAAATTGAACGATTCGGTAGTCATTCATAATAATATACGAAAATCTTCAACATCGAGTTCTTTACTAACGACTAAACCAAGAAACGGTTCGGTACGCCAGCCACAGGAGCGAATCGGGTCGATATCGCAGAAGTTTGATCTGCACCGCATCGAACCGACCGAACTGTAAATAATGTTTGGTGTAGCATGCGAGAAAAGATCGAATATGGTCCGACACCTCACCGCACCAATGCGTATAAGTAACAACTTAAGCGCACCTCGGAAATGTCGGGATGGTGGATTTAAAAAATGTATTCATTTTATTGATGTCTCCATGCCAAATTAATATTTTAAATTATTTATTTGGACTAGACGGAAATCGTCACTTTTTTTTCTCATTGATATACGGTGGCCGAAACTCTATTGGTAGCACCGACACTGTTGGTAACGCAGCAAGCAACAGTGTTGCCAACGTGGGCGATTTTTCGCCATTTAGGCTACTCGGATAGAAAATCGGCGACGAAAAAATGTGAACGGCGACCGGTCGCCTTTTAGGCTATCTCGAGGGCAAGTCTGAGATAGCCTAAAAAAAGAAAAAGGTAGTGTCGAAACGTCGAAATTATTAATGCGGCCAGTACACAATGGCCCATGCTGGCCCACTGCTTGCCATTGCCATTGTGTACATGGGGGAGTGGTGGCGCGCAATTGGACAGCTGTCGGTTTTTTGGGCACACTTAAAATGAATCGTGGCGTAGCATGGCCCATCCCTGTTTACACAGTGGCCCATCGTTTAGTCAATTGACCTTCAAGTTTTTTGATTTATATCAATCTGAGCCCGTAATTTTGCGCCTTTTGCGCCATTTTTTTCTAATAACTTTGTTGTTGTACATACTTCTGTAATACTTGTAAGTAAATAAATAAATAGCTGCGGCCGCAATTACTTCCATGTCCATCGCAAGTTGTTTGCCAGACAGCAATGAGCCACGCGCCATTGTGTAAACAGCAAGTGATCGTGGCCTACAGTTGGCAATGGCGAGCAGTGGGCTAGCATGGGCCATTGTGTACTGCGGGCTTAAAGCTAGTAGATTCTTTGCTGTTGCTAATAGGAGATGAAGCAGTATCTGTTGTGTAAATTATTTTTATTTTAGATTATGTAAATAGTAATTTGCTTTAAAGATATACAGTGTTTAAGTCTACAGTCTTTAAGAATAGTATATTTTAAAGCAAATTACTATGTTTTAAATTGTACATAACAATAACAACTTTTTTTTTAAAGTAAATAGTAAATAATTTTTCAAAACTACATTTTTATTTTATTTTTAACGTTTTGAGTTTAGGCTACTTGTTTAGGCTACCTCGGCAAAAAATGGGCTACTTTAGGCTACTTAAGCTTTGAAAAACGGCGATATCATGCTGTGAGTCGTTGGCAACACTGGCAAGCAACACTTATAGTAGTCCACAGAATTAACCAGTCGTACAGAAGCTACACTCTCTTTAATTCTTTTTTAAATTGTGCAAATGTTAGACTAGCTCTGTCTAATCTCGCCGATGAAGTGAAAAGCCTTTGCCCATTATTTCACATGTTATTATAATGTCGCCGCCAACTGGTGAAACTAGCCGTCTATCTAACCGCCTAGGACGTTTATTAGGCGACGACGGCATGCAATTCAAAAGCTAAAGGTCATTCAGCCTTGTGATTAAACGGAACGTTCACTAAACTCAAGAAATCCTTGATTAAACCTGACTAAAGGTGGCCAGCCATGTGGTTAGTACCAGAAGGTTCGTCTGCTGTCTGTAGTCGATTCTTTCTCTGCTTTGTACTCGGAATAAATTATAAGCGGCAAGAACGTCTTACATTTTTGTTTATAAACTACATACTAGACATGTGTAAGTACTGCGTGTTATGCAGTACGCGTTATATAGCACGACCGCGTACTGGATCAGTACCCAGTACGCGGCAAAATTTAGCATGACCTATGGCATGATCAGTACGTCGCGGCCGGTCGACCGCGGCAAATCGTTGCTATGTATTTGCACATGCATGGCACAAAGCGCGCGGCAATCGGCGAGCGTACCTTATTGCTTTGTTAATAGGATACTTTTTTGCACAAATTATTATACACAAGTGTCCGTCGGTCGGACACCCGAACATCGTTTTGAACTCAATACGTTCTTGATAAGGCCTACATTTCTTTGACACCGCCTCGTATTTTATATTAATGTATAATACGTGATACGCTACAAGACGGGCTACGTCATGTAGGCATAATGACAATGACTCTAAACATGGCCCTCGTGAGTTATAGTTATAACGCGACATCTCAGGTAGGCCATGTTCCGCGTACTGCGTACTGCCATAATGCCATATGGCGCGGTACGAAATGCCATGCCATGTGGCATGTTCTCATAGGGTACCTACTGTTTTGCGCATGTCAACTACATACATAAGATTGAATTTCATAACAGTATATTTACCATTGCATTAAAGACCTAACGTTGTACAAACGTCAAAATAGTCAAAACAAATAATATATTTACTGCGCTGAAACCAGTTCTAACGTTGTTTCCAACGTTGACCTCACACAAAGTTCAGTTGCATTTTGCGACGACGTGACATAATCAGCTGTTACTGCTGTTACATTGAGCCTTTTATTAGATAGAAGGCTAACTTTCGATCAGCTAAGTCACTAAACGTTTTAGATGATGCTTTATTATAATAATTATACGAGCTAAACACATTACCCTCCTTTTGGGCTTCGCCGCAGTCGGGTAAAAAGGTTAGCCTTGTAATTGGATGCCGCCGCGCCGCCCCATGAACGGCCTAAGGGCTCGTGCAGACGAACGGCACGTGCCAACTGCAAGCGTCGACGGATGGCGTTAACGTGTCGGCGGCAGCCGTCGACGTTTGTCTACGCTTGCAGTTGTGGCGTGCCACGACCGCCATTTCGTCAGTCCACTGCAAATAGTCCAAGAGTGCGCAAGCGTCGCGACTCGCGACTATAGTAAATTAAGTGACTATAGTAACAAAACAATAAAAAACAGGGCATGGGCGGCTGTGTGTGAGGAAGTTGTAAGTGAAAGTGAATGAAAAACTCATATCCGTTTCTTCTCAAATGTGGATAGAGTATAAAAAAGGTCCATCTTGTTCTCTGTACATCAATATTTCTTCAGCCCATAGTAAACGTGTCCATCTTCTTCGCTTTTGTCAGCGACGGCGAAGTAAAAGCAATAAAAAAGTTTCTTCATCAGAAACCATTTTGCAACTGGCTCCCTGTCTGTAATAGTGACGTAGCACGCAACAACTGCAAGCGTAAAAACCCGTCGACTGCTGCCGCCAACACCTTGACGGCTGCCGCCGACGCGCTAACGATGCCGTCGAATGCCGTTGACGCCATCCGTCGACGCTTGCAGTTGGCACGTGCCGTTCGTCTGCATGAGCCCTAAGCAGTTAATTCAACCACATAGCGGCGACATATGCACGCACGCCGGTTTCGGGTACTTTTTATCTTCCCCTTTGCTAATACATCCCTTATTTGGTCGATATATGTCCGCCTGGGACGTCCTTGTCCATAATATTTAAGAAATTTGTGATGTTTGTATTTAAGTCTAGAAAGTATTTCTCGTCACTCGCTTTTATTTGTAGATAGGTCAATATTCCTCTTCAAATAGACGCTTGTGTCTATTGGAAGAAGTGGCGAAAATAAGGACTAGGCTGTGGACCTATACCCTCTTCTTATAATCTATTTAAGTGGTATTTCCTAAAACCACCACCTAAGTGCCTAAACTACAAAAATATGTAGGTACCTGCCCTTTCAAGCATTTCTGACTGAGCATGTTTGTAAATCGGTCGGTGGTTGTGTGCTACCCTTACTACTAATGAGGGATTTTTCTGACAGCTATTAAAAAAAAAAATAGTTCTAAAAGCTACGATGAGATGGCGCTGAATCGCAAGGGTTTACCTTTTTTTGTTTGTTATTGCTTGCCACAGGTAAAAACTTTATTGCTGTTTTGCGATTTTCATCGACTGGAAGGAATCTAATCTGTGATCAACTGATCAACGTCAACTGATCAACCATGATTTTAACACGAAAATCAAATAACAATAGTGCAAGAGCAAAAAAAAAGAAGGAGGAAAATTCTACGTGATCTGTGGACTGTGGACCACAGAATAAACTAGAAAGTGGCTTATCCTATTAAAAAAACAAAAACCCTTACTTGAAAACGCCATCTACTGACAAATTAGGAACTACTTTTCTTAGCTGTCAGAAAAATCCCTCATTGAAGCAATCAAAGATACTAAAAATATACACTAGCTACAAAATGCAATATTTATTCGCTAAAATTGTAGTCTAAACCACCACAACTAGTGGAAAATCCACAGAGCTGGCAACACTGAACACGAGCGTGTAAGCCGTGGGTTTGGGCGTGATGGGTAAACTGCACGCTTGCATAGGTATTGGGTAGTTACCTACGCCACGAGTCCCTTTGACCTGACCACCTTGAACTCGCGTCCAAAATCCCGCGCCAAGGCGAGCAGCACTCGCGAGTCGCGAGCGTCCACGAGAGCCGACATTATAAGCGGTACCTACGAATGTACGATTTATTTACATGCTCGTGTTTGTGCTATCTCGTGTAGGTTCGCGTTAGCTCTAACGAGCATGTAAAGCAGGCGCCCAGGCCTAAGGTTTTTGTAGCCTAAGCTACAAAAACCCGGCTTGCCTTAGCAAAAAAAACACCTCAAGAAAATTGCTCCGTTGCTTTTTAGACATAAACTCTTTGTTGTATTCTGTAATGGAAAATGTTAGTACCACCACAGGTATTGAAACATTGGCATAATATTCATTTGAGACTTTAATATTAAGCGTCCCTCTACTCTAGTCCCTCCGGGAACCCTACGCTGCGCGGGGCCCGACACGCACTTGGCCGGTTTTATTTTAAGTAGAAACCGGTACCATTTTGGGCAAGGTCACATTTTAAAAACCTATTTAGAGGCTAAAAATTGTCCTTAGCACGGATTAGTGCATTAAAAATAAAAATAGTATTATGGTCACATTGTTTCTAAATGGCTAAATGAATATGCTTAACTTTTAAATGTAGCGTTAATTGCGTATGCTAGCTGAAAATATATCTTATCCTCACCTTACGTATGATGTTGATGACAATGCAGCGTGCACAATGTCAGCCAATTTTAAGATAAAGCGTTCAATTAAAATTTACTTTGCGGCTGGTCACTAGATAGCAGACCAGAGCGCGCCGACGCTAGGACCAATGTGTGTGATGTAGTTTTGAATAATTATGATGAATCAGTGATGCCATTATCATGTTAGAATTAGATATGGCACCAGAGTGAAGTATACAAATAGGTATGGTATCTTAGAATAAAAATGGTACGGGTTGTAAGTCCCGTACTTACGGATCTGCTTAGAAAATACTCATATTAAACTTCATAAGTTTTCGGATTTTTGAGGAGATTTTTAATCATATCGTAGTTGTAGCTGTAGGAATCGAATTTTAAGTAAGGACCTTGAAATACCGTGATGCAGGTTAGGATCGGCACGAGAATACTGTGTACGGCGTAAACAATCGGAAAACCGTTTTGTCATGCATCACGGCCATTTGACGCCCACTGCGACGTAGGCCTCCCTTATCGTACCGTCTGCATCCAGCGACTTACTGCCACTAACCGATCCCCGATCGGCGATCGGGATTGTCAGTATTGACAAAATGAAACATAAAAACTCCCAAGTAAAAACGTTCCAATTTTAAATACTTACCTACATATTTTATTTTTCATACAATGTTGAAACTTGACGTACTACGTATACGTACCTACGGACATACTACGACGTATGTCTGTATGATAAACATGAAGATTAAGGTTTTGGAAAAAGTATAAACTATCGAAAGGAATAATGAAAAAAAAGGTTTTCAGAATGCCACACTTTGTATTACTATGTTTCAAGAACTTGTGGTTCTCAGTTCGTCAGGATATTTTTTTTGTATGTTCGACAGAATTTTTTAAAACCTCTTTGAAATAGTACATTACACAACTAGGGTGGTAATACAAAGAAAGGCCGAGATAGCAGAAGTTTGCGGCCCGAGCTGCAAGCGAGGGACGTAAATATACGATCGAGAGCTTTCTTTATTATTAGGTACCTCCCGTGTTGTGTACATCTTTTTATGTCTACACTTGGCCAGAATGCGGCTTTTTCCGTACGCGCAGCGTGCGGAAAAGCCACTTTATAGCCAGGTGTGGCATAAAATTCTTTTTCATCCCACCATCTCGGAAAGAGTATTTTTAATCTTCAATATCTGAGTGGAAAAGCCGTTTTTATTCTCTAGAGGATAAAGTAAATTGAATTTAGAACATCGTGTGCACTAAGTTTGTGAATTAAAAAAGTGTACCTATCTTGTGATTGTAAACGTTTTTTTTTGCATTTAGTCATTTCCTCGCTGAGGTGGAATGAAAAGTTACATTTTGCACTCGAGTGCAAAGATTTTTCACCTCGTGCTCTTTTGATTCCCTCGCTAACGCTCAGGATTCTAATTTTGAATCACGAGCGCAGCGACGTGATTCAATTTTAGAATCCTTCGCTTGCTCGGTCATCAAAATTGAACACGCGGTTAAAAAGCAACTTTGCACTCTTGTATAACAAATAACTATTTCATTTCTTATACTCGGAAAGTAGTGTTGTTCTGATCTGATTATTGGGTGGAAAATGCTGCTTCCGTAGGGAGGGAAAACGTCATACAAATTACTTTCCACCCAAGGGCCGGAATGAACTTTAAAAATAGAACTACTATCATTTGTGAAGAGTTCTATGTAGTAAATAAGCTTTTTTAAAAAAAACTAATTAAAAAAAAATGCTGCGGCCATGTGAGTTTCTAAACAGCCAGTGTGAACTTAGCTCAAAGTACTTTAAGTGGAATAAGCCGCAACAATTACGCGGCGAGTTCCATATTTAAAATTTAAAAAGTCAACTTAAATTGGCGGGTACTAATCTTATATAGTATCTGTGATGGAATTCAAAAAAATAGGTAATAATATTTTATGCTAAGATTTGAATATTAAAAATGAGTTTTTATTTTCCTCATATTCGAAATGAAAAGTAGAGTTTTTAACACGGGTAAAAGAATCAATTCTTACTCGGACTATAGCCGCCCGAGCGCAGCGAAGTGTATCATACAGTCTAATCATGAATTGATTCTTTCCACCCCCGGTTAACAATCTACTATTGTTAGGGCCTCCACTAAAAGACTATTCTTACCTACAAATCTACTCTTCTATATTCGTATCAGTGACTTTATAATTATGTACCTTAAGTATGGTACAACTAGCGAGATCTCTATTACATTGTGCCCTATTACAAACAATAACGCGGCATCCTATTACAATCAATAACGCGGCGTCGTGCAATGCAATGAAATCGCCGCGTCAAGACATAATACCTAGTATATTTTTTCTAAATTTAAAAACTGACATCACAAAAACCTGACATTGCTAGAATCCTGGGAGAATGCTATAATAGTACATTACACAACTAGGGTGGTAATGCAAAGAAAGGCCGAGATCGCAGAAGTTTGCGGCCCGAGCTGCAAGCGAGGGACGTAAATATGCGATCGAGAGCTTTCTTTATTACCTCCCGTGTTGTGTACATCTTTTTATGTCTACACTTGGCTAGAAAGCGGCTTTTTCCGTACGCGCAGCGTGCGGTAAAAGCCACTTTATTGCCAGGTGTGGCATAAAACTCTTTTTTAATACAGTTGCTCAAAAAGTGGCGTATTACAGGGACGTATAGCGTGCGGGAAGTGGGCTATTACACACACGTGCTTTTTTTTTACCTTTCCCGCACTCGTGCGTTTTCTTTCCCAAGTGTCAAAATAATGTCTATTAAAAGAAAAACCAACCATGAAGTTTTTACTAAAAAAAATCAAAGAAGTTTTTATGAGCTACCACTAATTTGTTTCAATATCAGATTTAATGATTTGATTGAATGAGTTAAGTTAGGTTTCATTTCATTTCATCTCATTAAATTTAATTTTCATTTCATATCAATAAAAAAATTCTACTGAAGACTTGGCTGTGTGGGCATAGTTCCCTTTGCCTACTAGAATGGGTGAAGAAAAAAATCTCTGCTTATATTTTTTTACGGTTGGTTTTTTTGCGCCATTTTCCAAATAATTTTTCTTTATTAAATTGCTTATTTTTTTCACAACTGTATTAAAAATAGTCGTTCAGTACACGTGCGGAACCATCATTGCAACTGTTCCGACTGTCAACCCTCGCCTTAGGCTGCGCCTCGCTCGGCTCGGGTAGACATTTGTCGGAACTCTTTGCAAGGACAGCCTTTCCGCACTTATAATGAATTATACCGCACTGCTATTACAATAGTGTCGTAACTCAAAATATGTCGAATTCAATATTAAATCATCAAAATATGCATATTTTTTTCGTCTATCCACCAATTAGACCGTGGTAAAAATAGTGCAAGAAATGATTCCGAGATGGCGTTGTAAGTCACTATAGATGGCTGACCGGTAGTAATAGCGGCACCCCCAATACCGCGCCATTTTTGTGTCGGTTCGACCGTTAGACCAAACTAAGTCAAATTGTTGCGGT
The DNA here is from genome assembly GCA_934045075.1 of Yponomeuta sedellus. Lineage (NCBI taxonomy): Eukaryota > Metazoa > Arthropoda > Insecta > Lepidoptera > Yponomeutidae > Yponomeuta > Yponomeuta sedellus. The sequence continues at coordinate 9,709,980 of OW203724.1, read as the reverse complement.
ATAGGTGACTCAGGTATGTGAGTTTTGTTTTTGCTATTTAGAGTTAACACATTATAGGTGACTTAATTGTTGAAGAAAGTAGAAACACGTACGCGTTATTTTTAGCCTTCATTATAGTTGATTCATACTTTCGTAAGTTCAAATAACAATTTAAAGTTAGAACGTTCTTGTTGGTTTATTTAATAATTTTAGACATAATACACTATAGGTGGTTCAAAACTTTTATTACATTTTTTGGTTTATAATCTTAAAATTATAGGCGTTTCATGTTTATAGTTTACTTAGTTGGATAGCATAGTTAATTAAATTTACAGTAGCAGCTCAATAATCATTAATTTTTCGTGTAAATAGTCTTTTTTTTAGTTCATACACTACAGATCATTTTTAAGTTTTGCTTAATTTCTATTCAGAAAAATAATCGTTTTAGATTAATCATGCAGCGTGATCGATTATTGGTTTTGATGGCGAAGAAGTCTGCGTCTGTTGTGCAGCCTGATAAGGAGAATGAGATGGCGAGCGAAGAGGAACTTTTATCTTCAACATGTTCTTCTTCTGAACCACCAACCTCAAAATTGGTTAGTACTGGACATGAAAACTGAAGCAGTTTACAAGTAGCGGAACTACCAATGGAAACGACTGAATTGCAATATTTATCGCCTTCGATACTAAATTCAGTACTACAAGAAGTCGACATCAACTTTGCACCGACTGCCTGCGGTAATGCTGCTTCAGCAAACGAGAAAAACCAACCTCGATATTTTAATTCACCTGCATTCCGGTAAGAGTGATTGCGATAATTCCGATTGCGATCCAAATTTTACACCATCTTTACTAGATGGTGTAAAATTTGTTGATGTTGTAAAATTGAAACATCTAGTAAAGTCCCAACGTCCCTTCAGCTAGAAGCTTGAGCAGCTCGAGTAGCTCCAGCAACTCCAGCAGCTCCTCCTCGAGTTTCAGTTCTTCGAGTAGTGCGGACCACGATGCCGTAAGTCAAGACCAAAGACCACTCTGCTAGTGGTTCAGCAGTTCAAGAGGTTCCCGAGCTTCTTGGGGATCGTGTCTTTGTTTAGATATTTGTTTAGACATGTTTAGATTCCGCCTTTTTATGAAGACTGCATTTTGTAAGGATGTACATTTATTTGTTAACTTAAGCTTAAGAACAATGTATGATCCGTCCTAAGGCTAATGTGATTTAAGTGTAGTTCAAAACGACAGATATTTTTGTTACCTGTTTTTATATAAGCTGAGATTTTTCGTGTTTTTTAATAAACACAATATGGATACATAGTGTGTGTTTAATATTTCGTTTTATTTTATAACTACCTGAATAAAGTGGTCATTTAAATTATGTTTATGAAAGCAAATAAAGTTGAGAAAATGACGCAACTAAAAGTTAATTTTTAGAATTTAAGTCTAACTAATCATCAAAACTTGCAGTAACAAAAATTTTTTTTTCAATAAGTACTTAATTAAAAATGATTCAGCGTTTTATCGTACTTTTTTAGAACAATAGTGTGTTAACTCAAAAATCCACAATCTATCATTAACGGTAACTTATTTTAATTATTTTTAAGTATGAATGTGCTTTGGATCAAATAAGAAAAGATAGAGTACTTTAAATTTTGTTAAGGCTAAACTAGGAAGCCTGTAATCGGTTTTTTGCTATTTCTGAAAAACTACACTTTTTGAGTTACGACATTATTGTAATAGCAGTGCGATTGTAACTTTGATTTAGATTTGACAGATTCGAGAATGCAGTCGACTACTATTAGAGGACTTAAAACAAACAGTAATGGGTCCCGACTGCAACATTTTATATAAAGTTATAACTGCAACAGTTTGAGCAAATAATGCTTGTAAAGTTATATCATTTGGTCCCTCAAGTAAAGCAGCATGATCTCTTCTGAATCGAGGTTAGCATTTTAAAATAGAATTATCTTGTTTTTTTCCCTTTCAGTTGATCTTCACTGCAGTCGGGTTCTTTTATTTTTTTAAATATTTTTTTTATTTTTCACCTTTTAATGAATCAGTTAAATGATAAAATTTAAAGGTCCACCTGTACTGCTAACATCCTTTAAATCGTAATATTATTTTCTTTCCTAAATGAATTTTAGTTTATTGCTTTATTTTCTTTTGCTCGACAAAGGACATGTCTCGGCAAATCATAAATGTTTTTATTGATATAGTCATAGGTACCACCTGCTTGCATTCAAAATTTATGACGTATGATATTTTTTAGCTAGTTAATCAATATGGTCCAATGGTGTTAAACGATCTAGATTCTAGAAAATTCGCAAAGAGACTGATAAAAGGAAACGACAGATTTTTTTCTTATCCCTACATAAATTGTCTTTTTTTTATATAGTCTATAAACGCTTTACTGCACCTAGTTATTGTTAACGATTGTAGGTGGGGACTGGAATAGCCTCAAATTATGTCCTCGACCTGAACGGCGCTCAGCTTTCGGCATCTCCAGAGTAGAATTCTTCGTTGCATTGCTGGGCCCAGTTTTCGGTCTCACTTAGAATAATATTCATTACTTAGAATAATGACTTGTAAATGGGAACATAAATGGTCTAAGCCTTCGGCCGCGGCCTGTACAAAGGCGCGACAGGTTTCCTCGTGCAAGTGTCGTGACGGCCTTCGGCCGCGGTAGTTATTTATAGGTTGGGTATTTTGCGTTAGAAAATGAATAGTCTCGGCCTTCGGAACCAATCTAAACGGAGCTGGGCCTTCGGCCTCGCTCGCAGTGTTCCACGCACCTGCGTCATGAGGCTCGGCCTTTGGCCTCGCGTAGTTAATTAACTACGTAGTTAATTAATTAATTAGCCCAAGCGTTATAGCCTTAAGCTAATTAGCTTAAGGCTATAACGCTTGGGCGTAGGAATAACGATAATCACGGCCTTCGGCCGCGGCCTCTTTGGTACTCGGCCTTCAGCCTCACCACGACAGGGTTCCTCGTGCCTGCGTCATGGAGCTCGGCCTTCGGCCTCGCTAGGTACTGGGTCTTTTCCATGGGAACATGAATAGTCTCTACCTCAACCAAACTCGCGCTGGCAGTGTTTCTCGTACTCGTTTACCGGGGCTCAGCTATCAGTCTCGGAAACGGAAATCACTTAATTTTTTTTTTATAATTTTTTGTTTCAACTTTGAGTCTAGCTTGTCGCTGACTATGATCACACAGGGTAAAAGGAGTTACTGCTACACTTTATATATTTAGTTTAGTTAGTTTTGTTCTAAGTTTCTATAAGAAATTAATATCAAAGTTTAAGAATTTCATAAATTAATGAGATAAACGAATGGCCTAGAAGGAACTAAACAAGGCATTATTTCTATTATTTCTTTCAGCACTTATACCGTTTCTATAAACGGTTTGTTTACATAATATAGAACATAGCTGAAGTTATGTAAATACATGTACCAGAATAAATATATGGCAGCGCCATCTAGTGGCTAGTGGCTAAACTTTAATTACTTAGAATTAAATATTTTTTTTTTGTTCCGTTTGTTCTCTATTAATGCTGATTTTATGTAACCTATGACATCCACAAAATTATGTTTTAAATAATTCGCACGTGTTAGGCGTAGTTCAACAAAAGTATAATTTTTAAATGTTAATGAATGATCTAGAAGGAACAAACCACTTTATAGGCATTACTTCTTTCCGTATTTGTACTGATTCTATAAACTGTTTGTTTACATGTAGACCAAAGCCGAAATTATGTGTACACATGTATTAGAATAAATCAAATATGGTAGCGCCATGTAGTGGCTAAAAGTGGTACTTTAATTGCTTACAAGTGAGTTTTGTTTTTGTTGCGTTGGTTTCTATTAATGCTGATTTTATGTAACCTACGACATCCGCAAAATTCTGTTTTAAATACTTCACACCTCTTTTAGGCGTAGTTCAACAAAATTATGATTCGAATTCAATGAACTAAATATAACAGCGCCATCTAGTGGCTCCTAGCTGTACTTTAACGAAGCTTATTAACGTTTTTAATTTTTCGTCACGGTCCTGATCATAATTCTGATTTTATATAGCCTATGACACCCGCGCAAGGATGCCGAATCGAATGACACCTTATTTAACGAAATCTGATTAGGCAACATAGAATCGGACATACTTACATACGAACTAAACACATTACCCTCCTTTTGGGCTTCGCCACAGTCGTGTAAAAATTCCTCTTCCTCATAAAGATTACGGACTCGTGGTCCCGACCCATTCTGTCCCACTGTACTGGTCCGTTGGTGTACACGCTCGTGGTCCCATTACTTATTTCCACTGATAGCTACAACTGCATCATGGGGTCATGGTCCCATTAAATAGATGTAAGGAAGAATTATTATATTACATTTTTCATAGATTTTGTGACAGATATCAACCGTGCACCCTGAGACCACGCGCCATACTCTATATCTGTGACTGGTAGTCCCACCTAGCAGTGGGAACACGAGTCAATGTTTTTAAGATTAGTGGGGCCGCGAGCAATAGTGGGACAAAGACAGTGGGACCACGAGTCTGCGAGTCATGCATCCTCATGACAAGTTCCTCAACAACCCTAGTACCTATAGATAAAGTATTAATTGCAATAGACTGCAGTGGAGATTTTACAAGGAAAAAACGTTACCACAGATTAAATAAATGCCTCTGAGGGGTGCTTTAGAGGACTCGTGCTTTGATAAATTAAACAAGGTTGGTTTTAAAAATAATCAGGAAGCTCTTTAATATGGCACTAACTTACATACATATTTGCCTACGCTATTGTTAGTTATATTCAAAGGCATCGCTGCTGGCAGCATTGCATCAACAATACAGCCTCCTATTTATGTTCCGGGTGTCGTTCAGTAGACACACGAGTAGGTAATTACGAGTATGTACCAATATAATTTTTTTTTTTGAAAACCCACCATTTGTCCGAATAAAACGGTCATTTGTTATTTATATTATGGTTCAAGCAAAACCGATCACAAAAACGGAAATACATAGTAAAATAAATTGCCACCGCTCTGGAAAGAATGCTTTCTAATGGTGAGACATTAAACTCGATTTACTCGTTACCTGTATCGTACATATTTTTGTATGTTATGTGCAAAATGTAATTTTTTTAACATCATGTAGTACGTTGTGTCACCGCTAGATAGCATGACACTCAGCTGTGGTGGGGACATACAAAGGGTTGATATCATAATAATATAATTATGATATAAAGTCCGACACAGCACAGTAACTATTACTATGAAACTCAGCCGGTATCTAGCACTTTTAAAAGTAGAGTTGTTATTTAAAACTGTTCGCGAATGATAAACTCCTTACTTCCGAAGTTATTGCGTAGTATATGAGGACGTAGTAAACGTTAAAACAAAGTTATTTAGATTTTATAATACAAAATTAATGCCGACAGTTCAAGGGCAGTGCCATACTATGCGCACAAAATAACGTAATAGCTTGTCTTAGATGGTTTCAAAAGGGCAGTTAATAAACAAAATATTAAGTAATTATCTACGCCTATGTGAAACAAAACTTGAGTAACAATCACATTAGATAGGTACCGAATTTAAGCTACCTATGTTCTGATTGACTCTGCCGAGTATTCCCGTAATCCCTGATTTTTGGGTCCTCTGACGGAGGCCAACGGAAATATAAAATGTTCTAAAAATCAACCTGTTTGTCTCCCGATGGTATTTCTCGGCCGAGGTCGAATCCTTCCAGCGCAGCGGTACTATACCAATGATTCAAATTGGACGAGTCACGTCTCTCATACGATGATTTACTGAACTACATAATTATTATAGTACAAATAAGTGTCCGAAATAACGCGTCAGACCATAAGAGCCTATTAATATAATGAGCGATTTTCTGCTAGGCTACCAAAATCCACTTTGGAGGCTATTAAAGTATATTAGAGATGCAATTTATAGGACTCAAAGTTGGCTCTAACTTGAGATGTACATTACTACAAAAAAGTAGATATTTTAAACAGCAGTTACAAACTACAAATTTAAGTAAAATATCAAGCCTGCTACACAAAAAAAAAGTCCGTAATCAGTAACCCATGTCCATACTCCAACTGAGTGTTAAGGTATTGCTCAACAATTTAAAAGTTCATATTGATTTATAGAGGTAAGAATATCTGGTCTAAGACTATCATAAAATACAATAACTATTAAAAAAACTAAAGAAGAATACAAAAACTAGGGCACTAAAAAGGCTCTTAAAACTCTCTAAGATCTTACCAATATTAATAAACTTAAAAGACTACATATGTATGTATTAGTGTTATTAAAGTCTTAAAACTTTTCAGCGAGAGTTTAAATCTGTGGTTATACTATATTTCTCTTTACCACAGACTATTCAAAGTGCCTCTGAGGAATGTTTTAAGGAATCATACTTTTATAAATAACACTGTATAAAAACCAAAACATTTGAGTACATCAATTACACAAACCACCAGTCTCTCATACATTAATAATATGTTATAGTATAACTGTTATCACTTGTTGGCTGTTTTTTGATAAATTTGGTCAAATGACACCTTTCATTGTAAATTTAGTTACCATTTATAGTAACAATATTAAGACACAAAAAAAAATGTGATGTCAATTAGTGAAAAACGTAAAAATTTCGAATGTATCACAAGCCGAGACCAAAAGACTAATCAAATCATTGAAAGATATTACTTACTGTAGGAATGTCCCAAACTAGAAATATATGAAGAAACCAATTTTGAGAATCGCTAACTAAATCTTCACTAATGTCTAGGTACACTTATTTGAGAATTGCTAACTAAAACTTCAATAAAGTGGTCTAGTCTAGATATACTTATGATAAACTGCAAAAGTAATGTAAAATCTTTCATATCACAAATTGTAGGGCACATAACCAATGAATCATGTAATTTGTAGCTGGATGAGTATTTCTCATTAATGGCAACATAATTTATGCAGAAACACTGCTGAAAAGTCTGAAAGTACCTCTAAGCTAACTTCAAACTCAAACTTATATAGGTACAGTACTACACATCATAAAAGTCCCTTCGGGAATCTATGTTCGCGCAGACAAGGAAGAAGTAACGAAAGTACCCGAAGCTATAAGTACATTCAACATGATCTGTAACCGATACGGTTAAGGTGCAGAATTGATTGCCGCAGTAGCGCTACCTGCATCGATGACATTGAATCAACCAATAGCAACAAAGGCTGCCATAAAATGAAACTATTTGATTGGTAGATCAACTTGCCGCACATCTAAAATTTGGTCATCTGCACAGGTACATCCGCGAGACTTATTTTTTGTGTAGCACTGTACATCTAGACAACTTTAAATCTGCACATGCAGATAACTTTAAATTTTTTATAGGGATAAGAGTTTCTATACTAACACTACCTTACAAAGAACTTATTGAGACAAAGTCAAATTAAGAGATTGCTCATGCAATAATAGCTAATGTATGGCGCTTCCTACAACTAGTTGACATTATAAAAAAATAGTATTGGGACGGGTCTATCACCTTGGTGCATAAACATAAGCAAACTTTTTAACATCTATCCACTGTGATATGTTGTAAATGCACCCTGATTTTACACTTAATAGTTTACTGACAATATAATTGCTGATAAAAGCTAGCACCCATTAGCTTTAAAATACACTATTATGGGTTATATTACTTGTTTTTTACTTTATGTACATTATAGCATGTATTACTTGTTAACAAAGAAATAAATTCTTTGGAACTCTTATTAGATTCCATTAAGACCTGGATTGCCAGCTAAAATTTTGACAAAGGCAAATTCTATTTTCATTTAAGAAACCTGTGTTTGTGAATGTGTAATAAGTCTTGTGAAGGGAAATGTTACGTCTGAAGCCAGTGGAACATGAGGCTTTGCACTGTCTGGTAGTCCAGCTCAGCATTTGGGGAGCTCAGAAATTCCTTCAGACTGATAGAGACATTTCCGTTTACCACAGCTTCTTTCAGTTCTGCTGCAGAATGGGCAGAGTTGTCATCAGATGGGCAATCCGGAGATCCTTGTCCGTTTTCTCGCCATTTATCGTCGTAGTTCAAGTCGCACAAGGTCGGTGGGTCGTCACAATCACTGAAGTCATCATCAAACAGCATGGTATGCGATTTCGATCTCATGTTGTCACAATCAGTGGAGTCTCTGCTGCCCCCTTCGTTTTGTCTCCGCGCGTTTTTGAGCGCCCTATAGCGACGCGACCTCTCTCGTTGAAGGCGTCTCTTCCGCTCGTCAGCTTTTTCGAGTTCCTCGGAAGTCTTTTTCAAATTTTTACCGAAGAAATACCTCATGAAAGATTCATCACAGTTCCTCTTGGATAGATAGCTCGCCATCAACTTGTAATAGTATTGGTTGTCCATTTTAGTGATATGAGTTACAGGATATGAACAATATTATTCAATTTAATAAAAAACATCAAGATATTCGATTCGAGTACATACGTAATTGCGAAATAAAACAAAAAATAACAAGAAAACAAGAACGCAACATTCGCTCGTCGCTCGTGACGTCACTGATCACAGAGTATCTGATAGGCGTGATCGTTGCAAAGACGAACCGTTTTATAAGACCGTTTTGTGTTCCGCGACGATAGGACCGTTTTACGTTTCATTCTAAAGCAGTGCCAGCGACTCTAAAGCAGTGCCAGCGTTTGTTCGTCGCGAGACCAGTCCTTAGATTGTTTGACGCGGATATGTCCTTTAGTGCTATATTAATAGAGCCTAGAACGTAATGAGATCATTGCGACGTCGTCGTCGGCTCCTTGCTCGATCCGTTCGTTTTGGTCTGTGATACAATAATCTTTATGTCTATGAGTATACAGTCGAATATCGTGTAAAACAACTTATTTTTTCCGATGTTTCGTGATTTCGTCTCGTTCGCACTCGTCTGACCGTCCTCTGCGCCTTGCTCGTTCGCATACAATGAAACCAGTTGCGAACGAGGACCGTTTCGAGGACCTGTTTTCGTTTCAGAAAAAACGGTTGCGTTTCGTCGTCGAAAAATCGGACAACGACCCACTCCTAGTATCTGACATACAGACAGTGATATTGTTGCCAGTCTGTGCTCGTCATCGGTGGCACAAATTACTTCAAATTAGACAATCGGTGGTTTGCTTGAAAAGGTACATACGGTTTTTAATTTTTAACATAATTTTCATGTCGAGACATTTTACCTAAACTATCCATCTTCGGAGATGGAATTTCATAGTTAATACTACATGCCAAAACTTTAAAGTTTAAGTAACCCGACAAAACCGGCGAAGTGCGAGTCGGGCTAAAACAGCACTGTAGGGTGCGGTAGTAGAACTAACTGCGTCTATACCCGAGCCAAATTCGATAACGAATGGCGATAAACAAACCGTTGCTGGGCAACGACTTGTTTACACCTAAAACGCAGATGTTAACAACCTTTTCTAGAAATCATTTTCATACAAATGATAATCGTTCCTCCTACTAATGTAAAATGATTATTTATGTTTATATGTTTATGATTTTATAGTGAAAGGCTTAACCGATTTGAATATGACATATGACAACACTGAAATATGACACACAGAGATTTAACAAACATCTACGTGAGCCATGCCGCATGATTTTCCTAATAGAATTAAGCGCGCTTAAGCAAAAAACATACAAAGACGACGGGAAAGCAGTAGGCGCTGCGGCGCAAGCCCGCGGGAATCCCCCGCAGCCAGTGTCGGCACCCGCCCCACCTATCTCGGCGCGGGCGAACCGCGCGGCGCGCTCGCCATTAGTGTGAGACGAGCAACCGACGACGCGAGCTCCGTCTCTGCTCACCATGATTAAGCTCTGCGAATCGGAGCGAATCCTGATCGGACTTTTCCGATATAACAACACCCGTAAGTAAATCCGGACTAAAAGTCTACAATGTGTTGTGCTTACGAAAGTTTTAGTTCAAAAACTCTTCCATTAGACCAAAAAATATTTTAGTTTATTTTTTGAGGACCTAAAAGCAACATAAAAATATATTTTAAAACTTTATTTTCATAAGCAGCCAAAAACGCGGTCAACCATTTTTGTCTATGGTTTGAAGTCCAAAAAATTGTAAACAAAGTTTGACATTCAATTTTCTGTAAGTGATCTCTGAGCATAGTGAAATAATGTGAGTACTGGCCACAGCACTGTCGACGGTTCTCCGTTTAAATTTGATATGACATGATACTTCATGTATTTTCATATTGTCAATGCAATTCGGTTTGTTAAAAGATTAGCAATAAAATGTGTATTTTATGTTCGCCATGTCTTTTCACGTAAAATAAACCCCAACAAATGGTAGCAGAGCGTGGTTATACAACTATCTATTAAATAAAAGGTAAAAATATGGCATCGACGAGTTACCGAACTTTAGAACCTTTGACCAAGTCAAATTATGATACTTGGTGCCTACAGGCGCAAGCCGTCCTAATAAAAAACGACTATTGGGATATCGTAAGCGGCGAGAAGATATTGTCATCAACTGCGGATGCGGCGGCAAAATCTGCGTTCGAAAAGGAAGACCTTAAGGCAAGAGCTGAAATTTTACTTTTGCTGTCACCTTCCGAACTCAAACAAATAAAAACATGCACGTCATCGAAATCTGTATGGGACAAACTTAAAGCTACGTACCAAAGCACCGGGCCCGCACGTAAGGCAACCTTATTAAAACAGCTAGTTCTCAAACGTATGACAGCTGATGAAGACATCCGTGACCACCTAAATAACTTCATGGATGTGGTCGATAAACTCGCCGACATGGACATCAAAATACCACAAGAATTGCTCAGCATAATGCTGCTGTACAGTTTGCCAACATCATTCGAAAACTTCCGAATAGCCATCGAGTCCAGAGACACATTGCCTAATCCTGACGACCTGAAAGTGAAAATACTCAAAGAACACCAGGCCAGGAGCGGTAACGAAGCACCTGAAAGTAGTGAAGCATACCATTTCAAGAAAAACAAGTCGAAGTTGTATTGCAAGAACTGCAAGAAGAAGGGCCACTCTACCGAGGCATGCTGGGGGAAGAAGGATCGCTCAAATGAGAAACCTAACAGAAGCCAACCAAGAAACTTCAACGTCTGCCTAAGTACTGCAAATTCAAGCACCGATAAAAACATGTGGTGTTTAGATAGCGGATGCTCATCTCATATGTGCGGCGACAAGACAATGTTTTCGGCTCTGACCCCTGAAAATGGAACCCTGAAATTGGCATCAAATAAATGTACAAGCAAAATTGAAGGCAAAGGAAAAGTCACAGTCAGCCAAGAAGAAATAGACTACAACTTCCAAGACACGTTGTTTGTTCCTGATGTGTCAGTGAATCTACTGTCAGTAGGCAAAATTGCTGACGTGTTGCTGACAGAGGACACAAAGTCATATTCGAAAAAGGTAAAGCCTACATCGTAGAAAAAAGCGGCGAGGTGACACTGACAGCACAGAGAAGAGACGGTTTAGACTATTTCGAATTTGAGAAGAAAGAAGTGTCAAATTATACCAGAAATGACAACGACTGCGACATAAAGGAATGGCATCGTAAACTTGGCCATATAAATGAACGGGATCTAAAGAAGATGGCTCAAGATAACCTTATGTATGGATTGAGACCGACTGATGAAAAATTAGAAGCGTGCGAAACCTGCATAAAAGGCAAGCTGTCATTCACCATTCACACGACACGAAGGCCTCTACACAACGGAAACGCTGGAAATTATACATAGCGACGTATGTGGGCCTTTCGAGTGTGAAACGTTAGCGGGATCGAGATATTACGTAACATTCATAGACGACTTCACTCGATACTGTCACGTCTACTTCATCAAAAAGAAAAGTGATGTTTTCAACAAGTTCAAGCAATATAAAAGCGAAGTTGAGACGTTTCACAACAAAAAGATAAAACACCTGCAGACAGACAACGGCACTGAATATCGCAACAAGGAGTTTGACGACTTTCTCAAGCAACACGGCATCCAAAGAAGATTGACCACTGTGTATACCCCACAACAAAATGGGATAAGCGAGAGGAAGAATAGATCATTGCTAGATAAAGCCAGATGCCTGTTGATCGAAGCAAACGCGCCCAAAAAGCTATGGGCAGAAGCGGTACATACGGCTAACTATCTCATTAACCGTAGCCCTTCGAAAGCGTTAAACGGCGATATACCATTCACGAAGTGGATCGACCGAACACCGTCTGGCAATCATCTTCACGTTTTCGGCAGAAAGACCTTTGTCCTAAAAAAGAATAGACGAGGAAAGCTGACTGAACGCGCTAAAGAGGGCGTATTCATGGGATACTCATTGACCACAAAAGGCTACAGAGTATACATACCTGAAGATGATGACGTGGTGATAAGCAGGGACATCAAGGTTATAGATCAGATGTACTTTAAAGAAAAAGACACGGATTATGAAAACCTTGTACACGAAGAGGAACGCCATCACTCGAACACAACTGAAAAAGGAAATAAAAATAAAAGAAAAAAGAACAAAACTAGACAGGAAATAGAAATCGAAATTACAGAGAAGAAAAATGACACAATAAACAATGAAATTCAAAGTCCAGAAAACTTACCTCTCGAACCTGATGACTTGGACGAAATCGAATCCTTCGACGACGCATCGGAGATAGTAGAGATTCCTGAGAATGGGAGGCCGCAAAGAGAAAGGCGCCCACCTACATGGACGAGAGATTATGTACTGGATGAGACTGAACAATATCAAGAAAGCCATTTACTCAACGAAATATCTTACCTGTCCGACGAAAATGATAATGAGAACGACGAGTACTGGCATGATGCCATAAAAGCAGAAATAAGAGCGCATGTCAAGAACGGAACCTGGAAAGTCGAAAAGAAAGACATGAATGTGAAAGTTGTAGACTACAAGATGGTTCTGAGAAACAAAGTAGGACCAGATGACAGCGTCACAAGAAAAGCCAGACTTGTAGCACGGGGCTTCACACAGCGACCAGGTATCGACTACAACGACACTTATGCACCCGTCGCGAAACTAAGCTCGATCAGATCTGTCATCGGAGTAGCTGTAGAAGAAGGGTTAAATCTGAACCAAATGGACGTCACAACCGCGTACCTAAGTGGTGAGCTGGAAGAAAAGATCGTAATGAAATACCCGGACTATCTAGAAGAATACCTGACAGAAATTATGGTCGAAGAAAGCAAGAAAGAAGATCTAACTATTTACAACAAAACAGTTGAAATGCTAAGAGACATAAAAAACAACCCAAAAGAGAAGGTATGTTGTCTCATTAAAGCACTTTACGGACTCAAGCAGGCAGGGAGGCAATGGTACAAGAAGCTCGACACAGAACTAAAACACATTGGTTTTAGAGCATCAGAAGCTGACCCATGTGTATACCTACGAGAGAAAAGAGGAGTTAAAATTATTATAGCAATCTATGTCGATGACTTATTAATTGCCTACTCGTGTCCTAGAAAACTTAAAGAAGTCAAAGACCTGCTTAATTCAAAATTCGAACTTAAAGATTTGGGAAGACCGAAACGGCTTATTGGTATAGATATAGATATAATATATGGTATAGATATAACAAAAATGAAATTAAAATCTGCCAACAGAAATTTATAGAAGACACTTTAAAGAAATTCAACATGGAAGATTGCAAAACTACATCAACGCCAATGGAGCCAGGCCTCAAACTTGAAAGAAGTGGAACAAATGAAAGTCAAAATATTAATCTTCCTTACAAAAGTTTAATAGGTACGCTGATGTATCTGGCAGTGGCGACTCGCCCTGACATAATGTTTGCTATAAGCTACCTATCACAGTTTAATGACTGTTATAAGGAAGAGCACTTTAAGTGCGCCAAAAGAGTACTTCGATACCTCAAAGCGACAAAGAACGTCGGCTTAACATTCACGAAGACCGGCCAAGACATGTACGGTATGGCTGATGCAGATTGGGGCTCCTGTAAGCTCGACCGAAAATCATTTTCAGGCTACTGTTTCAAATACGCTGGTACGGCTATAAGCTGGATGTCGAAAAAACAAAAGAGCGTCGCCCTTTCGACGGCAGAAGCGGAATACATCGCTTTAACGGAAGCTGCGAAGGAAGCGATACACTTAAAGAGTCTTTAAAGACTTGGGAGCTGACTACGAACGAGTTATTGTTTTAACCGATAATCAAGCAGCCCTAAAATTAAGCCAAAATTCAATGGTGACGTCGAAGTCAAAACACATTGATTTAAAAATGCACTTCATTAGGAACTGTATCCAAGAAGGAGCAATAGACGTCAAGTATCTGCGAACCGAAGATATGGAGGCAGATCTGCTAACCAAAGCTTTAGCAGGTCCGCGTTTGGTGAAGTTGCGGAACAGCCTTGGACTGTCCTGATCACCACGATAGTGCCGTGAAGAGGAGTGTGAGTACTGGCCACAGCACTGTCGACGGTTCTCCGTTTAAATTTGATATGACATGATACTTCATGTATTTTCATATTGTCAATGCAATTCGGTTTGTTAAAAGATTAGCAATAAAATGTGTATTTTATGTTCGCCATGTCTTTTCACGTAAAATAAACCCCAACAAATAACGACAACGCAACCATGATTTCATCGAATTTACATCCAAAATATACCAATTATCATTATTGCATTGCTCGAGAATGAAAAACACGTCAATAAAGACCCCCGGGAAGTTGTGGATTCGTGTACCCAGTGAAATTAACATTCGAAAAACTATGCTCAAACTTGCAAAAAGAGACCCCAACTCTTTATCAATTGAAACTCGGGTGTATTTATGTGAAGCTCACTTTGATGTAAGTCCTATAATAATCAATGTCCACTGGCTCTGGCTGAAAGACGTGTGTTTACATACTTAAGATGGTTTCAAGATGGCGGATAGCGTTTTCGCCGTTACGAATTAAACGAAATTTTTTTTTACTTTGCAAATTTTGCAGCCATCCTGCATACTTACTTAGCAAAATCAATATATTTCGGTTTCTTACGTTAAATACTATAAGAAATATTCATTTATCGCGTCAAATTTGATACGTGTCAAATAGCGGATTGTTGCAAACGTTTTCACACCAAAAACATTCTGTAAAAACTAGCCCAGTGTCGTTGGAGCTGCTCGTTTATCTCTAAAAAGTAATGAAATCTAGACAAAGTCGTACAAGTCTAAGGTTCCTTACTGCGATTTCTTTATTATTAGGTATACTTAACGTTGTATGACTTGGCCGTTAAGGGTACACAAGGGTACAAAACTTGGTGCTCCATGACACCATTGTATTGTACCAATCTGTCGCCAGAACCGCTCCCATTGACGATGGAAAATTGCCACTTGGAAAAAGTTGATTGAATAACCAGTTAACTGTAGGCTTGATAAAGCTGCGTATTTCAATAATACTTATGTATGGGCGAGCCTGAAACAAGCAGTATAAAAAAATATTTCCAGTACAGACGGACTTCTAATCACGGCCAAGTTACTAAACATTATTAAGTATAATAATAAAGAAATCGCACTAAAGAACCTTAGACTTGGCACGACTTTGTCTAGATTTCATTACTTTTTAGAGACAAACGAGCGGCTCCAACGAGACTTGGCTAGTTTTTACAGAATATTTTTGGTGGGATAACGTTTGCAACATTTGCTTTGGCGCGCACGCGCGCACTCAGAACAGAACACAAATTAGTTCGTATAATTTCTTATGGCATTCCTCACAGATGTAGTGAAAAGCAGAGTGTTCGTCACGGGCGCAAAGTGTTTTCGGTCTCTCTCGGTAGTGTTGAATCCCTCGCTCCTTCGGGTCGGGACTCTCAGGCTCCAATTTCACAACCTCGACTCGAAAACTGTATTTGCGGTTTGCGCCCTTGGCTAAAAATCTACTTATTATCTTAATTTCGAGTACATTTATGTCTTTTAAATTAACATTGTCTGTTCTGTTCAAATTAAATGAGATAAAATTGTCCGTAATTTGAATTTGCCTGACCTTTGCATGACGCACATTTTTCATCCCCAATACAAATTGCGTCTTCTTCTAGGCTGGAAATTTCAAAAACTTAGCTGCACTATTTATTTATTTCACCACTGAAAACGTAATTGCTTCCGAACGGTTCAATCTATTCGCTTAACAGATAGCTTATATGAGAGCACCTACATACTGATTAGTCTCAAAAAAGTAACAAAGTCATATATCGACCCTACAGATTAATTTCCTATAAAAATTGTGAAAACAATTTTAGTAAACTCTTAAAGTACCTACTTATAGCATTTAGGAGAATAGACGCTATGTTGCATGTTAGTTAACCATTTCTTAAAACACTCATCCCAATGAGCGGAAGTGTAGAAGGCCTAGCATTGTCAACACTGCCGAAAAAGTTTGGGCCCTCATGCCTTAGTTAAAACGTTTTAGGAAAATTCGAATTTTACTTTTTAACATGAACTTTTGTGTCATTATTTCTTTTTAACTAATTTACAGAATTATTGAACTTAAAGATATTAAAGTCGTATTAAGCTATTTATTTGCCCAAGTTCATGTGCTGGTGCTGCAGATTCCGTACAGTACAGATAATGAATTGAGGGCCCAAGATCCACCATCCAGATAAATCCACCATAAATGTGCAATATAGCATTTTTAAGATTTGGGAATTTATTTAAGAAAATCTTAACTAAATCCTCAAATAAAAGTTATTATTTCAGAAATAGTACTTTCTGAGATGTAGACTTTGCCACTTTATCCAGGCATCAGGATTGAGGATCAAAGTAATTGCCCTGTAAGTGCAATTCGTTTAGCAACAATTTGAAAAAATGAGCCCCCAATCCAGATGCATGTGCAAAACCTAGTGGTTTGGTTTGGTAATTAATGACGTTAAAATTACTGTAGGTACCTAGGTACTTTTAACCTAAAACATCTTAGCAATAAGTTTTTGGCTTAGTAAAAATTTTGGTTAACTTGAAAATTATGCGTCGATTGCGCAACGCGTAACTTTCAACATAATTCGTAAGTATTTAATATATCATTACTAGGCTGGTTTGTGATACCAAATATAACGCTAGGCGATATGGTTAGGTACAAAATAATGTTCAGTATACCTACCTATGATAAATACTAGAGGCATTTCTGCTAAAATTGGAAAGTAAGAATTTGAATGCAAATATCTCATAGTAATCAACCCTTAATATGTCCCCACTGTTGGGGCACGGGTCTCTTCCTGCATCGCAGGGAGGTTAGGTCATACTCCACCACAAGGGCCAAGGCCGTGTTGGTGGAGGATTATAAGACAGTGGCGGGCCTTACTGTCAGAAGTTATCAAGCAGCCCAAAGGCCTCTGACATGGCTTAACGACTGCCATTACGTGACAGCCAGCACCAACGGCTTAACGTGCCTTGCGAAGCACGGAAGCGCTCGGAAAAAATGCCACTAGCGGTAGTCACGAGATGGTCACCCATGCAGTACCTGACCGCGCCTGTTGTTGCTTAACCCAAGTGATTGATTCCAATTACTCAGTTCCGCTAGCCCACGAAATATCTTATGATTTCTGGTAAAGTGTTCCTACTCATAAATGCAAATAATACATGGGTTTTGAAAAGGGCGACCGGGGTACCGACGTATAAATCTAACATGATATTAAATAAAAGCATAGGTATTTTGGAAAACAGTTTTATTCAACTTATTTAATTTTACTTGACCTATGCACCTACCTACACCTACTTAAATAATACTGTACAGACATTACATCAGGCAGAGCGGGCAATAGATATCAAAACACCGCTATTTCGGTCCTCTTCACGGCTGCCAGGCCGTCGTCCCACGTCAACATCGCGTTGCACGAGAGAAAGAGAGCCACCGCTGACAGCATGTGCCACAGATCGTGGGAGTCATAGAACTGCAGCACTTTGCATTCGTGGTTGTAATGGCGGGAGACGGCGGGCGTGGCGGACCAGTCGGAGCTGCCGGCCAGGAAGAAGTAGAGTGCCGGCGTCCAGGCGGCGGCGGCGCCCGCCAGGAAGCACCAGGCGTACCACCGCGGCCGTTCCTTGTGCAGCAGCTTCATCACCAGGTAGAACACCATGTGGAGCAGAGCGTTGAGCAGCAGCAGCTGCAGGAGGTGGCCGGCGAAGTCCGTCGTTTGGGTCCAGAGTCTGAAAGGAACGGGCGCTGATTGCAACACAAAGTCGAACAGAGTCATTGAAATCACTTGAGTTAAGCAACGAAATAGGACCATCCAGACTGATGCCATGCAAAATGGACAATAATTCAAAAAAAATTATAAAAATACCATTTGGAGACTAAGCTTCAAAGATTTTTCTGTGCTTTAATTTCAGAGAAAAACGACAAATTATAAAATAAAATAGAAAACCGGCACAGCGGCTCTACAGCGTGGTATCTATGCCTTTGCCTTTGTCACCCAAAAAAAAAGTAAAATGTAAATTTTCAACAACTTTTAGACTGTGGTGTGTCGAATCGAAAGGCGTAATAGCAAATAGCGAAATATAGAAAGAAAAAATAGCACGATCTATTCGAATTCGAAACAATAACTGTGACAATAACAATCCTCCACAAAAACATAAACAGACAACACATCATAGAGTAACTTTAATGTTGCAATGACAAGTTTTTTTTTCAAGTAAAGTAGATGAGAGTAGAGGCCACGGATGTAAAGAGGCAAAGATTTTGTTTTATGTTGCCTTCTAGCCTACGTCACTTTCAGTTCTAAAAAATCAACTCTGAAATTTAAAAATAACTGTTATTTCCAAAGAAATACGACCTAAGAAAAAATACGTGTCCCCTATTGTTCTGTTCTCTTCTCGAAAAAGCAATAAAATCATAGGGCTTTATTTTTGCACTGTTGTGTATTCAACTTCTTAAATGTCCTCGAAAATTTCGTGACAAACGCAGTGTTTAGAGCCGCGGGGGCCATATGCTGGATAAAAATATCGAATAAAAATTAGTTACTCGGAACGTGTAACCCACTACCCATGCAATAAAAATGTCATCAGGGTAAAAAAAGTCTTTTTCGGTTCATCTCCTTTACCACTATATGTGGTTAACGTCTCATCAACGTAAACCATTAAAATTTGAAAATTACTTTGCAAAATTCCGCCAAAAATCCCTGAAACACCGTGCGGTTAGTTAATGAAATGCTTGAAAAAAGTGGGAGGGAAGGCGGTGAAATTTAAATTAATTCGTGCACTCTTAGGCCAGGCGCGCACTACGATATTTAATCGCGCGATATTTTTGTCGCAGAAATATAACGTATGAGTTATTATGTCAGTGCGCGCATAAAAAATCGCAGCGATTTTAAAATTGTGATTTGTAATTTTTACGCGACTACTCGCGACGCGATTGTCGCAAAACTAAACTGTAGCCTATGGAGTTTTACGGCTCCACGCGCATTGCGATAATAAAATTGCATACTCCGATTTTTAGTATTTTTATATTTAATTTGAGGTCCAACAATGTTTGAATCTTCGTTCGATAATAGCCAAATATTTTTTTGGGATACAGCCGAAGATCGTTGTATTTCAGATAAAAGAAACCTTTGACAAATTTTTCTGCTGTGAAAGGATGAATCCAGTATTGACGAATACCTTATTCTCTCTTTTTTTTCTTCTCCTCAGAAGTAAGGCAAAACAGGCAATTTGTACGAAATCCATGTTGGAAATGAACAAACCATCGATTTTTTCATCGCAGTGCGCGCAGTGATTTTTTTACGATAATAAACAGCGCGATTTTAAATCGTGTCGCATAAGTTAAAATCGTAGTGCGCGCCTGGCCTTATTGGGCCACCCTTTAGTTACCCCCAGATGGCGAAGCTCCAGTTGACGCCATTGGCTATGAGCAGCATGACGAGCCGCGCGCGGTACAGCGGCCGCACGCCGCCGCGCGGCAGCGCCGCCAGCTGTCGCGCCGCGCGCTGCAGCGTCTCCTTCTCTGTTGGTTAGTCACGCATGCTATTAAAAAACACAGTGATCCGGCGCGTCGTTTGTGAATTAAATCCAAACTACCGTTGTATGGAAATTGCTCCCCGCGCCTTAGGGACCTCCAACTTTTTGTAATCACACACATTTTAATTTAATGTTTCTGGTAAGCGCAACACATAAATATGGTATCCCAGTTTGGGACCACGTGATCAAGTGATCGTGCTGTTTGGAAGTTATTATTATTTTCTGTATAGTAATAAGTCTGTTCGGGCCACTTTCTGAACTGGAAATTTCGCTAAGTAAATATTTAACTGTAGTGATGTTCTTGGAATTCTCAGAAAAGAGCGTGACAGAACGTACTTAAGTATTTACTTAGTAATTTTTTTTATTCAGAAACTGGCCCTAAGGCTGGGCGCATGCTGAGACGCAGGCGACGCAGCCCAGCGCAACGCAGGGCAGCGCAGATTTTGTAAAGCATGGAATGTCATTGAACTACGTACGCTGCGGCGCAGGTACGTGCGACGCAGACATGTGTCTACCCTGCTCTGCGTCTCGTTGTAGTGCCGATACAGATTTCAGCGCGACGCGTGCACGTCGATGCGTGTTTAGTAACAATTTTCTTGCAATGACAGAACATTAATTGAATCAGTTCGCTGTGAAATCCTCCAGACTATTAAAAAAATACATTGAAATCGTTAATAAGGGTGAGAATTCCCAAGAAATGGAGCGAATAGTTGCGTCGCAGCATGCGGTGGGGGCCTATGTCTGCCTCAACTGCCCTGCCCTGTACTGAACTGTGCTGCGTCGCCTGCGTCTCAGCATGCGCCCAGCCTATTAGTTCATCGGGACAATAACCCACGTAGGTACCCGCTGCGAGCACGCACCGCTCTGACTGGCTACTAATGGGTCTCACACATTCGAGTTCGTATCGAGATTTATTTGAAGGACATATAAACTAGCGTATTCGATAGCTATTCATTTGTCAATAAAATATCTCCTCACTGTTTGACACTACCCTCACCTTCTCCACGTCACCTGTTGGTTAGCTAGAATAAAATACTATTTAGTATTAAGTCCGCCAATTTTACAATCTTTACTGGTACAATAAAAGAAATAATAATAATTTGCAATGGCTGTCAAACCACCCAAAATTCATGGTGAATATTTAAAAGTACTCTAAAATAGACTTTTCCTGTTAGTTAATCGATCCTCCTGAAAATATTCTAAAATACTCGTAGGTAGTATTGAGGCAATTCGGTTTTACCCAATAAATAGTCGCGATATATAATTTTCGTTTTATATAATACCTAACTACAAAAATAGGTAATCCGTAGAAAGCTGTCCTCACATTCGGGAGGTCGTCGCCTGGGGCACCTGCATGTACCAATGACTTTTTTCCTAAGTAACTTACGTTTGTGAATTTGTAGTACCAATACCACTCGCTAACCGCAGGAAAATAGCGTGAGGAAACCTGCATACATTAGGTGTTTATATGTAGGTATACTGCAGCGCTTGAAATTGTGAATCCGCGGTGGACATGCTTGGTAATCAAACCCGCACTCTCTCTCTGAGAGTAGACCTGTGCCCTGCAATGGGACGTAATAGCACGCATTATTATAAAAGTAAATAATGATCCTCACCGAGTCGAAACTGCCCCACGTAGTAGATACGCAGACTAAGCATCAGAAATGTGAACAAATGCAGCACGGTGAATACAGACCAGAAGAACGGGCCGCCGCCGAGGACGCCCCACACCACTACAAACAAAAGACCAAAGTTAAGACCTCAGCCCTAGAAATAAACCAAAACCATAGAAGTATTTGTTCGTAAGATGATAATCTTCTTCATTGTAAATTTTACGGCTAGAACCCGAAGTGCGGTTACGCCTAGATTTAGCCGGTTAGAACTAGGTGCAGCCACTTAGTCTTGCTTAAATCTAGTATAAGCCGATTGTTTTCGGCCAAGCCGGTCTCATTCCGGCTAGAACTGGGCCCAACCACGCCCTAGTGGCTGTGACTAGGTCTAGCCGATATCATGCAGGCTACAAACTAGATTCAACCAAACCCTGTTAGATAAAACTAATATTCAAACATGTAACATTCAACTAGTTAAATGGCTGCACCTAGCTCAAAAACTACTTATCGATACCATCTTAATTTGGACTCTTACTAGAGGTATCAAGGTATCGATTTGACAGTCAGGCCTGTAGGCTGTCACGTGATCATCGTTTCTTCTATTAGTTTAATTGTTCTGTGGCGCAAGATGTGCTAAAGAATAAATAATATCACTCTGTAATTGGTCCATTCTGTGCGCCACGCGTGACGTGAACGTTTATTGGGCGATTTATAGCGACAGCGTAAGCGTAACTGATGATGGTTGGTTTTCTACAAAAACGTGAAACCAATGACACCATTCGTCGAAATATCTAAGTACCTCGGTCGGTACGATGTACGACACAATTGACAAGCCCCTATTTATTTAGCGCTTGTTAAGACTTCTATGTTTTAACTATCACTGGGCCTATTTACTAAGACAATTAATGGTTTAAGAAAACAATTCGCGGTACATTGCATAACCGTTTAACCTACAAATTTAAAAGTAGAAAGATTAATTACGCAATGAACATCATACCATCATAATAAATAATTACAGTAGTTTGCCCTCTATCGTCTAATTGTGAACTTACCAAGAGCCATGAGTGCAGCGAGAATGCCGAAGGTGGCGTGCGCACGCGCATTTACGTCCGGGTGTCGGCTCTGGTAGATCTTCACCATTGTCAGCACTGCCAGGACGTACATGAAGGCTGTATCTATAAGCACAATCGCCAGATAATCCCTAATACAAATATAACTTGTAGGTACTGTCGGAATTTATGTTCGATAAGACAACCCTTTGTATGTATCCACTCCTGGGGCACGGGTCTCTTCCGGCATCGCAGGAAGGTTAGCCCCTTAACCTAGTCCTAACCTTGAAAATAAAAATGGTTTTCTATTGTTATTTTCAAAACTGAAGAGGTTAAAGCGCTCTTGGCCTAGTGGAACCGAGTGATTGGAATCAATCACTTCAGTAAAGCAACAACAGGCGCGGTCAGGTGCAGGATGGGTGGCCGTTCTGTGACTACCGCTAGTGCGCCTGAGCGCTGCCGTGCTTCGCAAGGCACGTTAAGCCGATGGTGTCGACAGTCATGTAATGACAGTCGTTAAGCCATGTCAGAGGCCATAATGGGCGGCTTGATAACTTCTGACAGTAAGGCCCGCCACTGTCTTACAATCCTCCACCAACCCGGACTTGGCCCCCATGGAGGAGTATGGCCTAACCCTTCTGCGATGCAGGAAGAGACCCATGCCCCAGCAGTGGGGACATACAAGAGTTGATATCGAGGAGGTTAAATGCTTCTTGAACTTTATCTAAAAGCAACCATTATTAATTTGTGGTGCTCCTCCAAAATTTTACGCTGCACTGCACTATGGTAAACACTGCGCACTATGGTAAAAAAAACCAAATTCTTGCACCAAAGTTAGATTGAAGTGATATTTAAAAACCTATTTAGAGGCTAAAAATTTCACCCATGCCGGGATTCGAACCCGCAACCTCTGGCTATCCGTACCAGCGCTCTACCAATTCCGATGTTAAAACCTAACTGCAAAGTAGGTAGTCGGGGCTGTAAGTAATGCAATTTGCTTAAGTCAGATGTCGCTGCCTGTACGTAATACAGAGAATATTGTAAAGAGGTTCGAAATTTCACTGATGCCGTGAGTCGCCCATTGGCTCAATTGGTAGAGCGCTGGTACGGATAGCCAGAGGTTGCGGGTTCGAATCCCGGCACGGGTGAAATTTTTAGCCTCTAAATAGGTTTTTAAATTTGTTCCTTAGCACGGGTTAGTGCATTAAAAATAAAAATATTGCAATGAAGTGATATTGTAAGTACGTAACTCGAGTCAAATTTTATTGCAAGTCCCCATAGGCGGGAGCGGCCTACCGAACTGGAAGTTGAGCCGGTTGGGGCACACGTGGTAGCTGGCAGACAGCACGCCCACCACCAGCATGCCGGCGCCTAGGCTCGACAGCAGCCCGTAGTGCGCCGGGATGCCGTACTCCTGCAGCAAACAAAATAATGCCTGTTGCAGAAAACTCTACCCGGAAAACACTGCCTGTTGCAGAAAACTCCACCAGGAATATAGTGTCCGTTGCTGAAAGTTCTATCGGGTAAACATTGCCTGTTGCAGAAATCCCCACCAGGAAACGAGAGCCTGGTGCAGAAAATATCCACCAAGGAAGGAGTGGCTGTTGCAGAAAGCTCAACCGGGAAAAGACTACCTGTTGCAGAGATCTCCACCAGGAAAAGAATGCCTGTTGCAGAAATCTCTACCGGGAAATCACTGCCTGTTGCAGATATCTCCACCAGGAAAAGAGTGCATTTTGCAGAAAGCTCTACCGGGAAAAGACTACCTGTTGCAGAAATCTCCACCAGGAAAAGATTGGCTGTTGCAGAAAGTTCTATGGGGAAAACACTGTCAGTTGCAGAAATCTTCACCAAGAAAAAATGCCTGTTGCTGAAAGTTTTATCGGGAAAACAGTGCCTGATGCAGAAATGTCCTCCAGGAAAAAAATGCCTGTTGCAGGAAGCTCCAGCGCCGGGAGAACACTGAAATATTTTTCGATATGAAATTTTTGCTGTTGTTCTCATAATATAAATATGTAATTAGCTATTGATATACATGTACGATTACTAACCAACTTAAGGAAGATACTAAGTAAGGTACTACTAAAGTTTTATTGGAAATTTTCGAAACACCTTGTACTTATATATAAGTACACTTGTTAGCACACAAAACAACTAAAAAGATAAAAACAAGTTATCATTTTCGCCATAAAGGAGACCGCGTACTTATCCGCACCGAACGAAACGAATTTTATGAAATCCGTATGTACGTACATTCTATGTTTAGATGCTCCACTATTCTTTCATTCTTGACTGCCTCGGTGCTCTAGTATTTGACGCGCTAGATTGTCAAAACGGAACTGTGGGTTCGATCCCCACTGAAAGCCGCCATACTTGATTCGTGCAAATGGCCTCAGTCTGGGTGTATTTCCATGTTGGTGATGTCCTTGCTCGGTTACCATAGCAACTGGCATCCTAGATTGGGCCCACAAGTGATTGTGCTATTTGGAATTTACTATTATTTTGTAGAATGATGAATGGAACGATCCAATTTAGTTTGAAACAACATATTGTTACGGGCTAGGGTTCTAGATTTGGATGTAAAACGCCAATGACAACTTCTTAGGATTTATTCACGCAGGGTCTGGTCTGCAGGTCTTCACGACACGAAGTCCACACGTAGATTCCAATCGAAGTCCAATAGTATCGCTGAGGTCGTAGGTTATCGCTCGTATCGCAGGTATGTTCGCTCGAAGTTCACTCTTCGCTATTTCAAACGGAACTGACAGTGCGCCTACTAAACTACTAAACACCACCTTGGGACTGGTTTTGGTCCTAAAGACCCCTAAACCCACATCGGGAGCGACCCCCCTCGAGGCCGAGGATGGCGCACGACAGTGCGCCGCGGCGGCCGCTATTTATATCCGCCGGCAAGGTTTCTCGAACATTCCCGTACTTTCCTACACTCAGTGCACGCGGCAACGTCTCTATAACAATTTCTTGTCAAAGAGTTTTGAACCTTATGCTAGTAGACATACGAGTCATTATTGCTTGCCGCGTTTATTGTTTACTGAAACGCAGCATGCGGCGACTATTCGATAGGCTTCCAGAAAGCTCTATTCTAGATGGTTCGGGATAGGACCGCGACAATATGTAGTTGGATCGTTTTATATTAATTCGTTCTTGATGTCCATACTGTGTTTTCTTGCGTTGGTCGTTAATAAGGCTATTTCTCATATTAAGTAGGGACCGCGTATTGTGTGCTCAGACGATTCACAAGTGAAAGTAACGAGGTGGGTCTTATTTAACTTTGACGACACGTCCGGATGTATTTTATATTGAATTTGTTTGCATTGTGTTGTGTTTTCTTTTTCTTCAGGATATATTAGTCCACTGCTGGGCATAGCCCTTTCCCTAATGAGCGCCATAGCGCAAGGTTGTGCCATCATTGGGGGGTAATGCCCATAATCCCCACGCTGGGCATGCGGGTTGGGGATCGCAGTTTGGTGGAATTGTACTGCAGGGGGCGCTGCTGCCCACCCCCCGGTTTGTGTCCCTTAGTCGCCTTTTACCCCTCCTTCCACTTTGATCCACAGTGGCGCTCCACATGTGGATCCTTTGAAACTAAATATTGATATTATCCAAAATATAAATATAAATATTGATTGATATTATCCTTTGAAACTAATAACTATAATAATAATAAAAACTAAATATTGTTTTTTTTTTAATATCGGCATTCACTACATGAATGATAAAACAAAATTTTCACTTGAACTAAAAAAAAAAACAAGTCGTAAACTTAAAATTAAAATTTTAAATTCTTCCCCTATCAAATCATTTTACTTTTTCTAAAAAAAGAGCAACTGTGATTTCTCCAGTTAACAATTCGTTCTGACATTGTAAATAATAATTATCACTGTCTATGTTTTTATTTTTTCTTTTGTTGTAAACATGTGGACAATAGCAATTTGTAAACAAAAGAAAAATTAAAAACATAGACAATGATAATTATTATTTACAATGTCAGAACGAATTGTTAACTGGAGAAATCACAGTTGCTCTTTTTTTAGAAAAAGTAAAATGATTTGATAGGGGAAGAATTTAAAATTTTAATTTTATCATTTTAATTTTAAGTTTACGACTTGTTTTTTTTTTTTAGTTCAAGTGAAAATTTTGTTTTATCATTCATGTAGTGAATGCCGATATTAAAAAAAAACAATTTTTAGTTTTTATTATTATTATTATAGTTATTAGTTTCAAAGGATAATATCAATCAATATTTATATTTATATTTTGGATAATATCAATATTTAGTTTCAAAGGATCCACATGTGGATTTAAGAGGAACAATTAGTTTCAAAGGATCCACATGTGGATTTAAGAGGAACAATTAGTTTCAAAGGATCCACATGTGGAGCGCCACTGTGAATCAAAGTGGAAGGAGGGCCTTTTACGACACCCGCGGGAAGAATTTGGGTTAGTGCTATTCTCTAGGCCAATGTTGTGTTGTGTTTTAACTTTTGTATAGTCCTATATAAAGTCGACGGACAGACCAACAGCCCGTTGGGCTGACGACATTGTGGAAGCGGCTGGGAAATATTGACGAGACTAGCAAAGCACCGGATGGGTTGGCGTGAAAGACAAGAAGCTTATGCCCAACAGTGGGCTCTGTTTATAGGCTTATTAGATAGATAAATAATAATTGATAATTTTTATATCATTGTAATGTGTATTCTAAGTATTTATGTTATGCATTCGGTATATTGATAAGTATTTTTCTTAACCTATACGATGCGATTTTATTATATTACGGTATTTATTCACAATAACTCTCTCCGGGCACTACACGCACTACTATCCACATAACCCAAGGTTAGCTGGAAGAAAATACTCATTAGTATTAAGCTCGCCTTTGAACAAATATGCTTATTGTGCAATAAAGAATTTTCTAATCTAATAGATTGTATCATAAGAAAGCAAAATAATATTTTTACGACGAGGGCGCTTTTTTGAATCCAAAGCGAAGTGAGGGTTTTCTATAGTAGAATCCTGAACGTACCGAGGGATTCGTGTGACGTCACCCGAGCCAAAATTATATATTGCGCCCGAGTCATCATCGAAAAAATAAAAGGGGCCTCATATTTTATTGCAATATTAATATTAAAATATGTAATGTAATAAAACAACTAAAATCTTGCATTTCTCCACTCAATAAAATTACCACATACTTTCATATATTTCTCCTGGTATTTTGCAGATTTTAGTTTGATTTAATTTCAGCCAGCCTTTTTTTATTCAGCCGGCGGCGGCCGGCGGCGCTACGCGAGTATGGGCATTGGGCCGTCGTAACAGCCAGTCTTTATTAAAACAATATTTGCGTTCGGTTTCTTTGGCGCTGAACACTAAGATGGTTCCAAATACAAAAAGTGCACGGCAAAGGAGTATGGGGCGTCGTAGGTACTTTAACCAGTCTGTAAAACATAGCTTGAGCTCCACGACAGCCGTCACACTGACAGAGGTAGGAATGGGATGATGTCGATATCAGATGTCACTTAAAGCGTGCTGATAACGTGGATGGAAAGAAGTTTGTTCGCTAACAATTAAGATTAGTTAAATTCTAATGAAATTCGATAATGCTTTTCCAACAAATAAACTTCAATTCAAGTAGTAAACCTGCAGTTTAGATCATTCATTACAAAATCATCGATAGTTTGTAATTTGCAGTTAGTATACTGGTTAGACATCACTATCTGTACAGTAAGTACGGAGTTTTCGCAGTACAAATAGTCTGTGAAAAAATTCAAAACTTCATGGACGCAATTCCGATGACAGTTGTCACGGAGCTCAACGTAGAGAGCTCAAGCTATGTTTTACAGACTATAATTTGCGTTTGATTTCTTTGGCGCTGAACACTAAGATGTTCAAAATTCAAAAAGAGCGCACTTATAGAGAGGATTGAAAGCTCATTACCGCCCGCTAAAAGTTTCTTATAGAAACTTTTAAAAAGTTTCTAACGGAACCTTTGGGTGCACCCAAAGGATCCGTTTTTTAATAAGAAACTCCCCATCTTTTTGAAAAGGACGACACCCATCTTTATGAAAAGGACGACTTGGTTCGCCTTGAAGTCTTAAAGGCGAACCAAGTCGTTCGAAAGAGAGGAATGAAGGTAAAGTGGACCGTTTGCCATCGGCCTCGCAGCCCACCTCGCTCCGGTGCCTGGCGTTCCGGCGCCGGCGCCGGCGCCGCAGCTGCAGCAGGAACAGCGCGCCCAGCACCAGGTAGCCCAGGTTGGAGAACACGTGGTTGAAGTCCGAGAGCGCGCCGGCCGGGTGCGAGCACAGGAAGTTGTAGTAGCAGATGTCGAGCGAGCCCGACACGTTAAACACCTGTACGAAAATTAAAAAAAAAACCTATTTAGAGGCTAAAAATTCCGCCCTTGCCGGAACTCGAAA
Source organism: Yponomeuta sedellus (assembly GCA_934045075.1). NCBI lineage: Eukaryota > Metazoa > Arthropoda > Insecta > Lepidoptera > Yponomeutidae > Yponomeuta > Yponomeuta sedellus. The sequence continues at coordinate 9,680,944 of OW203724.1, read as the reverse complement.
CCGCGGCCTCTGGCTAACCGTGCCAGCGCTCTCCCAACTGAGCTAATGGACAAGTGCCGGCATCAGCGAAATTTCGAACCTCTTTACAATATTCTTTGTATTATTTACAGGCAGCGACATCTGGCATCATAATTTGCATCACTTGCAGCCCCGAGTACCTACTTTGCAGTTTGGTTTTACATCGGAATGATATCGCTGTACCCACATGATTAATACAGAGAATATTGTAAAGAGGTTCGAAGTTTCGCTGATGCCGGTACTTGTCCATTAGCTCAGTTGGGAGAGCGCTGGCAGGGTTAGCCAGAAGTCGCGGGTTCGAGTCCCGGCATGGGTGGAATTTTTGGCCTCTAAATAGGTTTTTAAAATTGTCCTTAGCACAGGTTAGTGCAACAAAAAGAATATAACCTGTACGAAAGTCCAGTGTGTATATGCATAGCTGTTCAATGTTAGTACGGTGGTGGTTAATGGTTGCTTCATTGACTTTATTGGTGTCAAAGTAACCAAAACAATAGCATTCCAATGGCACCTATAACCCACCCGTGCAACTTAGAGGTTCCATGTAACTGAAGAAAATCGTATATTTGTTTATTGATCGTTTTTGTATAAAGTGTCAAATCGATTTCTTGATAGTGTTTATAGTGATTTTAAGAACTAGAGTGCCTCACAATAATACTGTAAAAAAAATTAAGACTTCAAAAGTTATGATATTGTAATGATAAGGTTTGCCTTACCTAATCAAATCAATCTCAGTCTTATCCAAGGGTAATCTATCAAAGTTGAGCCACTACCCCAAAGAGTAGTCAACTAGTGCGGACCCGGGTCAGTTCCAACCAGAGCTGGTTTTCAGCGACTACGTCCTCCCAAGATGTTGTGCGGTTAATGCTGCGGGGGCTGAAACAGTCACCAAGATGACTAATACAGCTGTATTAGTCATCTTGGTGACTGTTTTAGCCCTAGCTGGGCGTTGATTACAAATGAAACAAAAATAATAAATGCACATTTCTACATGACAACATTGACAACCTTTAGTATTTTGCACTACCCACCCACCAATTATCCACAAACCAAAGGAGTCAAGCTTTGGTTTGTGGACAGTAGAAAAATCTCCTTAACATTAAGTACGCCTTTTTGTGCAATAAAGTATTTTAAACTAAATATTATTAAATATGGCCAAGAACCGGTCGTCGTTCGGTGGGTAGACCACTTGCCCGTTGGAGGGATGACATTAAAAAAGCGGCCGGGGGTAAGTGGTCGAGATTGGCTAGGGACCGGGAGAGTTGGCGTGAAATGGAAGAGGCCTATACCCAGCAGTGGGCTTCATTCATGGGCTGGATAGATAGATAGATAGAAACTAAATATTACCCGTGACAGATTTAGCTTTCACGGAGTTTGCACTTACAATTTGGAAAGCCGAGACGAACTGCACGACGGGCAGCGCGTAGAAGACGGCGACGGTGTAGAGCGTGTAGAGGTAGCGGTCGGAGCGCACGCGCAGCACGCGCGCGCGGCGCCGCGACAGCGCCGCCAGCGTCAGCTGCGCCGGCAGCCCGAACGGGGTCGGCTGGCTGCCGGCGCCGCCCGCCGCCTGCCAGCGGAATAGCCATTGTCCTAAATGCCCTCCTAAGTCCTAACCTTGAAAGTTCGATTGGTATTTTCAAGGTCAGGACTTAAGAGGATATCGACAACAGTTTATTTCACTAAGCAGCCCGATTATACTATTTTTAATGCACTAATCCGTGCTAAGGACAATTTAAAAAAAACCTATTTAGAGGCTCAAAATTCCACCCATGCCGAGATTCGAACCCGCGATTTCTGCTAATGGGCGCTCAGATGGAAAGAGCGCTGGCACGGATAGCCAGAGGTCGCGAGTTCGAATCCCAGCATGGGTGGAGTTATTAGCCTCAAAATAGGTTTTTAAATAAGCAGACCGACTCAAGGTCAGGACTTAAGAGGATATCGACAATAGTTTATTTTACTTAAGAGTCTGAGGGCCGATTTCTGAATTGAGAATTTCACTAAGTAAATACTTCAGTAACGTTCTGTCACGCTCTTTGCTGAGGAATTCGAACAGACGGCACTACAGTTAAGTGTTTACTAAGCGAAATTCTCAATTCAGAAACTGGCCCGAATAGACACACGGAAAATAATAATAACTACCACACAACACGATCACTTGTCCTGGTCCCAAACTGGGATACCATATGTGTTGCTTTTACCAGGCAAGGGCATCAGAAGCATAGAAACACCCGTTCATGAGGTCATTAATTAAAATGTATGTGATTACAAAAAGTTGGTGGTCCCTAAGGCGCGTGGAGCAACTTCCATACAACCTGTCTTACAATCCTCCACCAACCAGGACTTAGCCCCTGTGGTGGAGTATGACCTAACCTTCCTGCGATGCAGGAAGAGACCCGTGCCCCAGCAGGGAGGACATACAAGGGTTGATATCGTAAGATTGCATGCGTTTATTATTTTAAGTCTCTTAAGTCTTCTAAGAATGCTCCTCATGGAGCAAGTCCCATACAAACGTTGTTTGGTATTTATTTACAAACAACATGCCGGAACGCAGTGAAGCTTTGCCAAATCGATTAGAGAACAACAATGAAGGTTTGATCCTGCTTGGAAATAAAGTTATAAAAAATAAATTAAAGTATAAGAATAGTTTGTATGAAAAATGCTATAATTTCCTTTTTATTCTGTTATGCTCAGTGGTAAGCAGGTGTGAACTTTGATTAGTGTCCTTTAAACGTATTGGCAAAGTGTCACTGCGATCCATACTACATGTAGCGGGCCTTACTGTCCGAAGTTATCAAGCCGCCCATAATGCATCTGACACAGCTTAACGACTGCCTTTACATGACAGCCGGCACCAACGGTTTCCTTGCGAAGCACGGAAGCGCTCGGAAAAATGCCACTAGCGATAGTTACGAGACGGTCACCCATCCAGCGCCTGACCGCGCCTGTAGTTGCTTAACTCAAGTGATTGATTCCGATCACTCGGTTCGACTAGCTATCGACTAGCCATGCTATCTTAATCAGTTTATTTTTTTTAATATTTGAACATTCTTAACATAGGTACCTACTTAGTTTACATTCGGCTAAAATTATACATAGTTTTTGATACTTATTTTATTACCTAAAGAGAATTAACCCTTACGCAATATAAAATTAAAACGTCTAGAATGCCGGCAATTTTTAAGTCCTTAGACCTCAAACGATTTTTCTGTCATTTTTACAATAATCAATCTTGACTACAATAGCCACAGGTCGCCATGGAGGACTCATAAAGCGGCATGTGTCCAATAGTGGACAAATTCTGAAGAAGAAGGAGCAGTTATATGTAAGAAAATGCTATAAATAGTTAATGACAGACGTTAACAGAAGCCCTAAGGCGCTATGCGGTGCTAACAAGCGCCACCAATGGAATAAAAATCATAACTTGTATAATAATAAGTTTTTTTTAAGTGTTCCCTTTGAAAATTAACCATAAATCTTAACAACTGTCAGTAGGTACTATTTTAGAACCTACAGTTTAAATCCTAGGATCAACAATTTACGAATTTAATCTTAAGAATGTCTTGTGACGTAGCTAACCACGTCACCAGCCACACCACGAGCACCACGCAGGCACGGCGTGACAAGACGCCAGCGGAGCGCGGCCCGCGGCGCGGGGCGCCGCATGCAGTGACGCCAGCAAGGACTGGCGGGAGGCGCGGCACGGCGGCGACGCGAATATAAAAGGCGCAGCGCTAGCTCAGTCGAGCCCCTCTCAGAGACGTTCTTCAGCACTGCTGAAGAACATCCCAACCCCCTGATCCGCGAACCAGCGGCTTACTCTCCGCCCACGACGGACCCACGTTACCCGGTGCGCAGGCCCAGGAACGTACTCGTTGACCCGCCCGACAAATTGTCGTCTGACCTGAACCACCTCTTAGAGGCTCGGTCCCAGTCAGACGCGCCCCCCTCCTCTGCCAGTGTCCCCCCTAGGGGGGGCACTGCTCTTTCATAACAGTTTTGTAATATAAACTCTTCTAAGCGGACGCTCCGCTAGGGAGCTCCGCTGTGCGCCCTCCTCGGCCTCGAGGGGGGTCGCTCCCGATGTAGGTTTAGGGGTCTTTAGGACCAAAACCAGTCCCAAGGTGGTGTTTAGTGGGTAGGCGCACTTCTTGTGAGTCCCACATTGGCAGCACGGCCGGGTCCGTGCTGTTATGCATGAGCATTCACCACCTCCCTCCCCCGTGTCCTCCGGAGGGTGCCCTTTATAGGGTTAAAAAAAAAAACTCAGTCGAGCGGCTCCCACTACCAGTAAACACGTTCACCGTAGGTCCGGTCCCGGTGTCAATTTAAGGGGTTTCTGGTTCGCTGTGGGAGTCCCGGTAGGGCTTCAGGACAGTCGGAGGGGATCCCGATCTGTAGAGGGTTGAGGAACAGGCGAGGGCACATCGGCTGATCGCCGGAAGCGGTACAGTGGTCCGCCTCTGTGGGCCCATCCGAGATTAGCCGATGCCACTCACGAAATGTCCTAGGGCATGGCATGTTGGTTTGCCGATATTAGCCGGCCTAGGACATCTCGTGTGCCCGCCTTAGCCTCTGGGTGCTGGCACGTTGGGGTTCCCGATGGTGGCCACCCCAGATAATAGGGAATCCTGAGAGCGGTATGTTGGGGATCCCGATATCGGCCACTCCAGGATCATTGAGAGTCGTAGGTACCTCTCACCAGGAATAAGTACAGCAGGTAATAATAGTGAGCAAGTCGCCCCTAGTATCCATCAGTAGTTAAGTTGTGTGAGTGTCGGTGGTGTAACAAAGACAGTGATAATACAGGGACAATGGTTAAAACCAGTGGTAGGTTAAGTGAGAGACAATTTGAGTGTGTAGGGTTAGTTATGTAAATATTAGGTCTGTGTATATTAAATGGTGTCGGTTTTTGGAATCCAAGCGTAGTCATTTGTGAGTAGTCCCCATAGGCATCCTTGAAAGCGCCAACCCGGGTAGTATTTCACCGGGTCGCGCATAAACCTAGCCCCTCAGGCAGAGCACCTCAAGAGGTTAGTGTTACAATGGCGCCCAACGTTTAAAACCCATATATCCTAGGGACCATACTCACACAAGTGACGAAACGACGATTATCCTAAAGTCAGAATCAGTCAGAGAACTTAACAGTGTAGTCAGGGAAGTCATCGAGTGCGAACCCCCAGCAAGATAAAAATAATCACGAAGAATTTACTGAAGTCATGACAAGCATGGAGAAAACCTCGATCACCATGCTCACCAACATGGATCTGGTGTTCGACATCGGGGAAGATAACAGGAAAAAAAATACTTGCTTATGACTGTATTAATTGCTTAAGACTGTATTAAGCAAAGAAACCGACATCAGCGGCCGAAAAATGCGCTCCTGTGCAGTGCCATAGTCTAACAGTCAATTTGCATACTAATTTGAAAGCTAGACGATTGAAATCTTTCAAGATTTGGTACGTTTATTATATTGGCAGATATCTACACTAAAGCTTATCTCACCTGGTCCTCCACTGCGCCTTCTCTTGGTCCATTGGTTTGCAGTCCTATACCATTGGCTCCCACTGTAGTAACATTAGCTTCCACTGCAGTACTATTGTCTTCCACTCCAGTACCATTGGTTTCCTCACCAGTACCATTGGTTTCAGTACCATTGGCTTCCACACCAGTAACATTGGCTTCCACAACAGTACCATCTTCCACTCCAGTAGTTTTGGCTTCAACTCCAGTACCATTGGCTTCCACTAACACACCATTGCCCTCTGCTCTAACACCATTACGCTCCTTTTTGTTGGCTTCATCACTTCTCGTTAGTATTGTCTCATTGCCTCCTTCTAATGTCTCAGTTAGTACTGACGCAGTGACATCCGCTGTGGTGATGTTTGTAGTAGAATTGGTAAAGTTGTTAGGAGCGGTGACGAAAGTGACGTCACGCGTGTGAAGGTCGTCATCTTCTTCGTCAGTGTCGCTGTTGTCGCTACTGTCGAACGTAGCCGCTGATGGTGGATGGAAAAGGGATGTATTTGAAATGTACTTTAAAATAGCGGTTTCCAACTATAACTTATGACCGTCACAATAAACGGCTTTAATTTTACGGATGGTATCTACAAGGATACCATGTATAAAATTTGTAGAAGCTATACAACACGCTAACGGTGAAGGAAAACTTCGTGAGGAAACCGTGACTTGGATGGCTCCGCACGTATTGACTTGCCTTTTCTCTGGGCAAGGCTAACTAAGTTGTCAGGATGGTATAGTAAAAACTGTATTTCCACGGATATTTACTCGTTTAATAATACGTTTTTAGGGTTCCGTACCTCAAAAGGAAAAAACCGGCCAAGTGCGAGTCAGACTCGCGCACCGAGGGTTCCGTACAAACCTGTATTATAGACCTGAGTATTTGGTATGAATTTCAATTTAATACCTCTACGCGTTTATGAGGAAATGGGTAGTAAGTGTAAAATTATTAAAAAAATATATATTATGTGATGTAACTAAAAATTTATGGTTTTCGTAATTTTTCCTTTATCTATGCTATAAGACGTTGCTTCGTACCAAATTTCAAGATTCTGAGTTCACGGGAAGCACCCTGTAGGTTTTGATTCCCTTGCAAGTGTCGAAAATTTGCGGCATAAACGGCTGTATCTTTTGATTGCGTTGGCTTAGAAGTTTGGTTTTGTCACAGCTTCAAGGGACAGTAGACTTGAGTAATTGATATAAATTTCAGCTTCATACCTCCACGCGTTCCTGAGAAAAAGGGTCTTGACAGACGGACGGACGGACAGACGGACAACAAAGTGATCCTATAAGAGTTCCGTTTTTTCCTTTTGAGGTACGGAACCCTAAAAACGGAACCCTTATAGGATCACTTTGTTGTCCGTCTGTCCGTCCGTCCGTCCGTCTGTCAAGACCCTTTTTCTCAGGAACGCGTGGAGGTATGAAACTAAAATTTATATCAATTACTCAGGTCTACTGTCCCTTGAAGCTGTGAAGAAATCAAACTTCTAAGCCAACGCAATCAAAAGATACAGCCGTTTATGCCGCAAATTTTCGACACTTGCAAGGGAATCAAAACCTACAGGGTGCTTCCCGTGAACTCAGAATCTTGAAATTTGGTACGAAGCAACGTCTTATAGCATAGATAAAGGAAAAATTACGAAAACCATAAATTTTTAGTTACATCACATAATATATATTTTTTTAATAATTTTAAACTTACTACCCATTTCCTCATAAACGCGTAGAGGTAATTAATTGAAATTCATACCAAATACTCAGGTCTATAATACAGGTTTGTACGGAACCCTCGGTGCGCGAGTCTGACTCGCACTTGGCCGGTTTTTCAATTTTCCGACGTTTCGGCACTTTTGCAAATACCGTAGTCCCGGAAGTCTTCACGGTAAAATGTAAAATTAAACGAGTAAATATCCGTGCAAATACAGTTTTTATTATGTCTAGTGCTCGTGTTAACCTTAGAAAATACTAGGATGGTATAAGTGCTGAGCAAGCCTACTACTTCTAAAAAAAGAATGTCCTAGGCACTGATCGTATGGTCCATACACCCACTAGTGTGGCTGAAGGTGCTACGGAACGGTGATAAATAATCTCATTACGTAGATGCAAAGGGGAAGTTATTATTATAAAATAACTTTTTTAACCGGGAGCGGTGGTAGCGAAGCAGTAGGACGCGGGCCTCACATTCGGGAGCTCGTGGGTTCGAATCCCTGGCATGACTTTGTTTTCCAAGTTACGTACATTTGTAAAGTTTTAGTAGCAATACCATGCACTCGCTAACCGTGAAGGAAAACATAGTGAGGAAACCTGCGTATCTGAGGTGTTCGCGAACCTCAGCGCTTGAAATTGCAAATCCGCAGTGGGCACGCGGTAATTCAGCCATACTCTCTCTGAGAGAAGGCCTGTCCCATGCAGTGGGACGTTTATAGGCTACATTAAAATCAAAACTTTTTTCAATTGAATATTTTCTTTTTCACCTTTACAATGAATTCAGAATTCGGTGAGCGATTCAGATTCCTACGTATCAGGATCTCGACTCAAAACCACTGAACTGTAACGACACGAGACTTTGGTGAAATAGGCGTGACGACGGAGAGTACATATTAAAAGGATTTAAAACACTGATTTAGTTTAATAACAAAAAGAGAGATTACCAACATTTGCAATAAAATAAAAGATTATAATGCCGCTTTTAGCCATTTTGACTCAAACACCCATCACACCGCGTGACGTCACGCTTAGGTTAAAATAGGTAAACTTCACGCGTGCTTTGTTGTGATTACGATCTGGCGTGACGTCAGATACGACGCCCTGACACTGCGAGCTATTTTCCTACAGAATTATAATAATTTTAGAAAAATGGCTTTAACCTACGTTTAACTTTAGTTTATTACTGAAATATGGGTTTTAAAATTTATAATCATAAAAAACCCATATTCCAGTAATGTGTCCCCACATTATGGAAGAGGGGATGGTCACCCATCCAGCACTTGACCGCGCCTGTTCTTGCTTAACCCAAGTGATTAATTCCAATCACTGTGTTCCACTTGGCCACGAGCACTTCTCACGATTAATTCTTAATTTTACTTTAAAATAATTAAGTAACAAGTATGGGCATAGAACCCAGGGCATCCCGTTGAAACGTAAGCCATTGCCCTACGTTCGATTTTAAAGAAGAAAAGATGAAACCATGTTACTGTGCTGCTAATACGAATTCCACACTCACTGGAACTTCGACGTGTTCGACGCTGCGACGTTTCTTGTAATTGCGTCGAATCTGTTGCAGCCTCGAGTTGAGCCTCCGTCACTGGAAAACAAAACAATTCCGTAGTTATCATAGAAAGGGCGGTGGTGACAAAACGGACATCCGTGCCTCACACAGGCGAGGCACAGATCCTTCCGGGCTAAGATTAAAATCGTCACGTGACATGGGTGGGATACATAGGACTCGCTCTCTTCCAGTAGTCGGCCACTTGATAATGAATCCTCTCATATTCGTCATGGACTTGTATTGTATCTGCTTTTGTTCCCTGCGTCTTCGAAGTAGCAAAGTCAGCAGTAGTGTTTCCTCGTCACATCAATCGAAAAAATACGTAATGAAGTAATCTCTCGTGCGAATTTTTTAATTTATTTTTCATAGAGGCACATGGTAACCTTACATACTTATACCAGCGGGTGAAAACCATAAGAGGTTTATCTCCCGCTGATTTCGCCTGTTAACAATCTCGCAAACGCGCACTGCAAACCAGGCTACACACTCTCTAAATGATAATAAATTGCGGTAGCTCAAAAGCTCCCCAGGCATCAGTCGCTCTCCGGGGAAAGCTACGAGTACCTATAAAATACTCTTCTTACGTCTGAGGTCGACAGGCGGCGCCCGCGGCGCCACGTACCGCGCGAACCGCGGCCAGCGCTGCATCAGCACCGCTCCGAAGAATATCACGTAGAAGAGAACGAATACGGTCACGGTGACGCCGGTCGCGACGGCGTACTGGCCGCGCGTCAGCGACGCCTACGGCCGGGAAGGATTGCTTTTCACAACCACATATTTTATGTCTCGAATAAAAAGTCGTATTCTACGAGCGGGGCATAGAATATGTCGTAAAAGTGCCGTAATAGCGGACCGTCAGTTTCTCCATCGGGAGGTCGTGGGTTGGAATCCCGGGGGCGTGTAGCAATGACTTTGTTTTCTAAGTTATGTACATTTGTGAAGTTACAGTAGCAATGCCACTCGCTTACTTTAAAGGAAGGTATCATGAGGAAAGCCTAGTGCCTGAAGTGTTAACATACCTCAGCGCTTGTTACGTACAATGGCTCAACTACAAGGCTAATTGCGGAAATCTCAGGTATGTAGATAAACGAAATAATATTATGTCGTAAACAATTTTGTAGTGCACTCAGAGAGGGCGATATATTTGTCGTAGACAATATCATAGAAATAATATGAATGAAAAATCCTTTATAGCACAAAAAACTAATTTGCACAAAGGCGAGCTTAATACTACGCTTCCAGATAGTCAGATGACCTATGTAAAGTAGCCGGCAAACAGTGGATGAGACTAGCGCGAGACCGTGCTGGTTGCATGGAAATGAAGAGGCCTATACCCAGCAGTTGGGTTTACCGGGCTGATGATGATGATGATTCGCTTCCAACTAACCAATTTTGATGTACCTACAGAGTTGAAAGTGTCAGAAAAAAAAATTAGTTGTTTAATCCATAAACTAGGTGTTTAATTACTTACTTATTATCATTGTAATTTAAGTACACATACGTAAAGTAGTACGTAAAATATACTCCACCAACCCGAACTTGACCTCCGTGGTGGAGTTTGGCATAACGTTCCTGCGATGCAGGAAGAGACCCGTGCCCCAGAAGTGGGGAGATACAAAGGGTTGATATCACTTTAGTAGGAATCATATATTTTAAGTACTACTTTACGTATGTGTACTTAAATTACAATGATAATAAGTAATCCCCTTATTCATAATAGTCTGCTAACTTAAAGCATTGCTAATTCTCGCTCTGTCTTCTTCTATTGACCTAAGTCAGAATGAAAAAGAACACTCTTTAGCAGCTGTTTTAAGTTAGCGGACCATTATGAATAAGGGGGTAAGTAATTAAACATCTAGTTTATATAGTAAATAACTCCTATATTTTGATACTAAATATGATATTAAAATGATATCAACCCTTTGTATCTCCCCACTTCTGGGGCACGGGTCTCTTCCTGCATCGCAGGACTGCTGAGGTTGAATACCTACTTGCAACTTAATCGAGATGGCCTTGACCCGGTCTGGGTTCTGTTCCTCGCGCTCGGCCTCCGGCGCCAGTGCGAGCTGCAGCCAGCCTTCGCCGCTGTCCTCGCCGACGCAATCCACATCCGTCGCCTTCACCATCGTCACCACGTAGAACCCGAGCGGGAACCGGCTGCGCTGGAATGCCGAGGCTGCTTGTCGAGGAAAAGATCTGAAGGCGATGAAACCGGCCCGGGCGTCTGAGAGACGCGCGGGCCAAGTGGGGCTCCGCGGCGCGCGACGGCCGGGGGGCGCAGCGCCCGGCACACCGCACGGGCAAAGCACTTCTCAACGTATCGCGAAAGAAAGCAAATGTATTGGTTCGTTAGTCATTACACCCACCTAAGTACTCTGCAGTCCGCGCTTTTATTCTAGATTAGCTGAGCCTGCAAAAGTCTCAATTCGAATTTAAGTTTTAGGTAAATCCGTCCAGCTGTTATGGCGTGATTGAGTAACAAACATCCAAACTTTTTCACACACTTTCACATTTATCATCAACCCTTTGTATGTCCCCACTGCTGTGACACGGGTCTCTTCCTGCATGGCAGGCAGGTTAGGCGTTTTTAAATATAAAAAAATATAATCGTAGATATAATCATTTGGCGGTCTCCGGCAATGCCCAGGTTTGAGGTAACACTGTATTTGTAATAAATACGTAGACTGTGTAGACTTACAGATAGCTGAACCCCTCCCGACTGCAGCATGGTGAATCTCATTCCTGTCAGTTGCAGCTGGTCTTCTATTTGTAATATTGGACACTAAAAAGGAGAGAATGAAAATTACAAATATTGTACAATAGCTTTAACCCGCGGCTCTGCCAGGGTTAGAAATTATCCCACGGGAACACATTACCGGGATATCAAGTATCTAATGTCTAATATCTAATGTATGTAATCTCAGAACTTTTTCTATTTATACGCCAAATTTCATGCGAATCCGTGCAGCCGTTATTGCGTTGGTAACAAACATCCAAACTTCTTCACAAACTTTTACATTTAAGTAGGATTATGCCTATTTAGTGTCTAAAGCTAAGCGACTCCCCTCTCTAAAGCGATCTAAAAATGATCGGTCAGCCGAAGACCGCAAAGAATAATTTAACAGCATTTTCAATTAAAAGATTACAAAAAAAAGAATTGGCCGCTATAACCATAAAACAATATAAATAAAGAAAAATTTACATACCAAGTTCGACACAACACGTACTTATTACCTACCGTAATAATCTACCGTTTTTACAATTTGGTAAAAGTTCATGTAACAAAAAAATAAGGAGAGTCCATACTTTTAAACAGTTTGCAATTTTATTATTATTTGGGCTATGCGCCATAACAACGCATACTTTGTGAAAATGTTAACTACCTATTACACTTTAAGAGAAAAGCCAACTCACAGTATAATTCTGTATCGAGATCAGCGCGCAGACCTCGTTCTCAGATTCCAAGACCAGTCTCACGCTGGTCTGACCCTCGCGGAACTGGTAGAAGTGAACCGAGGGCGCCGCCAGCCTCGTCACCAGATCCGTGGAAGTCAGGAAGGGCAGGGCGAAGTCCCGGACCGGGGTCGCTAGGATAGTGATGTCCACGTCCATGATGCAGGTGGAACTGACGTGGAGGATGAACGCGTTGTGTCTGTAGGTCTCCGCTTGGCCTGGAAATCGAGTAAAGCCGATGTTACGGAATGGACTGTATAAACAAAATGAATTCGTGAGGGCTACCCCTACCGCTTGTTCCTAACTAAGAGGTGTAGAACTTATTAACTCAGGTGAGCGAGCACTACTGTATAGGCTAATGCACACTTACAATGAGTATTTGCATCACATTGATTTATTTATGTTATCCCCGGGGTTATTCAGGAAATCTGTATATCATGTTGCATCTATCATTCTGTGATTTTACTTGATGGATGTGGTTTGTCTTTGGAGTGTGAGAGTGGAGTGGTCGGTCGGTTGTTTTAGTTTTTTTTCTGTTTTTATTGTTTATCCAGTTTAGAAAAGAGCTTAACATGATTGAAAATCATGTTACTTGCTTGTTTACCATACATGCATTTGTCACTCTGTGCCTATTGTAATCTAATATTTTTATATTGTAAACTGTAGAAAACGCTGCTGGTTATACATATACTAAGTTGAGCAAATGTTTTTTGTATAACTGTTTGTTTTTTGTAATAAAATAAATAAAATAAACAAGAAAACCAATCGAAAACGGGTAAAATATAATAATATAAATAAACGAGTATAATAGGAAAATATCACAAGAAAATGGACAATGAGATGGTGACGACAAGAATATTACAGAATGAGTAACATGAGGAAGGAAAGTCAATAAAACGGAAAAAATATACAGAATCATAAAAAGAAACCAAGGAGTCTTCAACATTCGGATTTAACAGAGAAACTTGAAAAACAACCATGTTGCGCGTGGACCTGACGTGGCGAACAAACGCGTTGCTTCTGTAGGTCTCCGCTTTGCTTACAATTCAGGTAATGATGTGACTCGATGGAGAACTCGAAACAAAAACTCATTGGAGAGGCTATGTTAAAACATAAACGTTCATCTTCTTTCAGTGCCTCTGCACTACTAGAGGTTGGCCGTCAGCACTCCATATTCCTCTCTTTTCTTTGCTAAGCGAAATAGATGTTCGACGTCGGGAACTCCGGTCCATTCTCTGATGTCACGAAGCTATGATTATCAATTTCTACCACCGCGCCTTTTCCCCTCCATTCAAAACATGAAATTGTTTTAAACGTGGTATGTATGTTTTTGTCTTGAACAACCTTAGAATATTTTTCATAATATAACCTGTCGGAAACCAAATGAATAACCAAAGTCATGACAAATGGTCGAAAAAGCAAAGTTGAGGTCGACGGGCAGGAGATACACTATGTCGATGAGTACATCTACTTGGGCCAGATAGTAAGCTTCGAAAACAGGCAAGGCAAGGAAATCAATCGCCGTATCGAAAACGCCTGGAAGTGCTACTGGTCCATGAAGGATATGTTGAAAGGAAGCCTTCCGTTTTCCTTGAAACGGAGACTCGTCGACATGTGCATCCTGCCCGTCCTCACTTACGGCTCCCAGACTTGGTCACTGACCGAAGAACAGAAGTCCAAGCTCAAGGTTTGCCAGCGAGCTATGGAGCGTAGCATGTTGAGCGTCAGAAGGATTGACCATATCCGCAACACTACGCTACGCTCAAAAACACGCATAGCTGATGTGGGTGTCCAGACTGCAAGGTTGAAGTGGAGCTGGGCAGGGCATATCAGCAGAATGCACCCGGATAGGTGGGCGAGACTTGCCACCGAGTGGGTGCCACAAGGCGGTCGTCGCAGGAGAGGTAGGCCAAGAAAACGTTGGCGAGACGATCTCGACCGACACATGCCGGAGTGGTCTGAGGTGGCACAAGACAGAAACATCTGGTCTGAGTTGGGGGAGGCCTTTGCCCAGCAGTGGGACACAAACGAGGCTACATAAAAAAAAACCTGTCGAAAAAAATCTAGTAAGGCGGTACAGAAACGACCCACACAAAGTGCGTAATCTGTGACGTCACAATTTGTTAGTGACACTTTATAGGAAATGTATGAAGCTTTTATCAATATTTTAGTTAACGCGTAAATGATGTGAAGACCTTTAAACTTCTGTGAAAGAACAAAACTTAATAAGGTTTTTTAATTATTAAAGCAATTTCAATATTGGCATATTTTGAGACCTTTAAAATCCCGATTTATTTTTTATTATACCAACTACTTAGTTTTTTTTTATTTTTGCGTTTTAGCACGTTTTAGGCAATTTATGTCGTAAATATAATCACACCATCTAATTTGGGTTCTTGGACCTAGTTTCGAGTTAGGCTGCAAGTAAAAAAAATAGGAACTATATTTTGTGTCATCAAAGTTTATATATTTGTCATCAACTTGTATCATCTATTTTTAAAAACCTATTTAGAGGCTAAAAATTTCACCCATGCCGGGATTCGAACCCGCAACCTCTGGCTATCCGATATCTGGCTATCTGGATATCATCTAATTAATAAATCTATATTGCCACGAAATATTTTCATTCTCAGAAAAATAAAAAGTGTCGCCAGGTACAAATTACCAAATTTGTTCTTAAAATAATAGGTTTATTCCAAAAATAGCAGATCCGTATGTACTTACTCAAAATAATAGCTCTGTCATCAATCAGATAATCGATTATCGTCCGCAGATTAACATTTGTTTTTTGTCATCAGTACAGTAGTTACAAATTATTTCGATCAATTCTCCAAATAATACTAACAGTTACCAATTTAACAGTTCAGTTCATTAATTTTATGAAAAAATGTTCAAAGGGGTGGAGCCAAATTGGCGCGCTATGAAAATTGACAATTTAGTTGATTGGTATTAATTTTTGTTTTTTATACGTAGCCTCGTTTGTGTCCCACTGCTCGGCAAAGGCCTCCCCCAATAAAGGCCGGTATTAATTAACTAATAATAATTACTGTGATTTTAAGTATGTAATTCTGTGCTCCATTTGTTATTCTAATACATTCATACTACTTCTTATCACTAAATAATAATTCAAAATTATTAAAAATTTTCAGGGTGTAAATAAAACTACCGCAGATGTAGATATACCTAGAAATCACAAAGGTAGAACCAGTATACATATTTACGTTTTTCATTTTGTTAATGATCGTTTTTCCTTAATTCGATTATACGGTTACCAAAATACCCAATTATAATAAATACAAACCTATATATTTGATACATACTTGATAATATATCCCGATGATTATATGTGATTTATTATGAAATTGTTTTTATATTGTTTGGCGACTACACTTTGACGACACATTTATTATTTTACGAACAAACCTTATTATTTAAAATATTCAAAACTTAATAATTGATGATAGCTTAAATCATACCGAAAAACAATAGTTAACTTGTTGATGTTTAACGTGTTTTAATAGAAACATATGATTTTTTCGATTGAAGGCACTAAGCACTGGGTAGCCCCTTAGGCTGTAAAATGTTGAGTCAAAACGAGAGGCGTTGTATAGAATTTGCGCTCCTACCACGTAGACCTTTCTTTGTGGGCTTTGTCCCAACCCTTCAGTAAATTTTGTATGAAAGTATACAAAATATAAATCGCACAGACGACGCGTATTTTCCGCGACCTCGCCCCAAGACCTTTCTGTGAGACCGAGGCTTTAAAGGGCTTTCTAAAAGTGAACATGAGAAATCTTAACAACTATTTTTAGAACCTAGAATGAACAACCAAGGACTTTAATCAATTTTCGCCAAAAACGGCCGTTTTCTGCGGAAATCGACTTAAGTTCTAGGCTGCTGATCTTAAGTTCTAGATTGTAGGTTCTAAAAATAGTTGTTACAGTTGTTAAGATTTCTCACGTTCACTTTTAGATAAAAACGTATTATAAAACAAGTTATGATTTTTATACGTTAGTGGCGCTAGTTATCATCCCGAATCGCTTAAAGTAGGTATTAAGCCTATGGCCAAATTATTACACTAAGGTTACACTGAATAGTAGATTGTTAACAGAGGGTCGAAAGAATCAATTCCCGAGGTATTTAGACTATAGTCCGAGTAGGAGTTCATTCTTTTATTACCCGTGTTAAACACTCCACTTTTCATTTCTAATATGAGGAAAATAAAAACTCATTTTTAATATTCAAATCTTAGCATAAAATATTATTACCTACCTATTTTTTTGAATTCCGTCACAGATACATGTAACAGACTAGTAAGTATCCCACCAATTTATGTCGACTTTTAAATAAATTTTAAATATGGAACTCCGCTCAAAGAAGTTTGCGCTAAGTTTACACTGGCTGTTTAGGAACTCATGGCTTCAGCATTTTTTAATTAGTCTTTTTTTACTTATAACTATTCACAGCTGACAGTAGTTCTATTTTTAAAGTTCATTCCGGCCCTTAGGTGGGAAGTAATTTGAATGAGTTTTTCCCTCCCTATGGAGGGAAGCAGCATTTTCCACCCAATAATCAGATCAAAACAACGCTACTTTCCGAGTATAAGAAATGAAAAATTCTTACTGCATTCAGAGTCCGGGATATAGTTTCTCTGGTCATCTGGACACAAAGTATACTCCAATTCGTACAGCACTTGCCCTTGCGAGACGTAAGGCAGTTGCCATGACACCGTACCTGAAAACCCAATACGAATAGCAATGAAATGGGGGACATCATGTCCGACTAAAATCCAACGATTTGTTTTATAAGACTCCGTTAAAACTCTCCATAAACGCCGTGTAACTATTCGGTTATAGACTTTCCCTTGTAAAGTATTACCTACCCTCGTGTACCCTTCAACGGCCTTCAACATTCAACTTCAAGTCATTCAACATTAACTATAATAATAAAGAAATCGCAGTAAGGAACCTTAGACTTGGCACGACTGTGTCTAGATTTCATTACTTTTTAGAGATAAACGAGCAGCTCCAACGAGACTTGGCTAGTTTTTACACAATGTTTTTGGTGGGATTTCACTTCTTTTTGTAGAAACGTAGGCATATTGATTTATTAGATTTTCTTATAAAATAAATCAATCCGTCGGTCCCCCAAATCAAGGGCAGAACAAGAATGTCGTAAACGACTAACGCGGCCGGTTGCCGCTTCGCCATATAAGGTTATCGGAAAAACAAAACGTAAGCGCGTTTTAAAATACACTCAGCGCCATCACCGCCATTCTTAGTCCAATGCATTATATTTTGACCAAATTTTGAGCGAAATTAATATTTTAGTGTAATTAGTTTATTTAATTTGTGTAATGTTCGAGTAGAATAAAGTTAATCGTTCGACTATGTCTCCTTGTAAACTTGTAAGTACAAGTATAAAAGCCAGTCTAGTCTTATCCAGCGTTTTCCTTTAATTTTATTTATATGCGTATTAAAAGCAGAAGGGGAGGTACTCGCCCAGCAGTGGGACGCTATAGGCTAGATTAAATTATAAGATGTGTCCCACTACGCTGGATTCTTACAATGACAGTCGATTTTTTTATGTACCAGTAGCAGAAGGGGCCATTACCATATCTCTAATACAGCTGAGCCCAGCTGAGGTTTCTTCATAAGATACACCTTCGATTTTTGACATCAAATGAAGCGGCCCACCAAGTTGAATATTTTTTGTAAAGGCGGTATGTCGATCTCTTCTAATAGTTTGGTCGGGCTCTTGTGTTTTCTAATCAGGGTCACCATGTACCTACTCCAGATCTCCAATCCTAGTTTTTATAGTTTTCCCTTTATGTGGCGATCAAAGCCTAACTCTGTACCAAATTTCAGCTCTGTGAGTTTATGGGAAGTACTAGTTCTATTTTGATGATCATAGTGTCATAAATGCGAAACTTTGCTTTCGCTTAACTTCGGAACGAAATGACCTACAGACTTGAAATTTTGGATTTTAAGTATGTGATTATAGCTTACTAGATGACTAAAGTTTGTGCGTTCTGCTCTTCTCCAGAGGTTCTCAAATAAGGGCCTGAAAATGCGGCGAAATGGTTCAAGTAAAGATGGTACGGCAGTGTTTGCTTCGCGCTCGACTTGGCGGGGTCACTGATGCCGTGCCCCCCGATACTTTACGGAACTCAATTGATAAAGCAAACATGCATACATACATACATACATACATACATACATACATACATACAACATACATACATACATACATACATACATACATACATACATACATACATACATACATACATACATACATACATACATACATACATACATACATACATACATACATACATACATACATACATACATACATACATACATACATACATACATACATACATACATACATACATACATACATACATACATACATAACCTCACGCCTGTATCCGAGAGGGGCAGGCAGAGACCAGGGACTGCCACTTGCCAAGATCCTGACAGATCGCCTTCGCTTCACCAACGTTCATAAGTCGTTGCATGCACGCACTGGTTACAATGTAACGTTACTAATTTAGAACTTTACTTAGTGAGAGGTGTTTGAATTTTTTTTTCGATATTTTTGCGGAACACCTACTGGGGTATCGTGGAACCCTAGGGTTCCGCGGAACACACATTGAGTATGGCTGCTCGAGACCAACGAGGCAGAACAAGTAACCGTTGTTAGGAACCTCCATGCCGTGTGGCTGTGAAGCTATTATCACTTACCAGTGCTTTGTCTAGCTGTAACGAGCAAAGGGTGCGCGGTGTCACCGCCGTCAGTCTTTAACGAGATCCTGCTCGGGAACTGCATTTGCTCCGAATTCTGAAATTATCAATCAATCAAATCAATTGCTTTCAACGTAAAGAATTTACATTCTGTTTGCTGAATGTCAATGTACAAATCTAAGCCGCTGCCTTCGGGCCGTATTGTAGTGGAGAAAAAGGCAGCGGAAAAAAAACTCCACTTTGACCATCTTTTCTCAAGTCATCTTAAACCAAATACACCATGCCTTGTGTCAGACGCTTTAAAACATAAATACCTTCATTAAACATTAATAGCTGTTAAAATTTTATTTATTGTTGTAATCATTTAACAGGACATATATGTATATTAAATTTGATCATTATAACTTATGTACTAGTACTGTTTACTTGGCCATCGACATTAACATAAAGGCATGAAACCTTCATGTGATTGTGATGACGTCATTTTTAAAAAAGGGAAGAAAGACAACCCACCATCATCTTAGCTTGTTGTTCTTGTATCCACCAGGCCAAAATCTTGTTAAAAAAAATCTTAGCTTGTTGAGTTTTGGAGGGAAGGACGTAATAATTGTTATCTTTTCCGAATTATTCGATGTAAACGTACAGAGAAAATGATAACTATCAATGACAAGTTTGAATATAAATGTGAGTATGTCTTTAAGTGTTTTATTTTAAATAGGGAGCACTGCTATATCCATTGTCAGACATAAAAGAATACGGATATGACTCCGTGAAACGCTTGCACGTAAGAATTGAAGAAAACGCGAGACTGACTTTTAGGAAAAGGAAAGGCTCACGAGAAGCTGAGGATGCCTCATGTTAGAGGCGATACGCGCGGCGTATTTTGTCACACAAGTATTTAATTGGTGTCGGTGGTGGTGTCTGCATATTTGGCGGATTCGTATCTTGCTTCTGCTTGAAAAAGTGGGAGGGAGGGCGGTGCATTAACTAACCGCGTGGTGCTTGTGGGATTTTTGGCGGAATTTATCAAAGTTATTTTCACATTTTAATGATATTATGGATTTCCGCAAAGTAACGCCTGATTCCATACAATATTTTAGGAATCTTTAATTCACATTTTTTCTCTATTTGGCGTTGACATAATACAAAATCAATTTTAATACAATGATATGTAAAGATATAGGTAAAAAAGCTTGGTTGGTCGGTGAATGCCCCACGTCTTTAATTTTAAAATTTTAAACCGGAAATTATATTTTGGACAGAGTGAAGATGATTGATACCCAATCAAGATATACATCCATTTGGATTAATAATAACGTATACACAACACAATCACTAGCCTGGGTCACAAATTAGGATAACCTGTGTTACGGTAACCTGGCGAGGTCATCACAAACATGGTAATACACCCAGACAGACGCCATTTGTATAAAATGAAGCGCTCGTGGCCTAGTCGAACAGTGATTGAGATCAATCAGCAACCACAGGTGCGGTCCGGCGCAGGATGGGTGACCGTCCCGTGTCTTCACCCGTTGGTTCCAACTGTCATGTAATAGCAGTCGTTAAGCCATGTCAGAGACCTTATGGGCGGCTTGATAACTTCTGACGGTAAGGCCCGCCACTGTCTTACAATCTTCCACCAACCCGGACTTGGCCTCCGTGGTGGAGTACGGCCTAACCTTCCTGCGATGCAGGAAGAGACTTTATTTAAACCACTTACTAACAAATTGTACATTTTTCCCATTACATAAAAGTATGATTAGCTTAAGTATTAATCTAGAAAATGGTTGATATTAACAATCAAAGGTTTACGGTTGGTCCCCACACTAGACAGGGAATCTGTATAGTGAGGACCTGGTTGTGAAGGATTTACTGAGTTAAAAATTTAGTAGTAGTAAAGTCTTACAATCTTCCACCAACCCGGACTTGGCCTCCGTGGTGGAGTACGGCCTAACCTTCCTGCGATGCAGGAAGAGACCCGTGCCCCAACAGTGGGGACATATAAAGGGTTGATTACTATGAGATATTTGCATTCAAATTCTTACTTTTCAATTTCCCCTGCCCTAGCAGTGGGGACATACAAGGGACATGTAAAGGGCTATGCCACGAGCACTTCATTGTGGTAGATATAGGTAGGTACTTAAACTCGCCAGGCCCTATGCTCATTTAGAAAATTAGCTGCCGCTTACCGGAGTGAAGTCCAGCATATATTCGACACTGCTATTGAGGGTTAGAGTGTGCACTTCTTCGTGCGATAATCTGGAAAAAAAATAATGTAGTAGGAACAGACAACATTTGTAATCATACCCTTACAATACAATGCCTTTATTTTTATTAGATAAAGATAAAAAAGCTAAAAATTTTATTTAAACCACTTACTAACAAATTGTACATTTTTCCCATTACATAAAAGTATGATTAGCTTAAGTATTAATCTAGAAAATGGTTGATATTAACAATCAAAGGTTTACGGTTGGTCCCCACACTAGACGGGAATCTGTATAGTGAGGACCTGGTTGTGAAGGATTTACTGAGTTAAAAATTTGGCCACTTTTAAAGTTTCATATTTTTACATAGGTACTAAAATATAAACAAGAACCGACAGTGGCATAAAAATATTGAACAAATTATGAAATTATAAAGAAATTGTTAAGTAGAAAACAAAAAAGATAAAACATTATAGGGAAGAGCGGGTGATCTTGCTCTTCCACTATAAAGGGAAACTTCCCGCCAGGCAGATCGTATGCCTGGGGACGGCCGGTCCAACCCTTGTTAGTAGGACGTTATATTTATCGTATGTCATTGAAACACTTTGATTGCGCGATGCAGGAATGTTGGAGTTTGTAGTGCGCGCGCAGAGTTGACATGTGCTCGCCACATTACTCCCCTTCAAGACCGTAGCTACGCATAGCTAGGTCTGATAGGAATCGAAGTCTGTGCTCTAAAGCCTGCAAGTGCCAGGTGACGCTGAGTCAGTGAGTCGACTAGCGGTTGAGGGTGCTCGGCGGCTAACAGTCACTTCACCGGCGACAGTACCATGGAGCCCGCGCATGTGGTAGGAACCGGTGAAGGCTGCTGTACCACTGGCAACGTGTACGTGTGCTGTTGCTGTGTGGCTGCCGTGCCGAGGGGTTGGAGGAAGATCACCATCAGTCCCAGTAGTCGGTGCGTTGACTGTAGTGGAACTGATGAAGTGAGAAGGAAGAATGCTGGCCTTGCTTTGAGACTGTATGTGGGGTGCTGCGAGAGCGAAGGAAGGTCGACAATGTTCTGTCAGGGGTCACCACTATAGGGAAGAGCGGGTGATCTTGCTCTTCCACTATAAAGGGAAATTTCCCGCCAGGCAGATCGTATGCCTGGGGACGGCCGGTCCAACCCTTGTTAGTAGGACGTTATATTTATGGTATGTCATTGAAACACTTTGATTGCGCGATGCAGGAATGTTGGAGTCTGTAGTGCGCGCGCAGAGTTGACATGTGCTCGCCACAACATAATTATTGCGAGTTCAGTATTACAGTTGTGTGAGGGTGGTGATTAGGGTTGCCAGGTGAGTCGCGAAATAATACCGGACAACCCCAACCTTTATATGCTAGGTCGCAAGAAAATACGGCCTAGCACATAAGTTGGTACCGGCTTGGACCGCGTTCAAGGTCCAAGAAACAGACGCTACTAAATA
Source organism: Yponomeuta sedellus (assembly GCA_934045075.1). Lineage (NCBI taxonomy): Eukaryota > Metazoa > Arthropoda > Insecta > Lepidoptera > Yponomeutidae > Yponomeuta > Yponomeuta sedellus. The sequence goes on along the minus strand of OW203724.1, from coordinate 9,658,260 downwards.
CCGAGTTTTCGAACTGGAACCACTTTTCTAAGACAGCTCGTTGATAAGCAATCAGAGCGTGTTTTTTAAACTCCTGAGTTTCTTCATCCGATAGGTACTGTTCCTCGAAATACCGGACATTGTTCTGTCCGGTATGACCATTTATTTTTTACAAGACAGGCCCCAAAAATACCGGACTGTACGCTCAAATACCGGACATCTGGCAACCCTAGTGGTGATGGGTGTTAGTTGTGTGTGTATTAGTAGTAATATACGTTCACTGCCGGGCATAGGCCTACTCTTAGAGAGAATGGGCTTAATTAGCACGTTTGCCCGCCGCATATGTGCAATTTCAACCGTTAAGGTATGTTTATTCTAAGGTTTCCTCACGAAGTATTCCTTCTCAGTTAGCGTTTGCTGTGCTACTAAACTTCACAAATGTACGTACCTAACTTAGAAAACAAAGTCATTGGTACACTCGCGGTCTGAAAATGTTTACCACCATAAGGATGGTAATTGCATGCACAAATCTATGCCACATGGTCGATAATATTATGTGATTTGATTAGGCATAGAGCATAGAAGAAGCAATAGACATTCACCCAAGCGAGGTTGCCATGGTTTGAAAACGTAGTGGTTATATACTCTTTGGTTTTACAATCAATTTCTATTATTTCAATCCTAGTATTTTTGATAAATGTCATTGTAAAAAATTCAATCATGTCAACTTTTAAATAAAGAAAAGAGTTTCATCATCAAAGCGTCGGAGTGGTCCCTTCACCAATCTAATGTGAGTGAAGATACCACTGGACGCTGTAAAAATCATCTCATTAAGTAGATGCAAAAATAAATAAATATATATATATATTGTAAAGTTGAAGTGGAGATGGGCGGGACACCTGATGAGACGGGATGACGGAAGGTGGACAAGGGCAGTCACGGAGTGGTGGCCAAGAACCGGTCGTCGTTCGGTGGGTAGACCACTTGCCCGTTGGAGGGATGACATTAAAAAAGCGGCCGGGGGTAAGTGGTCGAGATTGGCTAGGGACCGGGAGAGTTGGCGTGAAATGGAAGAGGCCTATACCCAGCAGTGGGCTTCATTCATGGGCTGGATAGATAGATAGAGATATTGTATTAAGCCTATCGTCGAGTTAGCACCTGTAACACAAGTTATTTAGTTGTACTTAGTAATGGGGCTAACGAAATCTGTGTAATATGTCAATGATATTTATTATTATTATCATTTCAAATAATAGACGAAAACAGCCGAGAGCCTATGTAAAAGTTGTCGGTGCTATTTTAATAACACGATGTCTTAAAACACTCCTTGTTCGCAGTCGTTTAAGGAGTAGTCCACGTAATCTATTATTCTGAAACCGACAGATTTGAAAACGTGAACGGTTTTATTTTAAAATAACGATTTCTTAAATCATCGAATAGTCTGAGGTAGACTTTACAAGAAAAAGCCATAACCACTGATTTGTGTTAACTGCCTCTGAGGTGTGTTCTAGGCTACACTATTGCAAACTCGATTCCTCTAGAACAGGGGTCGGCAACCGGCGGCCCGCGGGCCGCATGCGGCCCGTAGACCAGGGGTCGGCAACCGGCGGCCCGCGGGCCGCATGCGGCCCGTAGACTATCTCGGTGCGGCCCGCAAGCCTGAGGTCCGTAAGAAAAAAATACCAAAGCAAAAGGCCATATAAATTCACTAGAATTTATACGGCCATGCTGCTGGGCCATGAGAGCATTCTTGAAAGCTCGCTCCCACGCGGGGTGATAAAAATGTACCTCTATTTCATTTCTTAAGAACTGTTTATCAAGACTGTGATGTTATGTATTGTTTCTACCGAAAATAAATATTTGCTGTACTTATTCAATTCTTGGCAATTTCTTTTGCGTTTATCCGCCGCACGTGCGGCGGCGGGCGGCTCCTTTGAGACAATAGGCGGGGCGGCAGTCTTTGATTAGACGCAGGTGTGCGGCGGCGAAAAAATTCAAAGCGACCGGTTTTAGTTAAAATCACAGCCGCGCGCAGCTCTCGCCACATTCGGTTGTGGAAATTCGCCGGAAACTCACGTCTCATCTGGTTGCTAGCTACGCGTTTCGTTTCACCTTTTTCTTCCCTTCGCTGATAGCTTCTCACGCACGACGTATGAGGTAAGTTGTATGCACTCGCGAGCATTTTGTTTTATTTTATTTACTGCTTGTTAATGTGAACCTTCAGATTGATGGGTAAATGTTATAAGGACGGGGATAGTAGTTACATGACATGAAGTTAGTTACGAGTGTGTCATGTTTTAATTATTATTTGAATGTGGAGTTGAATTTGTAGGTGCTAACTGGAACATATAATTTTACAACGAATTTAATTTTTTTCATTATGGTTACAGAATAATTATATAAACATGGCTTCAAGAAAAAGGAAGATAGAAGAAGAAAAAAGAGTTTTTAACGAATTATGGACAGAATTATACTTTTTTATCGAGTTGAAAGGAAAACCGTTATGCTTGATTTGTCAAGAGTATTTCTGTAGTAAAGGAATATAACCTGAAGCGACATTACGACACTGAGCACAAAGCTAAATTTGACTGTCTTGAAGGAGAAATACGGAAAAGGAAAATTTCCACTTTGAAATCGTCATTACAAAATCAACAAAACATATTTAAGGTTGTGGCAGACAACAGCGAATCGAATGTTCGGGCCAGTTACAGGGTAGCAGAGATTCTTGTAAAAAGTGGACGTCCGTTTACCGATAGTGAATTAGTAAAAGAGTGTGTCTTAGCTATCGCAGAAGAAATATGCCCAGAGCAGAAAAAAATGTTTGTAAGTCTAAGGGCGAGATAAATAGTCGCTTCTAAGAACGAGTCTTAGCGAAAGCACTTGCTTAAGAATCGATTTGTCTATCATAGACAGTACTTTAGCACTATTTTAGTCGCGAAACCCGGACTAATTCTTAGCATTGGCCTAAGAACATGCTTAGCTAAGCAAACGTCTACTTTGATACTTAGCTAAGTTAGCCTGAAGTAATGCTTAGGGAAGCTTGAGCACGGACTTGGGCTAAGCAACGACTATTTATCTCGCCCTTAGTCTCTCTGCAAGAACTTGCACCCGACGTACTGAAGACTTGGGTGCTAATTTGTGTGAACAACTCAGGGATAAGGCGCAGTCTTTCGACTGCTTCTCTTTAGCGATGGATGAAAGTACGGACGTGTCGGATACAGCACAGCTACTCATATTTGTACGCGGCATTGACGAAAACTTTACTGTTTACGAAGAGCTTGTGAAAATGTGCAGTTTGAAAGGTACAACTACGGGAGAAGATTTATTTCACCATGTGGAACAAGCTCTGGATTCATTGCAATTAAGCTGGGAAAAGTTAACAAGTGTCCATACCGATGGAGGCAAGAACATGAGCGGTCAAAACAAAGGTGTTGTTGGGAGAATCATCAGCAAAGTGAAAGATTCTGGATCTACTGTGCCATTGATTTTTCACTGTATTGTCCATCAAGAGGCATTGTGCTCCAAAGTTATATCCTGGAAAGAAATAATGGATACTGTAACATCCACTGTTAATTTTATAAGAAGAAATGGGCTCACACACCGTCAGTTCCAAAAGTTTTTGGAAGATCTGGAAGCTGAACATGGTGACGTGGTTTACTACTGTGAAGTGAGGTGGCTCAGTCGAGGTGCCGTTTTGGAACGGTTTTTTGATTTGAGGAAAGAAATTGGCAACTTCATGGAGATGAAAGGAAAGCCAGTAGAAGAGCTTACTAACAAACAGTGGATTATCGATCTTGGTTTTTTGACTGATTTGACTAAGGAACTGAATCAGCTCAACAAACGCTTGCAGGGAAAAAATAAATTGATTTGCGATATGTATACAGATGTAAAGTCATTTGAAATGAAACTGAAACTGTTTATCAAGCATATTGATGAAAAAAAGCTTGACCATTTTCCTAATTGCAAGAAAGCCGTGGAAGAAGCTGGAGATAGTTTTGTGTAGCAAAATATTACAATGAGAAACGTGTTAACACAACTACAAACTGAGTTTGTAAATCGATTCACCGACTTTAAAAAGAGCTCCCTTAACATGGAAATATTCCAAAACCCTTTTGCAATTGATATTAGTGAGGTACCAAGCAATTTGCAAATGAACATAGTAGATTTGCAAAGTAATATCACACTTAAAACGGCATTTAAGGAAAGCACTGACTTGATACAGTTGTACGGAGGTTTGAGTTCTGAAAACTTCAAAGAATTGAAAAAGTTTACTCAGCAGATAATAACTATGTTTGGTAGTACATATTTGTGTGAGCAGACTTTTTCAATTCTCAACTACCGCAAAAATAAGAATTGTTCGCGGTTAACGGTTGAACATTTAGACGCGATACTGCGCGTGTCTACTACTAAAATGAAAGCAGACGTTAAAAAACTTGCAAGTCAAATGCAGCCTCAAAAATCTCACTAGTACTTACTTTTATGTTAGTATAGTAGTTCAATTAAAAAAGACATAATTGTATGAATATATATGCGTTTTATTTCAAATATTAAAAATACATGCCCGAACATATAAATATAAATGCGGCCCGCACTGATACTCTGGCAACATATGTGGCCCGGCTATAGCATAAGGTTGCCGACCCCTGGTTGCGAATAAGACCGTAAAGAGCTAATTTATAAAAAGCATATTATGGATTTGTGTTGTTATAGATGATATTTAATAGATAAGGCCGTTTGTTTCTATCATAAATATTTTTTTAATTATATTTGTATTTATTTTAATTTGAAGTAATATTTACTTACTCCAGTCGCACGACGGTAACATTTTCAACGACACGTGTCAGGCTGGCCATCAGCGCAATCCACAGGTACTTGTAAACACACATTGTTACTCACAATTATAGGTACGATTTAGATCACTGGCATAGTCTGGCGTTTTGTGGCGTAGCTTCGAGGCAACGAGAAAATAAAAGTATAAGTTCTATTGGGTTTGATCAGCATTAGTCAAAATATACATAGAGAACCAACACAGGTAGTCAATCAGGTCAACGATAGTAAAAATCGAGGATAATCATTCTTATACTTTTCCTTTCGCCTTACGATATTTTTTTTTAAGTTAAAACTAAATGTTAGGGACTGGTTGACTTAGCAGAAATAGCAATCGGCTCTACTAGGCGTGAACTGAAATTTACATCAACTATCGTTTCAATTATTATACACGTTATTTATAACACAACACCAACCTAGTTTACCGGTACTTCAATATAACTAAAGGTATTGAGTCGATATGTTATCTACGGGACCTAGTTATCGCTTCCTATCTGTGTACATATCTATAACCAAATATGAATCCGTCACCTCACCCAAAATGCGTCAGCATTCTTTCTAGAGTTCTTGGAAAAAAGAGGGAACACAAAATTACTTGTAGTATCATCGTGTACAGAGCCACTAAAACGACACAGTGTATCCAAGAAAAAAACATGATAATAAGAAAATAATGTATTATGTGCTGTATAATGTATAAGAAGTAATGCGAGTTAACATTACGATAATAATTTTATTTAATACTCAAGTAGGTGTCTTATGTTAACAGTATTATATGAAATAAATGACTAAGGGCTGATTTTTCAATAGTCAGATAACTTTTATCTGAGGAAGAAAATGGCGGTTTGACATAATTTTCATACATAAGCTGTCAAACCGCCATCATTTTTATTCCTCAGATAAAAGTTATCTGACTATTGAAAAATCAGCCCTAAATTAACAACTTAAATAGGTTACTTAATAACTGAAAAGTTCAATCTCAGTGTGCGACCTATATTACTTATAAAAATAATGTATTATGAAAACTACAACAAAAACGACACAAAGTAGAACCTAAGAATGCTTTAAGTACCTAAGTACTATTACAATTTCATGTTAATGATCCACGTAAAAATTTCGTTTTATAAATGCAACTGGCTGACTGAGTAGGTAGTCGCTGTCGTCGTAGCGTTGCGTTCACTGAAAGTATCCAACGTCTTTCATGTAAAGCCGCCTATTCACACCCCTGCCGTAGGAACAATTATAGGATGTAGGGGTGAGTCACCCTAAAGGAACGCGCACATGTCTGCACCATACGAATCTTTTGCACTGAAATCATTGGGAGCCCTCCAAAATTTCAAATTCCGAATCCTTCCCGTGGTTTCTGTGGAGCTCTGGCTTCACAGAATTTCATCCGAATAATTCTTAAATTAGTTTTCATCCGGCTCGCGTAAGTGAGCGTTCGCTTTTAATTATCAATTTGCCATGTGTTTGCAAGCAAGGGTAGTTTTTTAAATTGCTCCCTACTGGGCGGCAAGGGCTCCGGTCGTTTCCTAGCTCTGGCATATTTCTCCGTCAGCTCTTTGTATCCTTTATATTAATGTATGCTGTTTTTCTAGACAGAGGAGCTCCTTAAAATAATTGGCATCCATCCCCAAAAATCTTTGATTTTTTGTATGTTATAAGAATTGACAAAAAATTTGCTCGGCACAAGTTCTCAAATTGTATGGATAAAAAAATATTATATAATAGCACTGTTAAATGTGGTAGGTAGTAGGGATCACCCAAGGCGCCGCGATTGGCCAATATCTGTTAATTAACTTTTGTTGCCAATTTTTCGTGGTAGCACTATGGAAACAGTTAAGTAAGCCTAAACAGTTTCTATTCATGGCGTGCTGATACCATATTCGCGGATGCGAGTGTTACGAATTATTCGCTGCACGTTCTGAACGGTTAGTGAAGATTCTGTACACACATACAGTACAAGAATAGGCTATTGACAGGTTTCTGAAAACCTCTGATTTTTCGTTAGTGCTCAAAAAGTTATTTTTTTAAAATCTTTTTTAAAAACAGTAAATCAAATTTCCTTTTAAAGTAAACCGCTAAAACGCTATCTTTAACAGTATGACGTCGCACAGGAATTAGTGATGTCACTGGTCAGTACACAAACAAACGTCAAGACAACTCTCGAGTTCTCGGATCGCTATATTTACTGACCTGTAAAGTCAATATAGATTCGACTAATCCAGGCCGTTTTCAATAAAATTGCTACAGATACAAAATTATCAAAAATTTTCCTGTTTTTGCATTTTTTTTAACTAAAATGCATTAAATCGGTTTTAAAATTCATAATTGATACAAGTAGCGCTGGTGGTCTAGTGGAACCAAATGATTGGAATCAATAACTTGGGTTAAGCAACAACAAGCGCGGCCAAGTGCTGGATGGGTCAACCATCCCGTGACTACCGCTACTGATTTTTTTTCCGAGCGCTTCTGTACTTCCCAATGCACGTTAAGCCGTTGGCGCCGACTGTCATGTAATGGCTGTCGTTAAGCTATGTCAGAGGCCTTATGAGCGGCTTTATGACTTCTGACAGTAATGTCCGCCACTGCCTTACACTCCTCCACCAATCCGGACTTGGCCGTGGTGAAGGTAGCCTAACTTTCCTGCGATGCACGAAGAGACCCATGCTTCAGCAGTGGGGACACACAAAGGGTTGATATCAATTGATACAAATGTATATATTACAGTCATAGCTCTTAAACGGTCAAAACTAGTTTTGACTGCAAAAAAATAAAGTAAAATTCTAATATACAATGTATCCAACAATGTCGAATTGTAAAAACCTATTTAGAGGCTAAAAATTCCACCCATGCCGGGCCTCGAACCCGCGACCTTTGGCTATCCGTGCCAGCGCTCTTTCCAACTGAGCTGGGCGATTTAGTGGGCGACTCACCGGCACCAGTGAAATTTCGAACCTCTTTACACTATTCTCTGTATTACGTACAGGCAGCGACATCTGGATGAAGTAGATTGCATCACTTACAGCCCCGACTACCTACTTTGCAGTTAGATTTTACATCGGATCTTAGCACGGGTTAGTGCATTAAAAATAAAAATAGTATAATCATGTGGGTACAGCGATATCAATATAAGCTTTGGACTAAAGTACTTTTGACTTATTTTAGCAGTCGAAACTAGTTTTGACCGTTTAAGACTGTAACATATATTATAATTAATTCCTTTTTTCACACTGTTACATAGCCTATTTCCCTAGATTGCACTTACGGTCTTTCACCGTATAGATACCTGCGTACCGGAGAGGCGAGTGAGTAGCTTTAATTACTATCCAAGGTAAGGGCCAACGTTTTTACTAGCTCTCGTTTGTATCACGGAGAGGTAAACAGATACCAGTGTTTGCCACTTGCCATGATCCTGACAAACCTGTTTCGTTCTTCAACATTTATTAAAACATTCCGCTTAACATCTAGGTATAAAAAGGCAATTGATGTACTTAACAGCCAATATTAAAAACTAAATCATTAACAAATCAGTTAGAACTTTTCGATTAATTAAAGAAAATCCATTACTTTCTTGATTACTGGGCGTAATCAATAAAGTAATGGATTTTTTAATACAGTTGCTCAAAAAGTGGCGTATTGCAGGACGTATAGCGTGCGGGATGTGGGCTATACACACTCGTGCTTTTTTTTTACCTTTCCCGCACTCGTGCGTTTTCTTTCCCAACTGTCAAAATAAAAGTCAAAAAAGTTTTTACTAAAAAAATTCATAGAAGTTTTTATGAGCTACTAATTTGTTTCAATATCAGATTTAATGATTTGATTGAATGAGTTAAGTTAGGTTTCATTTCCTTTCATCTCACTAAATTTCATTTTCATTTCATATCAATAAAAAAATTCTACTGAAGACTTGGCTGTATGGGCATAGTTCCCTTTGCCTACCAGAGGGGTGAAGAAAAAAAAAATCTCTGCTTATATTCTTTTACGGTTGGCACCATTTTCCAAATAATTTTATTTTAATAAATTGCTTAATTTTTTCGCAACTGTATTAAAAATAGTCGTTCAGTACACGTGCGGAACCGTCATTGCAACTTGTTCCGACTGTCAACGCTCGCCTTCGGCTGCGCCTCGGCTCGGGTAGACATTTGTCGGAACTCTTTGCAATGACAGCCTTTCCGCACTTGTAATGAAATATATTATTCTTAGTTCATAAATAATTGGGTAATTATTAGGCTTTGTAATACATTCCTTTGTGACACGAAGTTTGGTCGTTTCCTCTTGAGATAATGTTTGGCTTTAACCCTCCATCTGATCTATCGCGGCAGTGACTGCAGTTACCTAACTAGAGATAATAAAATGAAACTGTTTCGATATGCAAAACTTAATTATTATTATTTCTTTGACGAAAGTGTAGAGACAGTATATGGAGCTTCCATATCCATATGTATGTCATCGAGTACAGTGGACAGCACATCAACCTTTACATTCTCTAATTAGCTACGACTTAGCAACAAAAATGAAAAGGTTGACTTGGTGTCGACTTTTATTTACGACGAAGGTTTTTTATTATAGGTACCTATAATAAAAAACCTTATCTTCCTCACTACGAAGGCAGTGCGCAGGTTTGTCAATCTTTCTGCCCGCGTAATGCGGATGCTCCATTTGTGGTGCAATGGACAATCGCTTCTCCACAACCAGATTTATGTTTATCAGATAACAAAGTAACTAACATTCATATTTTATTTTACACGATGTAAATTAGTTGCTAGCTACTACATTCAAGTCGAATAACTGTTTACCGTTGATTTTCTCTAATTGAGAAACGGTACTATGATAATGTTCTTTGGTCCTAGCCTGCATTTGATCCTACACTACGAAAAATACTAGAGTTGACAGAGTCGTTGTAAAAACGAACGGTCTGCGCGTTCTAAGGCGTGGGGCATACACAAAAAGCGATGGGCGCGTATTGCACCGCAGCTACACTCGTATTTTATAGAAAATGTACTGTACGCGGCCGTAATGTCACTCCTTTTGTACTTCATGCAAAAAAATATAGACACGCAACATCGCTCTTAGCCAGCGGCCACACAGAAGGGGCGCGGAAGAGACTCTCAAAAGACTTATCATAGAAAATGTACTAACGGAACGGGACGAAGCCTACACGCGTCCCGGACGTCCCCTCTGCGTGGCCCCTGGCTTTCGTATTCACACAAAATGTGAAGAAACGTAGCGTGGGTGCAATGCCGCTCTTTTTGTATTTCAACACACTTTAAAGAAGCTATGGGGTGGCGAAGGCGGCCTGTGTATGTCTAGAGTTTTCGACCGCTGCCGACGCCTTTTGTGTTCACCCCACGCCTCAGAGGTACTTTGTAGCGAGGGCGGGCTGATTTTCTCACGGCCGGAGTTCCCGCGGCAGCCGCGAGTACCGCAGGCCGAGCTCGTCGGCGATGGCCTCCACAGCGTCAAGGCACTGGTCCAGATGCTCCCGCGTGTGCGCCGCCGACAGGCAGAACCTACCCGGGAAAAAGTTGAGTTCATGATAAGTGAATTTATTTAAAAGATTTACACGGGCGTAGTCCGGATTATGTTTGGGGGGGGGGTTACAAAATGCTCCAAAAACCAGACTGAAACTGTAAAAAGTCACGCTCTACGGAGCGTCATTGGAATAAGTCTTGATTGTACACGAGGAAAAAACTATATATTAGTACGGTGTATGGTATTATCATCAGTACAGAGCATCATCTATTACCCAGGGTGTTTTGACCCTTGAAAAGCTATTCTATCACAGCAACTCCCACATGTATGAAAAAATTCAACATCCTGGTGTAAATATAAATATATAAATGGTTCATAGGTATATAAGTTACAGATGTTCTTCTTCCCGCCCAATAGTTGGGAACTGCAATTGCAACAGCGTTGGCCTTTATTAGGTCCTTCCGAGTGCAGGTGTGAGGGCGCCATGGGCATAGGACCATGGATTGCGTTGAGACTCTACAAACACATTGCGCCTCCATAATAAAACCTATATAACGAAGAATCCTACTAATATTATAAACGCGAAAGTTTGTAAGTATGGATGGATGGATGTTACTCTTTCACGTAAAAACTACTGAAAAGATTTTAATGAAACTTCACAATAATAGCTTCTACATCAGAATAACGGTTCTCTGCCTTTTCGCAGAAAAAATTTCGCCCGATTATCATTTGGCAACTAACGTTTCGAAGAATATTATTTTGCGGAATAATAATTTGCCAACTTTTCTTATATTTTTTTTTATTTCCCAACCTCACAGTTGCCAACGCAAGTTTGGTTTGCTTTTTATAATGACGACTTTCAAAATGCCAACTTTAAGTAGCATATGTTTTACTTAGCGTAATATTTATCCAGTCGGCCGAATTATTTTCTGCAAAAAGGCAGAGAACCTTCCGTCTTACATGTTCAACCAAACACGCTCCTTCGTGCTCCGCTACGCTACGCGCTTCGTCGCACCTATATTTTTGTTGTCGCATATTGAGTCTCGTCGGCCACCCCTTTAGCCAATCCCAGTAATATTTTTCTTAAATAAAAATGCATGTAAACATTGTTTTTTTTATCATTATATCAATGTACGAAAAGGGAATTATTACACTGACGAAAAGTTATTCGTCCAATAGTTGTTTGGCCTAGTAAAAGACTTGACAAATAATAAATACCCAAAACGTTTTGTGTCATTATAATAATCAGCTTAACAATAATCATACCAAATGAAACGTTGCCATACAAAAATTTGTAAATCGTTTGTTGTCAAAGTGAAAAATATGTGAAACGTTGGTTGGCAAATGATAATCAGCGTAACAATTTTCTGCGAAAAGGCAGTGGCCTATGTGTTATTCTGGGATACCCAAAATAACACATAGGCCACGACAAATAATATTGTAATGTATGATGGAAATAATTAAAACTGTTTTAATACGGATAAGCTCGTTTATTACATTTTTACAATTTTCCGACGTTTCGGCAATTTTTCAGATGCCGTGGTCTCGGATGACTAGTGCTCGTGTTAACCGTAGCAAATATTATGATGGAAATGTTAAAAAAATCGTGGGCTGACCTGATCCGCGCGGTGTTGAGCGGCGTGGCGGGGAAGCCGACGCCGACGGTGGCGACGCCGCGCGCCAGCAGCCGCTCCACGGTGGCCGCCATCTTGCTGAACGAGTACACCAGCATGGGGACCACCGGCGAGTCCTCGTGACCCAGCACCACCACGCCCATCGCGCGGAGTCTGCCAGATAACACGATTAGGCCAGGTTTTCGCGGTCTTAGTGGACTCGGACCGAGTGCGCCATCCGAGTAAACTAATGCTTCTGATTGGACGGTTTTTCGTGACAACACTAAAATAGCCAATCAGAAGTAATAGTTTACTCGGATGGCGCACTCGGTCCGAGTCCACTAAGACTGTGAAAATGCGGCTTTACATTATTTTTAATGCACTAACCCGTGCTAAGGACAGTTGCAAAAACCTATTTAGAGGCTAAAAATATAATATAAAAATAAAATGTACGTAATACAGAGAATATTGTAAAGAGGTTCGAAATTTCACTGATGCCGGTGAGTTGCCCGTTAGCTCAGTTGGAAAGAGCGCTGGCACGGATAGTTAAATAGCTTAAATTATAACGAGATAGAAAAACTAATAGAGCAAATAAAATAATATTTACACATGCATTGTATACAAACACGCACATAAATAAACACACACACGCACACCCACTTATACACACACACACACACACACACCCTCACACACACACACACACTCACACACATAGTTGGCTAAATTAATTTTCTATTTATTATTTTCGTTCGTAATATCATCTCAAACTAAACGAGATTAATGCTATGGAAGAGCGGAGTCACCTAAAGTTGACGACAGGTCGACATGGCAATCGGGGCATGAGGTGAGCCGCGGAGGCGGGGTCGCCCCGCACACCCGCACAGTCCCCGCGTCGTCTTAGTCTTAGTGTCGCACGAGTCCGTATCGACCGCGTTTATCGATTATAATCTCGCTCACATAATGTATTACTATTATATTTTAAAAATGGCTACGGTTGCATCTTCGTCCCGTGTTCAAGCAAAAAAACCAATAATTCACTCTCAAGCTCGAGAACTAGCTAGAAAAGTGTTAGAAAATTGTGACATTAAACGGAAAAATAATTGTTACAAATTTTCTGTCAATCAGACATTAGACAGGGCTGTGTTTTATACAGGTCTATCGAAAAGAACTATGTCTTGGATAAAATCAGAATTAAAATCAGTGAGAGCAGAGGAAAAGTTGAAATCACCCAAAAAACGGAAGAAGACAGGTCTAAAATTTTGTGTTGATGATTTTGATCGTACAGTGATTCACAACACCATAACAGAATTTTATTTACAAAAGAAGATCGTTCCGACATGTCCTAAGTTACACGTTGCTTTACGTGAAAAAATACCCTTTCCTTGGGGTATTCGTACATTACAACGGCTGTTAAAGAAAATGGGATACAGATGGCGTCAATGTCAAAATAAACGATCTATTTTAATTGAAAAGCCAGATATAGTTTTCAATCGGTATCAATACTTAAAAAAAATGAGAGAATTCCGACAACAAAATAGAAATATTTTTTATTTAGATGAAACATGGGTGGATAATAATTTAACTTTCAAAAAGTGTTGGCAAATGATTGGAACAAAAGGAATTCTCACAGATACTAGTTCTGGAAAAAGACTTATAGTTGCTAACGCAGGAGGGAAAAACGGATTTATACCTGGAGCTTCTTTAATTTTTAAGGCCGGTACTACGACTGGCGACTATCATGGTCAAATGAATGGCGAGAATTTTGAAAAATGGGTAACGGAAAAACTTTTGCCGTCTCTTCCTGAACGCAGTGTCGTGGTAATGGATAACGCACCTTACCATAGTTTCCAGCTCAACAAACCCCCAACAAAAAGTTCTCTAAAATCAGTTATGATAAATTGGTTGGAAGACAATAATATATCGTGCGATAGATCAATGAGAAAGCCAGATTTATTTAAAATTATAGAACAACATAAACCCGTTGATATCAATTATAAAATTGACCATATAATTGAAGGACATGGTCATGATATTATTAGATTACCTCCATATATGTGCGATTTAAATCCTATTGAATTAGCCTTGGCCGCCGTTACACGCTTCGTCAGGGAACACAACATAAAGAGCGATTTGTGTTTGACAAAGCTTAAAGAGATAACAACGAATGCAATTTTGTCAGTCACGGCAGAAAACTGGAGCAATTTCGAAAAACATGTCCAGAACCTTGAAAATGAATATTGGGAAAAAGACAATGGAAGATTTTATAATAAAAGTCGGAGATACCAGTGACGAAGATTCTTTAAGTTTTTGTAGCGATACATTAGATGATTCAGATGAATAAATATTAACTTAAATGAAAACGTGGTATTATTTTATTCACATCTTGTTACATACATAATAAAAATATATCGATATTGAAAACGTCACGTCACTAGAGAATTGCCATGTCGACCTGTCGTCAACTCTAGTACAGGCATTGTATGCTTAAAAGGTGACTCCAATTACTATAGTGTAAGTAAGCTAACTCCTAATCTTAGGACTCTGACTAACAGAATATTTACTCTCTCAGGACTTATTTTATTGTTACAAATTGTTATAAATAAACATTTTCATTTTTTTCATTTTTCACAATGTATCGAAAAATAATGAAGATAAAGAATAAAGATTTTTGTATTTGTATTGTATTTATACTTACCGTGCGCGGAAGTAGTGGGTGTTCGTGCGCAGTGCTTGGACGCGCTCGACGCCCACCTCGGCCGCGAGCGCGCGCGCCGCGGCCAGCACCTGCGCGGCCACGGCCGGCGCCATGCTGTGCGCGTAGCCGTGCGCGTGACCGTGCGCGCGCACCCACTCCACCAGCCGCCGCGACCCTGCGAGACACTCCTATTTATTAACACTGCAACGCTGTAATCCCCCGCAGCCAGTGTCGGCACCCGCCCCACCTAACTCGGCGCGGGCGCGCCGCGCGCTTGCCCGTAGTGCGAGACGAGCAACCGACGACGCGAGCGCCGTCTCTGCTCACCATGATTAAGCTCTGCGAATCGGAGCGAAAGCTGGTCGGACTTTTCCGATATAACAACACCCGTGAGTAAATCCGGACTAAAAGTCTACAATGTGTTGTGCTTACGAAAGTTTTAGTTCAAAAATGCTGTATATTTAGGGTTAGTATAATTATTTTCTTAATTAAGCATGTTTTATTCAATGTATCTGAAATATTTTGATTTATTTGTACATCTACTTCCTTCTCCAATATATTGCTCCAGTCCATCCAAAGGTTGTCTGGAAGAGATCACTTTTAGTGATAAGGCCGCCGTCTGTACTCTTAGGTTAAGAAATACCTGTGTAATTTCCTTTTTTATGTACAATAAAGTGTTCTCTATCTATCTATATCTTTTATAATAATAATAAAAACTGGAACGACTTCAATTGTTGCTTTATTTGTAGATTGATAGTATTATTTTATAATAAAACAGAAAAACTGGATAAAAACGGATAAGCAGGTAAAAACTCAGATCTAGTCGATGGGTAAAGTTGTAATGATGAAAAATGAAGGTAATCGAAAAATGTATGACGTATGTAATTTATATATTTGAAAATTATAGATAGAAAAAGAAATAAAAATGGAAGAGGTTTGCACCGTTACAACACGACACACACTCACGCCTGTATCCCGGGGGGTAGGCGGAGACCAGGGTCTGCCCCGTGCCACTATACCGGCAGATCTCTTTCGTTTTGTCATCGTCGTTTCGGATACTTTAAACTTGCCCTTTGCTAATAAATCAACACTGGGGAATGTAGCCTATACCTAAAAACGCTAGAAATCTTATGTTACTTCCAAGTAAAAACTTTGTTTTAAATACGTTTCTTTTATGAGTAATTAATTAATATGTCATTCATACAATAAGGTTTCAATAATGGCGACACCGCTTGTTTTTGTGCATCGACTTAAAAAATATACATTAGTTATAAAAATTACACAAAATTATCTAAACCACTTGCTAATAAAATATACATTTTTTTTATGTAATGAGTATTACGTAAAAGTATGATTAGCTTAGGTATTGCTATATAAAATGGTTGATATTAACAATCAAGTGTTTACCTTTGGACCTCACACTAGACCTAACACACGGTCAGTTATTCAGTAGTCTACTACTACTATTCCGCTAGTCATTCAGTCCCCTACTAACACTAACAGCGCTAAAGTAATTATAATTAGTACAACCTATCGGCTGGAAGAGCGAACTCTTAATATTCCTAATACATGTGTAAACTTAAAAGGAGGATTCGACCCTATCATTGTTACCACTGTTGTAAATTAATTTTGAAAGTAGCGTTTCATTGAAGAGAGAGTCAACGAGTGACGCGTCACTGACCGGCTATGTACCCGCCGGCGGCGCCGAAGCTCTTGGTGAAGGTCCCCATGAGGACGTCGACGGAAGAGGGGTCGACGCCGGCGTGGTCGGTGACGCCGCGGCCGCGCGGGCCGAGCGCGCCCACGCTGTGAGCCTCGTCCAGGTACAGCTGCAGCCGGTAGCGCCGCTTCAGCGCCACGATGCTGCGCAGCGGCACGATCGAGCCCTCCATGCTGTACACTCCCTCCACCACCTGACGGGCCGAGCGAACTGACGTTAAGGCTGGGCGCATGCTGAGACGCAGGCGACGCAGCACAGTTCAGTACAGGGCAGGGCAGTTGAGGCAGACATAGGCCCCCACCGCATGCTGCGACGCAACTATTCTCTCCATTACCTTGGCAATTCTCACCTATAATAACTCTTTCAATGTCTTTTTTGAATAGTCTGGATGATTTGTATTATACAAACAAGATTCACAGCGAACTAATTCGATTAAATATTCTGTCATTGCAACAAAATTCCTACCTCCATGTATTATATAAACATCTTGTTTGTATAATACAAATCATCCAGACTATTCAAAAAAGACATTCAAAGAGTTATTATCCAGGGTGTCAGCTAACTCCATACCTACTAAATTTTATTAAAATCGATCCAGCCGTTTAGACGTGAAGAAGTCACAAACATACACACTCACAAACTTTCGCCTTTCTAATATTAGTGTGAAGTGTGATAGGTTGTGCGATCGGGTCGTCATGCCAGACGTGACAGCACCCTTGGGGTAGACGAACGTCACTCACCACGACGATCTTGCGCCAACCTCCCTCAGCGATGGCGGCGCGCGCCAGCTGCTCTAGGTGTCTGACGTCGTTATGGCGGAACACGCGCACGGTGACGCGAGACAGTCGGAGCCCCAGAATCAGCGACGCGTGGTTGTTCTCGTCACTCAGGACCAGGTCCCCAGGGCCCAGGAGCCCCGGCAGCGCCAGAGCGTTCGTCGCGAACCCCATGCCGAACACTATCGCCGACTGGGGGCATACAATTCTATGCTCAGTGTACGCTGAGACGGCAGCCATTGGAGAAGCTATGAAGCTAGGTCGTGACTACCCAGAATGGTCTGAGGCGTGGATTGGGATTCTGGGTGGCAGTCTATAGTTTTTCAGGGCCAGAGTAACCCCGGGAAAATAACTCTGCAGAAGAAACAATCTGTCTTTCGGTGACATTATATCAAACGTAGTAATGGGCCTGAGGTCGACGGATTTGCGACGTAGTAGCCCAGCATCTACTCAGTATTTGCAGTGTCAAAATTTAAGAACTAACTTCTTCTTAAGTCTTCTTAACTTATATGAGGAACTCCTCATATAAGTTAAAAAGACTTAAGAAGCATTGTGTGCTTGCTGCCACAGGTTTTTAGGCAATCCGCTATTTGACACGTATCAAATTTGACGCGATAAATGAATATTTCCTATAGTATCTAACGTAAGAAACCGACTATTGATTTTGCTATATAAGTATGCAAGATGGCTGCAAAATGTGCAAAGAAAAAAAAACTTTTTCCTCGTTTAATTCGTAACGTCGAAAACGCTATCCGCCATCTTGAAACCATCTTAAGTATGTAAACAAACATCTTTCAGCCAGAGCCAGTGGACATTGATTATCATAGGACTTACATCAAAGATCTTCACATAAATACACCCGAGTTTCAATTGATAATGAGTCGGGGTCTCTTTTGGCAAGTTTGAGTCAGTTTTTCGAATGTTAATTTCACTGGGTTCACGAATCCAATACTTCCCGGGGGTCTTTATTGACGTGTTTTTTCATTCCCGAACAATGCAATAATAATAATTAGTATATTTTGGATGTAAATTCGATGAAATCACTATGCTCAGAAATCACTTACAGAAAATTGAATGTCAAACTTTTTTTACAATTTTTTGGACTTCAAACCATAGACAAAAATGGCTGACCGCGTTTTTGGCTGTTTTGAAAAATAAAGTTTTAAACTATATTTTTCTGTTGCTTTTATGTCCTCAAAAAATATTTGTTGGTCTAATGGAAGAGTTATTTACCGTTTAAGACTTACTTGAAAAGAGAGTCAATAAATAGCGGATTAAGATTATGCAAAAAAATATATGTACGACAGATGCGCCTACCTCCACGCCGAGGAACTCAGCGGTGACAGCCTCCAACTCGCGGTGAAGAGCGGTGTCGCCGAGCTCGGCGCGCGGCGAGCAGAGCGCGATTCCGTAGCGGCGCGTTGCCGCCTCGGCCTCCTCCGCGCACGGGCCTTGGGCCTCCGCGAAGCCCAGGTAGTTGTATGAGCCCAGGTTTATGCACTTCAGCTCCTTGCCGGTGAACCTTGAAGTACGACGGAAGGCGGGGGAATAAGGGGTTGCCTCAAATTTGATGGGAGTTTTTATCATCGACGACGACTCGATACTGATGATAGAAAAGCAGCAAAAATCTAAAAATAAATTATTTCGGGGTTTTAACACGAACGGGATTTTAAAAAATGCGAAATTCAAGTAATGATGATTCGATATCGACATCAACCTATGTATGTCCCCACTGCTGGGGCACGGGTCTCTTCCTGCATCGTAGAAAGGTTAGGCCATACTCCACCACGGGGGCCAAATCCAGGTTGGTGGAGGATTGTAAGACAGTGGCTGGCCTTTCTGTCAGAAGTTATCAAGCCGCCCATAAGGCTTCTGTTATGGCTGACTGTCATTATATGACAGCCGTCACCAACGGCTTAACGTGCCTTGCGAAGCACGGAAGCGCTCGGAAAAATGCCACTAGCGGTAGTCACGGGACAGTCACCCATCCTGCACCTGACCGCGCCTGTTGTTGCTTAACTCAAGTGATTGATTCCAATCACTCGGTTCCACTAGGCCACGAGCGCTTCTGAATGATGACTAATAAGACCTTAATATTTAGTTATTCTGATTGATACGAAATATGAGGATTTACATAATTTCATGAAATTATCGTTTCCCGTGCTCTACCAATCGATATTGGTGGTAAAAATGAGGACAATATCCGGTAAGATATTGTCCTCATTTTATTTTACATCGTCATCATCAACCCATTATGTCCCCCCTGAGGGGCACGGTTCTCTTCCCTGAGGAAGGTATAGGCCATACTCCACCACGTATTTATTATACATATATAATGTTAGGCATTATCTAATGGACAGCATCACAATGAAAAAAACATTTGGAATAATTATTAAATCATTTCAAAAGTCGTAGAACAAGTTATTGACGATGACAAATACAACTTGTGTTTCAGGTGCGCGTTTTTATGTGGCAACCCTGTACACTTAGTCCTCACTAACTTACTAGACCTACTAAAATAACAAAGCATGATGTGCCGCCAACATAATGAGACCAGAGCGGTTAGCACGAGTTCAGGGATATTTTCCTCGATAGAATTGGTTATTGTAAGCAGAGCTCGCACTGTGATTGATCCTTAGGTCAAATTACTTACTGGAAGGTCCAGTTGTAATCTGTGGTGAAGCGCTCGCGCAGCTTCACCTCAGCGCCCGGAGTCGACGTGATTGGTCGGTTGAAGCAGTGCTTCACTCGTCGGTACACGTTCCGCGAGAAGAACTGGTCGAAAGGGTTGTACAGGGGAGCGTAGCCCTGAAAAAAAAAAACTTAGGTTACTATACAGTACCTAGTTCTAGCCCCAAAGAGTATGCATAATAGGTAAGCATGTCATCGCTTGCCGTCTGTATGTAAGTCACAGGCATGTTCCGATTTCCATAGACAAATATTTTTTATTCTAAGGATTTTACTACACTACGGGGGGACTGATTTTCGTTGAAGAAAAACTAAAGAATATAGAGGAAGAATGAGTAAGCATTATACCAAATTAACATTAACGAAAATGTTGTATTTGGTACTCACGTAACTATTTCAAGCACACGTCGATTAGTCAAGTGTGGAAACCGTTAAATTTTAATATCAAGCAGGTACCCCTTTATTATTCTCACTTCAAGTGATGAGTTAGTTGATAATAATAATCTTAACAATCATTGCGTTCTTGGATGGTGGTAATAGTGATCATATCAGATATCAACATAACACACTGATAACAAGATATCAAAATGTAAGTTCTTCATCAATATGTGCGCATTAAAGCGCTCGTGGCCTAGTCGAACCGAGTGATTGGAATTGATCACTTGATTACACTATTTTTATTTTTAATGCACTAACCCGTGCTAAGGAACAAATTTAAAAACCTATTTAGAGGCTAAAAATTTCACCCATGCCGGGATTCGAACCCGCAACCTCTGGCTATCCGTACCAGCGCTACGTAATACAGAGAATATTGTAAAGAGGTTCGAAATTTCACTGATGTCGTGAGTCGCCCATTGGCTCAATTGGTAGAGCGCTGGTACGGATAGCCAGAGGTTGCGGGTTCGAATCCCGGCATGGGTGAAATTTTTAGCCTCTAAATAGGTTTTTAAATTGATCACTTGAGTTAAGCAACAACAGGCGCGGTCAGGTGCAGGTTGTGTGACCGTCCCGTGACTACCGCTAGCGGCATTTTTTTCCGAGCGCTTCCGTGCTACGCAAGGCACGTTAAGCCGTTGGTGCCGGCTGTCATGTAATGGCAGTCGTTAAGCCATGTCAGGGGCCTTATGGGCGGCTTGATAACTTCTGACAGTAAGGCTCGCCACTGTCTTACAATCCTCCACCAACCCGGACTTGAACCCCGTGGTGGAGTATGGCCCAACCTTCGTGCGATGCAGGAAGAAACCCGTGCCCCAGCAGCAGGGACTTACAAGGATTGATATCGATGTGCGCTTTATAATTGATCTGAAAATAGTTTTCTGTTTAAAGTCTCTGAAATAAGATTGGTTTTATTACCGGACCAAATACAAAGGTACGGTACGGTTTAGTTCTAAAATTATTCTTTGCCTCGTCGCTTTCAAGGTAGTTTTTCAGTAACTTTCTTCCAACGTGGCACCTGTCTTATGCTTCTAAGGCCCAATGTCCTCAAGTGATCACAAAACAATTGTTATTTAAAAGGTCGGGCCTTACGAGGCTAGTAACATGGCAGGCGTACCTCCAACTTTGGTCTGCGTATTGCCCAAGTGCAGCAAAACCCAAGATCCTTTACAAGTTAGGTAATTAGGTAAGGCACAAGACATTCTGTAATTCACACATCGTAAAATTGAAGACTACCATACTAGCTCTACAGAAGAACAGTCGCAATGTTTATTCCAAACCGTACCAAAACCAGATATTATTTAATTAATATCAGATCGTAAAACTTGGCATAATTATTAATCTTAATATAAGGGCTTTATGTGTTTCATATTAAGAAAATAACTATTTATTTCCTGTAAAAAAACACTAAACTACCATGCCCTGCCGCCCGGCGCGCGTCCCGCCTCACATCTCACTACTCTGTATAGTGATTTAAGATTTCACTGCGAACAGAACTACCCGGACATTTAAAGCTACTGAAAAACATTCTAAGGAAACCACATCTAAGTGTTGAGCACCGCCCTCAAAGATTTGAAAAAAAAGTGTACATACAATAAGCGATAAAAATGCTACTTCGCACGTATTTTTATTATGCCAACCGATACTGCCGCTGATAGGGATCAAAAGTCTCATTTCATGTAGAGTGCCCTGATGACGAGACTACCCTGGTTGCAGCATTAGGTTATCAAGTTTATATATAACATTTTAGTGTATTTTATCAGAACTGAATAAAACATGCAAAATTTCAGTCATTGTTTATAGGACCTTTGGCTGTTAAAAACAGACCCAAACATTTTGCATAATAAATTAGTCATACCGTCATAAATATTCGAGTTTCTTGCATCTATTATTTATTAAGTCCTTACATATGAAATTGGCGTTTTGTATGAGGGAACCAAAAGTAGTTTTTTACATATAATATTTTTAATTAATCAAAGTACGTAACATTGCAATCAATGTACTTGCCATTTCATAGATAGTTGATTCCTTTACTACAAAAACCATTAGGACGGGAATCAAGAAAAAATTTGAAGGCGGTTTGGACTGCCCCATTGAAGTTGATTTTTTTCCCTTGCAAGAAGTATCTATCTTGAAAAAAAATTGTAATCTGGTAGTGTAAGGTCCGGAGAGTACGGTGGGTGACTTAGGCATTCCAATTGAAGCTCCTCTAATTTGGTAGCCGCCTGTTCTGCAGTGTGTGGTCTAGCGTTGTCATGAAGCAACAGTGGCCTAAAGCGATTGACTAGCCTCGGTTGTTTAGCAGCTAGTTCATCCATCATGATTTGCAGTTGCTGACAAAAGACTGCCCTGATCGTCTGGCCAGATTTAAGAAAGCTGTAGTGAACGACACCGGCACTGGTCCACCAAACGCTCACAAATAACCTTTTTAAGTAAATTTTCGCTTAGGGCATGTTGGCTGGATCGCCAGGGTTCAGCCATTCCGATGTCTTCTTACGATGTTTTCCTTCATGGTAGGTGTGTGAAGAAATAAGGTGAGATTATGGACAGACGTGCCTATCGCCAATTGGGGATTTCAAGCGCTTAGGTATCTAAATAAATCAACAAATTCAGAAAACGGCGATGAAATCTTTTACTAAAATCTGTATACTTGACTAGGCGATTCGCTATCAATATTACTACGGAAAACTACCATTACGATAAGTAGCCGATTAAATCTCATCGGCACACTCCACTCAATTTTCATAGCGCATATAAAGAAACAATAATAAGTTTGAATAATCTTACGAATTCAATAGGTATTTTAGAGGCTTACCTCACATAAGTAGTACCTACTTATGTTTACTCGCGATATTTCTTCACAGACGTCAAGTGATTTTGCTACCTACTTCAAATTCTTTATTGGTTTTGGATCAGATATTTCAAGGATTTTTAGTGAAATACGTAACCGTGAACCTCAACCGTGAATATCAGGCTTAGGTTAGATTCCTTGCCTACTTTTGCCGTCTATGGCCGAATGTGCATGCGACTGATAAGGGTGTAAAAAAATGTTAGAACTGGCGCCCGACTCGAAGTCTGCGCCTACTGGACAAAAAAAAACAAATTTATCCATTATTTTTTTCTAGGAAATCAATTACTTGGGGCAATTAAAATATCAAAAAATTTAAGGGGCTGTGGACCCTTAACTATCACCTTTATTTTGCTAGTGGCTACGGTATTCTTGTTTGTTGCAATGAACACTATTGTTATTAGATTAATACTCTATATTGCACACCATATATTCTCGCTAATGTGAAAGTAAACATTGTGAGGAAACCTGAGTGTTAATCTACCTTAACGCTTGAAATTGCCAATGCGCGGTGGGCACACGTGGTAATTGAGCCCATATTCACTCTTTCTGAGAGAAGGCCTGTGCGCTACCGTTGGACGTAAATAAGCTATAATAAAAATGTATTATTTTTATTATTCTTTTGACTATTTTCATACTTTTAATTTATGTGTGGCCGTTCCTGATAACTAGACCAAATCATAGTGCTGTGAAGTGAAGGAAAACATCTTGAGGAAAGCTAAGTGACTGAGGTGTTACCCTGGCGACTACCCAACTACCCAACCCTTAATTTTTTTTTGCAGAACATTCACGTATCACTCGACTGCACCAGAAGGAAGTTTATGTTTGTCGAGTGAAGGTTCATCGTATGTATGAATGTATGTATATATACGTGAACCACTGGAGTTTGGCGAACGGCAGGTCGGCAGGGATTTCATTCGACAGCTGGGCCGCTGATTGAGGTACCATGGCATAGATAGACTTACGCTCTGGGGCATTCCTGAATCGGAGCGACTTATGTGGTTAGGTTGTATTACTATTAATTATTTATTTTTAATATTGTATATTGACATCATATTAATTTATTGCATAATTTTGACTATGAAACCTGCGAGTGTATTTGGATAAATATATAATTTTTTGTTTGTATCATATTTTGTATACGTACGTATGTAAAGTAAAGCAACGAACGTACATAAAGTAACAAAGATATATATATATATATATATATTTACATCTGGGTACCGATTCAGCGTCCTTTCATTTCGCATCATTGTGACGTCCACCATTACTAGCAGGTTTAGATCGACTCTGCCGGTGAATATTAGTTACTAAATTACCTGCTATCACAGTGTATTACTTAGTTTTTCCATAAAGTAATTTATATCGATATACAAATATATGTATACCACCATGCACACTCATAGCTATGGGAACCCCCTTCCATATTGCGATCCATTTAACACCCGGCGAATATTTTATAATATTATTTCACATCATCGACTATACCAGCTCCTTCAGAATGCGACGTTGCCATGTTGTGCGTCATTACCTAATTTCCATATTTGTATTATTGTTTGAAAGAATACCACTTCTTGCTCGATAGGAACGTGGTGTTGCGTTCCTGGTAAGTAAGGCGTCCGAACTCCCGAGGATTCTCAGACCTGCATTTGTCCTTAGTTTTTAACACAATGGATTCTCAATTAAATGAAGGGTCGAAACTTTTCTGGATTGTATCGCCTGGATGGACCACGCTGTTACCTTATCATCAGGTATGCCTTATGCTTTGCCTATCCAGTTGAATACCAAAATATCCGGATATTGGAATACAAGTGGATGTATGAAGGTAACTTTGAGTAGGAAATATTCTAAGTGACCTTATGAAATTTATTTATTTTAATAAAATTGAAGACCGTCAATTTTCTTAAAATTGCTTGGTATGCGAGTTATTTGAAATGTTGGGCAGGGTAAAAAAACAAACGGGCGGTTGGTATTGACCTCACCAGGAGAGCTGATAAAATACGGCGGAGAGAAGTTGCATAAGCTGGTCTGGGAACTATTTGTTCGCATGTGGGAGCAGGAGCGCGCTCCGGATAGGTACCTTTAAAGAATCGCGTATAAATGCTCTCTATAAGAACAAAGGTGACCGATCTGACTGCAACGCTTATCGCGGTATTTCGTTTCTTTCTGCCCCCGGAAAGGTCTTTGCTAGAGTTCTCTTAAACCGCCTAAAGAACTTGTCCGTTAAGATTCTGCCAGAAATCCAGTTTGGCTTCCGACCGGACCAATTAGCGTTACCTGTGGGGTGAAGCAAGGTTGCGTTATAGCAAATACTGTTCGCCTTATACTTTGCGGTGGTAGTTAGAGGAGTCTTACAAACTGTTTCTCAAGGAGTTCGCATCCGCTTCCGCATAGACGGCAGCCTTTTCAACTTGTCTAGACTTAAGGCTCGCACTAAAGTCTCACACTCACTGATCACCGAGATCATGTATGCTGATGACCAGTGATAGGAATGGAGCGGACTTATTTACCTAAACTTCGAGGAACAGAGACAAAAATCGGAGACTTCCTTACGACAATATTTTTTTCTGGGACATCACCTAAGTAAATTAAAAATTAATGTTATTCGGAATAAGTAATTGGTCTATGTTTACTTAAAGTTTGAGACTAGACATAACATAAAGTCTAAAATTTTCTGATAGTTTGCTTTTATGTAAATGACTTAAACTGTTAAACGCAATCTTTGTTTAAGAAACCGTACACTTTTTGCAGTCAATATCTGCTTTTTCGCTCCATCTCGGCTAAAATTCAAGTGTGTAATTAAAAAAAAAACCGGCAATTATTGTCTTTAAAATAATAAAACAGACATTTCATAACTTTTGAACTCTCCATATGTATTTTGGACGGAGATAGAGGATTAATAATTTTTAAAAACGAAAGGTCTTCGAAGATATAAGACAAACGAAAGGTTTGTCTTTTATCTTACTAAAAGATCACGATACAAGAGTTTACTTAAAAATGTGTGTAACTATATACTTTTTGATGCACTAACCCTTGTTAAGGAAAATTTCAAAAACTTATTTAGTGGCTAAAAATTCCACGTACGTAATACAGAGAATATTGTAAAGAGGATCAAAATTTCACTGGTTCCGATGAGTCGCCCATTAGCTCAGTTGGAAAGAGCGCTGGCACGGATAGCCAGAGGTCTCGGGTTCGAATCCAAGACCTGAAATTCCGGCATGAGTGGAATTTTTAGCCTCTAAATAGGTTTTACAAATGTTATTATTTAAATAAGGGCCGGATCACATTTTTTAGTAACACAAAGAGTACACTTTGTAATTATAAAACACTTTTCAAGGCGACTCTGTGATTTGTTATGTATAGTCTTAAACTTTAAGTAAACATAGACCAATTACTTATACCGAATAACATTAACTTTTAATTTACTTAATTGTTGTCTCGGAAAAAAATATTGTCGTAAGGAAGTCTCCGATTTTTGTCTCTGTTCCTCGAAGTTTAGGTAAATAAGCCCGCGCCATTCCTATCACTGCTGATGACAATCATGTGCTTCGTAGCAGAATCCCCAGACGGCCTGCAACAGCTAATGTCAGCATTTCACCAAGCCTGCCGTAAGTTCGGCCTGTCAATAAGACGGAGGTGATGTCCCTGGACATACACGGTCACCAGACACTGGCCATAAAACTTGGTGAGGATGTGCTGAAGCAGGTGGATACATTTCGCTATCTGGGGAACACTGTAACATCCAAGTGTGACTTTGATGCTGAGATAAATAGCAGGGTAGGTGCCGCAGCTGCAGCATTCGGCAAGCTATGTTCCAAGGTCTTCTGCTCTCATGACCTTAAGTTGGCCACTAAGATATCGACATACATGGCAATCGAGCTGCCAAACCTCTTATAGTCCTTTGAGACGTGGTGTGTATACCGCCGCGACATTTGCACTCTGGATCGCTTCCACCTTAAATGCCTCCGTGCCATCATGAAGATCAGATGGTCTGTTAGAGTGCGAAATACCGAAGTTCTGCGAAGAGCCAATGTTGGTGGCATTGAGGCCTATTTAATGCGTCGACAGCTTCGGCGGTGCGGTCACGTATCTCGTATGGCGGAGGAAAGAGTGGTGAACCGCATCTTCTATTCTGAACTAGAGGAGGGCAAGCGGAATCATGGCGGTCCCCTCCTCCGGTACAAGGATGTGCAAAAGCGACACATGAATAGATGCAACATAGAGCCCTCCCGCTGGGAACGGGAACGTGGCAGCACAGCGCCCAGAATGGTGCAGGATGGTGAACAGCCAAGAATGTGAGTTCGAGGTTCAGCGTAAAGCTGACCTTGATACCAAACGCGACCAGTTAAAGGCTCGCCCACCTGCTGCCATAACATATAACTATAAGAACGGCATACTCACGTGCCCTCAGTGTGCACGGAGTTTCGCCGCGAAGATAGGCTACATAAGCCAAGCGCCATATTTCTGATTAAGGGTCAAAGTAGTCGCCATGGCCGAAATCGGTCGGAGCAATCATCATCATCATACGTCACACTATAAGTTTTGCGTAACTTAAAAAACATGTTATAACCAATATATTATGTTTATTGCTTTTCAAAATACTCTCCTTTACATTTTAAACAAGTTTTTATGAGATCGAACCATTTTTTAAAACCATAGATATGAAGGCATGTTTTGTACGTGCTGATTGAACGCATTTACTGCCTCTTCGGAGTTGGTAAAAGTAAAACCTCTCATCAAATCTTTGATTTTGGGGAAAACACAGAAATCACAGGTTGCTAGGTCGGGGCTATGCGCAGGATGGGTGACGAGTTGTACTTTTTCGGAAGCATTTTTACCAACGTTTCTCGCCTGCTTCACTTTTGTTGGCCGGTTTATTTTTTAAACACCTATTCAAAATATTGCTGTTTTTTTTCGTCTTTTTCGTCTATAGACTGTGAAAATGTCATAAACAGCATTAGAATGTCCATGGTCGTACTTTAGTAGCATCTGTGAGCACCATTCCACGTGAGCCCGCTTCTGCTCCGCTGTCAGTTTAAGAGGGATCCAACGACAACGAAGTTTGCCAACTTTCAATTCTTCGTGTAAAATTTTCTGAATTGGGCTCATACCAATCCTCAATTAGTTCTCGAATTGTCTCATAGGTAATCCGCGAAATTTCTTCAAGTAGCCGCTTAACAGTAGCCACATTATTTTCGTTGACGGCAGTTGAAGGCGTCATGTAAAGAAACTCCACCTCTCTAAAATTCAGCAAACCATCGCCCTTGGTGCTCAAACATGGTGCTTTTCTTCCAAAAGCATTTTGAAGATGAGCGGCACAGTTTTGCGGGGAGAGAGAACTTTTTATGCCTTAATGTGTGTACGCTACCGCATGTGTACCACTTTGTACTATATGTGACCTCTAATTTTATAAGGAACACTATTCCCTAAGATACTGGTTTTGCCTAGTTTAGGGGATAGAAGAGTGACACTGTTTTTAAACTCATGTTGTACAGCCTCTGCCTATTTTAAGTGTGTGCGTACCTATATCTTAGTCACTGTCTCTGTAAATTGACTGTTACATGTACAATAAATAAATTATTATTATAACATATATTAAAATTATAAAAAACATCGCTCTAACATCCTTTCGACTGAATTCCATTTTCGTTGCGTACGTAGAACTTTGATGTGTGATAAAAAACAATTGACCAATGATTTCCCCCGCCGAATGTCTATTATTACTAAAAGCTTTCAAAAAATATAACATTCGAAACTCATGTAGTAGGTACATGGTACTAGTTTATTTTATAGTTTTTAAATCTCTCATGATCGGCAAGTAGGTTCTTATTACCTCCAAATGGGGCTTGTAGGTGACTAATTCTAGGCGGTCTAGGGTAATAATGTAACTAGAAAAGCCCTAGGGCTAAACAATAAAAAAAAACCCTTCTTTCTTTCAAAAAGTTCGCGTACATCTAACCATCATACTGGCAATATACCTACATGCATTCAGCATGATGACCAAAGAGGTCGCTTGCTATTCAGCCTTGTCTTTGTGTATAATAGTCATCAATTTTAAATATTGAACGGCGAAGCACAATTTCTTTCTTGATAAAAAACTTAAAACGTTATTTCCTTGATTTTTTTTAATGAAAAAGGCAAGAATAGAAAACTTTTACTTTTAAATGTTTTATTCTTGTAATGCCGGTTTTTTTCTACTTACCTCACAATCGAGATGTAAAGCAGAATAGTTAGCTCGGGTGTAAGCATCAATTGCACCCTCGAACTTATCTCGGGCTGCAATTGATGCCGTACTTGGCTACTAATATACTATTAATCATTTAATAGCATTCGTTTAATGTAATCGTCGTGAGCTTTAAATTAAAATTGCGCTGTTTATGTAAACAGACGCCAGTTGGTCGAATACTGTGATATGCTTCAATGTTTGGCGTCCGTATGTTGTACATATATACGCCACTTCTTCAAAATACGAACGCGTGATACTTAGCAGTGTGAAAATTATGTAGCAACTAACGCCCGTTTAGTTGTTTATTCTAGATTATATTCATGTTCCTTAACTTCAACTTAAATGGTTCATTAATTATTATTAAAATATTGGTATTTTTTTATTATTTATTAATATTTATTAGTCTTTTAGTAAATCAGTATTTAGTAACAGGGCCTTTGGCTAAGTCTTTGGTTAACTTACGTTATTGTGACCTTATAAAACACTGCCCATTAATTTTCGTGAAATGATAATAATTTTAATCAACATCTCGTATTGAGTTTGTTATAGGTATACAGATGAAACAGGACGTGGAACATCTGGTCTTAATCTGGTCCATATATTACTCTACTATATTTTACTGTATTTCAAGTACACTTACATAAATAAACAAAATGCGCTTAGTGTAAAATTGTAAACAAACTTAACGTTTCGTGATTCAAACTATAAAATACGGACCTCATTTAACAGTCGTAAGATACAAATCCTTACTGAGGATTTTCAGATAAACTTAAAAATTGCACTTAGTACAAACATAACATTTTGTACTGCAAACACATAAATAATATTATATTTATCTAGTCACATTGATTATATATGGACGTCAACAGTCGTAGGATGCAAACCATTAAAGACAATCTGACGTCCGTATATATAAAAACACAAAACTACCAACTATAACATTATTTCACTGATTCAACTCACAATCCCAACACGATCACTGTGTAAGACATAAAATTTAATTTCCTTTGGCCTCTACCGCGACCACTAAACGTTTCTAATCTATCAGACTGAGGCTAATTTAAGGTTTCCTATACCATTACATTACAACGAGCGACACATATTTTCGTTTTTAATTATATTTTACTCTAAATAGGAGTATGTTAAAGGAGTATGAGTGCACTACAAACTTACTAATAACGAACACAAACTAGGCATTCATTTGTGCATTCAATGCACAAATGAATGCCTAGTTTGCATCGAGGCATTCAATGTCAAAGCGAGCAGCAAAATCTTCGGTTCTGAAGTGGAAAATTAATTTCTCGGAAACATTCATGGACGTCAAATGTTGCTCAGTATGAATAGAACGCGTCAAACCGACATCTGTATATTATAGGTCTCGCAGTATTGAAACTATTTCTCTTAGAACGACACAATATCATCACTCATCAGCTCTATTTGTAATCGGAGCCTAGGTATTAGGTATTTCTTATCGATTGACAGTCAGTGTCTACCTATAGCTAGCAGGAGTAAAAAACTAAGTGCCTACCCTACCTACTCATATTATTAAAGGCGACTGTACATACATACTCGCGTACCTGTTATCAACTTTAATAAATTCTTTTAATTAATCTTTCAAACCCAAAATATTGAAACGGCATTCAAAAATTTACTCGTCGTTCCTTCAACCTTCTCTTTGAGAGCGGCATTTCAGTTAGATTAACACAGTCGTCACAAATTAGATCGCACTAAACGGCAACGTCGCAATTCGCAGCAACAAGTGACGGGACGCCAAATGAGGCGCGCTATGAACTGGCGATTGAAGACAGCAGCGCCACCGATATTGGCTACGAAAATGCGCGGAACTACGGAATTATTCAGTTCAGTCAGAACGGAAGAAAAATGACTTCCAAGTTTATTTTTTTATTTTTAATTATTTGTGGTCAGCAGCGTAAGAGGAGGCGATTGGAACGGGTCTCCTATTTGACTTCCGTATATCGGACGTCAGAAGCAGGTGGACGTCCGATTAAATGTAAAAAAGCCCATAATGGACGCCGAATCTGTAGTAGGATGTAAATATATATATATATATATATATATCACTTTGTTACTTTATGTAGTCTAAACAACTTGATGGGTTTTCGCTTGAGAGGTGAATTCCGATTCGTCTGAACTGGGAGAGTGATATATAAAAATATTGAAACTATTTACAAATATTTTTTACGCAGTCGGGTATTTTTGTTTTTTTATTTAAAGTCGGTAGGAAGGTTTCGAAAGGGAAAGGCCTATACCCATCAGTGAGCAGCCGTGGGCTGATCATGAAGGTTATATTTTTTACACAGCCCTACAAACGGCAGGGCACAGGCCTTCTCTCAGAGAGACAGTATGGGCTTAATTACCACCGCGTGCCCACCGCAGATTGGTAATTTCAAGCGCTGAGGTATTTGAACACCTCAAACACTCAGGTTTCCAGACGATGTTTTCCTTCCCTGTTAGCGAGTGGTATTGCTACTATATAACTTCTCAAGTTATAGTATAGTAACTTCACAAATATACGTGTAATGTATAACTTAAAAAACTAAGTCGTTGCTATATGCCCGCTCTGGGCATCGTCGAACCTGGGTCTATATGAAATGAGCGTTATAAATTGTCGTGGATATAATATTATGCTGGACTAAATGGCGATATAAATAATAACTGTAACGTACGTCACATGATGCAGTTACATACAGGGTTATTTTTATGTTATTCCAATAATACGTTAGTTCGTGTTTGTGTTTTAAATTAAAGTAACTTAAACTTAATACTACTTAGCATTAAGTACGCCTTAGTACCAAATATTAAGTGTTTTGTGCAATATGGTTTTAATAATATATTTTTGATGCATCTTTACTGATACCCTATCCAAAGGAAAGGAGGGTCAAAGTAGCACTTTTTTTGCATATTTTGGCAGTAATGAATCACGAAGCGCCCATAGCCTAGTAACTAGCCTATGGGTTGATTGATGCCAATCACTCAGTTCAACTAGGCCCTAGTTGAACTGAGTGATTGGCATCAATCACTGGGGTTAAGCAACAACAGGTGCTGTCAGGTGCCAGATGAGTGACCATCCCGTGACTACCGTTAGTGGCATTTTTTCAGAGCGCTTTCGTGCTTCGTCAGGCACGTTAAGCCGTTGGTGAAGGCTGTTGTTAAGCCATGCCAGAGGCCTTATAGGCGGCTTGATAACTTCTGACAGTAAGGCCAGCCACTGTCTTACAATCATTCACCAACACGGACTTGACCCCCGTGGTGGAGTATAGCCTAACCTTCCTGAGATGCAGGAAGAGACCCGTGCCCCAGCAGGTGGGACACACAAAGGACATTCACGACGGCAAATATCACGTCATTTTCGCAAGAAAGGTCTAGTCAAATCTCACATTTCACCAGAGAGTTGGCGGGATTAAAAATCCTGCAAAATGTCCGATGTAAAAAAACATGTAACACTTTGCAGCATTAACTACGACATGTAGTTTTGAGCATTACCTATCAGACAGCGCCACTACAAATAAGAGAAACCTTTCTCTCTTTCTCCTTCACGCTTCCTCCGTTGCACTATTCCTTCCTTCCTTTATCTCTCTCGCTCTTCCTTCTTTTTCCTCTCCCTCTCTCTGTCTTTCTTGCCTCAAACTCCAACCGACGTGTTTCTAAAACACGCTCGCTTGCTTTTCTCGCTCTTTAAAAACTACCCTGTATATGGCGTGATCGATATCATCACCCTGATTACGGAGGTCCACCTAACTGGGAAGCGACAGATGTTCCACTTTCACAAGCTATGCCGTATCGATATTATTACGAGGGCTGCTACTTATGTATGCGGAATAGAAAAAATAAACAAATGTATATGGCTAAATATGCTTTTATTGTTTTTCAAAGTATTCTCCACTATGATCGATGCACTTTTGCATTCGATGAAACCAATTTGTAAAAACACTTTTTCCACTCTGATTGAGGTATCTTCAAAACGTGCTGTTTGAACGCATCTACGGAATCTTCACGGGTCGAAAATCGTTGACCACGTAATGTATTCTTTCCATTTGGGAATAAATAGAAATCATTGGGAGCCAAATCAGGGCTGCACGGTGGATGACCCATCAATTCTATTTTTTGACCATCCAAAAATGTAGTTGTTTCCTGAGATGTATGACAGCTGGCATTGTCATGGTGAAGTATGATTCTGCATCGCTGGTTGTTTTGGGGTATTTCTTCAAATACTTCCGGCAAACAAATGGTCGTGTACAACTCCGAAATAACCGTTCTGCGGTTCTCCAGTAGTATTGTAGCCACATGGCCATTAATACCAAAAAAGCAGGCCACCATTTGCTTTACAGTGCTTTTTGCGCGAGCCATTTTCGTAGGGTTCGGCTCATTTTGAAACACCCAAACTGTTGATTTTTGTTTAGTTTCGGGATCGTGCGCGTAGATCCAGGATTCGTCACCTGTGTAGATATTATAAACAGATTTTGAGTCGCCTCCGTTGAATTTTTTTAAGGTTTTCTTGCACCATTCGACGCGAGAATCTTTTTGATCCTGAGTTAAGTTGTGCGGGATCCAACGCGAACAAATTTTTTTTACAGACAAATGTTCATGTAATATCCTATGAATGCTCGTCATACATATGCCCAGAATAGCCTCTATCTCGCTATACGTAACATGGCGGTCTTGCATTATTAGTTTTCGCACAGCTTCAATATTTTGTAGCACAACCACCGATTTCGAGCGACCTTCTTTAACTTCGTCCGTGAGCTTACTGCGCCCGCGATTAAACTCACTAAACCAGTGATACACAGTCGTTTTTGATGGAGCTTCACCACCAAAAGTCGAAGTTAATTGATCTACGTACTGTTGTTGCGTTAAACCACGTCGAAAATCGTAATAAATTATAGCACGAATACTTTCACGAGTGAGTTCCATTTTTTCAGCGATATGACATTTTAAACCCAACAAAAACAAAACACTAACGTATATAAGAGAAAAATATTAGCGGCCAGTATTTAAAAAAAGATCGAATTTGACCATGCAGGTCAGACATTGTGTTTAAAATTATTGGAATCCCAGATTCCGCATACATAAGTAGCAGCCTATGTATCTTTTACTCTGTGTTAATTACGTAGTCATGTATGACACGGCGTCAGGGCCGGGCTTGATAAAACAATTCGCAGTTTATTATGACAATTCGAGTTACATTGCGAAGTACTACCTTGCAAAGAACATCGAACAACACCTTGAAGTGTACAATGAAAAAGACCACAGGTCGATCTTTACATTTTTGTTGCAAAGTCACTCATAATGTCGCACACTGAAAACATAAATGGCACTAAGCTAAAAACTTAAATTTACAGTATGGCCATTTTAAGTTTTCCAAAATATTCTATCGGTGTTACGGAACCGAAAATGTACAAAAATGCTTTACAATTAGTTTTAAAAAATTGTTTAGCTAACGTTCTTTCAGTGTCCAGTTTCGTAAAATTAAATTTGTAATTAGTTTTCAACAGAAATGCATTTTTAAAAAAAGTTCATCATAGTGTCTGTTTTCCATTCACGGTTATAAAATTTTTTTGCTTAATAACTTCGTAAGTTGTTATTTTGCCTATATTGTAATGATTAAAAAGATAGAAAAAATACAATAATATTACTAACATATTTAAAAAAACTGTTTATTTTGCATATGCCCACAGCTTTAACTTAAGTATAACAAACACCTTCCATTAACAAGTCAGTTTTTTATCAGGCTCGAGATCAATAAAAGTATTATCAAAAAATAAGAAACTTGGAATAACTTTGGCATAATTTGTATCGTATTCCAGGTAAATCAACTTAAATCTAGTTTTAACCTACTTAGTATAAAAGTCTTCCAAAGTATTAGCTGTAACAGTTAAAATAAACCAGGTTCTATAAGGTCCTTATTCTTTAATCAGTCGTTAGGCTTAATATTCTAGGCATAAAAAAATGTACTATAGTATCCTTACAGTAAATAAAAACCTATTTTTTCAAAAACCTTTGTAACGTAACATCATAAAAACAAACTGTATCAAAACTTTGTTTTCACTATCAATAAATCAACAACAATGAAGCGATTGAACTTAACTTAGGAGTATGTCCAAGTAGAAATTGTAAAATATACGCACATAAGGTACCAGCAAAGCTCTATAAAATCAGGCGTGAGTTGTTAGGGTCTAAGTACATAGGAAACAAGAAAAACATTATGAAACTAACAGAAACAGATACGTTACTACGTCATTAATACAAAATGTAATTTTCAAAATCTTGCTCTCACATATTTTTTGTAACAAATGCTGGTCGAGGGTGGACTTCTCATGATATTCAAATCAGACTCGGTTATTGTCGAAAGGGGCTCAGCAATATCGGAATGTCTTTTAGAAGCAGACTTAATACTTTGAGAGTCTTCATCGTCATTGTTGTTTTGAAATGTCAATTGTAAGATCCTTTTACACCTACTTTTCTTTGGATTCATGATGTTTTAAAACCTTAAACAAAAAACAAACCTTAGAGAACTTTAGGTAGCCAACGTTGCACCTATAAATTAATATTCAAATAACAGTTAATTTATAAAATTTCAAAAAGAACGCTTAAGCTACTAACGGTTTGCAACGAAAAGATATATTTTTCCATTCAAAGTAGTTAATGAAAACCTACAGGTTACACCAGGTATTTAAATTATAATTTATAATACAATTTTCGAGATAAAAAGTAGGTACCCTAAGTCCGTCTCGTGGTCCTGTGGTAACTACCAACAACATTTTATCCAAATCATTCAGCCGTTTAGGCGTTAAAAAGCAAACAGAAAGACAGACAGACAGAGTTACTTCCAAATTTATAATATTGGTGTAGATATAGATACGTATAAAGAGTTCCATTTAATATTTACGTAGATAGCTACCTACGTAAATATTAAATAGAAAATTAAGAATAACTAGTTCTAAACTCAGATACTCACAGATTTAGAATTTTGATTAAAAAAAAATCCATCGAATGACACTAAACAGATACAGCCCGTTACCTATTTGATTTGCCTAGCTACAAAATAACAATAAAAGATAATGAACAACTGGCACTTAACTCAAACTGCCATTTCTGCAATTTACCAATGAGAAAATTCGAAAGCAAATTTATCAATTAAATGGCACTTTACAAAAAATGCCTTTAATTTCGAACGCTTCAATACAAAATTCTAACAATATTTATTGAATAAGTGGCTCTTTACTCAAAGTGCCACTTACGAATTTACTTATTGTTAATATTCGAAAGTAGAAATATCAGAATAAGTGGTTTTTTACACAAAATGCCACTTGTTGACTCACCTCGACAAGGACTCCCTCCGGCGACTCCTTCCGAACTCGCGTTGTGCCGGTTTATCAGTTACCGACAGGACTCGTTGTGACAAAGTAATAAGTGACACTAGCGACATCTAGCGAAATTTCTGCGCGTTAGAGCAACGGGGGTCTTTGCATTAGGTGCGTTTCGTTTAAAATATTTTAACTGTATACTTAACTCAAAATTGCCGTTTTTTGTATAGTGTCACTTATGTTTTCAATGTGCGATGTGTCGTAGTAGGGTGCACGAATGTTAAAGTCCATGTGCTGTCGTGACCATCAATGTCGCGAAATTCGATGTGGTATACCGTCGATTTGATATCTTTTCGGTGATTTAACCCATCGAATTGTGATCATCATTCCATGTCGCGACATTCGATGTGGTGGCGTACAAATCGCTCTGTACCATGGCTTTGACGAACGTTCGGCGCACCGTTTTCGCTGTCGCGGCGTTAGATGTAACTACTTTCGACATCATGTAGGGAACCCATATATATTCTATGGTTTATGGTTTAAGACGTTTTTTCTCATAAGAATAATACATAAGTTCACTTAAAATGAGAATTATTAATCAATTAATTTAGTTAACATGCATGAGCTTATAAAATAGCAACAGTTTATATTATTATTTAAGTAGACAATAGTTCCATATGTGGGTAGTCGTATGTTGCAATCGTTTGTTAAGTACAATATCGGCAGCGCACTTTTGTAGGTAGAATAAAAACAAACATTAAACAGATACAGGTTATAATATAGTGTATCGACCAAGCTAAACTATGCGAGCGATATTTTCGCGAACGTATGTTACTAAACCTTTCTTGAAGATGTTGAGTTTTTCTGTTGATTCTTTTATTTTTTTAGGTAGTCTATTGTAAAGTTGTGTTCCCTCAAATTTTATGCTCTTCTTACCATAGTTAGTTTTTGGTGATATAGTGTGTAAGTTGTGGGCATTTCTAGTGTTGTATGCTTGATTTTCTTTGTGAATGATAGGCTCGAATGTGTCGCCTTCATTACTATTTTGTGTATTAACAAGCAGATTTTAAATGGGTAAATTTGGTTTATGTGCATTACAAACAGAACTTTGATAAGAGCGGGTGATCGTTTGTTTCCACTATAAAGGGAAATTTCCCGCCAGGCAGATCGTATGCCTGGGGACGGCCGGTCCAACTGTTGTTAGTCGGACGTTATATTTATGGTATGTCATTGAAACACTTTGATTGCGCGATGCAGGAATGTTGGAGTTTGTAGTGCGCGCGCAGAGTTGACATGTGCTCGCCACATCACTCCCCTTCAAGACCGTAGCTACGCATAGCTAGGTCTGACAGGAATCGAAGTCTGTGCTCTAAAGCCTGCAACTGCCAGTTGACGCTGAGTCTGTGAGTCGATTAGCGGTTGAGGGTGTTCGGCGGCTAACAGTCACTTCACCGGCGACAGTACCATGGAGCCCGCGCATGTGGTAGGAACCGGTGAAGGCTTTATAAAATGTTATTTTACATGCTTTATATGTTTCTGCCATGTTAATTGAGGGTCCAGTATAAGGCCGAGGTATTTCTCTTGGATTGATTTATGTAATGTAGCGCCATTTATGCGCGGTGGTTCGTGTTTATCGATTTTCTTGATTTTTGCTGAAATTATTATATACCTACCTTGTTTTCGAGGTATTTATTGAGAGAAGGTTATACTGAAACCACTCTGATAGTCTATCCAGATCCTCTTGGGCCAACTTGATAATTTCATTGATTTTATTCCCGGAATAAAACAGACAAGTGTCATCAGCATAAAGGGCAATGTTCCCGTGTAAACCCATCTCGATAATATTGTTGACATATATTAAAAAGATCAGTGAGCCTAAAACAGAGCACACCACAGTTAATAGCATGTGGCTCGCTTTCAATTTAATCAATTTTAACTTCATGGTACCTGCCTGTTAGGTAAGACTCAAACATTTTATGATTGTATGACTCAAATACGATTGTGCTAACAGAAGCAGCCTCTGTTAGCACAATCGTATTTAGTTATTTCAGTAGGATTTTATGACACACAGTACAAAAGCTTTTTGTAGGTCGATAGAGATACAAAGTATTATTATTTTAGTGTCTATACAAATTTGGATGTCTGTTACTAAATCAATCGTGGCAGATAGTGTGTTTGACCGTGGCCTAAATCCATACTGTTTGTCTGAAAGAAAGTGAATCTGTGAGAGGTGTGATTCAAGACGACTGTACATAATTTTTTTTTTATATTTTAGATGTCACAGGCAGGACTGACCGGTCTATAGATCCCTGGTAGAGATTTATTTCCAGATTTAAAGATTGGAGTAACTTTTGCGAGTTTCATGTTATTTGGGAACTATTCTAGGACCCTTTTTTTAATGGTTAAGTGAATTCAGTCCTGCTGAAACTGGTTTGTCTCTAGGTCCAGGTCTAGGGGTGAATCAAAAATACCGTATATTTCTTTTGATTTTTATAACGATTTGCGCCGATAAGACCTGATTATGATTAATCCAATATCACCGCGTATTTCGTTGGCTTCTACATACCTTAGGAGTACTAGCTAGAAAAAGCTTTCTAAAGTATGACAACACCTTACTGTAATATAATGGCAATAGCACTAACAGGCGAACATTTCTTGTTCAATGGTTCGGTATTTAGCTAAGTGAACAATATTATAAAGAGAATCGCTGGAGGCCTTGAGTCGTTGTTGCGTTGGCCGCTAAGCGCGGACAATTCAGATTGATTACAATGGAACAAGACCTCAGCAAAACGGCGAATGTGAAAAAATAACACGGAAAGAGAAGTGAAACCACCATCCAAAAACATAAGGAAAATACAAGATATTAACATGAAGTGGCGTGCCCTGGTCACCGTTGTGCAGCAGTGGACGAGTATGGGCTTGTTAAATCGACACGTTTTGGTATTGTGCGTCGTGTGCTATCTAGCCATGGATTATGTGATGATAGATGTAGTACCTTTCTTCATCATCACAACTATATACAGAGTGTCATACATTTTTGATAATTATCTAGTTCTGTAATTTCTTTTATAAGCCGGAAACTTCGAAATCGGCTGCTCCGTAACTTTTGAATGGCGCACTTGGTAAGTTTAGTACGAAACACCTGATTTTTTTTTTTTGGTACATAATTTTAGATAGAGATTAATTGAAAACAAATATTCCGACAAGATTGTTCTTCCGTGTTCTACCCAGCTGTATGTAGCAGATAATTATGTTGAGCTCAACGTCTATGTGGTTTTCCGTTCACGTTGACGCACGTTATTCGACTGAACCTAAGGGTTTAGGGTAAACCTACCTTCACGTTTACCCAGTGGTGCCAATAAACTCATATTAATACCAAACTTCTTCTTCTTCTTCAGGCTATATATTAGTCCACTGATGGACATAGCCCTCCCCTAATGAGCGCCATAGCGCCCTGTCTTGAGCTTGCCGCATCCAGCATCTGTCGGCCGTTTTTCGCAGATCGTCATCCCACCTAGTCGGAGGGCGTCCTATACTACGTTTGCCGAGTCGCGGTCTCCAGACATTAACAGGCAAAGACTAAGCCAAATCTTACCACCCTTATTTATAAAAATACGATTCCTTTGAAATACTCCTTAGTCTTTTTATTTAATCTGTATCCGGAGATTTTTAACTACGCTGCTTCAGCTGAGCGTCACAAAATTACGTCACTCCAACACAGACGAATTGTTGCTGATCTTGTTATACTTTTTAAAATCCTTAATAATATTATTGACTCCTCATCCCTGTTACATAAAATAAGTTTCAAAGTTCCCCGTAGAGGGTCACGCAAGAGAGACCTGTTTTCACTATCTTGTGATGGCACACGTTGTGGACAGAATCGTTTTATCCGACGAACATGTAAACTTTATAATGATAAGTTGAGTGAAATTGATATTTTTGGCAGCACACTAAACTCATTCAAAAATTCAGTTATTAGGCTGAAAGTTGGCTAAATAATTTGTTAGCTGTAATTCTTTTGATGCTTTATTTTTAGTTTAGTAGGTATTGCATGTTACTTTTTCAGGAATTTAAAAATATAGTTATGTTTTGTTTTCAAAAATTGTACATTCGGAAAACTATGGGTCTATTTCTTTTTAAGACAATTGTTAATGTTTTTGTAAGACTGTTTGTTTTCGTATAAATAATAAAAAAAAAAACGATTAGTAATCTATTTCCTTGTAAAATCTCCACTACAAACTATTTTTTAGTCTGCGTTTTTTGGCGTGTTTTAAGGAATTGATTTTTTTATAAATACCGCTGTGTATTGAATACCTAATCTTATTTGGAAAGCTATTAAAAGAACTAAAAAGCTACCCCACGTTGCGTGAGCACCGTCTCGAACTATTTATTGGGCGCGTGCCATACTCGTATTTGTTTCATGGCTTGAACAATGCACCGTTGAGTTACTCAACTGACCTACAATCATTT
Source organism: Yponomeuta sedellus (assembly GCA_934045075.1). Taxonomy (NCBI): domain Eukaryota; kingdom Metazoa; phylum Arthropoda; class Insecta; order Lepidoptera; family Yponomeutidae; genus Yponomeuta; species Yponomeuta sedellus. The sequence continues at coordinate 9,617,183 of OW203724.1, read as the reverse complement.
AGGTAGGTTATCGTACGCGCCATGGTTACTCCACTAATTGCCGAAGTAAACAAGCCACGCCAACCAACCGTAAGCCGTCTCAATGGGGAATTTTCCGAATTGAGCCAGGAATGCCGGTCCTAGATTCTGCTGCTAAATAATATTATCGCAACATTATCATCGTCGTAAGCTACTAAAATGGTTGAGTGGGACTTGTAATGCCTGACCCGTGGGTTATACTCGTAAATGGGTGCTGTTCGTGTGTCTAGCCGCAGCACAGTTTTTCCTACTGTTGTGAGAAAATTAACTAATATTTTAACAACTGACGGACATTTTCTCAAACATAATAAGTACCTATTATGTTTGGGAAAAGATGGAAAAAGTAAAAAGTTAAGTTTTTTTCTCTCCCTTTTCCTTCACTACAAATCGGCCCGAAGGCAGCGGCTAAAAATTGTACATAGTATTCAACACACAAAACTTAATTCTTTACGTTAAATTATTTTCTTTATTTTTGATGTCTAGTATGTTTTTTGAATGGATTGGCAGCTTTAGGCCAAGTACCTAAAGCTACCAAATTAATTTGATGCGCTATAGAATAATCAATGGTATGTTTTGCTCTGGATAAATGCTAACTTCTCAAAATATGATCGATAAAGAACTAAATGCCACGGTAAACAAGTGCTTCTATGCATATAGCCAGCGACTTGGTTCGGAGTTGTGCAGTAGAAGATCGAAGCTTAACATTTATTCTTTTTTTCTCCAAAATGATCTAGATTTCTAAATGTAAATGTAGTGTAACTAGTAATGTTCATTAAGTCGCAGTTTCTGTGTTACTTTGAATAAAAGCATTTTGATTTTATTATCGCCCCGCGCCGCGCCGTCACAAATAACACATAAAATAAAAATGGCAGTCCACCTTACACTTGGCCCGTTTTTATTACTGTATTATATGCACTGCTGTAATCACACCAAGTTTGACTTTTGTATGTGTTACTGTTTTTTCTATAAAGCAGTAAAATGAAATACCTGTAGGCTGTATTACTTGTATTTTCAGTAAAATACCTAATTAATTTCGTTTCTGGACTTAAATTTTTGATAAGCATTTCAGATTACTAACTTAATTACGGATTCTATTACTTTATTTATTGCCGATAGAGTCTGACCAGGTCTCGCTTTTCACTTTCTTTTTTCCTATTTTTTTGTACCAAAAATAAAGTAAGTGAATCCGGAGTTAGTTAGGTTTCATTTCCAATTTCTACCCTTTTATGCTAAGCTATATCAACAAAAATATAAATATCTGGTCCGTCCACTGCGGTATAATTCCATTTACTGAAAATATGACTATACATTCCAACCGACGTGTGCAAATGTTTCTTTAGCCTAACAATAAACCGCTCCCCAGAACTTATTTGTATCGACTCCGATGACGCAATGCGGCTTTGGATGGCTTCAGTAGCAATGCGACCAAATCAGGAACACAACTGCCCGGTACAGCCGACAAGAAGATATCTTTTCATTTTGGTTGCAAATCTACCCGTAAATGTCACAGAGTAGTAGTGTACTTGTGTAGAGGTCTGTATGATTACAAAGGTACCCAAAAAAGTAGGTATGTGAGGAGACAAAAACTTGTCAGATGATCAGGTACTATGTGTTTAATTATTGGATATAGATAAACAGGTAGAGAACACTTTAATGCACAACCAGAAAAAGCAATAACGTTTACAATAATGATTTTTTAAGTCTACGTGCATGTAAATAAAAAATAAAATCGATACTATACTGATGTCGCCGCCAACTCCTTCCGATTCAACGCCAAGGAAGTTCATTAGGCGGTGGCATTGGATTCCATGGCCTTTTCGTCATCATGATACAGCATTGTCAAAAACGTTTGTCCACTTGGCTGACCGAAAACTAGTCTTTTCATTAAAAGGCTAAATGAAGACGCCTTTTAGTGTGAATTTAGATGATTCAAGATGGCGTCAACGCAACAGCTGATTCTGGTCACCACGTCTGATGTGGTAGAGTGAGCATGATAGTTGGTTGAAACTGAACAGATGGGACAGATTTTTTCGTCCTGCGTACCTTCGAATGGTCAATGTATTATGTTTAAATGACCTATAAACAGGATTGGCGCGATAACGATTTGGTTCAAATGGTTTGAAAAAAAAACTTAGTGCACGCTATTTCCAAGCAACAGTTCTGCCCTCCTATTACGTAGCACTCCACTCTATCGACTGAAGCATTTAGACGAATCCTAAGTGTCAAGAAATGCATGCATTACACAGTCGGAGTAGCTTAAAAAAGTAAAAATCAACGTCACTGAACTCAGTGGATACTTACGTAATAGTAAAGTAAAAGTGAAAATATGTTTATTGCTCATAATAACTTATATTTAGGTACATTTCTAGCGGCACCCACACTAGGAGACCCCGTATCGTGGGTACCTGTTTTTCATATTGTGTATATAATATAACGGCAATTATACAGTACATACTAAGAAACATTATCATCTAACAAACATTTTACCATAACATGCAATAAAGATTAACATAGTGTGAGATCTGTTTGTATAATATTATAATAAATAGATATAAATATAATAATGCCCCTGGTTACCTCCCTAGAGGGTATTTGAAAAGCCGGAGGTGCGGAGGGAGGGCAGCCCGCGCCCGCTGTAACAAACAGCAGCAGCGGGTGCCTGCCAGCCGTAGCGGCTAAAGGCGTATACACGTAGAACGCTGGCAACCGGCGCTGATCTATCAATGCTTATCGGAACAGGTCCGCGCGTGTAGTCTTCGCAGGCAGTCACTATACATTGTGCCGAACCAGCGCCGACAAGTTCCGATCTGCGCCGACAAGTTCCGATCTGCTCCGATAAGCCGCAATTTGCTGTGAATTGCTTGAAGTTTGCATTGCATGCAGTTTGCAAGTCAACGACACTTATTTGGCGTTAATAAAAATGATTTTGACATTAGTGTTCAATAAATCCACTTTCAAGTCTTGAAGTAAATGATGATGTTCCCCGAAAATTCTTCTTTTTTATTAATGGGACGTACCATTACTTTGTTTTCGAATTTTGCAAAACACATTTTCTAACAGAAAAATATCTTGGCCAGACGATGTCGACATTTTGCGTGCTACTCAGAGAGACTGCCAGTCGGCTTCTGCCTGCTTTCTTTGTGTAGCTGTTGCCTTAGCCGACCGGCTCCGATAAGCGCTGGCAGATCGGCGCTGGTAGCCAGCGTTCTACGTCTATACGCCTTAAGGCTAGCCGCCGGCGACCCGGGAGACGAGTCTCTAGAATGCATAGTTGTTCAATAGAGTCATATTAGTCCGGTAATGGTCGTTTCATTCACACTATCGGTAGTCTAGTTACAAATCGCATTGCAATGGTACAACCCGTGCTACTTAACTCCGCGCCTCTCGCAATCCGATCATCTTCGCGTGAGAAGCCTATTTAATTTGCGCGGGTTAAACCCGTGGAATGACATTGTACTGCTGTTGCTTTGTAGACTACCAAATTGAGGCAAATATCAACCATTGTCGTGCTTATTTCATTCTATTGTAAGACTATGTAAGTATTAGACTCTAGGGCCAGATCACAAGCTGAAGTGCGGAGGTGAACTTGGGTGCCCATACTTTTTTACGCAAGGGCGAAGGGGCTGCACATCACGCAGCGCCAGAGCCATTGCAGAAGTCAGTCCACGTTGCAGTTGCCGAGGTCACCTATAAACTGAATCTTGGTCACCCTACCAAAGCAGACGCGGCGTCTAGAAGTGAATGCTTGGCTAGTCACCTTCAGCCAGGTTATTTAAAGTTTTATTAAATCACACGGCTGAATGACCTTCAGCCCTTTAATTTGGATGCCGCCGCCTAATGAACGTCCTAAGCAGTTTAATTCGACGGCTTAATTTACCAGTTGGCGGCGAAATTGATACCAAATAGCGCAAGATTGCTATAATGTAAGTACTTATAAATAGATATAAAGTACACAAATTTCAAAAATAATATACATAATACCTACTTATATAATTAAATTACTTTTAATTTGTACTGTAATATATTATTAAATAAAATACATATATTAGTAACTTTGCAATTTCTTTTAAATCTATGGACGCTATCGTTTCAAAATTATTAAAACAGGTGATTTTCGTTATAAATACGAGTTGTTGCCTTGCGAAGAACGGAAGTGTTCGGAAAAAATGCCACTAGCGGTCATGGTCACCCATCCAGCAACTGATTGCGCCTGTTGTTTCTTAGCCGAAGTGATCGATTCCAATCACTGGGTTTTACGAGGGCTGCTACTTATGTATGCGGAATAGAAAAAATAAACAAATGTATATGGCTAAATATGCTTTTATTGTTTTTCAAAATATTCTCCACTATGATCGATGCACTTTTGCATTCGATGAAACCAATTTGTAAAACACTTTTTCCACTCTGATTGAGGTATCTCCAAAACGTGCTGTTTGAACGCATCTACGGCATCTTCACGGGTCGAAAATCGTTGACCACGTAATTCATTCTTTACATTTGGGAATAAATAGAAATCATTGGGAGCCAAATCAGGGCTGTACGGTGGATGACCCATCAATTCTATTTTTTGACCATCCAAAAATGTAGTTGTTTCCTGAGATGTATGACAGCTGGCATGTTCATGGTGAAGTATGATTCTGCGTCGCTGGTTATTTTGGCGTATTTCTTCAAATACTTCCGGCAAACAAATGGTCGTGTACCACTCCAAATTAACCGTTCTGCGATTCTCCAGTGGTATTGTAGCCACATGGCCATTAATACCAAAAAAGCAGGCCACCATTTGCTTTACAGTGCTTTTTGCACGAGCCACTTTCGTAGGGTTCGGCTCATTTTTAAACACCCAAACTGTTGATTGTTGTTTAGTTTCGGGATCGTACGCGTAGATCCAGAATTCGTTACCTGTGTAGATATTATAAACAGATTTTGAGTCGCCTCCGTTGAATTAAGGTTTTCTTGCACCATTCGACGCGAGCATCTTTTTGATCCTGAGTTAAGTTGTGCGGGATCCAACGCGAACAAATTTTTTTTACAGACAAATGTTCATGTAATATCCTATGAATGCTCGTCATACATATGCCCAGAATAGCCTCTATCTCGCGATACATAACATGGCGGTCTTGCATTATTAGTTTTCGCACAGCTTCAATATTTTGTGGCACAACCACCGATTTCGGGCGACCTTCTTTAACTTCGTCCGTGAGCTTACTGCGCCCGCGATTAAACTCACTAAACCAGTGAGACACAGTCGTTTTTGATCGAGCTTCATCACCAAAAGTCGAAGTTAATTGATCTACGCACTGTTGTTGCGTTAAACCACGTCGAAAATCGTAATAAATAATAGCACGAATATTTTCACGAGTGAGTTCCATTTTTTCAGCGATATGACATTTTAAACCCAACAAAAACAAAACACTAACGTATATAAGAGAAAAATATTAGCGGCCAGTATTTAAAAAAAGAACGAATTTGACCATGGAGGTCAGACATTGCGTTTAAAATTATTGGAATCCCAGATTCCGCATACATAAGTAGCAGCCTATGTACTAGGCCACGGGCGCTTCGAGCGGTTGTTGAAGGTCAATGTCTGTTAGCTTTTAGAATATACCACGGCTGCTATCGGATAGAATCGGATAATATTCGTGTAATAGAAATATCGGAACTAATATGACACTTAATTTCGAAATCGGAACTAATATGACACTTAGGGCCGTTTTCTCCATAGAACCAAATCTAGATTACGGCAAGCTAAATCCGGTTTTGGACTCCTAATCGAGATTACAATAACAAATTGGATTTCTCCAACATCGTAAACCAAAGTTTAAACTGAAGTCTCTGAACGGCCGATATTGGACGATTAGCATCTAAAACCAGATTAACAGTCAGACAAATGGCAGATATCAGCTGCCAAAAGACGTCAAAGGTTTTACTTTACCAAATATTATTTTCACTATTGGTGAATGTTGGACCTCTTTTTCGTTTTAACATCATCTTTTATGAGAGCCGTTCAAAATTTATTTCGCACAAAACAAACCGCGCCAGAAACAAAATTCAAAATTGCCGAAAAAGTTTATGAAATTACACAGAATAACCGGAAATATCACAGAATTCTCGACATTTTAGACAGCTGCGTTTCAAAATAAAAAAATAAACCCTCAAATCTTAGCGTTTTTTGTCTAATCTGTAACTAGAACTAGATTTCGTGAACTAGATCAAAAAGTTACCGGAGAAATCGGATGGTCATAAATCTATATTTTTAACTTCGTTCAAGCATGATCCGGATTATGAAATCCAGTTTTGCGCAGCAAATGGAGAAAACGGCCCTTAATTTCGAAATCAGAACTCGATCATCAGTACGAAAACCGGCGAAAATTGGCGAAAACCGAAGCATGCTCTAGAGCCCGAGGTATATTCTAAAAGCTAACAGACCAATGTTATTGTTGTTCTTAGGGTCGCGTTGTAGTGGAGATAAAGACAGCGAGAAAATCTCCACTCTGACCATCATTTCTCAAATCTTCCTTAATTTAACACATAAGTTGGTACGAGTACCTACCTAAGTAGATTCCATGAAATTGAAATTGAGGTTGACATATGGTTTAATTATCGCAAAAAATACAAAAATTACTGATTGCAATCAACAACTTGCAATTCTAAAACATTAGTTTCCTACTATATTCTTACAAGATGAGGAAAACACTAGGTTAAACAGCCCAACACCTAACCCCAGTGGACGAGACTAATAGAAGGCGTCTTTCATGGGCTGTCTCGGTAGACAGAAACATTCCTTTATTAAGGATTTTTAGTCCACGTTGCAGAAATTTTGAACCCACCATAGATTTTTTTTGCAAAGTCAATGTAACATTGTTTTTATTAAAATAGAAGAGGGGCATTATTATGTTTGTATCCACTGAGTTTAGTTACGTTGATTTTTACATATTTAAGCTACTCCGGCTGTCAAATGCATACATTTTTTGACACTTTGAAGTTGTCTAAATGCTTCACTTGATAGAGTGGAATGCTACGTAATAGAAGGGCAGAACATTACAAGTTATACATCGGTGTCCATTTTAGAATCATTCTATCATTAGGAAAAACGCGCCCGAAACCTTCATACACGTAAACTGCTGGTCAGCTGTACTCTGCTCAGTGTGACAGTATTCAAGACCAAATTCGGGTTTTCTAGCCATATAACAGCCCATCTAAGAAGATAGTTATGATGGCCTTTGTCGAAGACGGGGAGGACATACATTTGATTACATGGGTATATATGTCTGCAATGGAGCAATAAAATAAATGAGCTCACGTCAAGTGGACACTAGGTTGACGGTCATCCATGACGTTAAGGGCCGATTTCATCAAAGTCGGAAAATAAGATCAATACACCGTAATCTCGATTAGACTTGACTGAGATTAGAGCCTTAGCTGAGATTACAGCTCCGAAATGCATTTCAGCAAAAATTCCAACGTCATCAGAGATCAAATGAGAACCGAGTTCAGCCCATTGAAACGCCCAGTGTGACTATCTCAAGTGGAGAAACTGCCACTAACGGGGCTAAAAATCTGCCAAAAATATACCTTCATATTATCGTCTCCACGAAGATGGAAAACAATCAAATACATAATATATATATATATATATATATATATATATATATATATATATATATATATATATATATATATATATATATATGTATATATACCAAAAGAAAATTATAGAAAATACAAAATTTATAAACAAAACAAATTTAGGCACAACACGATTTTATGTGTTACATAAAATCGTGTTGTGCCTAAATTTGTTTTGTTGAAAAACCTAGATGAAAACCCGGCTTTGCTCGGGTGAAGTGTGACTCATACATAATACACATCTAGGTACATACAAAATGTAGGTAGACATTTCTGTAGTCATCGGTTCTCAAGGAATGTTAAAGGTAAGCAAGGCATAGATTTCATTTTGTAAATACATTGATTTTAAATACATATAAGTACTTATATATGAAATTTAAAATAACTGTATAGCTGTCTCATACCCATGACATTAAATATTAAACCTAATGGTAGGTACAAGATTAGATTAATATTCTTTATTGCACACCATACATAAACAAGTAACAAGTACATTTTCTGCCACTTATTTAAATTATCAGCAAATTGGCAGAAATTTGCCACAATTGGTCACACTGGAAACGCCTCTGTCGAAATCGGAGTTCTTGGAAGCTCGGCATTTTGTGCCGCGATAACTGATCGGTTAATCGGGTTCACAAAGACAGTATTGACAGACAGTCTTTGTGAACCCGAACCCGCTCAATTTGTCAGAAAACACCGAAACAAGAAAACAATCACAGACTAATTGTGTTTGTGTAAAGCCATGTTGTCTTCACACAAATCATAGTAATATTACATAATTATGCCTAATGGTACTATTAAAGGCAATTTATATGAATATTGTAGAGATCAGTTTTGTTTGACCGAAGATTTCTAGCCGAGCTTCCGTAAGCTGAGTTCCCATGAACCTAGATCACGCACTTTTTGGTGAAATCAGACCGTAGTGTAAATTGAAGTATTGATTACACAATGACCATCAACACTAAAACGGTAGCATCGAACATTTTGTTTGTATAATCTCAAAACAAAACCGGGAATGCTTGTTCAGACTTTTTATTCCTACAGATGTTTAACACCGGGGCACCCGTTTCAAGGTCATCAGCCACAGTTGTTTGTGAGATTATTTATATTGTGAACTTAGAGCTAGAATCACCAACATCATAATCATCATCATCAGCATTTGACGCCCACTACAGGACATAGCCCTCCCTCATGGTTTTCCAAACTTCCCGGTCTTGTGCCACCCGCATCCAGCGACACCCCACCACAGTAACCGGTCGTCAGAACATTTGGTGAAGGGCGTGCCCACGCTGCGCCGAGCTAGAATGCTAGTTTAACATATATTTTATACAGATATCTCCTAGGATTCTGAGATCGGAAATTGAGTCTAAGTTCATTACTGAGACTATAAAATTGATATTTGCGGTGAATCACAGCTTTCAACGGTTCTTCACATAAACAAAGCAATATAAGCAAAGCAGCCTATGTACTTCCCACTGCGAGGCACAACCCTTCTCTGAGTGACGGTATGTTCTTAATCACAAAGCCCAAGGCGTGTGAACACTTCAGCAAATCGGGTTTCCTGACTATGTTTTCCTTCGCTTTATAACTAAACTTGCCTGCGTTTTCAAATATAAGTTATAGAAAAAACTGAAGTAACAAAAAACTCCGCTTCGGCCACTTTCGAGACCAAAGTTTCGAAACCAGTTTCGAAAAGAGAATTATGTTTCTTTTTAGGAAACCTGGTTTCGAATAAAGAAAAATCATTCTGTTTTCGAAGCGACTGCTGAGCATTCATTGTTATGAATAATGCTCAAAAATGGGCATTAAATTATTGTGCATTAATTGAGAGTTATTGCTCAGCAATTGGGTTTTTTGTTAGCTCAGTTTTTTTTACCTTATATTTGAAAACTCAGGCAAGTCCGGATATAAAGGGATAAAAAACATTGTTATATACCAGTGCACATAACACAATGTACAAAGTGAAACAACAATGTTAGCCAGGGATGTTATACGTGTCATAATTATGGTACATGTACCATAATTCAGTTGTTCGTACCATGTACCATGATACATCCATTATGGTACGCGAAAGTACCATAATTTTGCCATTTTTTGATCACAAGCACTTTGCATCACATATTTTCATCTTTCGCTTTTGCTGTTGACGAGTTTTTTTATATACCGATATCTAGCAACTCTAAAATATCATTCATTCATTTCGTTCAGTAAGTTGATAAGAACGTTCATATCTGTGATAGTTTTTGTAGTCTGTGGATTGTAAGTGAACTTTACAACAGGTGAATCTTCAAAAAGTTGAACTTATAGTCTGTAAAATATAGCTGGAGCTCCGCGACAGCTGTCATCGAAATTGAGTCCATGAAGTTTTGAATTATTTCATAGAATATTTGTACTGCGAAAACTCCGTACTTACTGCACAGTTAGTGATGTCTTACCATTGTAGTATGCAAGTTTCAAACTTTCGATGATTTGGTGATGGATGATCCAAACTGCAGGTTTAGTATTGGAATTGAACTTTATTTGTTTGAAAACGACTATCAAATTTCATTAGAATTAAAATAATGAATATTGTTTTAATTAGTACCTATCTAATAAAATACTGCTGTTTGCTCCGAACCTCCATGCTTCTGGGTTCTGGTTAGTGAGTGACGTTCTTGTTTACCCTGACGACGAAATGTTTGTTGGTATTCGATGATTTTTTCAAATTATTTTCTATTAATGTATTTCATGCTTTAAACATGTAGTTGCTATGGTGAAGTTGATTAGCTGAGTTAAAGTTGTTCCGTTTAGTTTGCATGATGTCAAAAATATCAAAGAAAACAGTTTGAACAGTGAATGCCGTGAGTTTGTAATTCGTTTGCGCGAATATTTCAGGCGCGAAAACCAAAACCGTGGTCCGCTTCCGCCATTAGAGCGAGTGTGTGACAGAGTTGCGGATGCTCTTGGTTTTGGACGATCTACGGTGGTCCGTATTAGCAAAGAAAAGTATGGAGAGAAAGAGAATAAAAACTTCTTCCGTCACAGAGGTTGATAGTTTTGACGCCGCCGCAATCTACAACCACATATTACTCAAGAGGACAATTACCAGCACTAAGAAATATTGGGTTTTCATATAAAAAGAGCGTTAAAAGGAAAATTGTAATCAGAAACTGATTTAGGGATATAACAATACACCTCTACTTGAATAAAACTTTGTAAAATAATATTTCTCGTGTTTGATTTCATGTTTCCAAGTTCTCGAAAGTTCCATACATGTTATCACATACGCTTTAAGTGACACTGACATTTGATGTCGTCATTGTCCCATTCCTAGCCCTGTCAGTGTGACAGTTGTCGTGGAGCTCAAGCTATATTTTACAGACTATAGAAGTAGCGATTAGCACAGACTAAAAAGAAAAAAGCGAGTAGTGTTTGTTTGAAGAATTTATGAAAATCGAAGAAATTTTAATACTTTAAATAAGGTACCTACCTAATTTATTAAATCCGTAAGAGTTTTCCTACCCGTACCTTATTTTTTCCAAAAATACCATAATTTTGAGCGTCTAGTGCCATAATTAAAAAGTTGGCATCTAACATCCCTGATGTTAGCGCTTATGGCTTAAATCACTTAAGTGGTCCATACACGATCATGCGGCATGACATGCGCTACGTGGCGTAGAATTACCATGCTGCATGATCGACAAAAACCAAATCATGCACGCGCTTTCATTTCAGCCTCAGTGTTCGCAGAGGCGCTCGCTCGCTTTGCTAGTAAAATATGGAAAATATGTCAAGGGCAGATTTATTTTTTCTTTTAATTGCTACACCTCATCTGTTGACATCCCAGACTTAAGGCTCTTTTTAATTTTAGCATGTTCTCTGTTAAAATTTTAACACAATGTATTGATTTTGCGCTTCAATTTCTCCACTGTGAAATCTGTATCGGTTTTTTTCAAATTGTTTGTTATTTTGTTCAATGCAATATTTCGCTTGTTTTTGTCCATATATATTTTTCTTTTAGAGTCCCATAGTTCGGGGCAATCTTTATACAAAGATATTAACAACAAGATGAATTCCTTCGCGTCTGGGCTAACGCTGACGTCGTCGTCGTCGTCGGGAAGCTCTTGCGATGCTCTGTACGTGTCCATGGACAACGCCAAACTGAGCTTATATGCATGACATGCACCGTTCTAAACCTTCATGCGAGCATTTCAGTCATAGTTTGCAGGATGAGGATTTGTCAATCATTCAATCAACTACCAGCACATAACTTGCATGTCATTCACATCAATCAATACATCTACACGATCATGCATGCATGACACCACGTAGCGCATGTCATGCCGCATGATCGTGTATGGACCCATTCGATTACAAAATTAAGGGTCTTATAATAAGAACACGATTTCTTAAGACACTCCATAAACGCTGTGTAAAATGGCCTGTGGTAGAAACTTTCCAAGGAAAATATTTAACCACAGATTATTTAAACTGCCTCTGAGGAGTGTTTTAGAGAAATCGTGTTTTTATAATTAAGACCGTAGGATTTCATATAATTTCATACATTATTAGAAAGCACGTTTATGAAGATAAAATACGTTTATTTCGAGGGCAGTGAATGCAAGCCAATAAACAGCATGTACGATGTACGTACAGGATGTACCTAATATCCGTAACTGAACTAACACATAATGCACTATTATCGTAATATCGTTCCGATGTTAAACCTAACTGCAAAGTAGGTAGTCGGGGCTGTAAGTAATGCAATTTGCTTAAGTCAGATGTCGCTGCCTGTACGTAAATTAGAGAATAGTGTAAAGAGGTTCGAAATTTCACTGATGCCGTGAGTCGCCCATTGGCTCAATTGGTAGAGCGCTGGCACGGATAGCCAGAGGTTGCGGGTTCGAATCCCGGCATAGGTGAAATTTTTAGCCTCTAAATAGGTTTTTAAATTTGTTCCTTAGCACGGGTTAGTGCATTAAAAATAAAAATAGTATAAACAATAATGCACTTTTAATAGAAAGCCAAGTTTAATTTTTTGCCTGACTGCGCCAGCAGGCGGGTTATGTTTTTTGAGTATATGTGTATATGTACAAATGTATATTTAATGTTCGAAAACGCGTGGAGGTATCTTATACTACAAATACAGGAAAAAATCTGAAAATGTACAGTTTTCAGTTTTTTTCCTGCATAATTATAGCATGTATAATTATAACATAAAAAAATACTTGCAGTTCCGGTAAAGCTCAGAAAAAAACTGTGAGACTCAATTCCTAAAATATTTATAATATGTAAGACCTACCTACAAATTTGTATGGACCTTGGCCGGTTTTTCATGGTAATGTGTAAGTAAGTAAGTGTGTATGGGAGTTAAGTAATTGCATATAACAGGTACGTTATATACATTTTTCTCTGGGACTGTAAGTGCCTTTTCACATGCCTCCGGTCGCCGGTTTAACGGCACGGAGCCGGGCTTAGCAAGAGTTTTCACATGGACTCGGTTTGAACACGGTCGCCGGAGGAGAGATCGTATTATCGAGTCTGAACACGTAGTATTGTTGCTTCTAATATACTACTCGAAGTGAAGCTAGCTAGCGGTCGAATGATCCTCCCTGCACTCGCCGGCCGGCTGGCGTCCGTGTTGTTCATGTGAACGCGTCTATACAAGTCAATACATTACTGCAAAGCCCGCTGCCGGGTCAAAACCGGCTTTATAGTCGATAAGCACGGCTGCCGTCCGGTCGCCGCCGGCCGGTCGTTATGCATGTGAAAGCTGTCATTGGAACTCATACACATTACTACTTTACTCGGACAGGCGACCGGACGGCGGCCGGGTGCATGTGAAAAGGCTTTACAGAAAGGTGTACCTTGAAGACCAAACTGTTATCGCCACATTGTGTTAAAACAAAAGGGCGTGCCGTTTAATCAATTTGCTAGCCATTCAGTTGGCAGGCTGATAATGATTGATAACACATCCCCACTTAAGTTAAACTTAGTGGGTGGCTAGAAACTACCGCTATGATTAAAACTGCGTAAAAACGCGACTAACCTCTCTGTTCCTCTCCTTGGCGACCTTGGGAGTGAAGAGGAGCTGGTTGATGAAGCCGAGCAGCATGAGCAGGTAGAGGCCAAGATGCGTAAGCGCCGCGGTCAGCAGCGAACACTTCTCGAAGGCGCCGCCCGCTGTGTCGTACCCGGTCCAGTCCATCCAGGGGATGTCCCCGGATACTTCCGCCGTTCCGTTGTGTTTCTGGGCAAGACATAAGCCTTATTTGGTTGTGATCTTTCTGGTAGCACATTGTACAGGCCGTGCCCCACTTGCGAGAGATCGTGGGTCCGAGTCCCGGCGTGAACAGAGATTTAGAAATTCGATTCGATCAGGGCGCAAATTCGCAGGCGGAGAACAATAAGACCTTGTTTCAGAAACAAGTCATTCACCAGAATTAAAACTTTCTTCTTGAGTTTATATAAAATTTTTATAAAACCTGATCTAATAGATATAAAAATAGCTCTAGTATTGAGGGACCTCAGATTAATTTCGCAACTTTTTTCCTTAATCTAAATCTATGGAGGTCAGTGTAAAAAAAAACCTGAGCATTTTTATTCTACAAAGTCATGTAAAGAATTACGTCACATTCGGCAAAATATCCATCCTAATTAAAGTTTACTAAGTAATTAGTTATTTACTTAAAAATACCTCATTATAGTAGAACCATTGATTTTGCATATTGGTTAACATTCCTCTATATTTAGCATGTTTCCCCAGCCATTTTGAATAAAAAATTATTCTATATATGCGTAGAATGCTAACAGAACATTGAAACTATAAATTTCCATCTGTAAATAACTAAAACATGGTTACAAATGCGAACATTTGGTAGTAACCCCAAGTTAGTTTGTTACACCTGAGATTTCCGCACTTAGCCTCATGGTTGAGCCATTGTATATACCAAAGCTGTGAGTTTACTCTCACCAGCCTCTCTTTCCAGATAGCTAGCAGTACTCTGATGTCACTGCGGGCCTTCTGAAGGGATCCCAGCTTCCCAATGATGGTGGTCTGTTGCTTTTCCATGCCTTTACAGTGAATGGTTCTGTGGGCGGGAATTTCCTCTTCTTTGAGGCATCCCCGGCAAACCAAGGTGTTAGTTAGTCTCATATTGTATAAATGCCTGTTCAGTGAGCAGTGGCCTGTTAGGATCGCCACAGCTTTGCGCAGAAAATCTCTTCTCAGACGCCTGCTGCCTTTGAGAAGAGATAATCTGCAGTAACTCACCTTTTTAAGGAGTATCTCATAAAACTCAAGAAAATGCAAAAGGCACTAGTGATAGCCAACAATTTTTCCTATAAAAATACTCTTCTGGTACAATGTTGTGAACATCATATAGACTTATCTCAAAATTAGTGATAGGTCTTTTTTAAAAAACTTTGTGGCGCTAATTAGCCACTTAACCACCTCATAATATTATGAATCAGCAGCATCACAATTATGTTTTCCCAGAATATGTCTTATTAGATAAACCACTGTTTTAACCAGTAACTTTATGCCATCTATTTTACTAAATAGCCTGGTCTAGTTAAGACCACAGTGCATAATCTAATGCTATTGTTCATTTAATATTGTTAGGGCCAGATTTTTGAAGCACAATATGCTGTAGGTAAAGAAAATCATGCCACTCCTTATCTCTGAAAGTACCTACTTAGCTATGTGCAGCAATGCAGTAATAACTGTGTTGGTTGGTGGGTAAAGTTGGTGTTTTTTTTAAATCATGATCTATATTAATCATGCCATCACATGATCTTTACATATTTTAATGTAATTAAAATATTATGATCTTCAAAACCTTAGGTGTACCGAAAACATAGTCATAGCCCAATATAGGGAATTCATGTAAGGGTAAGATTGATGAAAGAAATATGTCCAACGAATGGGAGTGAAAGGACCGGTAAGGGACATCCCAAATGGATTTACGTCGACAAAATAGATGTAGTTAGCGAAGGGCTAAATAAAAAGTATCCGAAACTTGCGTGCGTGCATGCAGCCACTATGAATGATCAAGCGAAAGAGGTTTGTCAGAGAAAGTTTTAATTTCAAACTTTCAAGAGGTTAGAAGAATATACTCACGCCAACTCCATTGCTAATGTTATTTTTTGTGTGACCGTTTTTTAAGTGAGCCAGTTTCCCGTTAGAAAGTTTGCTCTCATCGATACTACATTCTTTAGGCATTTTTCTCCCACTTTCATTCATTTTCTCTCAATAAAACTAGATACAATCACTTCACTCAACCGCAGCGGCCCTTATGTCGCTTATGTCTTTTTTGGAAAGATAAAATTTATTCAGAAAAAAGAATTATAGCACAATCTTCTCTAGACGATATTTTCGAACGCAAATTGAAGTTCGTTTTCTAAAGCACGTAAATTCTGCTTTTGTGTACTTGAAAACGGTGCTGTTCTACCGACAAAACAAAGTCATGTGTCATTTTGACATTTACATCAGTGTTGCCAAGTATCATCCGGTCATCGTCGACAGCATGCAACATAATTATAAGACGTGATCCTGGTAGAAATAGCCGACATCGACTAGTTGCCACGTCACCAAAAATTTAATTGAATTGAATATCGCATCACAAACACAAACTTCTAAACATGGGTAAAACAGCGAAAAATTAGTTGTTTTCAGCATAAATTCACAAAGCTCTTTATAGATGGCGCTGCATATACAAGAACAGGAATACGTCTGTCAAATTTTGTTTAGGAGAGATTAATTCTGGTCTTCTTGCTTTATGAACTTGTGCTGAAAACGGCTCATTGCACATTCATGGTTTTTTCTTGTCCACATTTTCTTTTTCTTAAAGTATTAATTTTATTTAATTCATTCGTGTTGGTCACATTTTATTGAATGGTTAAAGGTTGTGTTATTACGGGTAAACTACATGATTTTCGCTCTTAAATTTTGATTTGTTTTCTCTTTTATGGATCTACTTTGATTATATGGGAGTCATATAGGAAGTAATTGACCCAAAACCCTCCTTGTGACAAATACTGTCATCACCTACAAAATTAATGGCTATCCCGCATTTTACATTACATATTATAGACAACGTTGATAAGAATACAACAGTATAAACGTTGAAAATCAAATCCCACTGATTTTACAATATAAAAGTTCGTGTTGTTTTAATGTTTGTTATAACAACAATGGATGTCCATTCACAAATTGAATATAATAACAACAACCACACCAAGCAAAATACAAGTAAATCTGTTTTGAATTTGAGAATTCTCAGAACGAGACATAGTTTCCCAATTTTTAGTTTCAGAAATTCGTAGATTGTGTTTAAAATAACTAAGTGTTCATTAAATATATATTGTATGTACTTGGCATTTTAGCATGTAATTAATTTACTTCAATGCTCAATAATTTATTGCATTCCACAAATTATATACAGATGACATAACTAAAAATAAATAAATTATAGAAAGCCTTTATAAATTAAGCCTATGACATTTTAATTCTAATTATATTGTACTATGATTATCTAACATTACTATATAAATACTATTTCAATATCACACATGTTACTTAATAATTCTGTAGCCATTATTTTATTGAAGACAATACAATTATTAAATCATTACTATGTTCATTACCAATAAACTTCTATTATAAGTAAGATTAATCTGTATTTATTTTATTTGTTTTGTAGATTAGTTGGATGTATTATCTTCTAGGTACCTATTCCTCTATTTTATAATAACATCTTGTGATTAGTTCTTATTTTAATGCTTGATTGAATATTTCCTCATTGTGGATTTCTTTAAGGTAGTTTGGTAGCTTATTAATGATTTTTATAGACACTGACAATGCGCTGGTAAACTGTAGCTTCATTCGTGAGTTGGGTAAAATTAATTTATTGTTATGTTTTGTTCTTAATGACCTATTTGTTATGTCTTGTATAAGGACGGTACCGTGAGCATATAATATTTTTGGAAATACTGTTTTCAGCTATCTGTTTTACTAACATTTGCCATAATTCTGAGAAGTTTTTTTTGCTGCGTAAGAAGTTGTGGCGCAACCGTACTATTTCCCCACAGAACAACACCGTAACTTAACCACGAGTAGGCGTACGCGTAGTAGTAGTTTACTATTGCTGTTGGTTGCTGTGTTGGTAGTTTTTTTAACTTCACGTGGTGAATAGGCGAAAGACGATATTTTGGTAAAATTTTTTGGACGTGAGCCTTCCAATTTATATTTTTGTCCACAATTACTCATAGCAATGAAAACTGGTTAGCTACATCTAGTTTAATGTTATTATAAGAAAACTGTACTTAACTTCTACTTAAGAATCACATGCCAAAACCAAAGCTTTAACTTGGTCGGGTTTGCCATTTTGAAGTAGGTGAGGAATAGGTCGCTCAGTGCAAATATTTTACCGATAAGCAGGCGCTTTCTTTATTATATATTTTATATATTTGCATTGAGCGATTCCAGTTGTAGTTTTGTATAAGATGTACTATCAGGTAGGGAATAAAACTCGTCATGGCAAAAGGTTTTATCAAGAGATGCCCTGAAGCATCTCACCACTGGTCCTGAAGCTGACTCACCACTGGTCCTGAAGCTGACTCACCACTGGTCACCGCATACAACTTTTGATGAAGTACGGCCGGAGGCCACTACAAGATATAATCACGTGCTCATTCCAATAAATGTAGTGCGTCTACACCCGGTGGCCACCACAAGCACTTTTATTACATGTTAGTGTAATTACACTATTTTTATTTTTAATGCACTAACCCGTGCTAAGGAACAAATTTAAAAACCTATTTAGAGGCTAAAAATTTCACCCATGCCGGGATTCGAACCCGCAACCTCTGGCTATCCGTACCAGCGCTCTACCAATTGAGCCAATGGGCGACTCACAACATCAGTGAAATTTCGAACCTCTTTACAATATTCTCTGTATTACGTACAGGCAGCGACATCTGACTTAAGCATATTGCATTACTTACAGCCCCGACTACCTACTTTGCAGTTAGGTTTAACATCGGAACGATATCACTGTACCCACATGATTACACTATTTTTATTTTTAATGCACTAACCCGTGCTAAGGAACAAATTTAAAAACCTATTTAGAGGCTTCATCCCGGCATGGGTGAAATTTTTAGCCTCTAAATAGGTTTTTAAATTTGTTCCTTAGCACGGGTTAGTGCATTAAAAATAAAAATAGTGTAATCATGTGGGTACAGTGATATCGTTCCGATGTTAAACCTAACTGCAAAGTAGGTAGTCGGGGCTGTAAGTAATGCAATATGCTTAAGTCAGATGTCGCTGCCTGTACGTAATACAGAGAATATTTGTAAAGAGGTTCGAAATTTCACTGATGTTGTGAGTCGCCCATTGGCTCAATTGGTAGAGCGCTGGTACGGATAGCCAGAGGTTGCGGGTTCGAATCCCGGCATGGGTGAAATTTTTAGCCTCTAAATAGGTTTTTAAATGTTAGTGTAATCCAGTGTAATTAGGCGTACATGAGGTATTGGTTTAGTAATATTGGACAGACTTTTATTGAAATGGGTTAGTTAAAAGTTGAGTTACGTTTTTATTTTTAGAAAGAAACCAATTTGTCATTTGTATGCGTTTTTCTTCCTATTTTTTTTATATACCCGCAACACAATGTTGTTCGCAGCTTAGCTCTAGCGCATGCCCAGTTAACTGTGAACTTTTTTGCGTTGAAGTCGAAAAATAAAAACCTAAAAAAACAATTAGATTAGAACTCTTTATTGTTCACACCAGAAAATTAAATACAGTAGAAAGCTAACTCTTTATAATATCTAAGTTTGTATTTAGACTATAACTAAGGCCTGCCTGGGTAGTACGACGATATATACGCTAGTCACGCATTTTCAATGTCAAAAATCGCGACTTTCCAGTACATTAATTGGAAAATTCTGACATTTTAACGCCCCAAAACGCGTGACTGGTGCCATTGTACTAGGTACTCTTGCTGGTCGAACTCTTCTGACAAAATTTAAATCGTTCTAATATTTTGTTCATATCAGAACATTATACTACGCTTGCAACACTGAATAATTAATGCAGAGTACGTTCAAGAGCTGTTTATTATTATTTTTATTGTAGTATTGTGTCTTGCTGAATGAAACATTGGTTATAAAGTTCTAACAATTTCCTAGGCATTTCATTATGTTTTGGAGACACAGTACATGCCTAAGTAATAGCTGTTATTTAGTATACTCTTTTTTATTTAGTTTCAAAGCGGACGGGTTGGCGAGTTGTCGGTAAAACAGGAGTCAAAGTTTGCTACATAAAGTCGATAATTTTATTTGCGATTCCTTTCCAAAGTCTTGTTTCTAGAGGAAAAATCTGGTTCCGTAAGGAATTTAAGTACCTAATTGATATTTTGTAGTATATTATTTAAGTTTCTAATACCTATTATTTTTATTTCATCCCTATCGCGTACCGGCGGCGAGCGATCAGGGGGCGGAGCCAGGTTGTGTCGGCGATGAGTAATACAGTTTTTTCGTGCTGTTGAGTGACGTCGTGCGTGCATTCGCCGCCGGCGCGCAGCGCAATATCTAGCTAACACAGTCTGACAGAGTAAGGAGGCACGGCAGGACCCTCCTCTCGCACCTTTACATAATAAGCACTTTTTGCTTTAACATTTTAATTCTTGTAGCACGATGGAAACTACAGATCTTTTAGGCAGTCTTGCCGCCGGTGATAAGCTTCCGGAAGCTTTCGACTCATTGAAACGCGAACAAGATTCCGTCGATGATTTTGAACACCTAGAACGCGATGGCAAACGCGAGGAGGCTCCGTTCCAGCATGCGGCTGCAGCGCGGGCCGCCACCCAGGGCTTCCTCGATACAGAGCGCGAGGAGATGTTTGTGGACACGCCCCGCGCGCCTTCCGTCGCTGACAAGCTGAGCGACCACCTGGCCGACAAGTTCACCGACAGCGAATCAGAAGTTTCTGCCGGCGAGTCTCCGTTGCACAGGCCCGAGCCACAGCACCGCACTCCCACGCCTGAGCCCGCGGCGCCCTTCGTTGACACCACTCCTGCCCTCGCGACCTCTGCCGCTCCAGTCGCTAAGCCACTGCCAGAAGTAAAGACTGAGCCAAAGCCAGCCCCGATCCCCGAGTCCAAGCCCGTTGTCCCGGAGGTGGCACCAGCTCCCAAGCCAACTCCAGCCGTGAAGGAACCCGCGCCGCAACCGAAACCGGCGCCAAAGGAACCCGAGATAGCAAGACCCACTGCTCATGTGATCGAAGCTGAGGTCATCTTCTGCCAAATGGGATTGGGTAAGTGTATGTTCTTTCTTTGTCGCTTACTCATACAAAGTGTTATATTTTTTACCATACTAGCGATGACGCAAATTATGTGTCATGCTTTTCGAGAGAAAAGGTTCTTTAAAAGAGCGTCTGACACTTACAATAATAATTCAGCTGTTTTCAGTAGTAAAAATTCATGGTTCGCTAGTATTGATTTGGTTTACCTCTATCCCGAATTGTCATTGGTGCAGAAAACTTTCGTCCATTGCAAGGGTCTATCTTTATGAGTGGTAAGTATAAAATAGTATCCCGAGACGCGGTAAATATAGAGTCGAATCACATCAGCCTTTTCATCTATGCACTTACGAGCGACTTTTCTAATAGAATGTAAGGGTTGATCTGCTGTCGACTGTACCTACTTACCAACGTTACCGCTTCAACCTAATCGCAATTAGCTACTAGTTTTTTGAAGAAAGTGCAATGGTAGTAACACATCAAATGATCAATAATGATAACTGCACGACATTTTCATACAACTGCCGGCCAAGACTGTTGTAAATGTTCCTACAACACGAGACATACTAAAGTAAATGTCTCGCCTTTAAAACAGTCGTTCAGTGTGAAACAATCCATTGGCGCTCCTTTTTTGTCGAAGGCATGAATCATCATCACAGTCTTCCACCTCCGCCGCAAAAACTCGCTCGAACCGTTCCGCCCTCGCCGACAATGGATCACAAGACGAAACTACCTAATCTCGTTGGTAGGTATTCACTTGCTGTGGATAAGGTGGAAGGGGGGCACGCGAAGTAGCGAAGTTGGGGGAGAAAGGGGGGTCGACTGCAGAGGAAGCGAAGCGGCAAGAGCATTGACCGCGATTGTGCCTGCCCGTCTAACGGCAAATGCTGAAATCCACTTATCTATTTGTGAAAAGATTAGGCAATCAACTGTCAAACTCAAAGTAGTGACTCTTTCTGTAATTATTTCGTCCGTCTAGAGTTCAATACCTACCTCATCTGCATACCATTAGTTTAATCTAGAAAATTTCAATCATCCACGATAAATAATCTGTCAGTTTCATTGAATCCCGTAGATAAATAGTGTAACTGCACAATATAAATGAGTAATATATTCTTGTAACTAAGTAACTGGCACCAGCAATAAAAAAACAAAAACTTAAAGTTAACTCGCGGCTGTATCTCGGGGGGAAGGCAGAGCTTAATTCACAGAGAGATAGAAACAATCTGCCTTCGTAATGCACATGGAAATGTAATAATAAACTGCGAATTGTAAAATTACCCAAGGCCTGCCACTTGACACGATCCTGAAAGATCTCTTTCGTTTCGTCAACATTCACTAGTCCTTGCGTGCATGCACGCCGGTTACGGGTACTTTTTTACAAAAAAAATCATATTAAATCCTTTGTAATTGGTTTTTGCATCATCATAAATCTCAATAATAGTGGCAGCTATTTTTAGAACGTATAAAGGGCGGCTTGATGACTTCTGAGAGTAAGGCCCGCCACTGTCTTACAATCCTCCAACAACCCGGACTTGGCCCCCGTGGTGGAGTATGGCCTAACCTTCCTGCGATGCAGGAAGAGACCCGTGCCCCAGCAGTGAGGACATACAAGGGTTGATATCGAAAGCCTAGGACCCAGTGTCATTAACCTCGGTTTATGATGCATTATTGAGGTTTATGATGTACACTTTTTGCAAAAAGATACTGTAACATAAGATTATTTTTTGCGGCGCGCTAGTTAGCACCGGGTCCCGGTATGATAATATACAATATGCACCATAAAAAACAGCTAACATCGATGAATTATTACCTTCTGCTACGAAGTAGCAAACATTTAATAAGAACTGACTAAAATGCTGAAGGAAATTCCGAGATCCGATACGAGACTTGAAATTATCCAATTGTGTATCTGAAAATCTCATCACACTGAATTCAATACTTTCAAAAAGATTAATAACTTACGCGGCACTAATGATCTTTCCGAATCAGCTATAAGAAAACTAGCAACAAGCGCCCATTATCTTATCTCTACAGATATGAATACTTCGGCGAACAATGTGAAAGTGTAGTGTGTTAATTAATAAAATATTCTTCAAGTCCGTTCTAATGAGTTGCAATCCGTTAGCATTGAATCTTACTGCGTGCGTGAGAATTTAAAAAGAAAGTGCACATTTCGTCCACGTCTTTCGATCTTCTAGACTTTAGCTAGAGACTTTTTCTATTTGTAGGAGAGCGTTCAAGGCTACAATGGACACTTCTAAAATACCTTCTGTAAAGCAAAAACAATTGCTGATAAAATATTGCAGTTATTTCTACGTCTTATCGAGATATGTATTAATAAAGCCTTTTAGTTGGTGAAAAAGATAAGAGAATGATTTTTGGAAATGTTGCCATCCGGCATCGGCAGTTGTATAGCAATATCAACGCCAACCACAGCGGCGCCGCGTCGCCGCTGCTATTTTTAGGATCATTTCTGAAGCTAGGCGTTCAGTCACTCAGTTCATAAGTTTGCATGACTTCGGACAGAGCTTACGCGTCGACTCGAATACTCAAAAGAATCAGATCGAGTGTTTATTTCTTCGTAATTAACGGTACATTGTGGGTGCAGTGACTCAGACAAGAAAGGATTTTCGAGACATTCGATTGTGTCGACAGCACAATGGGTTCAGGAAGTGATGCCGTTACTTGTGAGTAAAACTTTTCCTGAAAAACTTGGTATTGATGGCAGCTCTATGGTCTTCCATAAAATAATATTTCTAAATTGAATTTAGTATTGTCGGTATATGGTAGGTGCATGACTATCTCTTGTTGTTATTAAGTCATAATTCTAAATTAAATCTGTAATAAATGAACTCGCCACCAACGTCATTTATTTCTGAACTGTTACGTCAGCAAAGCCATTCTTGAGCGATTTTGCTGTCAAGATTTGGATCATTTATTTTTTGCCTCACAGATACGATCGTTCTTCTTATAATAAATTTTATTCATTTCTATAATCAATACAGGCTTATTTCAATTGATTTGTTATTGGTAGATTGCCATAGGACACCTCTCTGTGATGTTTTGGCATAAATCTGCTATGTTACTAGGCACTTTCTGTATCAGCGTCATTTTATAATTTCCGATGGATTAGAGTTGTATAATATTTTGTTCTTAATACTTTTTAACTTATATAGCCTTTTCTAAAAATAAATTCAAAGATTTCCTCATAAAGGTAAGTCCTTGCATTGAGCTTTCAATGCTTTTCATCTCAGAACCGTGTCTCTTCAATGTGCCCCTTTTCATGAAGCGTTCTACTTAAGAACACCCCTGACCTAGTTTATAAAGACCTGCAAAAACTGAGACGCAGTTTCTGCACACTCCCTTTGTTACATTGACATCATCCTTCCTTACTACCGGTCGGCTGCCGTGTACCACGTCATGGCTGCAAAGTATGTAGGTACACATTTAGTTCTCGTGTTCGTTTCTCAAAATATGACCATCGGATGGAAGCAGCTACTTGCACTACGGACTTTTTACAACAGAACTTTCATAAGAATATTGAAGTTGCATCAAGGATGTTCTTGAGTTACAACTATGTCTACGACTTTCTTTTCTGAAACTTGCAGCACATGCAGCCTGCGGGAAAACCCAGACGGTTAAAGTAATAAAGGCCTATAGCCTGCAAGGCGAGGGGTCGGGAGGGGTTCTGGTTTCAGGATCGATCGATACCACGTTGCGAGGGAGTTAGACTCGCGGACGTGCCATCCCCTCCCTCTATCGGATCCGCTGGGAAATAGCATAATATTTCCACATCGTACATCTTGATGCTATTACTATCAAGAAATGAACATACCGTAGTCTTACACTGTATTTTAAGAAAATGTTAAACATTAGCCCGTCTCTTTTCTGTTGTAATTAATACCACGGAGCCGATTCTCGCCTATGCGAATTGAAAGCGTAGACGCAAAATAGTCGAAGCATTAGACATTTTGTCGCATAAAAATAAGATAACTCAACAGAGTTATTAAACATTTATTTTCTCATTCTAATTCAATGTATCATGGCGTTCAGAATACAGATTTTGGCTGTCGCTCGACTTTTTATGTAGAATTTTAAGTCATAAGCCGTAGAGTCGTACACGACTTATTTGCTAATGAAGTGAGAATTGGCTCCTTTACAAAACTACAAAATAATTTAATATGACAATTTTGATATACATTGCGTACCCGAGTATTCCTACTTGTTCGTTTATTTGGGATAATCTCAATGTACATCGAATTGTAATTCTATGAAATACGACCCAACATGGGTAATAATAACTAATAATATGGCACGATTCACGCGTTTTCTGACGCTAAAACGTGACAATTTGAAAATTAATCTGGAAAGTCTTGTTGAATTTTGGACGCGTGACTGGCGTCGCTGTCTAGGGATGGTCAACCTTTACACGTTTGCAACCGTAGCTTGCTTACACAGATATTACTTAACCTAAGAGTACAGACGGCGGCCTTATCACTAATTAATGTAGGTACAGATTAAGTGGATGGGGATGTCCTAGAACCATAACGCTTGCCTCTTATATAGGTACCTAATTAATAAACCTATCATAATCTTTCGTACCTATCCTAAACTGACGTATATTTAATGGAAAAAATGTAATGTCAGCCAAATTAAAAATATCATTGTTAACTTTCTTTCATAGTGACAATACGAGTAGATTTCATTTATAAACTACTAGCTGACTGAGCGAACTTCGTACCGCCTAAAAGTAAATTCTTTATTTTTTTTTATTTTTCTCTCCGTAAGAACCATCCTCGTACGTCAAGGAATATTCTAAAAAAATAATTAGCGAAATCGGTTCAGCTGCTCTCGAGATTTGCGCTTACCAACACATTCGGCGATTCATTTTTATATTATAGAAGAAGATAGATGAGCACTTCATTAGACATGTATAAAGAAAATAGTTTAAAATATACAGAGTCATAAATTGAAATGGTGTTTAAGTGCTTAGTACATAATGTATTTGATGTAATACATATAATACTGCCAACATCAAAATAAAATATATTTTTTTAAATTATTTTCTTACTATAACGGTCATTCTTGATCATGTTACTCATTTCTAAGAATCATCAATCAGACTGACAAAAGGTCATTAATTCCCATTAAAACATAAATGTAAAAAAAACTTCAACCCAAAAAAGTCAAGTTTCTTAGAATTGTTAAAATAAATAAAGAATAATTCTGTAATTTTTAAATCCACAGACCATACTTGGCAAGTTTTCATTATAAAACAATTCAACGTCTTTAAATTGCTTTGTGAAATAAATTATATTTACACATTTTTATAAATTATCCTTATAGGCAAAATTAATCCTTATAGGCAAAAAGTAAATGTTATAAAATCTTACAACTGTGTACATTTGTTGATAACTCGGAAAATCATTAGGGTGCAATACATTTTAGTACGGTCGACCTGGCATTGGCAACCCTACCCTTGACGTAACTGATTAGAGTGCACAATATTGCTAAGGTGATGTGTGCAGACCCTAGTCTCTGCTTATCCCTCCAGGGATATAGAATGTACATAGGCTGCTACTTATGTATGCGGAATCTGGGATTCCAATAATTTTAAACGCAATGTCTGACCTCCATGGTCAAATTCGTTCTTTTTTTAAATACTGGCCGCTAATATTTTTCTCTTATATACGTTAGTGTTTTGTTTTTGTTGGGTTTAAAATGTCATATCGCTGAAAAAATGGAACTCACTCGTGAAAATATTCGTGCTATGATTTATTACGATTTTCGACGTGGTTTAACGCAACAACAGTGCGTAGATCAATTAACTTCCACTTTTGGTGGTGAAGCTCCATCAAAAACGACTGTGTATCACTGGTTTAGTGAGTTTAATCGCGGGCGCAGTAAGCTCACGGACGAAGTTAAAGAAGGTCGCCCGAAATCGGTGGTTGTGCCACAAAATATTGAAAACTAATAATGCAAGACCGCCATGTTACGTATCGCGAGATAGAGGCTATTCTGGGCATATGTATGACGAGCATTCATAGGATATTACATGAACATTTGTCTGAAAAAAAATTTGTTCGCGTTGGATCCCGCACAACTTAACTCAGGATCAAAAAGATGCTCGCGTCGAATGGTGCAAGAAAACCTTAAAAAAATTCAACGGAGGCGACTCAAAATCAGTTTATAATATCTACACAGGTGACGAATCCTGGATCTACGCGTACGATCCCGAAACTAAACAACAATCAACAGTTTGGGTGTTTCAAAATGAGCCGAACCCTACGAAAGTGGCTCGTGCAAAAAGCACTGTAAAGCAAATGGTGGCCTGCTTTTTTGGTATTAAGGCCAGTGGTATTGTAGCCACATGGCTACACCACTGGAGAATCGCAGAACAGTTAATTCGGAGTGGTACACGACCATTTGTTTGCCGGAAGTATTTGAAGAAATACCCCAAAACAACCAGCGACGCAGAATCATACTTCGCCATGACAATGCCAGCTGTCATACATTTCAGGAAACGACTACATTTTTGGATGGTCAAAAAATAGAATTGATGGGTCATCCACCGTACAGCCCTGATTTGGCTCCCAATGATTTCTATTTATTCCCAAATGTAAAGAATAAATTACGTGGTCAAAGATTTTCGACCCGTGAAGATGCCGTAGATGCGTTCAAACAGCACGTTTTGAAGATACCTCAATCAGAGTGGAAAAAGTGTTTTACAAATTGGTTTCATCGAATGCAAAAGTGCATCGATCATAGTGGAGAATACTTTGAAAAACAATAAAAGCATATTTAGCCATCTACATTTGTTTATTTTTTCTATTCCGCATACATAAGTAGCAGCCCTCGTATGATGTGTCTGTACCAAAACTTGCCTGTTATCTCGCGGCCAACGAAAGGTGTATCTGCATCTTTCTTCACGCGTATTTAGGGTACAATTTTCTATGTAGTAGAGGGCTTGGCTTAATATTTGGATCTGGTAAGATATTGTATTTTCGTTTGATTTATTGGTCCAAAAAATAAAACTTTGGCTATTGCATCTACGTTATGAGATGATTTTTACAGCGTCTAGTGGCATTATATGACTCACACAGGATGAGTGAATGGACCTCTCGGACGCTGAGTGCCTTGTCTTTAGATGGAGTAGGCTTGCCCAGCACCTACACCATCCTGAGAGCTTAGAAGGCCTAGCTGACAGGAAATACATGTCAATACGTGCGGCGCCAACCAAGCTGTGGGTTTCCTCTCGATGTTTTTCTTCACGGCGGCGTGTTGTATTGCTACAACATATTCTAAGATTTACTAAAATGCATTCTTACATTGACATTGTAGCACTTGCATAGAAGTAGTGAATCTGTTCGAGCAAATCTATAGCGGTTTATGATTTACGCCTTTTTTACAAAAACGTACTTATAAACAAAGGTATGTTTATAAATACGTTAGGTAGCTGCCGTTCTTCTTTAAATTATATTAATACAATAAATAACATCACACTAGGATACCCTGTGTCGTGGGAACCAGAAACAGCGACATCACAAACATGTAAACATCCAAGGCCTGGGGCTTTTTTGTCCCCAGCCGGGGATCAAACTCGGGACCTCTCGCATGGTAACAGATGCGCTACCGCTGCGCCACAGAGGTCGTCGAAATATAATCTGACGATTAGTACTTTTCTAGCGTTTGGTGACTCACAGCTATTGAATTAATCATTTGCAGTAACCAGCAGACAGGGTAAATTCACCAGCAAGGGTTAGAGACTATAGTCACGCAATGCGAAGTACTGGAGGTACTATATGTATGACTCAGTGGGAATTTCACATGTTTTCTACACCCCTTTTATATTCATGTCATGCACCAAGGTGGTACCTACTAACTCTTACAATATCGAGGGCTGAATTAGAGACTTGGAAGACAATAATTATGTATTTTCCTTCCTACCTATGTAACCGGCATCTTCTTTGTAAGTCGTATTTTCACCCACCGTGAAACGCAGGTGGAAGTTCTTGGCCGGGTCTCAGATGCAATTGAAAAACTAAAGTAATGGAAGAATTTTCACCACTGATCTAGTGTTGCTTCCGAGCTTCCGTGCCATAAAAAATAAAGAATCGACTGTTAGGCGGCACGAAGTTCGCTGGGTCAGCTAGTATAAAATAAGATAATAATACCATAAAATGGCTTTTTCCGCACGCTGCGCGTACTTAAAAAGCCGCTTTCTGGCCAAGTGTAGACATAAAAAGATGTACACAACACGGAAGGTAATAAAGAAAGCTCTCGATCGCATATTTACGTCCCTCGCTTGCAGCTCGGGCCGCAAACTTCTGCGATCTCGGCCTTTCTTTGTATTACCACCCTAGTTGTGTAATGTACTATTATAACATATTTGCTCGTAAAGTGGTTGTAATTACACCAATTTCAATATCGTAATGTATCTCATTACGTACTTGTGCGATAATGTAGTGTAAAAGGCACGTGTTTTTTTTTTAATAAAGTTTTAAGATACTCCGTCTAAAAATGAACGATACTTTTAAAAATCTTAGCAAAGGGGTTTTATGTCAAGAAAGTGGTCAATATTTTATGAATAAAATTAACTTTGGAAAATAAAATATAACAAATAAACATTTAATTCTTTAATTTAATTTTATTTAGAACATCGTGTGCACTAATTTTGTAAATTAAAAAAATATTACACTCAATTTAAATAACTGTAGCAACGTTACTTTAAAATTTTCTTAATTATACCTTAGTATTATTTTACTTTAATTTAAAGATTATTCTGTAATACTTACCTGTTATAATGTAGTAATTAATACCTAAACTGAAGTAAAAGTGTACCTATCTTGTGATTGTAAACGTTTTTTTTTTGCATTTAGTCATTTCCTCGCTGAGGCACAGATTAGATAATAGGCTGAGGTGGAATGAAAAGTTACGTGTTGCAATCGAGTGCAAAGATTTTCACCTCTTGCTCTTTTGATTCCCTCGCTAACGCTCAGGATTCTAATTTTGAATCCTTCGCTTGCTCGGTCATCAAAATTGAACACGCGGTTAAAAAGCAACTTTGCACTCTTGTATAACAGATAACTATTTTAGGTATTGTTCTATATATTTTGATAACACATTGTAAATATACCAACAGATGCGTGATACACTTAATGACGTCACCGGCTTCCATACCTGTCATGGTCTATTTTTAACCGTGACGTGACACCATTAAACTTTTTCGTCGCTTATTCGGATGCGATTGATTTATTTTACATAACGGTGCGCGGGCGAGGCATAAATCCCAGTATTTAATAATAACGGACGTGTTGCCACTTTTCCACTAACTGAAAAACTAACTGGGTCTTCCATCCCACCAACCCATACACGGAAACCAACCCAGACACGGAAACATCCTTCGATTAGTTATGCTAATTTGCTTGTTTCTATTTTAGTAGGAGTTTCTCCTACATCCTATAATCAACACAGCTGGAAGAAAATACTAATGGTCATTAAGCTCGCGTTGTACAGAATTGATTGTAGTGCAATGAAGAATTAGTCAATTCAACATTAAAATATTTAATTATACCTACGTGTATATTATATGTATATGTCACCGGAAAATAACAAGATCCGCCAGTTTATAAATTTCCTATGAAAATTATAAACTTTCGTAGGATTGTAAACGAGAGATATATTGTATTATCTTACGCCCACATTTTCGCAAATTGATAAACTTACCAAATTCAAGCGTAAAATAATAAGTAAGCCTTAACGAAACGCCACCTGCGCTCTGATTGATTCAATAAGTCACGTGTTCCTGCTCCATCTAGAAATATCGTTGATGAAGTGAAATTTACCACAGAACTACGAAAGTTTTATAGTGGTCATGACCGAAATAGTAAGAAGTCGATTAAAAAAGTCGTTAAAATGATGTAAGACTATAATAAATAAAGCTAAAGCTTTGGGACGTCGCAATGTTGCAAACCGAAATTAGGTTCGAAGTTCTAGAACTTCGTGTGTTAGGTTTTTTGTATATGAAAGGAAAAAAAATGGGTCCAGAAGAACAAAATCATTCATACAGCAAGATTTTGAGAAAATTCAACAATAATTTTCTCGAAAGCTACGCATCTCCGGCAAGAATGGATTGGAGAGGGGGGGTCCCCCCCCCCAAAACCCCAAACCCCTATTGAGGTAGCTTATTTCTAAACTGTTACCTAAGAATATTCTACCTACCTAGTTTTGAAGTAAAAATACTGTTGGGTAGGTAATCGAAACTGATCAATTTATACTAGTTTGGCAAGTTTGATCGTACCTAAGTCTATGGACACAAGCATTGCCACTGTCGACATCAACCAATCAGTGAGCAGTGGGTTATTTGCCGTATTTTATAATGCCACTGTCGACATCAACCAATCAGTGAGCAGTGTGTTATTTGCCGTATTTTATAAAAACGTAAAATAATAAGCTCTTCTGTGATTGGTCGAACTGTTTAGAATCTTACGAATGGATATCCGTTAGTTTATAAATTAACCACGAGACTTCGCAAATTAATAAATTTGCGAAAGTGTGGGCGTAAAATAATACAATTTATCTCTCGTTTACAATCCTACGAAAGTTTAAAAATTTCCCAGGTAATTTATAAACTTGCGGATCTGGTTATCTTCCGGTGACATATACACATGGAGGAAAGTTTGAATTTCCCTTCAATTTGTAACCTGCGGCGTGCCTGATAGTCTCATTGATAAGACATAAACTTATCTAGTCTGCCGCATGCCGAATACATTTTTATAGTGCATACTTTCATCTAAAAATATCATTTCCTAGTAATGCGTTCACACATTACGACCTAGATCAATTTCGGCCTAGGCGTGTAATTTTACTAGTATGCGTTCGTCATTAATGTACCCACTGATAAATTTGGCTACTTATATTGCCCGACGTAATCTAAGTATTAAATAATATTGTATAAGTATAAGGTCATGCTAACAATGATACAATCATTACTGCAGCACAATGAAGGCACGTGGCAGTAGCGATGAGCTGCCCCTGTATTACGCGCACCAAATCCTGAGTGATTCCAATCGTCGGAACTGTCAAATTAGTATGGAACAATGAAGCCGATGACTTAGCACGCTTTGCGAATAATATCGCCGCGATTTTTTTTCTGACGGATTCTAAATCGCGTACTGATTTGGTTGGGGAATATTTTCGCGCGATTTTTTCGCAAGTTTCATTTTCCATATCTCACTTCAACTTCGTCGCAAAGTACCTAATACAAACTTATTTATAAAAAGTGTGTTTCACTAAAACGCTCTTAAGATGGAGAATACCCGTTATTTAATAAACGGGAGATAACGCCGTCTTAAGACTGTTTTAGTGGATTCTGCTTTCGGATTAAATAAAACTCCTAAATAAAACTTATCCTGAGTATATACATTTTTTTTCAAATTCTTTTGAAGTCAAGAACTTAATAATAGGTGTAATGTTGTTTGAATTAATGACATTGGACGAGCAAATAACTTAATACACATGGCTTTTCGCATTTCAACAACTTCTGTCAACTTTTTGCTTACATTCAGAGAAAGGAACTCCATTCATTTGGAACAATAACTTAACTAATTTGTATTCAAAGACTTCAACGTATGTAAGTTTGAATACGGAGGGTAATCTCCGAAACTGCTCATCCAATTTGTAAAAATTCTTCACGTATTGGACGTTATGGACCTGCAGGATGGACAAGGACAGCCAGTCACACACAAAGTCCATGAATGTACATCTTAATTACCTACATGAATCATCAACTCGGATAAGGCGTTCGAAGGTCTAACCACGTCACCTGTTTGCTGTTGCACCTACCATTTCTGTAAAATAAAGTTCGTGAGATTATTGTTAAGTAGTACAGTTTATATAATTATATTGATATCGAAATTATATAACTCTTCTGAACTCCATTTTCTCTGTAGAACTTAACTGCAAACCAAATTGCTTATACTTTCTTTGCCGGTCAGTGTCCTTTGTTATTATAACCGTAGGGTCCGAGAAGGGCAATTGAGTTCAATCACGCTGGAAATTGATAACATTATGAACTTTTGACTATAAATGAGATTTATCACGTCAGTGTACGGTACCTACTTACAATATCCACAGTCATGCATGTTTCCTACCGTCCGGTGACCGGATCTGCCATTTCATAACTAACCCATGTGGTTATGCTAATAATAAATGTGATAACTAATCTAATAAGCTAAACCATATCACCTCATTTGCATGTTAGTGTTATTTAGTGTGTGGTGGTGGTTGGGTAATGGCTACATCCAATTGTTCACGATCACACACGGCGTGGACAATGGTGCCGCCCTGTCCGCTCCTGGCCCGACGCAGCAAGGGAAGGGCGGCACGAGCGCGCAGGTCCATCACGCATGCGCGGGCCGAGGGGGCTGCGGGCGGCGGCGGGGCGCGCGCCTCAGTATCGACGCGAGTGTCAGGCGCGGTGCGCGCTCCCTCTGCCGCCATAAACAGCACTAAGTTACGTAAAGTGCAATAATGGCAGACTCTGGACCATCCCTCTGCAGCGTCCTCAACCCGCGTAAGTCACTACCGGCACACGCTCGCTTTGCACGCTTCTCTCTCTGTCGCCACTAACCCGCTAACGCCCACCTTCTATTGCAGATGCTTGGTTCGACCCGCAGAGGCTGCACCCCAAAGGTGAGTGGTTGTGGCGGGTGAGGGCAGAAATACGCTTAGGTCGGCGTGACGCCAAGTGGACTACCGGCTGCCCGGGCTCGCGCCCCGCGGCCCGCCGCGCCACCGCGCCGCCGACCTGCAATATGACCCAGTGAACGATGTATGGATGTACATGCATACTACGCTCCGATAGTGTTAAAGTGAGACCTGTGGCTGTAAAAACTAGAACGATCGCTGAGGTGCTGTGCTAGTATAGTGCACGCGATTAGCGTAATGACAGTGGGGCACGTCAAATACCGCGTCGCTAGTCTCGCCAGGTCTGTCCACCTGACGGCGCGCGTCGTCACGACACAATCGGACTATTTATCGTCCCCGCTCCCCACTGGCACTGGCAGAACAATAATAACCTAGCATGTCAAGGCCTGACTGAACGGCCAACAGATAATTGCACGATGACTACTATCTCAGAACCACGAAAGATTTTCAAAGACTCCGAAAAATGTCACTAATGCGCTATCTATCAAACGCTTCTCAATAACACACACATATAACAAAAACTTACTTGAGGCATTTTTCCTGCTAGTGTAAATACCATTAAACTCTCATTAGTTATGGAGAAACATAATGTTGTTGACATGCACATACTTCCGCCTTCATTAGGGCAACAACCTTTGTCGTACTTGCGACCTGGCCAATATATTGAAACAAAACTGTAAAATTTCGTCGCAATGCAAAACCAACGCCTATTTATATCGGCTCAAATTTTATC
Source organism: Yponomeuta sedellus (assembly GCA_934045075.1). Classification (NCBI taxonomy): domain Eukaryota; kingdom Metazoa; phylum Arthropoda; class Insecta; order Lepidoptera; family Yponomeutidae; genus Yponomeuta; species Yponomeuta sedellus. The sequence goes on along the minus strand of OW203724.1, from coordinate 9,582,813 downwards.
TTGTATCTGTTCACTTAAAAGCCTCGAGATAAGATTTAGGTACTTTTGGTTTGTAGTCTGGAACTCTGATGTACGTAGGAATTGTACCAAACTGATCTTGCTTTTCTATTTGAAGTTTATGCTCGTCGATCTGTATGTACGCTTGCCTCTTGTCTCATAATTTCCTCCAACCTGCTGAACAGTTACTCCCTTGCCAAGCTGTAATTAGACTCGGTTTTTTCTGACATTGAACTGAAAAATAATTAGATCTATACTCTTTCGTATCTACTACCTCTTGGATAGTACCCGAGTGTTGCAATTCTTGTCATTGATATTGTTCGGAACTAGAATCACTGAAATGCCATTTCACTTGGAAGAACTAACGACCAATTTGATCTATGAATTACCTTGATACGAGGGCCACACCGAAATGATTGAGAATAAAAAAAACTACACATTTTATGTTATTGATTTTTTAAATTATTGCTTTTCGAAGTATTCACCATTACAATTGATGCATTTTTGCATAAGATTAAACCAATCATTAAAATAACTGTGCCAGTCTGAAGTTGGCCTGTTTAAAATGGCGGAATTGTAAGCTTCGACTGCACAATCGGGGTCCTCAAATCGTTTTCCTCGCAACAAATCTTTGGTTTTTGGGAATGTAAAAAAGTCGTTGGGGCTTAAATCGGGGCTTTACGGAGGATGATCCATCAACTCAATGTTTTCGGTATTTAAATACTTGATAGTTTTCCGGGCGGTGTGGGAGCTAGCGTTGTCGTGGTGAAGGATGATGCGACGGTTTGGATTGGATTTACGAAGTTCATCGATGACAAGGGGCAAACAAACGGTGGTATACCAATCGGCGGTAACTGTTCTTTGATTCTGAAGTGGAACTGTCATTACATGTCCTGTTTTAGCGACGAACGAAGCGATCATTTTTTTAGACACGCTGCGGGAACGAACTTCTTTGGTAGGTTTTGTCTCGCCTTCGAAGACCCATACAGCCGATTGATGCTTTCTTTTCGGTTCGTAAGAGTAGATCCAAGGACTCATCACCCGATATTATGCTATAAACAGCATTTGATTGTCCTCCGTCAAATCGTTTCAGATTTTTTCGACGCCAATCAACACGGGTGACCTTGTGCTCGTCTGTTAAATTATGTGGTATCCAGCGGGAAACTAAATTTCTTACACCAAGTTCTGTATGTAGTATTGTTTTTATTGCTGTCATTCCAATCCCAAGTTCAGCCCGGATCTGCTCCTATGTGACATGTCTATCTTCATGTAGTAATTCTCTGATGGCAACGACGTTCTCCGGCGTAATGGCTGTTTTTGGTCGACCTGAAGATGGAAGGGTACTGACGGAATAACGACCTCGTTTAAATTCAGCATACCAGCGATATACAGTCGCCTTTGATGGTGCTTCCGTGCCATATAAACCAAAAAGTTCATAAGAGCATTCTTCTTGCAATAAACCGCGACGAAAGTTATGAAAAATTATCGCACGAAAATTTTCCTTACTGAGTTTAATTTTTATGATTTTCTAAAAATCTTTATAATGAAATAACGTTTTTCCCTCGCATTATTTTTTTATTATTTAAACGAAATAGATAACTTATTCATGTTAAAAAAGAGGTTTCATCAATTATCTGCAAAAAGTATCTGATTCTCAATCATTACGGTGTGGCCCTCGTACATCACACTATTAATTATCGATTGGCAGTGAACTATCTAATTCTTTTGCCACGCTCACAACAACTACTAATTCAATTTAGAACCATGTTCGAAGTCTGATGTAAGCCTGCACACGGCTGCTTCCTCTTGAAATTCTCGAACAATCGAATTAAAAGTTTAGCCCATGGAATACAGATAAATTGTATGTTATACGAGTTTTAATTTTATTGTTCTTTGAAGCTTAAAGAGCCTTTTAAATATTGTTACCTACTTCTCTTCGTTTTGCTAAGTTTAGGTATATTATACCATTCAGACAGGCCTAATGTCAAATGTCATATGAGTCAAATTCGTCACTGTATGATATATTTTTTCTGGTGAGTCTTGTTCGTGACTTTAACTTTGTGTGGATATTTCTGTTTATATAGCTATTACGCATAATGCCGTATGCTAAATTATATTAAGCATTGTTATGTCATGAGGGCTTCAAGCAGTTTTTTTTTAAATGCATGCTATTACGTGAACAATAAACACTTGGAATCCCATCATACTAAGCATAGTCTGGTAACAGATAGGCGATACGAAATTCTACAATATAGTATTCTGAGAATGTCCCTGACAAGTATAAGTACTGATAACAGAGGATAAGTATGACGAATTTGATAAATCGTAGAAAAACGGCGGGAACCGAGACATTACACTGTAATAAACTTACATAATATAATTTACATCATATTTTTCCGGCAAATATAATGTACATGGTGTTACGCTCTTTGATTATGGTATTCTATGAGATTTCCCGACTGCCCTAACCCAGAACATTTTGTATCGATAAAGTATCTAACTTTATCGATTCTAAAACTCCAAGTTCTGTAAGCCAGACAGATTTTTAATAAGATTTGTTCCGAGGGATATTAATTAACACGAATAATATTACGAGAGGAAGATGAAAAGAACATGGAGACAGATAATCTTCGAACTCTGCTAAACGAGAAAGCTTTTTTTTTCTATTTAAAGTGATTTCATAGTGGACTTAAAACCCTTCACCCCCAAACCCCCAGCCCTCTCTACGCGGTTTCGCAATTAATCGCGAATTAATCCTATCGCGTATCTTCACCTTGCTTTGCGGAGTGTTATTTCACTAAGATGAGACAGCGAGATTAGGCGTCTGATAAAAGAAAGGATAGGAAGATAAAAAAGTTATCCCGGCAACATGCACTGGGCAGGAATTTCCTCGAAGTAGGTACATCACACGCCGTTAAACCAACGATAGAAAGAGCTCGTCTCTGTCCCAGATGTATCAAGGCACACACTCGGGCCAAGTTCTCGGCCGGCCCGCACCGTGCCTATATTTATACCTATCCGAGGTACAGTCAACAACACATCAACCTTTACATGCGTGAACTGTACTTAGTTACGTTAAGGGTGACTTTCCATCTGAAATGTAAAGGTTGATGTACTGTCGTCTGTAAGTACATCAAAATCGTCAAAATCACGCTAAGAAGTAGGATGCTGAAACTTAAGTCTATTTTGAACCAATGATATTTTATTCTGGGCAATAATACAGTAGCGCACCCTGTATATAACTTGTGCTGTAGGTACCCACTGACATTAAGTATACGGAAGTCTAAAGGTATTTTTGCCACAGACGAGAACCGCATGCGACGTTCTATAACTGCCTGCCATTGTGTGTATTTCTGATTGTTTCCATCCACGCTTTTATGACGTTGCCGCGGGCCATACCAATCGGTAATGAGGATTCATGGATTAGTTTGCATAGAGCTAATGAGGTGTCTGCTGGCGAGAATATAACTGACCTAACCTGGATTAACTACTCATTAAAATCCGAAGCGCTCGTGGCGTAGAGAAGCGCTCGTGGCCTAGGCGAACCGAGTGATTGGAATCAATCACTTGGTTAAGCAACAACAGGCGCGGTCAGGTACGGGATGGGTGAGCGTCCCGTGACTACCGCTAGTGGCATTTTTCCGAGCGCTTCCGTGCTTCGCAAGGCACGTTAAGCCGTTGGTGCCGGCTGTCATATAATGGCAGTCGTTAAGCCATGTCAGAGGCCTTATGGGCGGCTTGATAACTTCTGACAGTAAGGCCCGCCACTGTCTTACAATCCTCCACCAACCCGGACTTGGCCCCCGTGGTGGAGTATGGCCTAACCTTCCTGCGATGCAGGAAGAGACCCGTGCCCCAGCAGTGGGGACATACAAGGGTTGATAACGAAAATCCTAAAGATATCAAAGGATTTTTTTTGACCTACACTTATCTCAGACTTGAAAGCTAAAAACATATTAAATAGATTTCCTAAATTCCTATGATTGAGTGTACTAGGTCTTTTTATAATTTAAATATATGAAACAATCACCTTTTGGCAAATTTAATTTCATATTCGGCCGTAACACCACTGAATAAAGTGCACGCATGTAAAGGTCGCTGTGGTGTCAACTGTACATTGTAAAAATGGGTAGTAATTAATCAGTTTAGCGTTTAAATTTTTACTTTCCTTCCTGAATTTCACGTTTTGTGGACTAGCTATAACTGCGTACATAACTAGCTGAAGTAAAATGCTTCTTAAAAGAATGCAATAAAAACCAGCCTACTTTGTGTAGAAAGAATGTAGAGTTGGTTTGGACAATGATTACGTGTTTTCACGTAACTAGTTCACTTAATTAAACTTTCTCTGGCATTACGGCTTTATTTAACATTGATAATGTTAAATTCTACCTATATCATGTAAGGTTTACGGTGTTTCGCAATATTGTGTACCTATTTGTAATACAAAGCGCCTCCAATGAAATACACCATATCTTCTACAATACAATTACAAACAAGAAGTGTCATCCAGAGATCTCAATAACTATTACAGAGTAATACAGAACAGGTGCAACCGTATACTAAGTTGTTAAGCCGCTAAACCGACCTTTTTTTCATTCAAAAACTTTTTATATTTCCGAGGCACGCCAACTAATCGACTGCGGAAATATCAACAATCTCTGTAAGGGATATTTTGGTCGAAAATTAGTATGACCCGGGTCTAACACACACTTCGCGACCCACTGGCTTTGAGTACATTAATTTGTGCCTACACGACTGACGAACAAACATAACTTAAAAAGCAGTGGAAATTATGGGTTGTTCCACTAATCCCCATTGATGGGGATTTGTAAATGTAAATTAATTAATTTCCTGAGTCTAGATGTAAATCGCGATACTGTTCTCACCACTTCAGTCCACCGGAGACCAGTGCAACAGTAACGTTGCCGAAACGTCGGGAATAGAGGTAATTAATTACATTTCAGCTAATAATCGCTATTAGACCTGTATTTATATATATTTTTTTCTACTCAACCTTTTTTGTAAAAAGTGACCACCATAAATTTAAATACCTAATAATAATAGCACTTTACATTAGCATAGAACTTTGTGCCAGGAATGTAGAATTCCAATTGCGTTCTACTAAAGACGGACTTTTTGGCTTTTAATGCTCCTACATCGCCATAAGTGTCAAATAAGCGATGGTAAAACCGAAATAAATGTCACGTAGCCCTGAAAACGGGGTAACCTTGTAAGTTTAAGAAATCTGGAAGAGGCTATTTATGTTATGCTGTGTGTTTGTGCTCAATAACTTTAGTCCCTTAAGAATTCCATGTTTGCTAAGATATGGTGGCATTGACCTATCCCGCGCCCGTTCCCCTCACCGGCGGCGCCCGCGCCGCTGCCAGAGGACTCCGGCCTCATTGCCCTCTGAAGTCGAGCGTAGACCAGGTGTTTATTTTGGCAACTTCGGCTAAAGCGATAGACCATTAATGCATTCAGGTAATTATCTGTATTTATTTATTCATTAGTTTTATTCTAACTATACAGGTGATTATATCTGGAATGGTCATGGATATCCAGCCCATGAATAGAGCCACGAGCATATTACCGTGTCTCTAAACAAATTTTGTTCATTGCTGGTTTAAATTAATGTGGTCCAACTACTAATAAAGGACACATGATTGTCTCAGATAGAGAGAGAATGAGACCATCTCTCAGGCCGGGAGAGAAGAACTTACCATGGCTTAGCGATTTCACGCATTGGTGGCAGCGGCTGGATGAAGATGGCTGAGAACAGAAGAATTGAGGTCTACGAAATACGGGCTGGTCGATGAAAAAAGGTTGACTCTTTCCGGCTAGTAGCTGAAATAGCATCTATAAACAAGATTCATTGCATAATAATTTTGTTAATAATTAACAGCGCCTTAGTAAATAGCGTAGGTAGGTACTCTCTGCATCGCTAAGATTTTTTTCTCCAACTAATCTATGCTTGGGTATTAACAGCTTAGGCCATATTGACGTTCATGAAAATGTATATTATCAGAAATAAAATATACCGAACTTTTTCCGAACGAACGTTGTCAAAATTGTTCAGTTTTCTTTTAGAAATATTAAAAGCGAAATTTATCCAAAACATCGGACGGAATCACAAACATCAAACTTTGTGAACGTGTACTCTAAATCATTTATGTTAAGGGATACCTACTAATGTTAAGAGATACCTAACAACAATCATTAAATCGTTGACATGCTGTCAAAAAACGCTGTGTTCATAACGTGCTAAAATCTTTGATACTATTTTTTTTTAATAGCTAGGTACTGACTGCCGGTTTTTAATAAATACTTAAGTAACATTCTGTCACGCTCGTTTCAGGGAAATTTACTTAGTGGAATTCTCAATTCAGAAACTGGCCCTTAGTGTGACAAAGAAAAATATTGATTTCACAACGACATTTTGTGGATAAGTTCCTACTAACGTAGTTCTGGTTTCTATTGGTTTAGGGTGGGACGTCAGATTTTGAAACTATAGATAGTCACTCACTTAATAAAAAAAAAATATTTAAAAAAATTGAAGAACCCGACTGCAGTGATAAATCAACTGAAAGGGAAAAAAATACTAACCTCGAATCAGAAGAGATTATGCTGCTTTACTTGAGGGACCTAATGATATAACTTTATAAGCATTATTTGCTCAAAATGTTGCAGTTATAACTTTATATAAAATGATGCAGTCGGAACCCATTAGAGGACTTTAAACAAACAGTAATGGGTCCCGACTGCATAATTATAATTCTGATTTTATATAGCCTATGACACCCGCGCAAGGATGCCGAATCGAATGACACCTTATTTACCAAAATCTGACCATTGGTTAAGGAGTTATGAGGGAACATAGAATCGGACATACTTACATACATACATACGAACTAAACACATTACCCTCCTTTGCAGTCGGGTAAAAATACACGCAACTTAGCATAGTCTGTTACAAAGTCATATTAATACTAAGAATGCACTTGACTAGTCCGTCATCAATTTTCAATGTACCTAGACTGAGGCCCGTATTACAGAAGCGTACTCAAGCGCCAATCTCTACTTAAGACTAGATTTGAGTACGGTTTTAATTTTCGAACGGTTCTTGAGTTGACATTCATCAAGCGCGGCTCAACTGAGTGTAATAGCTAATTCGAGAACGATACTTGGGTTGCAATCTCTACTTAAGTAAAGTTCAAATCTGTATTTACTCAAGTGTGGTCGGAACCACGCTTGAGAGTCGATCGGCCAGTTAATTATAATTGTCAATTGGGAATGATTATTGCAAAATTCATATATTCGAAAACCTTGATTACTATGACGAAATAGTTAAAGATAGCAGCAGCCCCTTAGGCATTTAAGGGACGCTCAAGATCCCTACTGCGTGGATTCTATTTATGTGCGGAAACAATTATATTAATATTGGGGTGGTTTTGTAACATGCGTACAACGGAATTAAAATCTACACTAGTATTTTTCTTGTCATAGAAAACAAACTTTGATTATAGACGATCTGATTGCAGTTCTGAATGTCTTCTTAAGCAGTGATTGGCTGGTCTCTACTCAAGAACTGTTTGAAAATAAAGGGAGTGCTTGAGCATCGATTCAGCGCTCAAGTAATGATTGGGCGATCTGAGATCAATCTGTGCTTGAGGATCGTTCTGTAATACGGACCTGAGTTAACTAAACACAAATATCGTCGCATTTTTATCCACATAGGGTGACCACTTCAAATAGTCTATCAGTCAGTCGGTTTTAATGGTACCATACCTAGCACGTTTTGTTTGAACCTATCACCTTTATGAGGTATCTATTTTAATTTACAATTCATTCGGAAATTTTGCTGCTGTGCTTGAAATCCCAAACATTGTTCAGTTTGTAACGGTGCAAACCTCTTCACACCATTTTTATTTCTTTTTCCATCTATCATTTTCAAATATTTAAATTATTTACGTCACACATTCTTCGATTTCCCTCATTTTTCACCCTACTACTTTACGCTTTGACCAGATCTGACTTTTTACCTGCTTCTCCGTTTATCCGTTTTTATCCAGTTTTCTGTTAATATTACTACAATTCTACAAATAAAACCACACCTAAAGTCGTTCCAGAGCTTATTTACTATTATAAAGATATACAACGTTCCACTGGCGCCCAACGATAATAACGAAACCCAACGTCACCCCACGGCTTGATACGCCGAGACGACAAAGCCCACCCACCGCGACTACGCTGCGAGTGCGAAGGCAAATACGAGTACGATTACCACGATTATACGTGTGCACAATCGTCGAACTGCTGCTGCTGCTTCATACCCACGACCCACGACCTCATACATCACACACGCATCCCTTGGAGCTCCCCAGCCTTGCTCAAGGGTTCTGTCGGACTTCTTCCAGTTCTGAAGACCTGCACGATTTTTTTTTGTTAAGTGTTTTATAAATAAAATATTAAATTAATTTTAAAGTGCGACTTGACTTCTGGACCACAAGGTAATTCATCATAACTACTCATTGACCATTTTTCACTAAGTAGATTCACCCATAGTAGCAAATATTTGGCCCTAATAAAAGTCTTATTCTATATATCTGCACCCCACCTAACCGAAACATACCACAGTTAGTATACACCAACAGTATACAATCAATAACTTCTACACGCATTTATCAGACAGTTACACAACCACAGGCTGCTCACTAGCAGTTCCATAGACCTCGGTAACCTGGAATTTATAATTCCAGGTGGGACTGGTTACTAACTTACGTTGCCTCAGGAGAGTATCCTGGGTAATAACACGTAGACAGCCTAGCTTTACCCTCTAGGTCTTCGAGGCCGACTCGAAGGTAAGGCGAAGCTGCACTCATACAGTCTATTGATAACAATATTATATTATTAAAATTAAAATTATAATTATTTACAAAATCTTTGCAAACCAAATTTCTAGACGTCAGTAATTCTGACACCATTCTTTGTCATAATTTTTTTTCAAAATTCTAAAAACAAACCTCCACAGGTTCAACCTACAAGGAACTCTTTGGCAATAAAATAAAAACTTCACCCTCACCCCATCCTTAACTCACTAAAATAATTTCTTAACCTCTTTTCTTATTATCCGTATTCCTTTTAAATATTTTAACTGTCAACTTGTACAAAACCTACCAATGCCACCTTTTTATAGTTCTAATTTTCTGTATATATATAATCACCACATTACCTTTTCGGACACATCTTCATACTATTTGTCTATTTATTTATTAACTATATTTAAACTACCCTTACCTTGTGTATCTCTAAACATTAAACTTAGAGTACCTTTTTAACTTATCCTTTAGTGCGTACTAAGCACACTTACACCATTATCCTCCAGGACATTTACTAACCATTTTTTTTAGAACATCCAAACATTCAATCAGCTGCGGCGACAACACGTTAAATAAGCCTAGGTCAACTAATTTATTTATCAATCGCGTTATCTAATTAAACGCGTTACGGTGTTTACCCCACCATAGCTCTTGAGAGCACTACTACGACGGATTCTACCCCGTCGGGTACTATGTACCCAATATTATAAATATTGTTAAAATGTAAATAACTTTCATAGAGCGTATTGTGACTCAATAAATAAGCCTTACCACTACCGAATACCAGCGGGTGGTAACTGGCTAAATAAGCCTATTACTAATTTAGGCCAGTTTCTGGATAAATCTAATTAATAAAAATAGATTTTGTCTATACTGAATCTTCACCTTCACTTTAGATGAAGACAATGCTAGATGATGCATGCTAGGGATGAATGATAGATGATGAATAAAAGTGGAACTGCCTAATGTAAATATTCATTATAAATATCACCCACACACTCTAAATTTTTTTTCATCGCCCATCTTTTATATTTTATTTTAATATTTAAGAATAACTATATTTACTTACCATCCCACATCCCCGACCTTCATCGACCTTACTCTGGACCTTTGACTATAAATTTTAATTTTTTTTTTAATTTAACTTATATATTATACAAACATTATGATAGCTTAAAGATAGATGACGTTTTCATTTCGCCTAAGTCTCATACCTAAAACATGTCTCGCTGTTCCTAAGTCCTTTAGTTTAAACTTTTTACCTATTTTATTTAAATTAGAATGTTTTAGGTTTAGTTCCATTTTTTAACTTGACAATATTTTTCATAAAAATTTTTTTTTAAAATATATTTTTTTTAAATAAATATATTTAAAAAAAATATATTTTTTTTACCGGTTGCCCCCGGGTAGTGTAACGGTGCAAACCTCTTCACACCATTTTTATTTCTTTTTCCATCTATCATTTTCAAATATTTAAATTATGTACGTCACACATTCTTCGATTTCCCTCATTTTTCACTACTACTACTTTACGCTTTGACCAGATCTGACTTTTTACCTGCTTCTCCGTTTATCCGTTTTTATCCAGTTTTCTGTTAATATTACTACAATTCTACAAATAATCTGTTAATATTACTACAATTCTACAAATAAAACCACACCTAAAGTCGTTCCAGAGTTTATTTACTATTATAAAGATATACAACGTTCCAAGTTATTGCTCTTATGACTTCTCAAGTGGTCCATTTTGTTACTGAGAAATTCCGAAGCTCAGGGGTTAAATCTAATTTGGTTCATAGAATGCTTCTGGAGATTCAAGCTCACGTACTTATCGGATCACTTGGCCCACTATGCTATTTACGGAGTAACTGCTTACATTCAATTAGGTACCTGATAGTAATCCATTTAAATCATACAGTCAAACAGACGTCAACCTGTACACGCGTGTACTCCGTTATTATTCATCCGTCCGTCCGTCCATAACGTTACGGACGACTTATCACTAAAACTTACCTGCTGTCACCTGTACCTACTTGCCTCAGATGCTACAGGTTACCTACTTGCATAAGTAGGTAACAGCAAACCAGATCTTTCAGGTGACCCGAAAGATCTGGTCTGAAATGAGTGAACAGTGATTCATATAAATAAACTGGCCCGCTTATCTCAGCAGGATTGTTATCTAAGTAGGTAAGCAATAGGTACTTCTAGATCTCAGCTCTCAAATCAAATATACACAAAAAACAAGTCACAAGCGTTATACTGGTTGCATCTCTAAACCGTCAGCGTGTGGTATCGCTACTTAAAATTCGCAGATTTACGTAAATTTGAATAAGTGTCAACATAGAAATAGGTAGGTACATATCCGCACTGGAATTCGAACATGGGTATCTCGCTTCCGAGTCTATTGTTCACCCCATCGTTTCATCGTGACAAAACTCGCGGCTTGGTTGACTCCGTGCCTATTGAGTTGTCATCCGAGTGGTCCCTTCTACTCAAGTCTAGTGAGTTTGCATCTCCACGTAGCAGCTTTACTTTATAAGAAAAGCTATGTACAGATTCATTAGGTATTGTAGATAACGCAGCTAAGTTATAAATAATGATTTAATTGAGAGGGAGTAATTATTCAGTTTTGAATTGTTGATTCACGGCCTAGAGCGGAACGCACCTGAATTTGGGCGACTCTACACTACTGTAGAGTGGCATAAAGTCAAGGTGCGTTCCGATCTTCACAACTTCCGCTCGCGATATCACTATCTGACGCCCGACGCTTGGTGTCAGTACTCAGTAGTCTGGCGGGTGACGTGTGTAGAAAGGCAGGCTGGCGTGGCGGTGCCAGTGCGCCACGTGCGCCAGCGCTGCGCGATCTCGCTCACTCAGTCGCCATGGCACGTCCCAAGCAGTCGCCGAGGCACGCTGGCCAGTACAATGATCTGCCCCCGCGCGGACCAGGTACCTATTTACTAAAAACCTTTTTTTGTAACACAAACTGGCCGTTTTTTGTGGTGTTTCTATCGATAGAGGTACAATTGTGATTGTAGAAAGTTACGTGGAGTGCCGTTCTTCTTTGGGCTCGTGCAAACGTAGTTTGGTGGGACCGTCAGGCTTTGACGTGGCGCGTGATGCGTGAACATATGCATACACAGTTTTTTTTCCCTGCGATAAAAGATGTCTTGCTCTGTGCACAAACTGTGAATAATAACTGAATGTAGGGTAAAGAAACTGGTTTGTGTACCTACTGCATCCAAGATGAGACGATGTGTTTATTTTGTTTTTTGTATTCGTTTGGCAAAGTTTAGTAAAGATAATTCCTGACTTAATTCAAGTTTTGTAGTAGTGAGTGACGTCATAATTTTACTCACTTATTACGCTTGGTATAGATAGGCTGCGAGTATAAATTCTGGGTACCTACTTAATATAAATCATAAATAAATACTTATATCTTTCTATACATCTCTCAGGTTTTCAGGAGTTTTCAAACTTTTCCAGTTCTAGGCGCACAACACAACACAACATAGTATAGCACAACATTGTTATATTAGATCAATAAATAAATTAAAATGTTATCATGAGTGATTTTATTAAAATAAGTGTACCAATACAAAAATGAATAGCGTAGACAATATTTCACTTCCGGAGAAAACAGGTGAGCTTGTTTACTTACATGCTTCTCTACAGCCCTTCTACCTTCTACTGTCGAACTTATTGTTTTCTAAGCTGCAGCACAATACCTAGGTAGTTACATTTAAATACAGTAAGTCAGAAACAACTACTTAAAGAACGTTTTAGTTGTAATAAATACTTAGCATTAAAATTGTAGAGCTAATCGGAAACTATTAAATAATATACTCAAATGTATTCAATAATGACCGAAAAAATGCCTATGACGTCCCCTAGGACGGAACTTTTCAAAACCTGTGCTAATAAAATATTATTTACATTTATAGTGACAAAATACTTAACAAATTACTTCTTGTCTTGTTAACAACATTCTGCAAAAGTTAGGAAATGTTACAAATAAAAAAAAACATTGAACAAAAGTTCTGTATACAGTCTTCCATAGGGGTGTTAATAGGTAGGTAACACTTTACAGACTATTCTGAGTCACTGACTGGATTATGTAGCTCAATGTTTTAGGCCTTTTAGACTGCCTTTAAATTTAGTCACGTTCCCTTTAGTACTATTTCACCATGTTGACAATACCATATTATTAGTTTAACCAGTTGGGTGACTACCTGTATTCCGGTAAAGAGATTTTTGATTAATTTAAAATTATCGAAACGTAATAGTCGTTTACAGATAGTTTTTTTTACTTCCCACAAACTAGATCGTTATTGTTACATGCATCCGATAAAATGTCAACCTATCTTAGAATTAATAAAATATATATATGCAACTAGCAACAGCATTGCATAGAAACGATCATGAACTTATGATTTCAGCTTAAATAAGACTGAAGACTCTTAGGGATCTTTCTGTAAATGTCGTCCTTCTGTGTCGGTGGACCGCAGCACTACTAAAGCGAGGTTTCCGAACGTTTCAGTGGAATCCCTGATCTACTGGCGAGACCCGGCGCGGTCGGGTGCGGCGCTGGGCGCCGGCTTGGCGCTGCTGGTGGCGCTCGCCTGCTGCTCCGTGGTCTCGGTGCTGGCCTACGCCTCGCTGCTCACCCTCACCGCTGCGGTAGCCTTCCGCATCTACAAAAACGTGCTGCAGGCCGTGCAGAAGACTAACGAGGGCCATCCCTTCAAGTGAGTACATGCTGTGCAGTTGATGTGGCTCTATTCCTTACTTCACCTTACTTCGTTATGACATTTCTGATCAATAAATTTACAGCACAATACATATCTTAATTAACGTTAATTTACACAACATTGATCATAGAAGTAACCAAAAAAGGATGAACCTGTGCTATTGTTACTTTGAAAAAACAGAAGTCATATTTAATTACAATGTGGTGTATACGAGAAGCGCTCGTGACCTATTCGAACCGAGTGATTAGAATCAATCACTTGAGTTAAGCAACAACAGACGCGGTCAGGCTCGGGATGGGTGACCGTCCCGTGACTACCTGTAGTGGCATTTTTTCCGAGCGCTTCCGTGCTTCGCAAGGCACGTTAAACCATTGGTGTCGGCAGTCATTTAATGGTAGTTGTTAAGCCATGTCAGAGGCCTTATGGGCGGCTTGATAACTTCTGACAATAAGGCCCGCTGTCTTACAATCCTCCAAGAACCCGGACTTGGCCCCCGTAGTGGAGTATACCTAACCTTCCTGTGATGCAGGAAGAGACCCGTGCCCCAGCAGTGGGGACATATAAGGGTTGATATCGTACGTGAAACTGTGGAGACTGGGAATAACACCTCGGCGAATGGCCTGGGTACATTGAAGAGAATTTTCTACTGCAAGTGGTGCCTAAAAAATAGCCCGTTTAGTAATAACTGGTTCTCACAGTAAATCTCCTTTGTCTGTTTAGTATGCATCGATGATTAACTAGAATCACGCCGGCATAACATGCAAATACTTTCTCCGATCCAATTACCAGGGGATCATGTTTAGTTCCTATTCGGCGGCACTGATATCAGTTCAAAAGCTTCTTATTCCTAAACACACACTGTGGTGAAAAGACCAGATAAGACAGAAAGGGGTTATTCAAACTTGGCATAGATACTTCTGAACAACCTATCATTTCTTATCTGCCTGCATAGATATTTACTTTGATGTCTCAAACCAAAAGTTTTGATAGTGAAACGCGACTATTTCTTCATAAATTATTGTGAATAAAATCTTCATCCTCATCATAGGCTCTTTCCCCCAAATGAAAAATTTAAAAGGAAATTAGATAGGAAGGTTAGGCCATACTCCACCACGGGGGCCAAGTTCGGGTTGGTGGAGGATTGTAAGACAGTGGCGGGACTTACTGTCAGAAGTTATCAAGCCGCCCATGAGGCCTCTGACATGGCTTAACGACTGCCATTACATGACAGCCGACGCCAACGGCATAACGTGCTTAACGCACGGCGGTTCCGGGTACTTTCATAGAAATCGTTTAGAAAACTACTATTCATAGTAATCATGACAATTCGATGGCATATTGCTAGATATTAGCCATCCGCATCCACGGACGTTTCACTGAACTATATTGTCGGTCTGCTGGGCTGCCCACTGATCGTCGTCGTACTGTCTCGGAAATTAATGGAAGGAAATCTTAATCCTATAATTACTATGGCTTGTTTATATAGATATCTTCGTTATCGTTGATATCACTACTAAAAGGTTTTTCATAATTGTATTGTTTGCAAACACTAACGAAAAAACGTGCATCAATAGAGGGAAATAGACGTAATTACATTACTAATTAAAATCCAAATAATATAAGCATTTTGTACCTAATTGAATATATCCTCTCCCTACTACAGGGAATGGAATTGATTTTCAGTGCATAATCCTATAAATTCCTTTTCCTATTTTAATCTCAATTAGTACATAACTAGATGAAATTTTCTTTATTCTAAATAAAAGTCACAATAAAAAATATTTTAAGTTTAAGAAATTGTAATAGTAGTTCTAATTGGGTACGAATTATAAATTTATAATTAGTAAATTTTATTAAACCTCCTTCGTTCCTGCGATGCAGGAACAGACCTGTGCCCAACAAGTGGGGGCATCTGTGGGGGGCATACAAAGGGTGCGTTCCGAGATGCGATGTAATCGATTACAGTGCCAATCACAGAACATAAAAAAAGAGTAGAAGTAGTGACATGACACATTAGTACGAAAACCAGTGTAACCAAACTGATACACATAAACTAAACGCACACTACGAATGCCAAGCTGCCATTGGTAAATAAAGTCAATGCCGAAAAGGTGTACATCATAAAAAATTCAAGTAAAATATGCACTTTTCATAATGTTAACAATGATCAAAGTCAAATGACAATGATGAAATTAAGGTTGACATTTTGTAGTAACGCTACTCTACACTAGATGGAACTACCACCGCGTCGGACCGAAAAGAACTTTTACCTACTAAGACATAAAGTTCAAAATTGAAAAACAAGTACATTCTCAGTTTGGGATGGGACAATGCGAGTTCTAGTTTGTCGATAGGGTGAACCTATCGACAAATTATACAAAAAGTTTAACACATTAACGGCCGAATACGAATACTGGTACTGGCTTTACTGGTAGAAAATGCGCATCTTTTTACATTATCTTTTGTGCAATAAAGAATTAATACTAATAGGGTGGATAGATGCACAAATAAAACAGTGTGGTAGATTTCGTAATATTTTAAAATGTTATCTCTTATTAAAACTAGCTTTAACCCGCTTCTTCGCGATGTGTTAGAAATTATAACACGGGAAATATTATTCTACGACTCAATTCAGATCTTTGTCTATCTGTACGCCATGTTTCATACGTAATACTAATTGATGATTATACTAATATAATTTCATTTATACGCAGGAGTCTAACCTGGAAGTGATCACATTTTTTCTGGTATTGCTGCATCACATAAGTGCCATCTTCCGCCTTTTTTAGTTATTATGAAGTGTTCATGAAAATGCTCTGAATATATTGTGCTCATCTTCGTTGGGAACCAATTTTGCCTTCTTATCGCTGCCTTCCATTTTAATTTCATATCCGGTTTCCCTAGGAAAACTAAATGAAAACTCACTTCCAAATGGTTTTGAATCCGAGAGGGTTGTTTTATTATTGCCTCGATTTGCTGTTGTCAAAGGGGTTGAAGTATTAAGAGTAAATAGCAGAATAATAAATAAACCGTATACCAATAACATAACAAAACAAAAATCTTATGCTCGCCAAGAGAACAACCACTCGAACAGGTAAACAGTAGTAAACTACTTAATGTTTTGAACTGAAGTAAAAAAAAACCATATGAGTCGTTTTCGATAATCTCACTTTACATCTCGGTTGGAATATTTAAAAATGTAAGATTAAAATTACTTTGATAGTTTCTTAAATATTTCAGTCCCTGATAAACTGGTGAAGAAAAACTATATCGCAATCTAGCTGTGCTCATGTCTTGCATGTGCTCATGTCATGTTTTGTATGAAAAGTAATGTATGAGCTCCAATGACAGTTTTCACATGCACAACGACCAGCCGGCGACCGTAGCTCATTCATTACTACTTTCCCGGCCCGGCGACCGGGTGCATATGAAAAGGCACTTAAGAAGTAGGTATAAAATAACAATAATTATTTTACCTACTTAGACGAATTTATTGGAATTTACAATACCTAAGTACCGATAAGTATGTATGACTACTAAGTCATAGACAACTAATTATCGATAGATTTTTATCATGTGTGCCCCCATCCGTAATCGAGTAGAATTCAAATTTCGACAGAAATTTCTAGAAAATGTACACTTTCTTCAATGAAAATTTAACTTTACTAACCAGTAAATAAAGGTGATTTCACGTTCTCATTTTCGCATTGCTTTCCGTGTTCATGCCATTACAAATTTAATTAAAAATACAATGAAATACGTCCTAAAGATGAAATGTTACGGCATGATCGGTATATTTTGGTCCCCAACTTTTATTTTTGCTCTCTAACACAGCATAACAAGGCATTTTAATAAAGTTTTCATCATTTTTTCTTTACTAGAAGCGCACGGCAACTGAAGTCAACAAAACTGTCACCGACTACGCATAGGCAATACATTGCTAATGTGAGGCACGCGGGCACCGCCCACTTACGACTTCTACTCTTTTTTTATGTTCTGTGGTGCCAATCCATATACCTAAGTGCAGTAGGCACAATAACCCTATTTGGTGCGAGAAACTTTGGGACTACTAAATTTGGTCGGATTCGCGCTGTAATCGATTTCATCGCATCTTGGAACGCAGGGAAAGAGTTGATAATCACAGAACATAAAAAAAGAGTAGAAGTAGCGACATGACACATTTGTACGAAAACCAGTGTAACCAAACTGATACTTACAAACCAAACGCACACTACGAATGCCAACCTGCCATTGGTAAATAAAGTCAATGCCGAAAAGGTGTACATCATAAAAGTTTCAATTAAAATATGCACCTTTTTGTAATGTTAACAATGATCAAAATCAAATGACAATGATGAAATTAAGATTGACATTTTGTAGTAACGCTACTCTACACTAGATGGAACTACCGCCGCGTCGGACCGAAAAGAACTTTTACCTAGTAAGACATAAAGTTCAAAATTGAAAAACAAGTGAATTCTCAGTTTGGGATGGGACAATGCGAGTTCTTGTTTATCGATAGGGAGAACCTATCGACAAATTATACTCGTACAAACAGTTTACACATTAACGGCCGAATATGAATGCTGGTACTTAGAAGTATTTTTAGCTATTTCTTTTTTGCTTGCGCGTTGACTGGTAGAAAATGCATCTTTTCAACATTATCTTTTGTGCAATATAGTATATTTCATTACAAGTGCGGAAAGGCTGTCATTGCAAAGAGCTCCGACAAGTTGCAATGACGGTTCCGCACGTGTACTGAACGACTATTTTTAGTACAGTTGCGAAAAAAATAAGCAATTTAATAAAGAAAAAAATATTTAGAAAATGGCGCCAACCGTAAAAAAATATAAGCAGAGATTTTTTTTCTTCACCCATTCTAGAAGGCAAAGGGAACTATGCCCATACAGCCAAGTCTTCAGAAGAAGATTTTTTTTATTGATATGAAATGAAAATGAAATTTAATGAGATGAAATGAAATGAAACCTAACTTAACTCATTCAATCAAATCATAAAATCTGATATTGAAACAAATTAGTAGCTCATAAAAACTTCTATGATTTTTTTAGTAAAAACTTCATGGCTGGTTTTTCTTTTTAATAGACATTATTTTGACAGTTGGGAAAGAAAACGCACGAGTGCGGGAAAGGTAAAAAAAATCACGAGTGTGTAATAGCCCACATCCCGCATGCTATACGTCCGTGTAATACGCCACTTTTTGAGCAACTGTATTAAAAAATAATTAACACTAATAGGGTACATAGACGCACAGATAAAACAATGTGGTAAATTTCATATTTTAAAATGTTATCTCTTATTTAAAACTAGCTTTAACCCGCTGCTTCGCGGGCGTTAGAAATTACGCCGATATTACACGGGAAATATAACATATTCTACGACTCGATTCAGATCGTTGTCTATCTGTACGCCATGTTTCATACGTTATACCATTTTTTTTTGACGATGGTACTTAATATATTTCATTTATACGCAAGAGTCTAACCTGGTAGTAAGCACATTTTTTCTGGTATTGCTGCATCACATAAGTGCCACCTTCCGCCATTTTTAGTGTTTATGAAGTGTTCATGAAAATGCTTTGAATATATTGTGTTCATCGTCGTTTTGAACCAATTTTGCCTTCCTGTCGCTGCCCTAGTTGTGTAATGTACTATTACCTACTTAGACGAATTGGAGTTTACAATACCTAAGTACTGTTAAGTACTCAGATCATAGAAAGAAGAAGATATGCCCTAGCCGCGAAATAAGTCCGGTACCGCTGTCGCCACTTTTGAATATGAGTGCGTTTTCATTACATGCACAATATTGTAAATATAAGGTTCACGCACACGTCTGTCCAGTCATTTACTAGCGTTCTAATCTTTTAATTGGTTCGCACACTATGAAAAACAATTGTACGAATACACTAGTACACGTAAACAACAGCGTCGGTGAACTCCTTAGGGATGGAACACTTGTATCAAATAATACATCTATCGATAAAATTATCCGATGAGAGGTTATTCATTTATTAACAGTATACTTCGTGTTGGGATGATACAAAAACAGAGCATGTTAAATTTATAAAAACAATATTATTAAAACAAATAGTTTTAAGTTTTTCTTGGGTGAAAGAATGAAGTGCTGACTTTTTAAGAATACAATAGCAATTACTTTCTCATTCTCTGAAAATAATTCACCCAGCTATATAAAAAATAGAATAAACACATGTATAAACTCGAAAAACAACCATTTTTTTGAAGAAATTGCCACTTGTCTGAGAAACAGCGATATATTGGAAATCAGAAGCCACGCTTGGATTATAAGGATTAACTAAAGAATATGTTTATGGCTGTGATTGAAATGTATCATGGGCCTGTAAATAAAGTAACTTCCTAATTAAAAATACAGTAAACAGGAAGAACTTTTGTAAGCTTGTCAAAACAAATTTCAATGAAACTTTCGAAACATTTTAACAACAGAAACAGATTAAAAAAATAAAATCAACCTCCGACTGAAATCCTACAGAGAATATTTTCATTATCGTCATCATTCAGCCACAAGATATCCACTGCTGGACATAGGCCTCCTCCATGGATTTCCAAAAAGACCAGTTGAAAGCGGCTTACATCCAGCGTCTTCTTTCGACTAGGATGTGATCTTCTCTCCATCTTGTCGTCCGACGCTGCACTTACCGATATGACATATGTATAAGCAAGTACCGATATACCATATTGTGGTCTCCATTCGAGAACTTGTCGGATCTAAAATGGTAAATAAATTATTAAAATACTGAAAATTCTTTATTTAACTTGTTTTTCATTACATAATCGAATTTCATTTATAACATAACGCTCATAAAAATTAAATATATAAGACTATGATTTAGTACCACAACCACATCACCTGATTTGTTTCTTTAGAAACACTTTCTTTTGGAGAGTTATGCGTCGTCCATATGAAATGAAGATTAGAATAAAGTGATAATTGAATATTCTAAACCATGTAAAATTTTATAGTGATTTTAAATATACTGGTACCTCAACCTTTATGGAACTCGTTGTTACTGGTATTTTCAAAGTAGGAACTGCCCACGGAAATACTTTTTCCCCTACTTTAGCAGCTGGAAACACTTCTCTGTAAAATAGATGGAGCAAATGGTACTTTATTTGACAGGAAATCAGTTATACCCTCTGTATTTTGATCCATTTTTCTTTCGTATTTTTCTTTATCTTTATTAGAAACTTTTTGAAATGCATGATCGAAGCTAGGCCTGTTTTTAATAAGACAAAATCCTTCTACTAAAATAAAAGCTTCCTTAGCAACGCAAGCTGAAGTCTACGCAGATGGAGTCGCGGGCAATAGTCGACGATAAGACTAGATACCTAGTCTTACAATAATTGGTTCTAGTAATTTAGGAAGTCTGGACGAACGATTATAAATGCCTCAATAATATCGATACTTAATCAGTCTGAAAAGAAAGGAACTACCCCATCACTATGTCTCCAGCTGACCTACTGGTGAATTTGACATTTCGCGGCAAATACATGCGGCCGTACCTCGAAACATCGCATTGAACAATGATCAGTTTTGCGTGACGGTTCACTGCGGGCTGGCTTTTCCTAGTTAGCAAACCTCCACGAAAATCCTATTTAGAAACAGCAGTGGAGTAACTACAATGTAATAAATACGTCCCATTTATGTTCTTAGTAATGTGATGCACATTGCACAAAAAAATATTATAATTTTGATTTTTCGTAGTTTATAAGACGAATATAGTGAGTAAAATAGGTTTACCGGTGAAAAGACAGTCCCCTGTTTTTGAATAGCATGTATCACAGCGATTTCTGCAGGTAATCACTGTGCAATTAGGCATTTAACTCAGATGTTACTACAACGGCTGGCGCGAAGCCATTGACGGCCATATTTTAAAGTTTCGCAGAGGTTAGCCCAAATGGGCTAACGTTGGGCGACAGTGCCACGCCCACAAGGCACTTCTCCTTATTTTTGTGTTCTGAGGTTAAGTATGTATGACTACTAAGTCATAGACAACTAAATATCGATAGATTTTTATCATGTGTGCCCCCATCCGTATTTGAGTAGAATTCAAATTATGACAGAAATTTCTAGAGAAGGTACACTTTCATCAATGAAAATCTAACTTTACTAGCCAGTAAATAAAGGTGGTTTCACTTTTTCATTTTCGGATTGGTTTCCGTGTTCATGTCATTACAAATTTAATTAAAAATACAATGAAATACGTCTTACCGATGAAATATTACGGCATGATCGGTATATTTTAGTTCCCAGCTTTTATTTTTGCTCTCTAACACAGCACAACAAGGCATTTTAATCAAGTTTTCACCATTTTTTCTTTACTAGAAGCGCACGGCAACTGAAGTAAACAAAACTGTCACCGACTACGCATAGGCAATACATTGCTAATGTGAGGCACGCGGGCACCGCCCACTTACGACTTCTACTCTTTTTTTATGTTCTGTGTTGATAATAATATCAACCTCCACATTATAAAACTTTCTTAATTCACACTCAATGTGGTGTACTTTCTGTGTAGGTTAGTTTAGAAGATTCGGAGTAATTTTAACCTCCAGAGAGGTTATAGCATTTATTATTTGAAACATATAAATTCCTACTTGGTACGTAATATGAATTTTGTTTTCGCCCAACACCACTATCCATCTACACTATAAATTATGAATATATACTTATATCTAATAGACTTGGATAGAAATTTCTTCAGCTTTGGTCTATATTTACCTAAACGAACGGTACATAGAAATTGTTTAAATACGGGAAACAATAATGCCTATCAAGTTGCCCTCTCGTCCTGTCTCATTAACGCAACAAATCAACCCCTATTATCAATTTCTTTACTTTATTCTTGGCAAGTGGCAGAACTTGTTCTCTGCCTACCCTTCCGTGATACAGGCGAGAGTATGTTAAGACTTTACAATAAAAAAAAAACTAAGACACACCCAAAGGCGAATAAAATTAAATATACATAATAAAATCTATTTAATAAATTAATGCACGGGACTCATCACGGCTCTAGTTACTCATACATCTGTTGGACTTCCTAGAGTGGGCCTGACCGCAATATACTGAACTCGATACTATAGGGGCTCCACACAATAACACTAGCGCCATTAATTGTACTGTAATGATTATTTATTTGCACTGTGTCTACTCTACGCGTCATTAAGGGGACATGGGGATTTGTGCGATCTAAAGCTGAGTACTGACCAACGTTACGAGGTGTAATGTAACATTACACAGCGCGCATTCATGCTGTCAGTACGCAGTGTTACTGGGCAACCATCGAGTGTGCAGCAGCTTGCGTGCCCCACCTGGCTGACGGCGAATGTTACATTACACCTCGTAACGTTGGTCAGTACCCAGCTTAAGATCATAATACGATTTGTCGTTATACGTCGTTAATTCTATGCGTTATAAAAGTGCCGGTATATAAGGAATTCCAGTTTCGAGGCCCTGAGCATTAGTTTTCACTAATGCCGGCAATGAAAATAAGATCACATTGTAATGGATCACTTGCATCGAAATTAGATGGGAGTCATTTTGTATTTAAGTATACAATAAAGGTAGCAAATCTCATAAATCATTTATTTCTTCAAAAAAAAAACCAAGACATCAAATCACTCTCATAATAAAAACTTCAATATCAACCCTTTTATATGCCCCCACTGCTAGGATACGGGTCTCTTCCTGCATCGTAGGAAGGTTAGGCCATACTCAACCACAGGGGCCAAGTCCGGGTTGGCGGAGGATTGTAAGACAGTGGCGGGTCTTACTGTCAATCAAGCCACCTTAAAATAAAAACTTATTAGAAAGTATTATAACAAAAGTAGTCGTCGATAAATGAAAAACTCTGACTGACATATTATAGGAAATGTTAATATAGATACGCCAATGAACGCGTCAGTTTAGTTTAAGCCCCTTCCGATGCGATACTGTGTCCTGACGGCTGCGCGTGCACTTGCAGATGGCTGCTGGAGAAGGAGGTGAGCGTGCCAGCGGAGCGCGCGCAGAGCCTGGCCGCCGCCGCCACGGCCCACCTCAACGCGACAGTCTGCGAACTGCGCAGGTAAGCACTACATCTTTATTTGTTAGAGAAAGAGGTTGGACAATTATGGACAGACTGGCAGGTATGATTGTTGATGTACGTTTGAATGGAATGACGGCGCGTTACTTGCTGTGGTTACTTGTCGGAGAAAATTTAATGTCAGCAGAGGCTGTAAATTGTTCTTGATTGTTATTGTGGTTTAATATACATTTGTGCACTATATCTACATGTATTATTGTGTGTCAGCTGAGCCTTTCCACTATAGATAAAGAGTGGGGTGTAAAAACCTCCACATTATTTTATTACCCGACTCGGCAAAGCCTAAAGCCCGAGCACACTAACCAATCCTGGGAGGCGACTCTCTAAAATGCATAGTTGTTCAATAGAGTCGTATTAGGTAATGGTCGTTTCATGCACACTATCGGTAGTCTCGTAACCAATCGCGTTGTAATGGTATAACCCGTGCTACTTAACCTATCTGCTTATTCTGACGTTTGCTTCGATTGCTATCGATCGAAATTCGCAATCCCACGCTCAGCTCGGATTCGGTGTAAAAGGAAGGTTAGGATTCACGTCGCATGATCATCACACGGACGTTCTGAATACAACTTAGAAATAAAAGAAATGCTATGAATTGTACAAATATTGGTTGGCAACTGATGACATATGTCCGTATATTATGCGCAACAAATTGTGAACGATTACAATTGACTGTCAAATTTAATAATAAATGTTATCTAAACGCCAGGATTCCCACAGAATTTGGTGCGCTGCGCATAATTAGGCCCCTGATCGGTCTTCGACTACAGTATAATATTAACTTTAAAATGCTAACTAGAGCTATACTGTAAGATAAAAATATAACTAGCTGTGCCCCGCGGTGTTAATCGCGGTTTATCGAATTTCTCACGGGAATAACATATTTTCCCGCAGTAAAACGTAACCTATGTGTTAATCCAGGGTGTTAGTTAATTGCATACAAAATTTTACTAAAATCGCTCCAGCCGTTTAGACGTGAAAAAGTAACAAACATACACACTCACAAACTTTCGCCTTTGTAATATTAGTGTGATTTTTTGTGCAGTAGACACAGAGACGGTAGTAAGTAGGTAATTTATTAAACAAAATATATAATACTTACATACGGTAGTTAGCAACAAGCAGAAAAAAGTTTCATGGGCGACCGTATTGCTGGTAACACAACACATATCCCTGCAACATCACCTGCCCCTTTTTATAGATACGTTTTTAAAAAGATGTCCGTATCGATCAGGTCCATTGTCCTAACAACAGGTGACAAGAACTAGAAACTCAAGAATTTGACCGTACGCAATCAGTTTAAAATCCCTTTTTTCTGAATATTTCCAGGCTATTCCTGGTAGAAGATCTCGTGGACTCGCTAAAGTTCGGCGTGCTCCTGTGGTGCCTCACATACGTCGGCGCCTGCTTCAACGGCATCACACTCATCATTCTTGGTAAGCTTACTAGTTTTGATAACTTGACAGTCGAATGCTAGGTGTAGATATTATGTCGGAGGGATGTGATATTCCTATATTACTGTGGGCTTTGTAATCAATCACTTGGTTAAACAACAACAGGCGCGGTCAGGTACGAGATGGGTGAGCGTCCCGTGACTACCGCTAGTGGCATTTTTCCGAGCGCTTCCGTGCTTCGCAAGGCACGTTATGCCGTTGGTGCCGGCTGTCATATAATGGCAGTCGTTAAGCCATGTCAGAGGCCTTATGGGCGGCCTGATAACTTCTGACAGTAAGGCCCCGCCACTGTCTTACAATCCTCCACCAACCCGGACTTGGCCCCCGTGGTGGAGTATGGCCTAACCTTCCTGCGATGCAGGAAGAGACCCGTGCCCCAACAGTGGGGACATACAAGGGTTTTTAACGATAACGAACTGTGGGCTTGGAGGCAAAGAGTTTGCAGTCCTCTGTGTGATCTGAAGGACAGCTTTGAACTCGTGAGGCCAGTTAGTTATTGGAAATTTAACTACACTTTTTTCTATCAAAAACTAACTTACAAAAAAAAACAATATATTTGAAATTTCCGTAATTCACTTATCTAGTAAAGCCTAGGTATTCTTTTGTCAGTATTCTTTTGACAAGTGTGGTTGTCAAAAGAATAGGTACTGATGTTTTACAATCTTAAAAAAAACTATGACTTAATTCCCATATTGTCAAATTTTATCGTAAGTTTTAGTTCGAAAATCATAAAAATTTTAGAATGTGCGAGTGAAACGACCTTAAAACAGCAGCCTTAAGGCTGTTCTCACGTGGAGCATACTGTCCTCACGTGGAGCATACTGTTTTGCTCGCAGAATTTGACATCTTTAATTATCATAATACAAGGAGAAAACTTTTGATAAATTTGGTCTAAGGGTGTTGGTTGATGCAAAATTATTGATTTTTCAAATTAAGTTGTTTTCAAGAAGAAAAGTAGTTTCCAACATAATAATTTTTTTTAATCAAAAATACAGCATGCACACTAGGTATCTAGGTGTCTGAGATATTATAAGATAAAACATATTATTTGCTTAAGTATCGTAAATACACAGCTGATAAACTTAAGTAAAAGAACACTGTATGCTCTACTGGTTGAGCTATGCAAATATTAGACTAGATTAACCTAGATGACAAAGTTACAATCTTAGAATTAATATTAAAAACAAACTATCAGTATGTAACACTCAGAAACAACTACATTAGTCCGATAATCATATGTATAAAACTTTTCGGAGCATTATTTCTCAATAATTCTGTTATACAGGTAAGTTGCTCAGTTGAGACGGTCGTCAAGAAATTCATTTATACCGTAGTACAATATTGTCCAATACACTACAGCGTCGGAGTGGTCCCGTCACCCATCTAGTGTACGTGAAGATACCACTGGACGCTGTATAAATCATCTCATTAAGTAGATGCAAAAAGGCCAATATTATTATTATTGTATTGTCCAATAGGAATTTTCGTATTTCGTATCGTTTGTGTTTTAAATTTGTTAAGTGGCAGGTGTTCATATGTCTCAGCACGTGGAATCGCAATACGCAGTAGGCACTCGTCGTGATTACACCGATACTCTCTGTCTCTGAAAGAAAGCCTATACGCTGTAATTGGAGGTTTAAATTACAGCCTTATTATGCGACGCTTATGTGTGATGATGTGTGGTGTGTTCTAGGGTGGATAGCGCTGTTCTCGCTGCCGAAGGCTTACGAGATGAACAAAGCGCAAGTGGACGCGAACCTTGAGCTGGCGCGCGCCAAGATCAACGAGATCTCTGCCAAGTGAGTGCACGCCTTTACGACTACCCACTTTCCACCAGGGGCCTGTTTCTGTTTCATAGAATTCCAATTCATGGTTAACTGTGACAGTTCGATGTACATTACAAAGTCGATTAACCCACAGATTAACAAGCAAACTGCTTGTTATTCAATGTAATACGAATTGTCATAATAAACTATGGGTGTACTTTTACGAAAGTCGGCCCAGCTTTTCAGGGGTCGCTCAATTAACAATTAAGCTTTATTTTATTTTAATCGTTTTAATTTTGTATGTCCTCTTATCCTGTATGTTTTAGTTGTAGAATGAGTGATTAAGTTTTGTTAATTTAAAACACTCATTGTAGACTAAAAGAATTATAGTGACTAGAATTGACACAAGAAATGTCATGTTGGTTTGGACATATGTAGCACAGACAGATATGAGAGGATGAAGGAAGAAAGATTGACGAAAGAATATAAAGCGAATGTGGGTGAAAGGGCCGGTACAGGACGTCCCAGTCGGACATACGAAATAAAAGATACCATTATGAATACAATATGGTCGGATGTTGCCGAACGAACGAATGAATTCATTCATGTGTTGTATGAACTCACTCATTCGACACTCGAGGTTTATTCTATATTTTGATGATTACTTCTGAGAGAAGAGTCCGAATTAAACACAAAAATAAACGAAAAGTGAGGAACTTATTACGCCTTTATAGCATGTAGATCAGAGGTTTAAATATGCGCATTAAGTCCTGTCGGAATCTCGACGTTTGCGATAGTGATTTTGTATGGAATTAGTCAGTTGGACGATTGGAATAGTGCAGGATTTGATGCGCGAAACAGAGTAGCCGTTCCGGTTCTTGGGCTGCTCAATCCTCATATCTATGTAAACTTGTTCCTCTTCTGACTACATAGTTATTTGTCCGTCCTTTTCAGAGTACGAGCAGCAGTGCCAATCGGCAGGAAGTCTGAGAGTGAGAAGGATAAGTAGATAGGCAGCCGGCCACGCGCGTGAGCGAGACACAGAGCGGGCCCCGCTCCGCTTCAGAAATACAAACACATTTCATTCATTAGCGCCGGAGTACTTCACTGTTTGTTATATTTATTAAATATTGTACTTTTAAAATAAATATTAATATCGATTATTTTACGTGTAAAGCTTTATGAGGCGAGCGACGCGGAGATTACCTATTGTATTTGCTTTTTAAAAATTAAAATAAAATAATTGTCGAACCAAATTTTATTTTATTATATTTTATTACCTAATGTCATGAACCTTGCTTAGCTGTCGCTTAAGTCGCTGGGGGGTGCCAACTAGCCAAGAAGGTTTTACCCAATGGACACGACATTGTTGACATTTTCCTAGTTTCCCCGCGTGCCTACCTTGATAATGATAAATCACAATTATTTTTTCTTGTCTATATGACGTCAGAGAATCGATTGAAAACAGAAGAAAAATGTGAAACATACGAAATATGCGCTATTATTTTGTACCTATTACAGAAGCAAAACTATTCTTGCTTTATTATTCTTAAAAATGCTTCTTGCAACTCGAAATTACGGCTTTGTGGTTGTACATGTGCTATCTCTTTGGTAAATTAATAGTTCATTATTGTTCAGTCAGACCAAGGGGTAGAATGAGTGAGTAATTAATGAGTAGTTTGGGTAACTCAAGAAGAGCCAGATATGAGTGGACACACAACTCCCTCACCGTCAAGTGTAGACACACTTGACATTCATATCCCAGAGATGTCAACTAAATCTGGCTCCCTCACACATACTCTCAACTCAGTACGGTAGTGATCTCCTGCTACTTTATCCAGCTCACACACAATGTGCGAGAGCGAGATCAACATCGTCTGACATCGGTTACATTCGGCCGCATTTCTCGTCGTAGCCAACGAGCGATGAGAGAAAGTTCACCAAAAGAAACGTGTAATCTGGATAAAGTAGGGAATAGGTAGACTAGACTGACTCACCACTTGTGTCTCTTGTTTCCACACGCACTTAGTTGATTGGACGTCGTATGAGCTAGGATACAAGTGGTGATCGAGATATGATAGAGATATAGTGTGTCTCGGTGAGCAAAGATATGAGATATAACAACTCCCTCTAAGGACACACTTTATGAGTAAACGTAATGCCATCTGTTTAACAAAAAAAGAGATGACTGACATAGGTACCAGTGCACCGATTTCAAGGTGCTACCTGTCATCCTGTCAAACGCTAACTCGTAGAGGGAGTAAAACTACTATATCTACGCGCTAACTGCATTATTTAGTTTATTGAAAGGGTAGTATCGCAGATGAAGGAGACTGTCTTACTAGTAGTGGCAGTGCATTCCACCAAAGAGTATATATAACCACTACGTTCTAAGGTTATCAGTTTAGCCCCGTTACCGTTAGCAATACCGACAAATGGAGCAAAAATGCAATGTCAAAAGTAAGTGCTACCAACATAATAACTTGTCTGTGCAATAGGGACGTCCACTTACATTACTACATTTATCGATATCGATAAATTATCGTCCAGGGGCTTCGCAGTTAGCCTAATAAAATTAATAAAAATCAATGTTTACAATAAAACGACAAATGAAATTAGTATTTTCTTATTTAATATCAAATCACAATAATTGTGGTCAAGGTCTATTGAAATTATTTCAGCAGCTATTTGGTTTTTCTTTAGAGGTGTCCAATCTGAGCGAACTTCATCAATCGGTGGTTTGGATTCAGGTGCTGAAATCGTAAAAAAAAGTTAAGTTGAGTCGTTATTGATTATTAATATGTTGGTAAACTAAGCTACTTACCGGGATAGTTCTGATATGCTGAGATTCCAGACAACAATAATTGTGGTCAAATCCTGCTGGACCAATAGCAACAGCTGATATTTTGGCTGCTGTACATGGTGCTGAAAATGATAACACTTTGTAATTTATCAAAGTAAACAAACACTAGTTACACAAAACTTCAGCGATACATGAAAAGTCTACGTACCAGTTGTTTTGTGAAGACAACTAATAGGTTTTTGTATAGCTGAATCTGAAAATAAACAATTGCAAGAATAGTCCGAAGAAAAATAGTTTGTTCCTGTTTACCACATAACTGCATAATTGACTATGTAACTATCAAATACATTTTTATAAAAAATAAGTTTAAGTTAAAATTAGTAAAAAAAATATTTTGGTAATTCCAATCACTAACCAGTTCCAAGTGATGCAGACGTGGCTACGTGGTAAGAAAACTCAGCTAGTAAGTAATCGGGAAGAGGAGGCGCATTTATAAGTAGAGAAGGTAAAGCCCTGTAAAAAAATGTTTATCTAAGTAATATAATTTAGGTATTAAGACGTCATAATAATATTGCGTTCTAAATGACGGAGCAAAATACATTCAAATATTCGACGTAAAGCAAGGCTTTTTTTCATAATCACATAATTATTCATGAAATGTAGTGAAAGTGTTACATTATAATAACACAATTCACCATTTCTTTAATAGGCTTCCTTTTTTTTGTTAAAATCTTTCGGCCGTAAATGATAACCACAAACATATTTATAATGGTGGAGTTTTTCGATGGGATATACGCAAGATCTTCCACAATCTTCACCCATTGTCTGCATCTAAAATAAAAATAAATACCACATTCACTGCATCCATCGCACTATTAGTGCATCGTTGAAACATTGTTATGGCTTACAGCAATTCACCCGTCGTACTCTGAGTAGTAATTCTGACCAAGGTACTTAGTTTATCAGATATTTTTTTATCGATATTGAATATGTGTATGGTACATCACTATGACATTGAAACAACGCAATATTTTTCTCATAATATATGTAGGTATTAATTACGTTATTTAACATAATTTATGATCTTGCTCTTGTGCAAGATGACAAAAACTTTCTTTTGGTACCCTTTGACCGGCTGCATCTTATTTTACAAATGGAACAAGTTCGACACCATCCGATCAGTGCCATTATTAAAAGAAAATCACTAAACACTGTACAACAAGATACACACAGCTAGATATTGAAAAAACTTAAAACACAGAAAATAACTAGAAAACTTTATAATATTACACTATTTTTATTTTTAATGCACTAACCCGTGCTAAGGAACAAATTTAAAAACCTATTTAGAGGCTAAAAATTTCACCCATGCCGGGATTCGAACCCGCAACCTCTGGCTATCCGTACCAGCGCTCTACCAATTGAGCCAATGGGCGACTCACGGCATCAGTGAAATTTCGAACCTCTTTACAATATTCTCTGTATTACGTACAGGCAGCGACATCTGACTTAAGCAAATTGCATTACTTACAGCCCCGACTACCTACTTTGCAGTTAGGTTTTAACATCGGAACGATATCACTGTACCCACATGATTACACTATTTTTATTTTTAATGCACTAACCCGTACTAAGGAAAAAATTTAAAACCCTATTTAGAGGCTAAAAATTTCACCCATGCCGGGATTCGAACCAGCAACCTCTGGCTATCCGTACCAGCGCTCTACCAATTGAGCCAATGGGCGACTCACGGCATCAGTAAAATTTCGAACCTCTTTACAATATTCTCTGTATTACGTATAGTCAGCGACATCTGACTTAAGCAAATTGCATTACTTACAGCCCCGACTACCTACTTTGCAGTTAGGTTTTAACATCGGAACGATATCACTGTACCCACATGAAATTTAAATTTAAATAAATAAAATAAATTAAATAAATTAAAAAAATAAATAAATAATTTTTTTATGATACTTACATATTGACTATGTAACTATATTATGCAGTTATGTGGTAAACAGGAACAAACTATTTATTTTTCTTCGGACTATTCTTGCAATTGTTTATTTTCAGATTCAGCTATACAAAAACCTATTAGTTGTCGAGCTTCACAAAAGAACTCTGGTACGTAGACTTTTCGTGTATCGCTGAAGTAACTACTTTTGTCACTAGTGTTTGTTTACTTTGATAAATTACAAAGTGTTATCATTTTCAGCACCTTGTACAGCAGCCAAAATATCAGCTGTTGCTATTGGTCCAGCAGGATTTGACCACAATTATTGTGGCCTGGAATCTCAGCATATCAGAACAGACTATCCCGGTAAGTAGCATAGTTTACAAACATATTAATAATCAATAATGATATTTTCTAAGGTTAACACGAGCAGTAGACATAACTAAAACTGTTTTTATACGGATATACGCTCGTTTATTAAATTTTTTTTTTTTTACAATTTTTTCTTTTACAACGTTTCGGCACCTGAAAAAGTGCCGAAACGTTGGAAAATTGTAAAAAGAATATGTAAATAAACGAGCATAAATCCGTATAAAAACAGTTTTAATTAAATCAATAACGACTCAACTTTTTTTTACTTTTCTTTTTTTTAGCACCTGAATCCAAACCACCGATTGATGAAGTTCGCTCAGATTGGACACCTCTATAGAAAAACCAAATAGCTGCTGAAATAAATTCAATAGACCTTGACCACAATTATAAAAAATAATAAAATACTAATTTCATTTGTTTTATTGAAAACATTGATTTTTATTAATTTTATTAGGCTAACTGTGAAGCCCCTGGATGATACTTTATCGATATCGATAAATGTAGTAATGTAAGTGGACGTCCCTATTGCACAGACAAGTTATGTTAGTAGCACTTATTTTTGACATTGCATTTTTGCTCTATTGGTTGGTATTGCTAAAGGGGCTAAACTCATTACAAAAGCATGGAGGTCCCGTCTCTTAAAACGTAGTGATTAAATACTCTTTGATATGTGCCGCGTTCCGCCATGACATTTTTGTTGAGTTTTCAGTTTGACAGCAAAGAAAGAGTAAGTAGTATTATAGAGTGAGACAAATATATGTCCGCCATTAAAACGGGGCTAAATGCGAACAAAAATTTCAAAGTTCCTACTTGCGCTAGGCTGGCCATGACAATGACATTTGTTGAGTTTTCAGTTTGGCAGCAAAGAAAGAGTAAGTAAGTAGTATTATAGAGTGAGACAAATATATGTCCGTCATTAAAACGGGGCTAAATGCGAACAAATAAATTCAAAGTTCCTACTTGCGCTAGGCTCTCAGAATAAGGACCAAAGCATAGAAGGAGCGTTATAAAACGAACACCGGACACATGTCTGTCTCGTTAGTTTGAAACGTCGTCAACCATGTGTTAGACAAAGAAAAATATAGTGTGATGTTTTATTATTCAAAATGTACCACCCTCGATTGTCAAATTGGTTACCTTTGGTTACCATTATGCTACCGAATTAGAGATGTTTAGAAAATCACAGCTTGTAGTAAGCTGCCAAGTACCTTCGATTTGGCAGTGTGTTAGACAACAGAAATCTGAGTGCGTCATCTCCAAAAACCTTGTGTTTTTTGGGTTGTTTTAAGACAATCTGAAGTGGATTTTAGTGGATATTCGTAGTATGGAGTATACGTAATACATCGAAATGGCGTGTGTGATATTGGGATGTAAGACCCATTCGGGAGGAGAGAAAACAAAACCACCTTCATCAGCTTCCATCGGTAAGACTCAATTTTGTGTACTTTATTGTGGTTTTATCCCTTGAATTTTAACTATGACCTACTGGAATTGCAACATAGCTTTAATATCATTTGAGAATAGTGTTTCAAAGTAATAAATCATGAGTATTTAAATTTAATCACATTTACAAGTTTGTTGTTTATTTTAGGGCGATAGGGATGGGCGTTTCCACTCCCTCAGTGAAAAAGTTATCGATACTTAGTAAAGAAGTTTATTTTATTTCTTGTGTTTAGGTATTCCATTATATCTGTAATTAACTTTTGAAAGCTCGATTCAGTAACATTCTATAAAGTTATCAATTTGATTGTTGATGATTATTGATTAATATCAATAGACAGACGACCTCTGTGGCGTAGCGGTGGCGCGTCTGCCTACCATGCAAGAGGTCCCGGGTTCGAATCCCGGCTGGAAACAAAAAAAAAAAAGTCCAGGTCTTGGATGTTTACATGTTTGTGATGTCGTTGTTTCTGGTTCCCACGACACAGGGTATCCTAGTGTGGGGCCAGAAGCAATGTATGTGCCTGTATGTAAATGTTTATGTTTATGTTTGTGTTTATGTTTGTGTTTATATTTTTCCTGTTTGAATCTATTCATTGCATTGATATATTTATAGATTCAGCATGATAAATTAAAAAACTACCAAAAGGGGTTTTGATATTATTTTTATTTACAATAATTCCACCTACTCATAAAATTTAGAACTTGTAATAAGATAGGTTCATATATCTTATAGAAAATGAACTTGAATAGTTTTAACTGCACAATCTACGTGTAGCAATATAATAATAATGTTGCGAACAAATCGCATCACTATTGTGAAAAAAAGTGTCCAGTACTGGATTTTATATCTACGGTTTGCTGTCAAATTAATAAAGAACTTCAAGGGTGTAGATCTGTCATAAATAAAATTAACGTTTAGACTGATTATAGCGATTTTTAATTAATAATTATTTATTTCAAGTTACCCGAAGATAGCACAATGCAGCAAATATGGATAGACGGCATGGCTTCACGGTCAAATTGGTATTGAACAAAATCACGTACGTTTGCAGCAGACATTTTGAAGAAGATGGCTTCATTTACAAGATTAGGTTAGGACTTTATTTTTTAACAAAGACTGTTATTTAAAGAGCAATAATTTCTTATAAACAAATTAATTTGTACAAGTTCTCTTCTGATTTAAAACTATGTTTATAAATAGCCAGAATTGTATTGTTTATTATTTTCATACCCCTTCCTAGTAGTACTAACCAAGACTATCGCTGGATTAGAAGGACAAACATTAAATGTTTTTAAATTTTTCCTATTATTTTATTTTACGTGTTCTTCTTGCTTTTTGTAATTCCCTGTGTAATTTAAAGGCACTGCTCTGGTTCCTGATACACAGGTTACCCTTCTTCAGGAACCAGGAATTTTAAACAAAGTGAGTGTGACGCTGGTTGTGCAATAAATTATTTAATTAATTTCCGTAAACACGTCTTCTAACTTTTGTCAAATGAAAAACAATCTATCACTAGTTATTGTTATACTTCTTTTTCTATGAGCTGCGCTCTTAAATTTTGTATGCACAAAGCTCTCTATCTAGGTATGGTTAGATCGAGGAAAATTTCTTTATTGGATGCAAATTGAACTTGTACAAATAGATAGTTTTCTGTAGTTTTTTCCAGCTAACCTGGGCTCAATGTCATGTTGTGCATACATACAAACTTACATTACATACCAGATTTAGCAATTACAAGTTACAACCTTAGTAAATCAAATATATAACAATCTCACTGTGCATGTTATCGAACTCTTCCTTAATAGGTTCACCGATTTAGATGAGTTTGTGTATTTGCAACATCGTAGGGTTAATATATATGGCACACCAACGTTTGCGGCGCCAGCTAATACCATATAATATTAATATGGACTGCTATATTTACAGAATGTGTAGTTAAGGATTAAATAATATCGACGTTTTCGTGTTGAATGTTTCATCCTTATGGATTTCTACTTTTGTCTATGACCCCTTATATAACTATGACTTTCTATATGCAATGCAACCTAGTACGATTGTAAAATTTCGAGTGTAAGAGTTGTCCCTTTCTGGCACAAAGAGTCATCGTAAGAGTAACAAGGAAAGCTATTTAATAATTACTTATTACTTTACGGCTCCTTCTATGCTTTAGTCCGTAGAGGGATTTATCTACGCTTTAGTCCTTATTCTGAGGTTCACACCCTTTCAATGCGAGAAGGCTATCCGTCTTTTTTTTTACATCCGTGCCTTGGTGGCCTAACCTAGCGCACAGAATAATGCGCACAGAATAATGCGCTGTCTCCATCCAAGTGCCAAATAATGGTACGCACCACAGAGCATATCGCACAGGCAGGTGTTCTGTGGCCGTACCTAATGTCACGAAGTGTCTAATTTGTGCACGAAGTTCTAAATTCTGAAGTTTTTAATTATTCGTTATCCTT
The DNA here is from genome assembly GCA_934045075.1 of Yponomeuta sedellus. Lineage (NCBI taxonomy): Eukaryota > Metazoa > Arthropoda > Insecta > Lepidoptera > Yponomeutidae > Yponomeuta > Yponomeuta sedellus. The sequence continues at coordinate 9,546,799 of OW203724.1, read as the reverse complement.
GATCTATTGATGAGTGATGAGTGTTGCGTGCGTCTATTATCTTGTGCTATTATCCATATTATTATCATAAGGGCAAGGATAGGATTACTTAAATATTTTGTTAACCTGACATTGGCTGCCATAAAAATAATTTATAATATGGTGTAATTTTCATTAAACTCTGAAACGCTGCAGTTTTGCTGAAAATCAGCGTCCTACAACTGTCATGACCGAGCTAACAAGGTACGTAACTATATAGTAAAATATTAGATATACAGTAATAGTTGGTATGAGTTTATAATGCATGAATTGTACGATAGTTTTGTGGTGTACTTTGCTGAATATTGCTTATGTATCAATATTTAAAAAGTACCTACTTAGCAAATTTTCTTACATAGAAAACATTTATGACGAACCTAGTCTAGCCTCCCCTCTGGGATGCAGGGGTGATTTTGTGTAACATAGAAAACATTTAGGTTAATTGATATGTTTATGATAGGAATCATAAATGATTGGAATCAATCACTTGAGTCAAGCAACAATAGGCGTTGGCAGGTGCAGGATGGGTAACCGTCCCGTGACTACCGCTAATGGCATCTTTATTATTATTTGATACACTAGCAGCTTAGAGCTGATGCGTGTATGCACTTGATTGTTTTTGGTTTTCACATAATTATCCAGTCTATTTTCAAACAGTTCACTGAGTCTGCACTAACAATAGAGTCAGGAAGTTTGTTCCACTGTCGCATGACACGGTTTGGGAGGAAATGCTTTCGAGGGTTACTTGCACACAGAGAGTTGCTTCTTTTAAGGTGTTGGCCTCTTAGGTGGTTTCGTTCATAATGTAGATGTTATGTAGGTCTTGCACCTCATAGTAACCTGTGAGGATTTTGTATGTTTCTATGAGGTCTCCACGTTGTTGTCGTTGCTCGAGCGTAGTGAGACCAAGTGCTTCCAGTTGTTGCTCATAGGATTTCTGACGAAGTCCAACTACCATTTTTGTGGCTCTTCGTTGTACTTTTTCTAAAAGCTCAATATCTTTCTTCAGATAGGGACACCAGACCTGAAACCAGATCTCACCAGATCTTTCAGAGCGGTTCTGTGCTTCGCAAGACACAGTAAGCCGTTGGTGCCGGCTGTCATTAAGCCATGTTAGGGGCCTTAAGGGCGGCTTGATAACTTCTGACTCTAAGGCACACCACTGTCTTACAATCCTCCACCAATCCGGCCTTGGCCCCCGTGGTGGAGTATGGCCTAACCTTCCTGCAATGCAGGAAGTGACCTGTGCCCCAGCAGTGGGGCCATACAAGTAGATATTGATATGTTTATTACTTTTATTCATTCAATAACACAGCACAAGTCATTTAGTTGTACTTAGTATAGGGCTAACGAGATCTGTGCAATATGTCCATGAATATTTATTATTATAATAATTTAACAATTTATCCATGTTATGCTTTTGTGTCTTATCAAAGGTAGTTCAAATTTTGCTGTGGACTGCTCACTGTATTTTACAGTATGGAATTTGAGAATATTTCTACATAGTGTTGTATTGAGTGGTGCTTAATTATATTCGACAAACTATTGGCACAAAGGTTTGAAACAACTAGTCCATGTGTCAAGGTTGAATACCTATTATGTAAAAATTTTCTTTGCTGGCAATGTTTAGTGTAATGAAACTTACTTGTGTTCTATGTAAACGACAATAAAACCCCTAATCTGTTATTAGGTAAAATAATTGAATTTATTAACTATTCATTTAGACTGAAATAGTTCTATCCAGTACTTATACCTAGGTTAAACAATGTGAATGTTTGTTAAGAATGTGAACCCCCCTCTTTTATCCCCTCTGTATAACTTCCATTTTCTGTGTGCCAAATTTGCATTCCATTTTTACTCTCAAAATTGTGCTTCTCTGTTATCTTTGTCATCATTCTAAATTGACAGATTTATAGAGATGATGTTTTGTTTTCACTCTAATCTAAGAAATCAAAATGGAACCAGAAATATTCTGCTTGTGGTGCCATCTTCTGTCGGTTGGCTATCATAGCGGCCAAGTTTTGTAGCCAGCGAGTTCTTCCACGGCCTGGTCTTCTGTGGCCCTGTATTTTACCCTGCAGTAGCAATTGGAGGAGATTGTATTTTATTTAGCATTATGTGACCCATGAATTGCAGTTTTCTTCTCTTAATTAGCTCCAAACCCTTGTGAATTCTCTTTAGAACAGTTTCATTGGCCCCATCTGTCCCTCACTCATATCGCGATTAACGTCTACTAGACAGTCCGTATCGCTAACCCAATATTTTGTGGAAATTGATGTTACTACTGAGAGTTGATATATTCCAGTCTCGAGCAGAGAGATTAAGGCAATTGCAGTACCCTACGAAATACAAATGAGTGAGTTTTGCTATATCACTGTATTTACTGACAGTGTATTGATTAACAGGTTTTGGACAATTGGGTTTTTTCATAGATAGGACTACCTATTTATCAAGAAATTTTGAAATATTCTAAATTAGATTGTAATATTATATTATGTAATATACTATGGAAGCAGAAACTACAGAGAACAGATGCTGGTCAACTTTTTGGAGCTCCAAGGACTGTACTTAATGTACTCTTTCTTGAAGAAACAACCCCAAAGGAAATGGACCTGGCATAGCCCAGACGATAGGACGAAAAATTATATTGACTTCATGTCGATTTACAAACACCATATAGTTCAATACTGTAAGCGATCACTAACATGTTAAGAGGCAATCTACCTAGATATCAAGCTCTTCGTAAAGTGAGATGCAGCCATATTACAGAAGCAGACCTGGGCGGAATATAGCCCTGATATGATAAACAAATTTGAAGAAGGCTCGGCGTCTTTACAACATTATTACAGGCGATATAAGTCCTAGATTTATCTATACGAGTACGATCAAGAAACGAAGCGCCAGCCCACGCTGTTCAAAACGAATCAACGCCTACCAAAGTGAAGCGGCGGGAAAATGTTGATCTTGAGCTTTTTAGCAATATGACTGGCTATTTCCTATAAAATACTTTAAGGAACTAAGAACTCTCAACGACCTATGGTGTGCTACTAAAACCTTGGCAAAAGTTTAGCTTAACTAAGGATAGCAGAGCAAGATTCCTCATTTTTAAAAACCTATTTAGAGGCTAAATCATGTGGGTACAGTGATATCGTTCCGATGTTAAAACCTAACTGCAAAGTAGGTAGTCGGGGCTGTAAGTAATGCAATTTGCTTAAGTCAGATGTCGCTGCCTGTACGTAATACAGAGAATATTGTAAAGAGGTTCGAAATTTCACTGATGCCTTGAGTCGCCCATTGGCTCAATTGGTAGAGCGCTGGTACGGATAGCCAGAGGTTGCGGGTTCGAATCCCGGCATGGGTGAAATTTTTAGCCTCTAAATAGGTTTTTAAATTTAAATTTGTTCCTTAGCACGGGTTAGTTCATTAAAAATAAAAATAGTGTAAAGATTCCTCATTTAAATGGGTGGATTGACTTACAGATTTTACCTTCCTATCCGGTCTAAATCAGATCGGAACCATCACAGGAACAAGGCCAAGTAATTATTGATTAATGAAGTATACATAATTATTGATGATATTTATTTACGAGGGGGGATCATAAAGTAGTGAGAATGTGATAGAATATATTGACTACTGATAACTAAATAATTTATTTTTCTACATATCTTAGAGTCTCTCTTCACACAGAGTCCAGCGCTTTTCCAAGGGTTCAATCCCTTTCAAAAAGCTCTCCACGGCATCCATCGTTATCGTCTTCGTATCTGTTTCCCCTTAAGTATTCTTTCAATTTGGGGAACAGATAAAAATCATAATATTGGCCTGTACTAGTGGTTTCACGCTCCAGGTAATCAACAATATCCCTTCTGAGTCCCAAAATATTTAGGGCCATGACTTTGCCAGCCGATGCCACGAAACTTCTTCGGGGTCGGTGATGATGGCCATTTCCATTGCGAAGATTGCTGTTTCGTCCATTGTTACGAAACGAGACCAAAAGTATTCAGAATCTTCTTGAAACTTGTCCAACAATATCATCGTAATGTCAAGTCGATTTGGTTTCTGACTGTCAGTTAACATTCTCGGCACCCATCTGCGGAGACTTTTCTCATATTCAAAGATTGTTTCGGTATGGATTGAATATTTCCATATAAAATGCCGTTTCTTGAATTAAGTATCGGATAATAACTCTTCTATCGCTTAATACAATTTTCTCGACTTTCGCAACATTTTCTTGGGTGACTGACGTCGATGGACGGCCTCAACGATGTTCGTCTTCCGTGCTCGTTCTCCCTACTCGAAATTGCGACATTGGAATACGGTTATACGGCGGAGCAGACTCTCCTATGTTGCCTCCAAATCGCAATGAATTGAATGAATCTCTTGCTTCGTTATTTTTTTTAACAGAGTTATTTAATTACGGTTCGCACTTCGTTTTTCTCCATTTTTGAGAATACGTTCCGAGACAATGCAAACAAATGTCTACATTCAGAAAAAAAAACAAAAGAGAATCGAAGATTTATTTCTTTATTAATATTACAAATATATTATAATATTACAAATATGCTACGAGGGGCGGCTGAAAAGTTTTAAGCCTAAGGTATTAAAAATGCTGATAGAAATGTACAAAAAAAATATTTTTCAATGTAATTTCCCTCTATTTCAATACACTTCTTACATTTTTTTAAAAGAGCTTTTAACCCGGTAAAAAAATATTCGCCGTCTTTGCCTTCAAAATGCTCGTTTACGGCCGCCTTCATTTCTTCGTCACTGGAAAATCTTCGTCCTCGGAGGTCCTTTTTCAAATTTGAAAAAAGGAAATAATCACTAGGAGCCAGGTCTGGACTGTAGGGTGGGTGGATGATTTCTTCAAATCCTGTTTCGGCGAGGGCACGTCTCGCAACTCGGGCAGTGTGCACGGGCGCATTGTCCTGCAAAAACAGGACTCCTTTCGCCAGTTTGCCTCTCCTTTTCTCGACAACCACTTGACGGACTTTTGTCAACAATACGGCGTAATAGTCTCCGTTCATTGTAGTATTTTTGGAAAAGGTAGTCGATGAACAAAATTCCTTCGCAATCCCAAAAAACAGTGGCCATGAGCTTGGAAGCCGATCTTTCCACTTTGAATTTCCGTGGCGGCTTTTCTCCCTTTGCTATCCATTGCATTGACTCTTGTTTTGACTCCGGATCGTACTGCCGGATCCATGTTTCATCGACAGTGACGAGGCGAGAAAAAACATCGTCAGGATTATCGCCACAGATGTCCAAAAACTCCTTCGAAGTTGTGACTCGACGCTGCCTGTCCAGTGGCGTGAGCATTTTTGGCACCCATCGCGCGCACACCTTTTTCATGTGCAAATGATTGTGCAAAATGTCACCAATTCGCTCCTTGCTGATGCCCATGGATTCAACTATCTGCCACATCTTGATTCGCCGATCTTCGAGAACAAGGTTTTTCACTTTTTCAATATTTTCTTCGGTAACGGCGGTGTTTGGACGTCCTGACCTGGGATCATCTTCGAGCGACTCCCTGCCGTGTTTGAATTCACGTGTCCAACGTTTTACGGTGGCAAATGAAGGTGCAGAATCCCCATAAACTGCAGACATTTCTTGAAATATTTTTGTCGGCGTTTTGTTCTTCTTGGTGAGGAATTTTATGACAGCTCTGTACTCCAATTTCGTGCAAAGCGCGGATGACTCAGACATGGTGTTGTTTAATGTTCAATTACTAGAAGCGTAATGATGATAATGACATGAAACTTGGTATTTATGCTACTTAGAATACGCGCAATTAGTGATGCACATTGCGAGTCATTAGTGATTCTTAGAAGTACTTAGGCTCAAAATTTTTCAGCCGCCCCTCGTATGCTATGCCTGCCAGTATCCATTTTTTTTCTTACCAAGGAGTATGTCGTTCTCACTACCTATTGATCCCCCCTCATAAATAAAAATACAGAAGTAGTTTTTGCCCAACTACATTTTTTTTGGCAGATGCTCTTGGTTTTACTTAGGGTCTGTTTTACAATCTGCAGATAAAGTTCTAGATAAGCTATCCGCAACCAGGGCTGCCGTTCTAAATTTGAAGCCATAAACGAACACACAATATAGGAAAATTTATTTAAATTTAGAACAAACGGCAGCCCTGGTTGCAGATAGCTTATCCGGAACTTTATCTGCAGATTGTGAAACAGACCCTTATTTATTACTTTTATATTATTAGGTACAAATACTAAAAAAAATATTTGAAACTCCCTACACACTACCCTCTTGCTTTGGCTATGTTAAGGCTAAGGCTAAGCTAAGCATTATAAATAAAAAACGGCCTATAAAAAAATGCACTTAAGTAATTGTTCGAAAATGTACCCTATAAATAAAAAACTCTATTTTTATCCCACTAGAAAACTCCAGTCATTTTTATTTTTATCTTGACAAGGTATCAGAAGTTATTAATCGTTTAATACTGCAAAATAAAATAAGCAACTCCATGCAATAAGCCGCATGTGCTTCCTGAGGTTTGATTTTAGCAGCAATCTCTTACATACTCTAGTACTTTTCAAATAAAATTACAGGCAATAAAAGGTCATTATTAAGTGGTCATCGTCGGTCCATAAAATAGAGAAACTCAAAGTTATAATTTGCTATTTACATTCCTACTTTTTATTTTTCTTAAAATAAGTTTGAAAGAGACTTACCATGACTGTACCATAAGTAGGCGGAACGATATGGGACTTACAGTAACGTGAAGAGCAATGTAATGGAAATGCAGCTAAGACGTCTGTTAGGAGGAGGAGCTGCAGCAGGAGCAGCATCTGAGGAGCGACGTTCAGGAAATAATTCCTTTGGCTTTCTTGAATTACAAAATACAGGGTTCTGCTACTAATTCCCGTACTAAATAGAGACAAACCGTACCGTACTAATGTATTTAGACAGAATACCCACAACTTATATTATATAGGTAACTAGTGGTAGGCCATATGATGAAAGAAGAGTACCTACTTATCAAATTACTGATACTGATGCCTAAGTAGTTAATCTAAATCTTGCGATGACATATAATGTATTGGTATCATCTTTAAGTAGATAATGCAAATCAGTCTTCGTTGTCAGCTAAGCACTTTTACTTTGCTATATAAAGCAAGCGCTGCAGCACCGCAGATTTAGTATCGACATATTACTTATCACCAAATAAAGTGGTTGCGTTATCCTTGTGATAACAGCATAATACTTTAGTTGCGCAGTCAGGTAAGTTCAGTGCAGTTCTTTAGAGAATAGATCTCACGAAACAATAAACCGCAACTATAAGCCGCCATCCTTATTCTTACATACTGGTTTAAAACAATTTAGCCTATGTTCTGCGCCCTCCTCGGCCTCGAGGGGGGTCGCTCCCGATGTGGTTTTAGGACCAAAACCAGCCTCAAGGTGGTGTTTAGTGGGTAGGCGCACTTCTTGTGAGTCCCACATTGGCAGCACGTACGGATCCATGCTGTTATGCATGAGCATTCACCACCTCCCTCCCCCTCACTATGTTATGAATTTATGATGCATAATATGATCATCGCTTAGCATCGACATCGAGGCAATGTTAAGAACAGAAAACCAAATATGAGCAGAAAAAAAACGTCAACGACAAAACGTTACCACGACCGAATCCGTAACCTACTACTGGTAGAAAAACAATGCTACCTTTGGCCTCGATATTATTTATACGGTTATTGCACACATACTAAGAAACCTACTTACAACGTGTAACAACATAGTACCAGTCCACAGAACTTCGTAACGGGCGACTTCTCAACAAAAATGTAGAGGTCTAGCTGCTTGACTACCTACTCTGTTATACCACTTTGACGCTCTTGATACACTTACAATAGGTAATCTTACTATTTAAAATACTGGTACAGTCGACAGCAGATCAACCTTTACATTTTTATTTCAAAGCGCCCTAAACCATACTGATTAGAGTACACGTATGTAAATGTTGATATGCTGTCGACTGTACTGTAACGTACATAGGTCACGCTAAAAGTTTCCAGAACTGACCAATCCGCTATTTAACACGTATCAAATTTGACGCGATAAATATTTCCTATAGTATTTAACGTAAGAAACCGAAATATATTGGTTTTGCTAAGTATGCAGGATAACTGCACAATTTGCAAAGTAAAAAAAAAATTCCTCGTTTAATTCGTAACGGCGAAAACGCTATCCGCCATCTTGAAAGCATCTAAAGTATGTAAACATCTTTCAGCCAGAGCCAGTGGACATTGATTATTATAGGACTTAGGTACATCAAAGTGACCTTCACATAAATACACCCGAGTTTCAATTGATAAAGAGTCGGGGTCTCTTTTAGCGAGTTTGAGCCAAGTTTTTCGAATGTTAATTTTCACTGGGTACACGAATCCACAACTTCCCGGGGGTCTTTATTGACATGTTTTTTCATTTTCGAACAATGCAATAATGATAGTTGGTATGTTTTGGATGTAAATTCGAAGAAATCATGGTTGCGTTGTTGTTATTTCACTATGCTCAGAGATCACCTACAGAAAATTGAATGTCAAACTTTGTTTACAATTTTTTGGACTTCAAACCATAGACAAAAATGGCTGACCGCGTTTTTGGCTGTTTAGGAAAATAAAGTTTTAAAATATATTTTGATGAAGCGCGGGAAACGTTCGGGTCCGGCGGGAGTTTTTTTTCGAGCTGATAATTTAATAAAATATTTAAGTTGGTTTAAGATCAGTTTGTATATATATCTTTTCTTCTTCACTTAGTTTAGGACTCATTAATTGTTTATACCCATTATTCATCGTTGTTGGTAAGTTTTTTATACATTTTTATTTGGGGTCCCTGGAGGAGCCGCCGGATCCGGGGGGCACAGTCCCCCCGGTAGGCGCTAATATAACACTAAGCGAGTCCAGTATGGATACTGACGGCTCGGTTCACGGAGTGAGGAGAAAGAGGACGCGAGCGCAACGTAGGATTTGTCGTCGTTGCAACAAAAAAAGAAAACGTCAGAATTCCACCACCAACTTGAAAGACGTTACGACGAATTTATGTGGTTGTTGCAGCGACGACTCTACTCCACAAAATGTAAAGAATGATTCTCCTACAACTTTACCAATTCCGGAGGCCCAAATGACTGCACATTCGGACACGATTCCCTCACAAGCGCCGCAGGTCGGTCGCATTCGATACGAGTCCACTGACATGTCGCCCTATGTTGTCCACGTAATTAAAAATGGTATAGATTCTATCAATTCGCCCACACTCCATCCCGTCTCATTTGGACAATATTTGAAAAGACGAGAAATTAATAACATTATTAACGGTAGTCTTAAACGTCTGAATCGTAACAAAATTAGTATTTCTTTTAGTAAATACTCAGACGCCAATAACTTCATTGAAAACGGCGATTTAATAAAAAATAATTACAAGGCCTTCATACCTACCTTCAACATAACACGCATGGGCATTGTTCGGGGAGTCCCTACTGAGTGGACACCCGAAGAAGTCCAAGCAAATATTAATGTTCCAGTAGGGTGTGGAAAAGTTCTCAAAGTGAGAAGATTTAATTATAAAGTTAATGGACCAACTCCGACCTGGAAGCCATCCGAAACTGTTGTCATCACTTTTGACGGTCAGGTTTTACCTAAACGAGTTTTCTAATGTTTTAACTCCCTTCCTGTGGAGTTATACACTTATCCCACGATACAATGTTACAATTGTTGCCGCTTTGGTCATACCAAAACCAAATGCAATTCCACCCCCAGGTGCTACAAGTGTGGCCTTGGGCATTCCGGGGAGTCATGTGAAGTTGCTGCTGATGCTGCCTCGTGTCTATCCTGTAATGGAAACCATTTTGCAAACAATAAGTCCTGCCCAGAATATGAACGACAAACAAGGATAAAAGTTTACATGGCCCAAAACTGTGTCTCTTATGCAGAGGCTATTAAACTACACCCTCCCGTCAATTCCAGTTATCTCCTTCCAACCGATCGTCAAACACTTCTCATAAAAAGACAGTTTTTCTAAAACCCCGCTCTCCTAAACAGTCCAAGGGCTATGACCGTACAGCTCATGGGTCCCTTATTGCTGAGTATGATCCCCCAAGTACTTCTAATGGGTGTGGTTTTCAGAGCAATCCTCCTGGAAATCAAACCAGTATTGCTGATCACTCTTTTAATTCAACTTCTTACTAAAGATAGTAATTTCTCTGAACCGTCCAACGTTGCCTCTATTATTAACTTTATTAGTACTCTTTCTAACAAAAATGGCCAATCAGGTCGTGGTGGTCCAGTGGAACTGCCGCAGTGTTCACAGTAATAAATCTGACTTACTACATATCATTAACATTCATAATCCTATTTTATTAGCTCTCTCTGAGACTTGGCTTAAGCCAGATTTCTCTTTTACCATACCTGGATATGCCTGTCTCAGAGAAGACAGAATTGATGGGTATGGTGGAGTAGCTATACTCATTAAAAAAAAAACACTTTCATTTACTCATTTTCATCTTCCATCTCATAGTGACGACATATCTGTTGTTGCTGCCATTGTAAATAACATTTGTATAGTTTCTTTGTATTTTGCACGTCCATCTGTAAATATTTTCACTGAGATTAATAATATTTTTTCTATTCTCCCTAAACCATTTTTAGTTCTGGGTGATTTTAACTCGCAGCACCAGTCGTGGGGAAGCTCTATTTCCTCTTGTTATGGAGAACAACTCCTTGACATAATTCATGCACATAATTTGTGTATCCTGAACACTTGCTTACCCACACGTCTCACCAAACCTGATAAGAGTATGAGTGCTCCTGATCTATCCATTTGTACTCCAGATTTGGCCCTTTCCCTTTCTTGGGCTCGTTTATCTTCTACATATGGAAGTGACCATTTTCCTCTTCTTATCAATTTTCCCTGTAAGTCACCCTCAGCTTCCTCTTATAAACCTCGCATGAAATATAAAATCTGTAATGCTGATTGAAGCCTTTTAAGGGAATATTTCGAACAAAAAGTTGGAGACTGCGGTACGGATGTGGAAATGTTTGCGAAGATTTTGTTAGAGTCTGCAGACCAATGTTTTCCTATAAAAAATAGCGCGACTGGCAGAATCCCTTCACCTCCTTGGTGGGACGCAGAGTGCTCCGAAGCTGTAAAAAAAGAAAAGAAGTTGAAAAAGCTTATTGTAGAGACACGACATCTGAGAATTTTGACAGATATGTTGAAATAGCGCGAGACACTAAAAAACTATTAAAACAGAAGAAGTATGATGGATGGCAAAAATTCTGTGCCTCCATATCACCAGACATTTCTCCATCTGTTGTATGGAAAAATGTAAGGCGTTTTAGATCAGCTTTTAACAACTCTTGTACGCCCAATATGTCTCCTTCTCTTGCTGATGAATTCATGGATCATCTTGCCCCTCCTTTTGTCCCTGAAAAGAGTTCTATCTTCCCTAATTCTTGCACTGATCTCCATTCATCTCATTTGAACTCTTCTTTTACCTTAGAGGAATTGAAAGGTATCCTTTCCCATGTTAAAGATTCTGCTCCAGGAGATGATGGAATTCCTTACTCTTTCATAGTAAATCTTAGTGGCTCTACTCTTTCCTCTTACCTTGAAATAATGAATCATGTTGTAACTTCAGGTGATATTCCTGCCTCGTGGAAATCTCAAGTAATAATTCCAATTCTAAAAGCCAATAAGCCTTCTGCTGATCCATCTTCCTATCGTCCAATAGCCCTATCTTCTGTTTTAGTGAAAATTGCAGAATATCTTGTCAAAATTCGCCTTGAATGGTTCATTGAAAGTAACAATCTTTTGTCTCCAACCCAGTATGGTTTCAGAAAGGTCGTGGAACCATTGACAGTTTAAGTGTGTTTACAACAGATATTCGTTTAGCTTTCACAAATAATAATTCTATTCTCGCTGCATTTCTAGACATCCGTGCTGCTTATGATAGTGTTCTTGTCTCTGTTCTGAAACAAAAACTTTATTTATTAAAAGTTCCACATATGCTATCAAACTTTATTATCAGTATATTGTCAGAAAGAACTATAAATGTTATAGTTGATGATTACAAAATATCTAGGTTAGTCTGGAGGGGTCTTCCTCAGAGGTCTGTCCTCTCGCCTTTGTTGTATAACATTTACACTTATGATCTTGCAACTGTGCTTAAAGATTCTGTAGAGATCCTGCAATATGCTGATGATCTTCTTATCTATACTGGGGGTCACTCTGTTGATTCAATGTCTTTTGCCCTGACAGAATCACTGACGCGTTTACGACAATATTTATTTTCTAACGGTCTGGACCTTTCAGTTAGTAAAAGTGCTGTGGTGTTGTTTACAAGGATGAAGAAACCACCAGATTTTTGTGTACAGTATAACTCATCTTCATTACCAGTAAAAACTCAAATTAAATTCTTAGGAGTAATTCTAGACACTCATCTTACAAGCCTTCAACATTTAGAATATATCTCTGACAAATGTAACCGTCTATTAAATATAATCAGGTGTCTCTCTGGAGTTTGGTGGGGTGCGCATACTTTCTCTCTCAAACTATTATATAATGCTCTAATACGTAGTGTCCTGGATTATGGGACCTTCTTGTTGGAGCCTGGCAGTGCCGCTGGCTTTAAGAAACTGGATATTGTACAATCTAAGGCTTTAAGAATTTTGTCTGGGGCAATGAAATCTAGTCCAACTAGCTGCCTCCAAGTAGAATGTGGAGAACCTCCTCTTGCTTTAAGACGGCAGTACTTGGCTGATAGATTCTTAAGTCGATGTTTACAGCTTGATAATCACCCTTTACATGTGAAATTAAAAGGCCTGTCAGAGCTAGTCTCCTCCTGTAAGTTTTGGTCTCATAAGAATTCTCCATGTTTAGTTAAAAGTTATCGTAAGTTTCACTCAATTGAAGCTCCATGTAATTCTTCAAATGTACTGCCTATTTTCCTATGCCCTTTTAATTCCCTTATTAGAACCCCATCTGTGCACCTGAATTATCACATTTTCAAAAGTGACATCTGTCAAAACAATGAGTTCCTCAACCTTTTAGATAACCATTTTCAAGGATGGCATACCATATTTACTGATGCTTCAAAACATCCTCAGAGTTGCGTTGGTGTGGGTATTTTCCACTCCCAATATAACATAGTTCAAAAAGTAAAGCTTCCTCCTGAATCTTCTGTCTATTCTGGAGAAGTTTTTGGTCTTTATAAGGCAGTAGAGTATATTTTGCTAATGGGTCTCGGTAAGACATTGATCTTGTTGGATTCGCTGAGTTCCCTTCAGGCTCTTCTTAGAGTTCCATTTTTTAAGTTAAATCATCCAACAATTTTTGATATTCGTTTTTTATTACAAAAATGCTCAGATAGGGGTCTCACAGTTAATTTTGGGTGGGTTCCTTCTCACTGTGGAATAATCGGAAATGAAAAAGCTGACCAACTTGCAAATGAAGCGGTGGAGTGTGGTGATATATACGCTTATAAAAATAATTCAAACGACCTTCTTACCTTGCCCAGGTGTCATCTTCAGGTATCCTGGGATGAAACTTGGTCTCAGAATGTTACTAAAGGACAACTTTATCGCAGTATTCCCTGCATTCAATCTAAACCGTGGTTTAGTCGTGTTGATGCTAGGTTTAGCAAAAGAATCACTACACTATTTTTATTTTTAATGCACTAACCCGTGCTAAGGAACAAATTTAAAAACCTATTTAGAGGCTAAAAATTTCACCCATGCCGGGATTCGAACCCGCAACCTCTGGCTATCCGTACCAGCGCTCTACCAATTGAGCCAATGGGCGACTCACGGCATCAGTGAAATTTCGAACCTCTTTACAATATTCTCTGTAATATTCTAGTCGGGGCTGTAAGTAATGCAATTTGCTTAAGTCAGATGTCGCTGCCTGTACGTAATACAGAGAATATTGTAAAGAGGTTCGAAATTTCACTGATGCCGTGAGTCGCCCATTGGCTCAATTGGTAGAGCGCTGGTACGGATAGCCAGAGGTTGCGGGTTCGAATCCCGGCATGGGTGAAATTTTTAGCCTCTAAATAGGTTTTTAAAAAAGAATCACTTCCATCCTGATTCGTATCCATTTGGGCCACACTTGTACTCCAGAACACCTTGCTAAACTTGGCATTGTGCGGAGCCCTGCCTGTTCCTGCGGTGCTGAAGTGGGAGATCTAAACCCTATGTTTTTTTCTTGCCCTTTGTATGACCGTTCCTCTTTTTTCTCAACATTAATTCTCCTTCACGTTCCGTTTCCTTCCTCTATCCCCTGTCTTGTGTATAATTTTAATGTAAATATTTATTCATGTATTGCTAAGTATATACGAAAAAATTATATAAAAATTTAGTTTCTTTTCATCTATATTATTAAATATGTGTATAAATTTTTCAACCGTAACTGACCTTAATCCTAGTATTTTTCCAAATTCCGTTCCATTTCCTTTTATTCTTTCATAAATTGTGTTTCCCTACCTTTATTAATATAACCTATAATACTTGACATTGGCTGAAAGCACAGACAGTGCAGTGCCAGAAATATAATAAAAAAAATATATATTTTTATAGACTTTTAGTCCGGATTTACTTACGGGTGTTGTTATATCGGAAAAGTCCGACAAGGTTTCGCTCCGATTCGCAGAGCTTAATCATGGTGAGCAGAGACGGAGCTCGCGTCGTCGGTTGCTTGTCTCACACTAAAAGTCTACAATGTCTTGTGCTTACGAAAGTTTTAGTTCCAAAATATATTTTTATGTTGCTTTTAGGTCCTCAAAAAATATACTAAAATATTTTTTGGTCTAATGGAAGAGTTATTTACCGTTTAAGACTTACTTGAAAAGAGAGTCAAATAGCGGATTCTTCTTCTTCAGGCTATATTAGTCCACTGCTGGACATAGCCCTCCCCTAATGAGCGCAAGGTTGTGCCATCATTGGGGGGTAATGAATGCCCATAATCCCCACGCTGGGCATGCGGGTTGGGGATCGCAGTTCGGTGGAATTGTACTGCAGGGGGCGCTGCTGCCCACTCCCCGGTTTGTGTCCCTTAGTCGCCTTTTACGACACCCGCGGGAAGAATTTGGGTTGGTGCTATTCTCTAGGCCGACACCACACAGCATACTTTAATAGCGGATTACTAAAACAATATTACAACATTTGAAAATGGACCTCTTTGGCTGTAGAAAGCAGTTTGGTTCGTCTGACTGTCGATTGTTTCACGTTGTGGCACGATTTTAGAAATTGCCTATTTACATTTAGTCACAGTGTAATTTGAAAGTTCAGCAGAGCCTCGCTCGGCTTCAATCTGCTTTTGGTGATGAAGCACCATGTCGGAAGACTATTTAGTCTTTATATCTGGTTTGCGCAAGTGCATCTTAAGCGAATGATTGCTTCTTTTTCTAATTAAACTGGACATGTAGCTACTGTTGCTTTAGACAATCGTCGTATCGTGAATAGTGACTGTAATTTTTGCCGGAAGTAGTTGTCAATCTAGGTAAAAATAACCGTAAACGCAGTATAAGATAAGAATATTCTTTATTGTATACCGGAAAAATAGTTACAGAAACGGCAGATACAAAAGATCGAATACAATTGGCGGCCTTATTGCTAATAGTAATTTCTTCCAGGCAAACTCAAAATTGGATTTGCAATTAATCGCAGTATCATCTTGCACCACGACAATGCTTGTTCCCATACGGCCAGACAGACAAACGAATCTTTGAAGGTGAAAAACGTAGAACTTATGAGCCACCTGTATACAGCCCCCCGAACTGGCACCTTCTGCCTCAAATTCAAATCCAAATAAATTTATTTCAACGTATAGAACTTACATTCTGTTTGCTGAATGTCAGTGTACAATGTAAAATGTAAGCCGCTGCCTTCGGGGCGTATTGTAGTGGAGAAAAAGGCAGCGGAAAAAAAAACTCCACTCTGACCATCTTTTCTTAAGTCATCTTTAAACCAAATACATCAGTTGCCATACGTAAACCTAATAAGATTTCATGATTGCCATTAACAACTCTAAATGCCAAAGCATTAGTCAAATGTCTCACAATAGTAGGTGAAAACCTCAAAACAAAAGTGCTGCGGCCAGACACACGAACAGCACTCGTTCACGAGCATAACGCAGTGGTCAGCCATCATCAGTCTCAACCATTTTGGAGGGAGATAGATGACCCGAACACCACGCTACTATTCGAATGACCTTTAGCAAACCTGCAGTAAAGTTTTTGTCAGATAGAATGTATCATATAGTTATTAATATGCAATCACGTCGTCTGTACACACTTTGTATTATAAAATATGTTATAGTTATACCTAACTAACAATAAAATCGCAGTGGAATTGGTTTATAACCACGGACTTGGATCGTTTATATAGTCGTCTATTCTATAATATGCTTTTTTACATAGCGAATTTTTAGTGAAAGTTTAATAGTACATTATGACACTAGTGAGCTAAGTTGGTCATTCATTACAGACGAGGTGGGTTTACTGCTCGAGCCGAAGGCGAGAGCAGTTATGGAACCGAGTCTGTAATGACCAATGCTCACGAGTGTCATACGACGTTTTTCAACACACTTGTAAGGAAAATAAAAAACAAGCACAGGTAAATAAAAATAAAAAGTACGCTAAAAATACTGACTCAGAAAAAGAGTTCGCGTTCTTTTCCGTTTTCCATGTTAGGAAATTTTCATACGCTGCGACATATTTTTCCCTAGATTTCTCGGGTATCAAACTTTCATTGGCATTTTGCGCCTCATTAAGTATGTCTTGCGGAGTTAAAACCATATCCTCTTCAGTATCAGTACTCGAACTCGACATTTTCACAATAAACAATGAAAACTTTTATTTCTTGAGAACTGAGATTAAAAATGGCGCGCGCTTACTTTTTTAATTTGCGCGCTGTCAAATGTAGGCAAATGTAACAACTTCCATACAGCCTATAAATCGATATTTCTGAATTACAAGTTGGCTTTTAGATATGTCTATCTTTTTCTTATTTTGATTGCAATTTGATGAAAATAAATGTTTAGTTATCGTATTTTGATACTAACGTGCATAAAATATAAATTAAATTATTATTTTTAGATATGAAAACTCTTTGCTGTCATTATTTGTCTGTAGTTGATAAAATTAAAACTATATTCATTACAGCACTTGTGCTGTAATATTATTACGCACGCGTGTATAATGGACAGCATTATGGTTCTTAAACCGGTGTTATAAGAGTCACTTTACGAGCAAGTGTGTTGAAAAATTTATTTTCAGACAAGGATAGAACACGTTCTGGAATTTTGTTGTAAAAACAAACGCAGTAACCTACAAATGATGTGCATACCTTGGCTAATCGGGATTTAGTATAAGCAACCTGTAAGCGCAGCGGTGGGGTAACCTGGTAGACGTGAAGTTGTATAAATCTGGTTTATGGAGCTGGCTCTTCAATAAAACAAACACGGGGATCCTGTAGATACCTCACACTATATTGCTCAGAATATAATATGAACGTATTACATCGTCAAATTAATAAGATAACTTAAAATAACTAAGGGACAGCCATGCATGCCCGGGGAGAAATTTTAGAGAGAGAGTGTTGCACTAAACAAACTGAAACGTCAAAACTGAAAAAGCTTGCCATATCAAGTTTATATTATTTCATTGAATGCGCATACATGAGACAAAATAAAGTCTCTCTAATACAACCTTGTTTCTATTCTTTGTGTTTACGTTATGAACGTCCCTATTTAATTTAAACATCGTTATATTTTTTCGGACATACATTATATTATCGAATATATTATATTGGCAAGCCAGTGTAAGAATGACTATTTCTTTAAAACGTTCCCTAAGCGATTCTCTACTGTTTGAGTTGTAAATAGCTCTTATTGCTCTTTTTTGCAAGACAAATATGGTTTCTATATCTGCTGCCCGTCCCCAAAGAAACAAACCATACGATATGACACTGAAAATAACTAAAATAGACCAGCCTCGCTGTCGCACGTCTGTTGTCAAATTTTTCTGACTGCAAACGCTGCTGAACTCAACCGAATCGACAGTTTTCCAATATGCTGCGCACCATTGCAGTTTTAAGTCTATCGTTATGCCTAAAAAAAGCGTGGACTCTACCAGCTCTAGCCTCTCACCAGATATTTTTAAACTCGTGTCAACATTTTTAACATTGGGTAGTAAGAATTTGATAAATTTTGTCTTTTTTGCATTTAACATCAGATTGTTTATAGTGAACCAGTTTAGAACACCGGTTTTGACTTTTTTCTGTTCCCAAAAATGAAGAGCTAATTACGCGGTCAAAGATTTTCATCACCAGAAGAGGCTGTCGAAGAGTATGAGAGACACGTTTATGAGATCACCACAGAGGAGAGGCACAAGTTTTCAAAATTAAAAAGTGCATTAACGCAAAGGGAATATTTTGTTCCAGAAACAATAGTTTTTAGAGCTTCAAAAGTATTTTTGTCATATGACTATATAGTGACTTTTTATTTAACATGTATGACAATATTGATGTGCTGCCTATTAAACAGTACAACTGTAATAATCTTACAATAGTTTTTTTGACTAAATGTGTTTTGGTTACGCTCGAATTAAATGTTAGCTTATCAAGCAAATGTTGATTTACCGATGTCTATGTTTGTACAAACTCACGCAAAGTCAGCAACACAAATTAACCTTGTGCGTCTGTTGAAAAACCTAAGAAATAAACTTTTTCTAGTACATAGGTATATTTAAGGAATTTAATTCATCTGTTATATCTTTCCATTAGGATTTTATTAAAATCAATATCAGCGTTTTTCAAGGATGTTAATAATTGGTGTTATTATACGTTATTGTAAAAAAAAATGAACGTTACAAGTTAAACTATTAGGTTAAATTTTATCGTTTGATGAAACCAACATTACTTATTTAGGATTTAACAACGACACATGAGTGTATCAGCAGACTTTATCTGGCAACTGTGCAAACGAATCGTGCTCACGAGACAACCTATCAAGCCATCACACTTGTAGACTCATTATTGGCCCAATCTGTGGACGTATCCTTGGATACGAACATAATAATAATATTGGCCTTTTTGCATCTACTTAATGAGATGATTTATACAACGTCCAGTGGCGTCTTCACCCACACTAGATGGGTGAAGGGACCACTCCGACGCTGTAGTGCCTGGGACATGGTTTCATAGATGGTGTAGGCTTGCCCAGCACCTATACCATCCTGACAGCTTAGTCGGCCTAGCCCACAGGAAAGACTAGTCAATACGTGCGGAGCCAACCAACCGCGGGTTTCCTCACGATGTTTTCCTTCACCGTTAGCGTATAGTCGCAATACGAACATATATGTTACCTAATTATACACATTGAAGTTTTTAGTGTTCGCGATTTGGTTTTATTTATGCTAGTTAGATATGAAATGTGTGTTACCTAGAGATACTTATCTGTAAAGATGTTGACTCTACATGCTAACATAATAGCTACGATGCCTTACATTCTCCTACAATGCTACTGTTAGCATTACTACTGTCGTCACGTTTGAAAACACATGACGAGAGGAAAACACTTTCTTGAATGTATCTTTCAGTGTGAAGAATGATCGATCATACTTGGGATAAGTACACTAGCGTTGAATAATTTACTTATCTATCTAAATGACTAGAAGTACTCACATCACAAATGTAAATAAAACAAAGAAGACTCTATATTTAATAAAAAATGTTTAAATGCTGATAAAATATATCTTACTGTCTTTTAAGAAATCTTACTGTGTACCTTCGACTACCTGCGTAACTGCACAGCGACGGACGAAAATGTCACAAGATCTATATCTATATGGTCCTGGTCGGCGACTAATGAAACCTTTTCGGGTTCGCAGGCTCAGCGAGGATCACGAGCTAAGTCCTTGTTTGCAGCGGCCGAGCAACATGTGGGTGGGACAGAACCGAAGCTATGCGCTGGACGCGCTTATGATGTGCTGGGGGTTGGGGACGTGGCTGGGGGTCAACGGGCTATACGTGCAGCTGCCGCTGCTGGTGGAGCGGTTGCCCGAGGGCTGGCGGCTGCCGGCCTCTATGGTGCTGGCTATCCAACTGGCCAACATCGGCCTTGTGATATACGCCGTGTTGCGCCGCTTCCTGCCCAACGCCTCGGACGCGCCCTACATCTACGGGCTACTGTGTATCGGTATCCTCGCGCTCACGATCAACGCCTTCGTCTACGACCGGACCGCGTACATCGGAAACTCCGAGCGCTCCGTAGCGTTCTTGACGTTGACTTTCTTCGCCGCGTTAGTCGGTTGTACGAGTTCGGTGCTCTTCTACCCGTACCTGCGACACATCCGGGACGTGTACCTGGCGACGTACCTGGTGGGCGAGGGCCTCAGCGGGTTCGTGCCGAGCATCCTGGCGCTGATCCAGGGCGTGGGCGGCGAGCCGGTGTGCGAGCCTAACGAGGACGGCTCCGTGAGGCGCGTGTACCCGCCGCCGCGGTTCAACATCACCGTGTTCTTTGTGCTTCTGGGCGGGCTATCTACGGTGAGCCTGCTGGGCTTCACGGTGGTGGACAACAAAAAGGCGTTCGAGTCGGAGCGCGTGGCGGAGAAGGCGGCCGACAAGGAGGAGGAGGCGACGACGGCGAGGGTTTCGCTGACTAGCGGCCGCTGGCTGGGCGTCATGGGGCTGATGGGGGTGCTCAACGCGCTCAACAACGGCGTGCTGCCGTCGATCCAGTCGTACTCGTGCATGCCGTACGGGACGTCGGCGTACCACCTCGCGGTGACGCTGGGCGCCATGGCTAACCCGGTGGCGTGCCTGGCCGGCGTGTGGCTGAAGCCAGCGCCGGCGCGAGTGCTCGCGGCCATGCTGGCGGCGCTCACGGTGCCCTTCGGCTACATCCTGGCCACGGCGCTGCTCAGCCCCGCGCCGCCGCTCGTCGGACAGTCTGGCGGGGCCGTGCTTGTGGTGAGTCTTCAATCTCTTTTTGGCGAATGCAGACGCGGTAGGACTCTTAAATAGAGGGACGTTTGAATTAAATCCTCAAATTCATATTAGTAAATGCAGCTAACGAAACTATAACAGAAAAGTGTAAAGATCCTGGAGGAAGTTATTATATAGTTATAGATAAAAAAAACACACTCTCGTACTTCCATTTTCCATTACAGAACACAACAAAGAGGTTTTTCGCTACATGAAATAAGTAACTGAGCAACTGAGGTTTCGTTATGTTGAATTTTGGTGTGCTGGAAGGAAGGCCGGGTTTTCAATGAAACTTAGCTCTGATCAAATTTATTTTAGCAGTAGTATATAAAATAATAATAATTATCTTTCTTACTTTCAAAATTTTTTACAAGTTTACTTTTTAGGGGTATTACTTACAATATTTGAGGCAAAGCTGAATATAAACAATTATCTTCTGTGCCTGAACTAGGTTCTAGACCTGTATCTCAGGCAACAGTGCTCTTTACGTTCAATACGGTAGGTATGTAGCTTAGACATGTGTACGTTAAAAACAGTACAATACAAAAGTTAACAATTAGGGTATTCTTACTATAAAGATACCTAATATAAATTAACCGTTGGTGTATGTGAACCTCTCTGTGTTTGATGAGTATGCGTGAGTGTGTGTGAGAGAGTGTATGAGTATAGAAGGACCAACTCAGTGTGCTGGGTGAATCATGTTTGGATTTTTAGTTGCAACTCGGATTCTTCATTATCAAGTTTCCTTAGATACTCAAATAGAACATTAATGCGGAGCACCACAAAAAGTAATTAATGTGGTGCTCCGCTCGTTCCGCTACGTCAGTTTACCAGAGTAACCTAACATAACTACAGGTTTTGGGGTGAAGTATTGTTTTATGGTGGGGCTAAATGGTGGTTATGGTGGGTTTAAAAAGCTATTGAGAACAAAGTCGGCCTATCGTCGCTTGGTCCTTGTAACCAAACACGATTCAACACTCTCCAAATAGAGTTTAGAGAAAGACTTGTCACTACCTATTTGCACTGTATTTGAGGAAACATGTTATAAATTACATAGTAGGTATTAATTCCTTCCAAGTACATATGTAACTCTTCGATATCAACCCTTTATATGTCCCCACTGTTGGGGCATGGGTCTCTTCCTGCATGGTAGGAAGGTTAGGCCATACTCCACCACGGGGGCAAAGTGGGTTGGTGGTGAATGTAACTCTTATTTTATTAAAATTAAATTAGACTCACATAACCATACATTATTACGTCATCTATCATCTCTAATTTGCTTGCGATATGACGTACAAACCACATTATTGTGACCATTCTAGACCAAGTTATGTCGCATGTTTTGCCAGTTCTTTTGTTTTGTAATAACTGCGGTAGCTAAGGCAAATAATTTCGTCCAAAGTAGTATATTTATTTAAACAATCTATTAGTCTTAAGAATGCGCCTCACGCAGTGATTCTATCACTGATGCAGTGATGCAATCGGCATGTCGTTTAAATTTTTAAATGACATGCCCATGGCAATGAAAGTTTATCGATATGCTCAGAGGAACAAAATAGGAGTTTGAGCGTGTTTAGATTTGCGAATAAATTCATAAAAAAGACAGAGCTTTTTGAGAAGGCTTATGTTATGAGGCTACCTCAGACTCAGACTACATGAGGCTGTACCTAGTTTTTTTCTGTTCTTATGCATTCTCAATTCTAAACACAATCCGGGGCCAAATTATGCGCACCAAATCCTGAGCGATTCCAATCGTCTGTCAAATTCCTTACTAATTTGACAGTTAGACTATAGGAGCGCGCAGGATTTGGGGCCGCATAATTATTATTCCCTGACCTCCATTTTTGTCCATCAAACATATTGGGAAAGTTTTATTGCGATCCGGCATGTCGTTTGTAAATTAAAACCAAACTACGTTTGTATGGGAACTGCTTGAGGCGCCTTCTTAACAGTAACTTAACAGTGTCTGATGTGGAACGAAATGCCCTATATTACGCATACATGAACGCAAATCATGAACGATTCCAGTCTGTCAAATTCCATACTAATTGCTATCGCAAAAGTCAGGATTCCGACAGGATTTGGTGCGCTCAATTAGGGCTCTGACCGTGTTACTGATCGTGATACTACGCAGGTGCTGGCGTGGGTGTTGACGTCGGCGCTGGTCTCCTACGGACGAATGTGGGTGTACGGTTGGGCGCGCTCCGGCGGCGCCCGCGGCATGCGCGCCTGCGGGGCCGCCACGCAGGTCGGCTCTGCCCTCGGCTCCCTGCTACTCTACCTGCTCGTCAACTACACCAAAATCTTCGTGCAAGCCGACGCCTGTCCCGCTGCCAATAGCTTATAAACCCAAGTCACATTGAGCGTAGACCCAATTGTTGAATTTAAGACTGTCAATCCTGCTTTAACTCGCCGTCGGAACTGAGTTCGAGGTGGTAACGACATGTCGTACTTACCCTTCGGTGTAGACTTTTCCTATTTGAAAATTATGGTCACAAACACTGCTGTTTGTAGCAAATTAACTATGTAGATAGTAGCCGAATTGTACGCTAGTTAGACGGCGGAGGGGTGGACGGAAAAGTGAAATTTTGTATTATAAAGTTAGTAAGGGCAGAGTTCTTTGAAACCACATCATAGTTTATTATGACAGTACAATGACGTAGCCGAGTCTTCCTTGTTGTTAATCTATGGGTTATTCGGTTTTGCAATCTACAACGGTAAGTGTTATAATAAACAATGAATTGCAGTTCTATTATATAGGGTTTTGGCTTGAAGGGAATTGTGTGCAATATAATGTTTCTGACTGTGAAAAGGAAGAGTTTGACTTGTTCAAAGAAGAACATGAGTATTTGGTATTAGATAGACAATTTTGAAATGCTTGCTGCGTATTCACACATAGAGTCAGCAGCACATCAAGTGTACTCTAATCAGGTACGTCGAGGAGTACTTAGCTTAAAAAAAAGAATTAATGGTCGGCCTGCCGTCGACTTAACAAGATGTGCAGATTTATGTAACAAACAACCGAATCGATAACAAATTTTACGAGAAAAATTGAGGAACGAGAAATCCTGAAGCCAGTTGTAACTCATTGTAGGACAGTACAAATAGTAGTTAGTGAATTGGGCTGTAGTTACCAGTTACGCAGTGACACATCTCAGCGATTTATATCGAAAAAGGCTTAAAATAAGCTCAAATTTCCGAAATAATTTGAGAAAAGTACTATGCCAAAAGCCTTAGCCATAAAGCATTGATGGACTTAACGTATGTGTGCTTCACATTTACCATGCCTTTTTTGCTGCCCGCTGCAGTAATGTACTAGTGACTCGAATGTAAACGGCGCTATAGGTAAACAGGGATCAATATAATTATTATTTAATACTGTAGGAACAAATTGCGTCATGAATTGACGTAGTTAGGTAAGCGTATAGTTTTTGTTTTTCGCTCGAGAAATGCTGTGATGTTAAGTATTGAGGTTTTTATGGTTGTTATACTTAACGTACTTATCAAGGTACTTATATTTTATATCAAAGATGATTATCATAGTTGAATCAAATTCGCTACGTTAAATCAAGGTTCGGCGGAATAAAGCACACAAAGTCCTGAAGACAATTTTTTGAAAAAAACCTGTAATAAAATGACTTAATATCTTTTAAATATAACATATTTATTATACTAACGGAGAGCTGTTCTACATAAAACAATGAATTGAATATACGAATTATTTTATAATTAGGCAAACTACTATTATATTTAATAATGTTGTATAGAATTTATTAATTTATTTAAGAGTTATGTGCTTTAGTCCCTCGACCCTAGAAATATGAATCTAAGTGTGAAACATATACCCAATATGCAATTGTTATTAGTTTAATGAAATCAAAAAATAAAAGACTATGTTATTTTATAATTTTTTTATCATTTCACGCCATTGTCAAAATATTTCCGTCGATTATTTCAATTTACCAATTTAACGTGATGAGCAGTTGGTGCTGACGGACTAATTCTCTCACGGACTAAGACTCTTCTCTTACTTTTCAAAGTATAACTTACTGATAACTTTTCAATATATAACTTACTGATAGAGTACATAAAATAATACATAATGATATCAGCGACTTAGTTTAATATTGATATTATGGATATTTTAATAGCGCTCAATCTTCCTTTACATAAAGTAAAACAGGTATAACGAATACCAATAACTGATAAAATAAACACCCGAAATAATCCGAAATAATCTGGCCGAAATTGAGCTAGTAATGTTATCTCAACACCCTGTGTGTGTGGCTTAGCACTAACGAGCAGCACGCATTACGATTTTCCGTAAAAATCTGTGAGATATGGAAACTTCATGAAGGTGCACGCTCTTGCAAAAAAATACACGCGAAAATACTTCCCAGTACGCGATTTAAAATCGTCGTCTCGATTTGGTTGATGAAAAATTGTTTTTCATTTAAATTAAATGTATCTCGTATTTGGAAACTATGAAACTATTATTTAGTGACATTTCGCTCTATCGCGACAATATTTTCATTGTGTGATCATAAATTTAATTTTCAGTGAAACTGATGCCAGCCAGTTCCGACAGTAGTAACCAACCTATGATATCATTATCGTAAACCCGCCAGGAACTACCTGCCTCACTTTATAGTTCACACTGTAAAAATGAATAGTACTATCATTTCCACAGAGAATGTCGATAGAAATCGGCCGTGTGTCCGTTGCGCCGTTGCATTGCACAATCAACGCTCGAAGTATGAAATGGCTACGAACTTTCTTTGTTGTTTTACGAAGATTACTTGAAAAGAGAGGCCGGAGACTGCTCCTTAGTCACCAGTGATGGTCTCCACGGAAGATATATTATTGGGGTTTAAGTGGTCGGTGTCAGCGGCGCGGGGGGATCGCGCCTGCTTAAGGCTGCCGTCGCGCTGAGCCTCCTGGATGGCCGAGTACACTGCGCCGAGCCGGACCTTCTTTAGTATTCTCTTGTCGTGGAAAGTGTGCGTGTGCACGCCTACCCTGGATTAAAAAAAAACTCGTTAATTTACCCCCTTACCAAAACTAACGTATTTTATAACATAGGCCGACAACGTAGGGCCTTATTATTCGCACCAAATCTTTGATTTTGACAATCAGACGAAATCGTTCTGAATTTACAGGGGCCAGTTAAAACAGCGGGGACGTGCTGGATGCAGTGTAGGCTGGACCATAATTGTTGCTTTCACTCAGCAATCAGCATTAGGCAAAGAAGCGGAGATACCTTTTAATAACGATGTTATCCTCAGTGATGACGTAGGCGGGGCATCGCGCCTGCTTGCTGACATAGTCGACGCAGCGCCATTGCGTGGTGTGCTTGTTGGTGTGCTTGAGGAAATACAGGTACCGGTTCAGAATCATCTGCAGTGAGCCTTGGTTTGACACGGTGAACTGCATCAGTTGCTCTGGGGCTGGGGACAAACGAATGAGAAATTCAGGCATCAATAATTTCAGGAGATTACGAATGACCTCAGCTCCTTGCCAAGCTAGAGAACGACGCTCCCATGTGTTTTAGTTTAATTTGTTTTTCCCAAGACGGTTTCGCTATAACGTTGAGCACTTAGAACCTAAGGCTCAACAGCTCTTCCTATTAATCTATGTATTATGTATAATTGGTATTGGTATCAACCCTTTGTATGTCCCCACTGCTGGGGCACGAGTCTTCCTGCATCGCAGGAAGGTTAGGTAAGTTAGTTTTTCCGAGCGCTTCCGTGCTTTGCAAGGCACGTTAAGCCGTAGGTGCCGGCTGTCATGTAATTCATGTAAGCCATGTCAGAGGCCTTTTGGGCGGCTTGATAACTTCTGACGGTAAGGCCCGCCACTGTCTTACAATCCTCCACCAACCCGGACTTGGCCTCCATGGTAGAGTATGGCCGAACCTTCCTGCGATGCAGGAAGAGACTCGTGCCCCAGCAGTGGGGACATACATGGGTTGATATAGAAGATTGATACCTATGAAGGCAAATGTTGTGGGCGTCTATTAAAATGATCTAGCACTGATAGATTGGTATGTGTCGTCTGCCATAATAAGTACACATAATTGCGTAAGCTGATAAAAGAAAACGATAACTTTTTATAATCTTCAATTCTTCAATTGTGTACGTAAGTATTAAATACAGACTGCTTGTCACAATGATGAGAAAGGATACATAAATTAATTGATATTAATCGTGTTGATATGAAATTTGTATCTATTATTTTTCTTTTGATTCACAAGTATAAAGGTACTGTATTTATATTATTACTTATTAGGTATCGGCAGGGTATTCAAAGTCGAATTCGTTTACCTTTTTTAAGGAGTCATTCTAACCATGATTGGGAACATGGTGCTAGTTTAAAAACATAACCGGGGCTTCAAATATTTTGTTATCAAAAATTACTTCACTCAAACAATCTCAGGTCGAAGTAATATTTAAAAAAAACTGTGGTTGAACTTCTTATGGTCGGCCCCGGCCACCTTTATTGTTCTTTCACTTGTTTACCCATACCGAACAATAGACTATTGAAAGTTTAACATTTTTAACACTTCGATACTTTCTTCTACTTTGCATTTGGATTCCGTTAAGAACCAAATGTCGCATTACACAAATACTATCTATTATAATTTGTTATGCTATCATTGTTAAAGCATTCATGCGACCTGGAGACAGCAGATTAGATTCTACATTGACATTCAACAGAATGTAAATTCTTTACATTTATTTATATTTTTTAATCTTTTTTATTACATTAACAGTACTGTTTATTCAATAAAATCATAACGAAACGAACATTCCCTTATATAATGGCTGACGATTTAAAAATCACGCTGTAGAATTATTTCGCATCATTGTGAAATGTTGCAGCAAAACATTGTCAAGCGATTTGGTAAGCTTTGGGGCCCATATTTATATCTATTAATTTTAACATACCATGCGAGGGAAGTGATTTAGGAGTGACTGTTGCGTTTTCGCTTCTTGCTGGTGACATCATTATCTCCATCATGGAGGGGTCTTCGCTGTGCTGTTCGAGCATCACTCCAGTGTCTTGCTGCTCCTCTAACCTGTAACGGAGCAGATAAATAAAAATCGGTGTAGAGTGCTATTTAACATTCGTCACTGCATAGGGCTGCCACCTTAAAAAAAGTCAGGCCCTGAGATTTCGGAAAATTAGTTTTTAGCGTTCCGTAGTTCAACAAAAGGAACTCCTGCCTGCCTGCCTGCCTGCCTGCCTTGTCTGTCTGCCCGACCACGGCTTAGCACAGAGACGATATAAAGATGAGACCAGCCCACCTATTACGTAGCATTCCACTCTATCGAGTAAAGCATTTAGACGACTCCTAAGTGACAAAAAATGTATTTTTACTTTTTTTAAGCTACTCCGGCTGTCAAATGGCAGCCGGAGTAGCTTAAAAAAAGTAAACATCACAGGTTTATTTTACAGGGCTACCTTCATACATACCATCACTCCACCTATATTTAACATATAAATTCTTAACTAATAATTATACTAACACTGCTATTAATACCTCTTATAATCAACTCGTAACCCCGGCTGCCTGAGTGATCTTAAACGATCACGAAGGTTAAGCAACATAGGGAGCGTTCAGTGCTTTGATGGGTAAACCGTTTATGACTGACGTGTTAGTGGCATTTTTCCGAGCGGTTCTGTGCTTCGCAAGGCACGTTAAGCAGTTGGTGCCGGCTGCCGTCGATAGATGGCAGTCGTTAAGCCAAGTCAGAGGCCATAGGAGTTTAGGCCATAGGATTGAAAACTTCTGACAGTAAGCCCAGCCACTAGTCTTGCAAGCCTCCACCAATCCGGAGTTGTCCCCCGTGGTGGAGTGTGGCCTATACCTTCCTCAGGGAAGAGACCCGTGCCTCTCGGTGGGAACATTATGGGTTGATAATCCACTCGTGGAATGTTTCTCAAGCTCATAATCAAGGTCCCAAAATGAATAAGTCAAACAGTAACTTACATAGATAATAAGGAATATTATACTTTAGGTATACTTTGGAGCTATGTACCCTATAGGTAGCTATTTAAATATTTGACTTACAGGTACCTACTAATATAAACACAAATAAACATACGGCTGTATCTCGGAGGGGGAGGCATAGACTACGGTTTGCTACTTTCCAAGATTTGATAAACCTGTTGCTTCATTGACATAGTAGGTGCGTGGTAACGGTCCCCGATTTCAGGTACTCTTTGTCTTTCCCGGTGCAGACACATTTTTGGTTTGGTCTACATATTACGTCTACCTGGGTATTTAAGCGCACGCTGGGTACAATAGCACCCAATGCCCCCTCACGCGACTCACGACCTAAACTCTTTATTTAGACCAATTTCAATATTGTAAAATCTTCATAAGAGCATCAAGATTTCTGCAAAAAATCTTAATGATTTCTTGAATCAGTGCTTGGCATAGACCGTCACTTACTAGCCCCATTATTCAAATTCACTTCGATACTTACACGTAATTTTGAGAATTGGGGTCATCAGTCACTTGGGATGGACTCTGGACCTCAAAGAACACTTCGTCATCCTCTTCTCTGAAGGAAGTCTCAGTTTCAGATTGTTGCATAGACTGCAATGAGAGTAAAAAATAAAGTTTTCATAAAATGTGCGAATATGATATTTTTTATTAAAATATATGGAGTATATAAACTATAAGTGTAAAGAAGTTATTCTCATACACATAAATTTATTTATTTCTGTTTACGATGATAAGATTGATAAGTTGTGTGTCAAGACAACTTTTGAACACACTATGCCTTTTTCTTAAATAATAATTTTGACACAATACAATCACTACATAATATAGCCTGAAGAAGAAGAAGAATACAATCACTTGACCTACTGGCCCTAGAGTCTAATACTTACATAGTTTGTCAATATATAAGCACGACAATCGTTGTTATTTCCCTCAATTTGGTAGTCCACAAAGCAATAGCATTACAATGTAATTTCAGGGCTATAAACCGCGCAAATTAAATAGGCATCTCACGGAAAGAAGACCGAATCGCGCGAGGCCGAGTTAAGTAGCACGGGTTATACCATTGCAATGCAATTGGTTACCAGAATACCGATAGAGACTTACCCCCAGGTGCCAAACTAGGATACCTTATACTATGGGAACCAGGCAAGATGTCACAAATATGGAAACACCCAGACTGAGGCTACTTGTACCAATGTACTGCGGCTCCCAGTGGGAATCAAACCAGTCGTGGGTCTCTGCCTTCGTAGCCAAGGGCCTTAGCGGCTAGACCAACGAGGCTGTCGAATAAATATGTACTAGAGCGGTGGTAGTGTAGCGATAGAACTCGTGCTATAATTTTCGGAAATTCATAGGTTCCAGCAGCTCGGCTGCCCAATATCAAAACCTAGTATCTCAAAATTTTAGAAAAAAACGTTATTTTTCATTTTCTGGCTTTCCAGGTTGAATGCCACGTATTTGGCTCTTAAAGATACCTATTTTCATACGAATTACTAAAATAATAATCAGCATGTTCCAGTAATTTGAACTGTGATTGATAACTTATTTCTTCGTAGAACAAATTGAAAACATAGCATCTCAGCATAACAAATTGAAAACTCTAGTAACTGTATCAGTTGCTAGGTTTTAAATTTATCGTAGGCACTTACTACTTTTTTAATTTGTGATGTCAACAAAAACGGTTACGAGTGAAATTAGTAACTCAAGCGGTGCTTGCAAATGTGAAGTTTTTCTCTGTTGATTGAATGAATAAAATGAGACACCAGCAGTTTTATCGATAAATATGGAAGAAGGTAAGTAATATTATTATATTATACTATTGCTAGGTTTTAAAGTGGTTTTTACGCTCACATTTATTATAGATTAACGAAAATAAATAAAGTAAGTGTGATTTAAGTTGTAGTATTGATTTTACTGCAGTTTTAAGTATGTGAATCTGAAGCCAAGTAATTACCGTATCTTTTGATCCAACCCCAAAACTCTAACTGTAGTAGTTATGTTCGGGTAAGCCTACAAAGTAATGCTCTGGTTATTTTGCTCTCCTGAACAATTTAGTCTGAATAAGATACTATGTTTGGATATTGGACAGCCGAGCTGCAATCTATCAACTTTGTTTTCTAAGTTACATACATTACATTTGTGAATTTGTAGCAATACCACTCGCTAACGTCAAAGAAAAACCCTTCCGGCCACCATCGCCATCGCAACTGATCGTTGGACACCTTAATAATCTGTCTTTTTTATCAACTTTTTTTTGTATTTGTATATTCACTTTTTGAGTATCTGAGGTGTCAATTACTAAAAATGCAGTTTATTATAACGAATTAATTTAAAATTGAAATACTCTTGAAAACTCTTGTTAGTTGAATATAATGATTTGTATGGAAAAAATAAAGACTGTTTTATTTTATGGTAACCAGGCAAGAAAATCACAAACACGGCGAAGCACCCAGACTGATGTTAATTATACAAATAAAGCCTCCAGAGGGAATAAAACACTGCCAAGCGTGTTAAGGCGCTTAGGGGCACTAAATGGAATAAAAATCAAGTTTTTTTCAAAAAGTAAACATCAAAAATCTTAATATCTGTGATAGCTATTTTTAGAATATATAGCCTAGAATGTAGTATTAACTTCCTAGATTGTTCATCCTAGATTCTAGACTGTAGGTTCTAAAAATCGTTGGCACAGTTGTTAAGATTTCTCATGTTCAATTTTAGATAAAAAAATAGGTATTATAATACAAGTTATGTATTTTATTCCATTGGTGGCGCTAGTTAGCGTCCCTGAGCGCCTTAACAGCTAGAAGAATGAGGCAGTCAAAAACATGAGAATAGCCTCCTAAGCCCTGGAGTTAACAGTTACTTCAAGTCTTCTAAAAAACTACGTAAATTTTATAGAACTTTTTCTTCTTGTTGTCCAAAAAATAATGAGGAAAATATTGGACCTGGAACAGTAAGGTTTCCGGACTTCCTACTAAATATTTGGGTGTGAATTAAGAAAGTTATTCATGATGTCCTATTTCTAGGACGCCAGGGCTTAGGAGGATAGGATTGCCACCTGGACTGGACAAGTGATTGCGTTGTAGTATGTTACATACCATGCCATCAATGCCCTTTATGTGTAGCTCCTTGGCAGCCTGCAGAAAATCTTTGAGTTGCTCGGCGGCCACCAGCACCTCACCCGTGTACACATACTCTAGGATTGCGCACAGACTTGTGTATGACACTTTCTGTCAAAGAAAGGTAAGAAGAAGTAAGTTTTTTTTTTTGTCGGGGTAATTTCTTGAGAAGTTCTAAAGAAAAAAAACCATCTTCAGGGTGTAAAAACTATCAACCTAAAAGCTATGAACCGAGCGTAAACTACCAAGTATAAACTAGTGCTATATGTGAGATCACAAAGTTTAGAATAAATTGCACTCTCGAATAAAAATCTTCTCTCAGCATCAAATCATCTGCAAACTTAAATAACTTGAATAACAAGCGTTGCTGGCAATCCAAATTATTTATAATACCATAATTCATTTAATTATTAACATGCTATACAATTTAGTACCAACAATGTTCAGGTCAAAGTCGGCATGAGTTCCTGTCATTAAAATTACATACATAAAATTTAATGTACAGTTCTTTCGACTTTAAGGAAAACCTCTGAAGATTTTTTTAAGCTCCTAAAGTACCTACATTAAAAAGCTTCCTCTGAACAATGCAAAGTAGGCATACACCTTAAATTTAAAATTAATAAACTGCTTCAAAATAAGTTACAACTGGTTCTTACATTCAAGAATATGATTGGGTATTTGCAGTTGGCTGAGGTTATTAGCTCTTTGAGGTAAGGGCTAGCCAGAGCTATGATCATCTGATGGACCTTGACCAAGTGACCATCTGCAGCAAGTGTCATGTCCACAAACTCACCACTCTGAAAAAAATAATAAGGAAATTGGTTTACCTCTCTGATTGCAACACCAATAAGTTTAATCTCAGTAGTAAAGGGGTCAGTATACTATTTATTTATTTGCAAGAAAAATAATTACATTACAGTTAAAACTATTGCGTAATTAATTGCATTAAACATTATAAGTATTACATTTAAAATAACAAAGAATTAGAACGTTAAAATATGCATATGTACAATTGACTTTACATTTAGTTATAAATTAAAATTAATACAAAAACCAAATTTAGCCGGTAAGTAGGTATCACACAAATTC
This sequence comes from Yponomeuta sedellus, assembly GCA_934045075.1. Lineage (NCBI taxonomy): Eukaryota > Metazoa > Arthropoda > Insecta > Lepidoptera > Yponomeutidae > Yponomeuta > Yponomeuta sedellus. The sequence continues at coordinate 9,513,566 of OW203724.1, read as the reverse complement.
AATGTTGTCACAAAAGTATCAATAAAATTAAACAATTAATTTGAAATTAAAATTGATACAATGTGTCTAATAGGTAAATTCCTGTGTAAGTGAAATCATTCAACAATAAGTTTTAACAATTGTGGCTTGCATTAATTAGAAACCCGTGCTACTGGAGATGTTTTAGTCTATATAAATTTTTTATACATGAATATTTTTGCCCGTAAAACTATATTAAAATTTATGTTGTGGAAAATTAATTTTATATTTTATTTCGATATTAAGTTGAAAAAAAATCTTATTCCGTTAACATAGCAATAACCATATAGCTTCCCCTATTCAATTACATACTGATTGGAAAAGTAAGTACTTAAAAATTACAAATACTGTAGAAAACAAAAATCGTGCAACACCTATATCTTAACAGCGAACAAATGCGAACGTAAGTAAAAAATACTTCAGATTTAACTTTCAAATTATTAGAAATACCATTAGAGGTTTGTTTAGTGAAGAGGTTATGGCTACTAAGCCAGCTGAAATATGGGAATGTAAATGATTAACTTTCAAGTCTCTTTTAATATCAACCCCTTGTAGGTCCCCACTGCTGGGGCCCGGGTCTGGACCTAATCTTCCTGCATCGCAGGAAGTCTGGGTTGGTGGAGAATTTTAAGACAGTGGCAGGCCTTACTGTCAGAAGTTATCAAGCCACCCATAACGTCTCTGACATGGCTTAACGACTGCCATTACATGACAGCCGGCACCAACGCTTAACGTGCCTTGCGAAGCACGGAAGCGCTCTGAAACAAGGCCACTAACGGTTGTCACGGGATGGTCACCCATCCTGCACCTGACCGCGGCTGTTGTTGTTTCTAGTGATTGATTCCAATCACTCGATTCCACCAGGCCACAGGAGCTTCTTTTAAGTCTATTATACGGCCAATCGGTAGGGACGATGACAAACAAACCTGTTGAAGTGAACTCAGCCCTTGACAAATATTTTTTTTAATATCCCAACACAGGGAGAACTGCGCCATGGTTCTTTCTTTTATATAGTTTTGAATGAAACTATAATTGTTTCTAGGGACTGATAGAATCAGCAGACTTTTTAAATAAAACGAAAATAAGACGTGCTCGCTACTATTGTCAACACAACAACCACAGCACACAGAGTATATAAACACTACAGCACAGACTGGACCCACAGACAGATTAAATTGGACGTCTGGACATTGTTCTGTGGTCTGGACCTATAATGGCGCCAGTACACAGTGGCCTGAACGCGCAATCGGACAGTTGTCGGTTTTTTGGGCACAATTCAAAGGAATCGTGGCGTAGCGTGGCCCATCGCTGTTTACACAGAGGCCCATCGTTTAGTTAGTTCGTCACGTCACCGACCGCTGACCGGGATAGACACAAGTACTTTTTTTGTTGCGATGATTTTTTGTAGAACTCCCAAAATGTCCGTACGGCGGGCGGAACAATGAAGATAAATCAATAGATCTTCAAGCTTAATGATTTATATCAATCTGAGCCCGTTATTTTGTGCCTTTTGCGCCATTTTTTTAATAACTTTGTTGTTGTACATACTTCTGTAATACTCGTGAATAAAATAAATACTACGATAAACTATGTCATTGCTGTTTGACATGGTTTATCGTATTGTTTATCGGATACCTACTAATAATGCCCTTTTGCTCAGAACAATAATTATTGTTCTGCGACCAAGGGCATTATTAGTAGGTATCCTCTGAGTGACGTTGATTTTTACTTTTTTACATTCTCCGTTTAAATTTGATATGACATGATACTTCATGTATTTCATATTGTTTAGGAAATTCTCTTTGTTAAAAGATTAGCAATAAATGTGTATTTTATGTTCGCCATGTCTTTCCACGTTAAATAAACCCCAACAAGATATCACCCCGTCCTCAACTTTACCCACCAACCGGAACTCACAACTCGAGGTAAATCACGAAATTGCGTCCATTTTGGCCGCAGAAAGGCGGTATGGTTCGCTCAAGTAGAGGGGCAGTTTAACCTATGGTTTTAACTTTGCATTTTATTCGCAATATTTATTAAATTATTGTAGAGAACTCAGCGGGATTCAATTATGTCGGTAAAAAAGCACCATTAGAAAACTCTAAAAATAGTTTTTTCAAGTGTACTCGATTTTTGTAAAATCGATTATTTTTTCTCATCCCTTATTGCTTGTAAAGGATGGTTTAATTATTCTGTGGTAAAGGTTTGTCTTTTTAATCCGTGCGTCTAAGTCTGTGAATTTTGTGATTGTTTTTTGATTTTTTGATTTTGTGATCCTCCAGAACCAGAACGTCTCCAGAATCGAGAATTTTTGACACATTTTAGCAATTTTAGTCGTTTCCTCTCTGCCTGTTATTTGTGGTTATTTATTTAGTAATTTAGAAGAAATTATGGATTGCTTCGACAACATTACTATGCCTTCATGTGTCTGGTTTGAGAATGGTGATAAGCGTAACACCCTGGCCTCAATATTGGCTGGAATCTTGGTAAGTCCATGTTGTATTTGTGACTCATACTTTTCAATAGTTCCGATGCTAAAAAGCATTATTTTAAGGGCAAACTGGATGCTGACTAAAGTTCGGAGTTGTCTCAGCAAGTCACTTATGCCATGACATGTCACGAAAATAAGTATTTCTATGTTAAAAATGTAGAGTGGTGCTATAGCAGAGTCTATTCCATATGTATGACTCCCAATGATGTGGTGTTTTGACATTGCTTAAGCAAGGTAGTAGCAACACCATTGCTAATGATGTAGGAATACACTGAGGATACCAGTGTCTGAGGTGTTCACATACCTCTGCACTTGCTACAGTCTATTTATTCTTACTTGTCCAATTTAGTAAGATTCTACCCTTAAACTGTGACTTTTTAGTCTAAAACTGCCATATTTCCATAAATGAAGTAACTTGGAACACTCTTTCAGATAACACGCTGCCAATTTTATAAACATAGTTCATGAATTTGCGAGAAAATGTCTAGTTTAAGCATCTAATCTCAATTTTAAGGTTAGAATCTTGTTTACTAAATTGGACAAGTAAGAATAAATAGATTGTACAATGGCCTAACTTGAAAATAACCTCCAGATCATGAATATAATCGACAAGATGTTCGCAAGGTTTGAACAAACAATAGAGCGCATGTTAGACAAAGTAATAGATCGAGTAATTGATCTAGTCACAGCCAGCGTCCATAAAACAAAATGATTAATTCCATTCGCGTGGCAGAATGGAACGCCAACGGCTTGTCTGAAAGAAGGCAAGAATTAGAACAATTTATTATCGAATACAATATTGACATAATACTGATAGCTGAAACGAGGTACACTAGCAAAAGTTTCCTTAAGGTACCAGGATACTCAACATACCTCACCAACCATCCGTCAGGCAATAGTCACGGCGGTACGGCGATCCTCATAAAAACTAAATACAAACACTACGAAACTGAGAAACACGAGAAAGAGTACCTCCAAGCAACTAGCATAGTTGTCACAACAAAAGAAGGCCCAATATCCTTCTCGGCTATATACTGCCCCCCAAAACATAAGATTAGTAAATGCGATTTTGATAAGTACTTCGCTACTCTGGGATCAAGGTATGTAACAGGAGGAGATTGGAACGCCAAACATCTGTATTGGGGCTCTAGAATGATTCTCCACAGAGGTAGACAATTATACGACTCAATAGTCGAAAACAATTTGACTTGTGTTTCCACTGAAAAACCAACCTACTGGCCAACTGACGCAAATAAAGTGCCCGATCTCTTGGACTTTTTTATTACAAAGGGATTTCCATATCGACATCTTCTAGCTGAATCTATTACAGATTTATCGTCTGACCACTCACCAATAATACTCACAGTTAGTGAAACTCTGATTGTTAACTCACCGAGACCCTTTCTGACAAATGAATATACTGATTGGGAGATTTTCCAAGAAAATATGGAAAGAAATATAGAGCTTAACATAAGACTCAAAACACAAAATGACATAGAAGCAGCCATCGAACACATCAACCGAACCGTAGTATCTGCATGCACTACCTCTACACCAACAAACATCACCGGTGGAAGCTACAAGAAAGGTGCGCTTAAGCAACAACCACATTACATTAGGAAGAAAATTACAGAAAGGCGACAGCTACGAACACTATGGCACCAAACACGACATCCTGGGGACAAAACCAAGTTCAATCGAGCCTCTCGACAGCTCACAGCATTGATTAACAGTCTTAAAGATTCTACTATTCAAAATTATCTGTCCAAACTTGACAACAGTAACATTGGAAAAGACTCATTGTGGAATGCGACAAAATCAATGAAACAACCAACCAGATCAGTGCCACCATTAAGAAACCAGACTGGAGGATGGGCTAGAAGTGATGATAAAAAAGCTAAATTATTCGCGGAAAATCTATCTCATGTTTTCACTCCATTCCCCGCAGAAGACGAAGATTCAAAGAAAGAAGAAAACTTTATAAAACAACAATTAAGCTCCCCATATCAAATGTCGCTTCCAATTAGATCCTCATCACCAGCTGAAATTCGAAGAGTACTTATGTCGCTACAAACAAAAAAATCTCCTGGATACGATCAAATCACGCCTCAGATTCTAAAAAGGATGCCAAGGAAAGCAGTGGTGCTTCTTACCCTAATCATTAACGCAATATTCAGAACGGGACACTACCCAGGTCAATGGAAAATTGCACAAATCATAATGATAGCGAAGCACGGCAAACCAGCGCACGAAACGACATCTTATCGACCAATCAGCCTCTTGCCAATTCTGTCAAAAGTTTTCGAAAAAGTCCTGATTGCACGAATAAAACCACATCTTAGTGAAATAGTGCCCAATCATCAGTTTGGTTTTCGCGAAAAACATGCAACAGTTGAGCAGGTACATAGACTGGTCAACGAAATTTCAACTGCCCTAGACAAAAAGCTATATTGTTCTGCCGCTTTTCTTGACATAACTCAGGCGTTTGACAAAGTGTGGCATGATGGGCTCAAGTACAAACTGAAGAATTTGCTCCCCCACACTATATTTACTGTTTTGGACTCTTACTAGACAGAAAGATGCTTTCAAGTGAGACACGGTGATGAACTATCAAACCTCTATCCAATTCACTCAGGAATTCCACAAGGTAGTGTACTGGGACCGATTCTCTACATTATCTACACATCTGACCTCCCAACAACAGAACACACTACTATAGGAACATTCGCTGACGACACTGCATTTATGTCCAGCCATAGCAGCCCAGAAATTGCGTCAGCGCGGCTCCAAAAAGCACTAAATGCCATGGAGAACTGGTGTAAAAAATGGCGAATAAAGGCGAATGAGTCCAAATCCGTGCATGTCACCTTTACACTAAGGAAGGCAACTTGCCCTCCTGTCAACCTAAATGGAAAGCCAATCCCACAAGCAGAAGAAGCCAAATACCTCGGAATACACTTGGATCGGCGGCTCACTTGGAGGAAACACATCTGGACTAAACGAAAGCAGCTTGACATGAAGATCCGCTCAATGTACTGGCTCCTAGGACGCAAGTCACAACTTTCAAGAGAGTGCAAAATTACGATCTACAAAGCTATAATAAAACCAATATGGACTTACGGCATTCAACTCTGGGGCACAGCTTCGAAATCAAACATTGATATCTTGGAACGCTTTCAAACCAAAACACTCAGATCCATCTTGAAAATACCGTGGTACATTTCAAACAAACTTATGTATTGGGACATTAATTTTCCAACTGTAGATCAGGAAATCAGGGAGTACAGTGAACGCTATCAGGAGCGCTTAAAGTGCCACCCTAACGTACTGGCTACTCGCCTCGTTACAGACAGAAACCAGGGTTACTCCCGGCTGCGTAGGACAAATATACTGGATCTAAATTATTAAAGAAAGAGGATGGAGGTCGATGGATCTCGCTCTGCTAGTTCTTAAATTAACGCAACGACATTTAGAACGAATCACCAGAGTTACTTATTGTAGTCATAACTACAGATTGTAATGGAGCTGACAAGAGAAAATAGAAAAAAAAAAAAAAATGGCCTAACTTGTGTGGAAATCTTAAACTAACCGTGTGTTAAACATCTTTTCAAACTGTATTCATAGGAATTTCTTTTTTTGTCAGTTCTTTACTGGTTGGTGGTTTATAATTGATGCAACATCTGTCTACCCGGGCGAGATACCTAATGCTGCTCATGTTTGTGGTGTGATGGCTACTCTCTCTTTGGTTATGGTCAACTCAGTGACCAATGCACAGGTGAGACATTAGTTTGAAATAATAAAAATATAACCAATATTTGTATGGGGTATGTGTGAGAGGAGCCATGATCTCTACTCAATCCCCCACCTCAGTATAGTTTTGAGTTATGATGTTTATTGTAGTCAAATTTTTTTCTGAATTTATCACTGGATTACTCTTAGTAAATTGCCTAAATTAATTTTATAATTGCTCTGACCCCTCTGTAACATTTGGTTTATTTTCCCAATATGTCGACTGGTCCATACTTTCTCCATTTAGTTGAGTTGTCTAATAGGTCTACTAGTGCAATGAATCTTCTGAGCATTCAGTCTATTTTCCAAAGCTGACTTGTCCAAAGGGTCTATTTCCTGCTCTGGTCTTTTATGGAACTTGAATAAGGACACAATAAAAGTTCTTAATGTACACTAATATTTTATGATTCTTAATCCAGGTTCGTGGTGAGACATACACTGGGGGCTGCATGGGACCTCGCGGAGCCCGGCTTTGGTTGTTCCTGGGCTTTGTTGTTGGCTTCGCCTCCCTGATTGCGGCATGCTGGATACTCTTTGCCAACTATGTCAATACAGGTAAGGAACTGAATGGGATTATATTTCTGCTTCCTCATGATGATTTGATCTTCCCTATTCAGATGCTGTGCATTCCTCTTCTATAAATTAGCTTGACCCTTGATTGAGCCCCCTCCCCTAAAGTCTCCAGGATGCTGACAGGACTTAGTGCACCTAATTTGCACCCTGGTGAGAGTCGTCCCATTCTAAGCTCACATAAATAAAAAATTATCACTGGTAAAGCCTCTTTTGAATATCTATATTGACTGAGGCTGTAAATTTCATCCTCTTGCATTTGGCTTTAACTTAAGTGATCTATTTTTATACCTCCAGTTAGTAAGGGAATAGTTGCTAGATTAACTATTGATTGTTCTGTGCTTTTTAAATATTTTTTTAACTCCTTTTCTAGTGCCTTCCGAAACCAGCATTTTATCGTGTAATTACATAAATATGTAAATATTTCTTTCAATTATGCAGGAGTAATCTACATAGGCCTTCAGTAGCCCATATAAATTATTAGGGTTTTTGTCAACATTTTAGGTGCAATTTGGCACACATGTTTTGGAAGACAGAATACTTTTTATGGGCACAGTTAGTAACAATGCATTTATCAATAATTTACAGGCACCAGCAACACGCACACATGGTCCGGAGTCAGTCTCTTCATGCAGAATGCTTTCATCTTCGCCGGCTCGCTGGTCTTCAAGTTTGGCCGCGCAGAGGATGTGTGGGGCTAGGCTGCCCCCACTGTCTAGGTTAAGACTTAAATTATGTATTATTTTCCAATGGGAGTTTTCATACTATGAGCCAGCAAAGACAGATGAATTGCAATCAATATGTAATACAAATTCTAGTGTCGCAACTGGGCCTCGATTCCATTAAATGTATTGTAGTAAAATGATGACTAAACCTTCTAGAAAAACATCACATGGTCATGTGGCTGGACCTTATATTGGTTGATGTACTAACTAATAGAGTCAAGTACAGTCGACAACACATCAACATTTACATTCGTGCACTTTGCTCAGTTAAGTTACAGGGGATAATGCAACAAAAAGGCGATGGTTGATCTGCTGTCGACTATTCCTGGTAGTAAGTCTTTCATTGTTGTCGGACATTAATTTACAACTCTTGTGAAATGCCTTCATGATATTTCATAACTACAGCCCCTATGTATTTTTTACTTCTGTCTGTCTTTTAATTTCTGTCTGAAAACTCCTAAACGGCTAAACCTAGCTAATTTACGTAGTGGTGGGGCGATGGTGTCGAATTGAAATTCATAATAGAAGTAACTGCTTTTAAAGCAACCGCTTTTTAGCCGCTTCGTTGACACTAGTACAACGATTTGTACCATGATGGAACTAATAGTAATTTTTACTAACACCAGTTCCTCAATGACTGAAACTTGAAATAATGGTACTATGATAACTTCGTTTCCAGGAGTTGCCAACATTTTCGCAGGGAGGGTTTTTTCCAAAGGAGGAAAGCCTGGCCTACAAAGCAACCCACCCGAAATCCCATTTTCAATTCGACGCGTATATTACTTTTTTGTCTAACCCGCCATCCCGGGTCCGGCCTCTCGTCCCCGCCCTTAGCTACGCTAATGGTTCTCATTCTTCTTTAGTTCGCGGCGAACTTACAACTTTTGTATTGAAAACATAAAATACAGAAATCAAGTGCTTAGTAGTTTGACGTACGTGGCAAGCACGTGCCTTAGCTAAGGTATATAAATAGCTCAGACACAAAGGGTTCCTCACGATATTTTCCATTAATTAACAGCGTTATTGCTACTATAAATTCAAAAATATACGTAACCTAAAAGAAACAAAGTTGATACATGATGGGATTCGAACTCACGACCTCCCGATTGCACAGAAATTAAAAGAACGTAAACAGTATGTTTATTTTTTAGACTTGAGCAAACAGGAGCATATCACTGCGTTTCTATGCGCTATTGGAAATCCCTGCTATCCTAAAGTTTTAACGTCATTTTTCAATTATAAAATAATGACTTAGACTATAGACCATATTCTAAATAAATAGCAATTAGGATAAAATTCACAAGAAGTGTGGATACATCGTATAATTAAAACAGATGTGTACCTGTAAATAATATGAAATTAAATGATTAACCACCTTTATGTATTGATTTTCTTATTTAATTAATCTTCGTCTTACACCTATGATATTACATAATTACCATTTGTTACGTTTGTGAAATTAAGAATTTCATTAAGTAAGTACTTAAGTATCTATATCTCCAAACAGAGAATGAGACGGACAGATATTTAAGTACTTAGTGAAATTCTTAATAAAGAAATTGGCAGTTACATACTTGCTAGTTCTTAAATTAACTGTAAACTGTAAAAAACAAACATCGCGTACCTATACTTTCGTAAACAAGATTTTATACTTTGGTATAATGTATTAAAGATAAATCAGAAAAAAATATAAATTGTTCGCGGTACGATTACAATTTGTATCTTATTTATGTAGAAACGAATATTTATTAATTCATGTGCCTTGATGTCTCTATTTCTGTCTACTCTTGAAATGCTGAATTGATTTTACTCCGTGATTCTCAATTTGATTTTAATATTATTCGTACTATGAAAAACGCTGCACGTGAACGACTACGTAAGTCCTCCACTGTAGTTGTCTGATTTAACATACTCCTAAATGTCAAATAAATATTTTGACACTTTGGAGTGGTCTCTAATCTCTTGTTCTCTGTCTATGTATCTACATGCTTGTATTTGCCAAATAAATAGTTCGGAGTAGGCAAAATCAGACAATTTCATACAGTGGAAGGCGTTGTCGCACCCAAAAGATCGCTCAAAAGCCAACCGTGAAAACAATGTATTTTAAAATGCTTTGAGATGCAATCCAACAAATATAATGTCCTAAGAGTCAGATTGAAACTTCATGTAGTACAATGAAAAAATAAAATGAAGTCTGGAATTAAGGTAAAACGATAGTGGCGTGGGAATTTTAAAAAGACTGAGTTTGCAGTCTTTTCGTCTCTTGCTCGTCAATGTCTGATATTTTATTTGTAACGTTTATTAACTCGCGCTACATTGAATAAAACTTCGAAGTTCGGGGAATTCAGCTCGTCAGAGAGCTCCAAAGAGTTTGCATTAGTAGAGGTCGGCCTCTACGCAGGAGCGTCCGCCCGCGCCGTTGGGCAGACACAGCTGGCTTCGCGCGCAGCCGCCGCGCTGGCAGACGCTGCTCGTGTTGGGGCAATGCTCGGAGGCGAGCGCCACGCCGAACAGCTTCCTCGATGCCGTCGAGATAGGCAGGTGGCCCTTCACCTGCGTCCGTGTGTCGATGTACTCGATGCGCAGACTGGAAGAAGATGAAAAAGCTTGTAACGGTGCAAACCTCTTTACACCATTTTTTTTTTTTTTTATTTTTTTTTTTGTAGAATCGTAGTGATATTAACAGAAAACTGGATAAAAACGGATAAACGGAGAAGCAGGTAAAAATTCAGATCTGGTCAAAGCGTAAAGTAGTAGTGGTGAAAAATGAGGGAAATCGAAGAATAAGTGACAAAATTTAAATATTTGAAAATGATAGATAGAAAAAGAAATAAAAATGGTGTAAAGAGGTTTGCACCGTTACAAGCTTACGTAAAAAAGCTTTCCAAATAACAAAGGTTTTCTATTGTATTTTCAAAGTCTCTTCTTCTTAGCGTGTCGATGGCAAGCCATCATCTTCTTCAGGTTTTATTAGTCCACTGCTGGACATAGCCCTCCCCTAATAAGCGCAAGCTTGTGCAATCATTGAGGGGTAATGCCCATAATCCCCACGCTGGGCATGCGGGTTGGGGATCGCAGTTTGGTCGAATTGTACTGCAGAGGGCGCTGCTGCCCACCCCCCGGTTTGTGTCCCTTAGTCGCCTTTTACGACACCCGCGGGAAGAATTTGGGATGAATGAAGCCATCATAGTGGAATAATTTGTCAATCAGCGTAAGGCAACCATACTCAAAGTGAGTTCCGCGGAACCCTAGGGTTCCACGATACCCCTGTTGGGGTTCCGCAAGAAATTCGAAAAAAAAAATTCTAACACCTCTCACTATGTAATAAGTAAAGTAATGAATAGTAACTGTTCCATTGTAACCCGGTGTGCGTGCATGCGACGTCTTATGAACGTTGGTAAAGCGAAGGTGATCTGTCAGGATCTTGGCAAGTGGCAGTCCCTGGTCTCTGCCTACCCCTCTGGGATACAGGCGTGAGGTTATGTATGTTACATTGTACTTTTATTATGCTTATTAAAGAATACATTTTTTAAAACAATTGTTTTATAAATTGGGTTCCGTAAAGTATTTCGCTTTCCAAAAGGGTTCCGCCACCAAAAAAGTTTGAAAACCGCTGGCGGCGTAAGGGACTCGCTCATAGTTGCCCAGGGTGTGCCAGACGTACGGGACTCTCGAAAGTCAGGACTGAGGATGAGAAAAACACAATTCCTCTGAAACACTCCTAATTCTGTGGTTATGTCTGACACTTTACCACAGACTATATAAACTGCATCTGAGGTGTGTTTTGAGGAATCTTCTATAAATAACACTGATGTTGTTTGTTGTTCTAAATTGTTTTAGCCCAGACCAGAATAAGATGACTGTGCTATCACTTAATTCTGGAACAGGTGGGCGCGATAGAGGTGGACCATCGTTACTTTTGATCTCTTTATGACGTTTTCCCAGTCACGCAATATATCAGACAATGAATTATCCGGCTTATGATGCTGCTGTTCTGCTAGGGACTGAAACTGAAACCTAATTTCTGTGTGCTAACTCTTAGAAAATCAGATATTATAATGACAGCTTCGTGCTGATCATTGTGTGGTCTCTCGAAAAATAAACCTCGTTGTGCCATCTCGGAGTGACGATCCATATCCGAGTAAGAGTAGAATATATACCAATTTGCATAAAGCCTATAACTACAGTCAACGTACACATCTTTTGCCTGTGATGTGAGGTTAGTCCCAAAAAAAAAATGTGACCTATTGATCCTAGGTAAGAATGCAAATGTATTGTCACCTGAGATCAACCATTGAAACGTTACTTACGTTTTCCAATCCGTCCAATAGAACGTGTCTTCGTTGATAGCAAGCCCGAACGGGTAGGAGCAGTTACTCGCGATAGTTTCTCGCTTCTTGGTGTCGATGTTAACGCACTCTATGCTCTTAAGCCCAGCGTCTGCGTAACAAAGCCGGTCAGTTGCCCAGTCGATCGCCAACGAATTTGGCAGCATAACGTCGGGGGTTTCTAGGAATATTCCTCTAGCCGAGCCATCCATGTTAGCCCACTCGATTTTCGGTGACTGCCGGTTCCAGTCTGACCAGAATAGTATTCTGTTGAAAACGGAATTTCGTAGAGTTGAATTTAAAACGTAGCGATAGTGTTCTGAGTGATTCCAATCGTCTTTGATAGACGATTGGAATCCATACAAATTTGACACGTAGATGGTTACACTTTGGTGCGCATAATTACGACCCTGAGCTACCATTGCTAATGCTCGAATCGCTCAGAATATATGTATATCGGTAGTAGTGAGAGCTCGAGCTGCATAACTCTATAGAACTAGAATGATTGAATTAATGTGTAGTCCTTACCCTCTCCGCGGATGAACTGCAATGCCACGTGGATCCATGATGCCTTTGGCAGAGTACAGAACTTTTCTCAACTTGCTGTCCAAATTGGCGACTTCAATTGTGCGCTTTCTAGGGTCTGTCCAAAATATGTTCCTTGCCACCCAGTCGATGGAAATGCCTTCAGGTCCTTTTAAATCTGTAAAATAATTATATTTTAGTACCCTATTTTTGTTTTTAGTACCTAACATCTAATTGATATAGTTATTAGCATACCGTTCATAAGGAAGAACTCAAAGTGAGATCCATCGCCCGCTGACCGCTTGATAGTGAGGCTGACGAGGTCGCTCCAGTATACGAGGCCAGTTTGGCAGTCCACGTCGATAGCTACAGCTATCTGATCGCTGGCCGTGTTTATCGGAGTAGCGACGTCGCGAGGCGACTGGAACGGCACCCGGTATATAAACATGCCGTCGCTGGCCACCAGGTTGTTGCCCACCTGCCGCGACGGCGGCTGGCAGCCGCCGGCGCTGCCGTTGCCGAAGTAGCCGGGGTTGCACTCGCAAACGAAGCTGCCGCTGCGCTCTATACACGAGGCGTGACTGTCGCACAAATATGGATCGTTCTTGCAAGTCGGCTCGGGGGCGCAAGTGTAACCGTCGCCGATGTAGTTCTCTCTACACACGCACTGGTGCTCAGACGTGATTTCGTCCTTCCTCAAACAGTCCGCGTTGGGACTGCACACGTTGGCGTCGCGGCACGACTGGCCTTGCGGCAGGCACTGGTCGATGCCCTCGCCGTCATAGCCGGGATCGCAGTGGCAGTAGTGCAGCTCTAGCGTCTCGTCGAACTGGCAGGAGGCGTGCTCGGCGCAAACGGCTCCGTTGCACAGTACGCCGTCGAGGATGCAGGCGTCGTTGACATCTTTGGTGTAGCCTTCGATGCACTGGCAGATGTGGTCACCGGTGGCGGCGTCGGGGCGGCACTCGGCGTTGTACTCGCAGTCCGAGTTGTTGGTGCAGCTAAAGTTTGGCTGGCAGAAGTAGCCGTCGCCACGGTAGCCGGAATCGCAGACGCAGATCTGCTGCGCGGCGGCCGCGTCCACGCAGTGGGCATTGGGGTGGCAGGCGCAGCCCAGGCCGGCCCGCTCTATGCACTCGTACCCGTCGCCCTCGTAACCCTCTAGGCAAGAGCATTCGTAGTCCCCGCTGCTTTGCGAGTATGAACACACAGCGTTGGGTGGGCAGTTTTGATCGTTACTACACCGAACTGAAATTTAATAAATTGAATATAGGGTGCGTTTATTGATAGCAAAGCAGGCTATAAAGGGCATCCCTCGCTAATAGAATACTTTCAATGTAAAATGTACTATCTTTAGGTGTAGTGACTCAAGACTTATGTTAGACGACTTTATAAGTTAGTGAAACGACATTCACAAATTTGTTATTTTATTTTTATGATTTTAGTTTTTATTTTTTAGGTAATATCACTAGAGTATCTACTTTCCCACCCTGTAAATGGATATAGACGTAGGTACAACATATGTTTACCTAGGTTCTTTTGCAGGGCGCAAATCTTTCAGGAAGAGAATAGGGACACTTCACCTCAGACATTTAGTTTTTCTCACAATTTCTTTCGGATCAAGGAACGGTATCGCCTCTACAAATTTTGAGATGTAACTTTGAAAGCCAATTCTTGCCGGGAATTCAAACTAAGGACCTTAATAATATCAAGCAACTATTATAATTATCCACTTTCCTGTAACCGCCTGCTGTTATGATTAATTTTAAAAATGCTTTATACTTACTTCCTGCTGAACCATTCTGACTTGAGGGTCCAACTTCAATTTCATAGCCGTCTAAGCGACATAAGTTGTTTCGTCCATCCGAGTAACTTTTATATCCTTGAGGGCAGTTGCATCCAAAGTCATCACAATGTGGAAGCACGACAGAATCATTGTAGTCCGCCTCAGTCGACTGTATAGTTGGTTCTGAGCTCGTGTATGTCTCAGCTTCGTCAACACAATAGGTACCGTCACCAATATATCCAGGCTTACATTCGCACTCATACCCACCTTCGGCATTGGGTTTGGGCACACATTGAGCGTCGGCGGAGCAATTGTCACAAGGGTGTTCTGTAACTTGCCAACAGTTTCGCCCATCACCACTGAAGCCATATTTGCATACACAAGACGGCTCAGTCCCAATATTTTCAACGCATTGTGCATTTATATCACATCGTATATTCTGACATTTCGATATCGGAGTGCATGTCACACCATTACCTTCAAAGCCTGGTCGGCATCTGCATCTGAATCCGCCATTGTAGTTGTAGCAGTCAGCGTTCGTGTCACAGTTGTCAGTTCTGGCGGTACACTCGTCTAGGTCTTCGCAAACGATTAAATCTCCTTTGTATGAGCTTTTGTAACCCGCCTGGCATACGCACGTGAATGATTCTCCCTTTACAACGCAGGAGCTGTGTGCCCCACAGCTGGTTCGGCCTTTAGCGCAGGGGTCTTCTTGACCCAGTGGGGTAACTTTGTTGCTCATACCGAACCTGACAATGTTATCCCTGGGTTCATATCCCAACACATTTCTGGAAACCTTCAAAGTGACAGGGACGCCGATCTCAGGTTGCGAATGAGGGCATGGGCTGTATGTAAACTTTTGCGAAATAATTTGCTCGTATCGTTCACCTGATATTTTGTCTACAAAAGTGCGGTTCGACTCTACCCTTATAACACCGAATTCAACGATAGTGTATTGCTCTTCATATTCCGTTACTTCTAACTTGCCACCCTGTGCAATTACTGGAATAGTGCCTCTTACTTCAGAATCTAAAGTGATTTGGTCGAATACATCGTGACCCAAAAATTCTTGAGAGATGGATAAACGGTCGTTTGTAGCAGGGAAAAATATTTCGGCGCTGTGATTGAACAAGGCACCAGTTAGTTGGTAACCATTGACAGCGTCACCATTAGGCTTAGCAAACAGCCATCCTATGACGCCACCGATAACATTAAGGAGTTGGAGACTGCCACCTAAGTTAGCTGGGGCTTGAGATAGAGCCGTATACGCACGCCCGTCGGCGACTACTATGTAGGCTTGAATATCGAGATCGTTTATCGGGACATTGTTGATCTCGCCGTTCACCTTGCCGTGCACTCGGAGCGGCACATCGTCTTTTACGCAAGATTTGCCATTACCATAAAATCCCTCATTACACTGGCAGCAGATGCCTCTCTGGTAGTCCACGCATCTCGCTTGGAAGTGACAAACGCTGGGTCCGCCTTCGATGCAATTCCTCAACTCATAATCGGATTCTTTGGCGTTCGGATCGTATTGATCGGGTAATGCAATGTTCCCCTCCTGGGGTATGTCACCTACCCGGAATACGTATTGTCCTGCCACATCAACGTTTGTCCACCTGAAATAGTGAAAGAAATCAAATAATAATTTTCGATTTATTGTTAAAGTACCTATGCACCTAAGATAGGTAATTCGAAACATACAGTATGTCCCAAAAAGTACCTACAGTAAAGCGAAAAAGTCAAACTATTTAGGTACGTTTGGCTTCTAGATATGTAGGCACCCCTATGTAATGTACCTATGTTCCGCGATTTTTTTAGTCAAAAAGTTTTTTTTTTATTTTTACGTCTTTTTTCCGTTATTTAGTGCTAGAAAACTACGACACCCTATCGTTCCAGATCCGATCTTTAGTTGAATGCCATAGAATTTTTCATGGACAATTTCTGAGATAACACAAAGATTTTTTTAAATCTTATCAAAATGAACAAAATTGATAACAAATATAATATGTTATCAATTTTGTTAGCAATAGCTGAGGTTATATTATAGATTTTGTTTTATGTAGCCTATAACCGTCCCACTGCAGGGCACAGGTCTTCTCTCAGAGAGAGAGAGAGAGAGACAGATAATATGGGCTTAATTCCACGCGTGACCACCGTAGATTGGTTATTTCAAGCACTGAGGTGTACATATCAGATACTCAGGTTTCAGGTTATAAATACATATCTAGATTTAATAAAGACCAACTATCCGTCTCACTTTTGCTTGAGCACCTCTCCATCGTAGGTTGTCTGGAAGAAATTGCTGCAAGCTATAAGGCCGCCAATTGTACTGTATCTTTTTAATAATTTTCTGTTTGTTTTTTTTCCTGGTGTACAATAAAGAATATAAAAAAAAAAGAACAAAACACTTGAACTCAAGAACGTAACATCCTTGGTTGAATTCTAGATAAATGTTAAATGACAGAAAATGTTTTTGCGTCCATGACTGAGCATGGTTTAAAACTTTTTGGTCTGGGGTAAAACCCTAGTAATTGTAATAATAAAAAAAATAATTTTATTCTTACCTACCTAGGTATATACTCATTAACAAAAATTGTTTACCGAAAATATTGGAACAAAAAGTTCTAAAAACATTTGATCGGCACTGGGCAATTCAAGTGATATTCTTGATTTGCGTTATATGGGACGATGGGCCTACCTACCTACATATTTTACCTGCGTAAGAGAACACGATACCTCTTAGGTACCTACTACCACTATGACATTTTACTGTAACGAACCTGATGTAAAAAAATGGAGACGTTCACCTCCATTCTTCACATCCGTAGAGGGAGTAAAACTATCTATCTACGTTCACATCCGTAGTTCACATCAGTATGAGACGTCAAGTCTCTAAGTTCGTTTAAAGTAAGTAAAACGGCACGACTTGTATATTACAAAAAAAAGCAAAAGATGTAAATTATATAGCTTTAGGGGTTCTCGATCCCTGGACTTTCGTTTGACTGTATTTTTAAGCCTAAGAGGCGTCATAAATAAGCAGCATTCCACTTACATCGCTATGTTTCGGACCCTGTGGCTGCCCGAGCCTATCAAACTAAATATTCTCCCGTCTTCGGCTACAAAACCAGCTTGAGCTTTGGCATCCGGCAGAGATCCCGGCTGAGTCTCCCGTTGGATCCATTGTATGTCGCGCTCTGGATAAAGGAACTCCACGAAGCTTTCCGTGCCGTTGCTGATGATGGCAATTTGGAAGCTGTTCCTGCGGCTGGCACCGGGACCGGATGTGACGTCCAGCCACGTTGCTATGAATGCCCGAGTGGGATGGAAATCGGTGTAGTCATTGAAGTGAGCGTGCACGGCCAGCTCAGATTTCAAAAGTACGTGTTTGTCATCCGTCTCCCTGTAGTAAACCGCGCCACTTTCGGTGGTGTCTATGTTGGCGTAGAAGGCCGCTATCGAAGGGTACGGTAGCGGGAACTCCGAGTTGAGGAACGAAGGTATGTCTGCCCGGAAGGACAGGACACCGAAGTTGTTAACCTGTAATCGAAACGGTTGGTATTGTAGGCATGCCACTCAACATAGTAGAAGCAATAGGCAGTACTAATGTGCGTCTGCTTGTGATAAGGTGACGTTATCTTCCATTTGTGTAAGAGGTCCCGACTCTTGCTCAACATGTACCTACCTAATTCGATAACAGACTACCTAACAAAATCTTCTAATGAATTGTAATTGATAACTATGTACGAAAACCACAGAGAAGTGTTATTTTGAGTCCGTTAACGTTTGTCTGTGTGTTAGTAGTTCGGTGTAATGTTAACGATTTTTGTGCAAAATATTTGAATTGAAAAATTGGCAGTCAGTGACCGATGCTTTCCGCCTGCACTGATAGCTCCCACGTGCATTTCCGTTCTGTCTGCTCCCATGCGACGTCTGTGCTTTCAGCTTTGCGATATAGCCCGTTATCGGCCCTTTGCATATTTTTGCTTTCACCTTGAACGTATAAAGTACCTACAACGTGTTATTGTTAGGACGTGAAATAACAAAATCATCACTGTTGCTTCAGTAGGTATCGACAATAAGTCCAACAAGTACCTAATCAGTTACAATAAGCAAAAGTGTACAATTGTACAATAACTCATAAATTATATTTTGTACAATCTCGAAACTTAGCTCTGTCATTTTATGTATGTTATTTAAAAAAAATAGAATCGAAACGTTTGCTTCCTATAATTATAGATTCCGAAGAAAGATTTTGCGTTCTTGCAATAACATAGCGTGTTATACATATAAGTTTATTTTTTAAATAGTTTCATTCGATGGTCGTAATAACACAACTTAGGCGCATTACCTATTCCATTATTTAACATTTGTGTTCTAGAAGATATGTCACGTGGGATGTATGTAACTAAGTGGTTTCACCTACAGAATATCTGCCTAATCCGTAATAGTCTCTTAGAGAATCTATAATTATGTGAATCGCTTTCACAATATAGGCGTTTTTGTCGCGCGACTGTAGCGCTTCTCAGTCGCGTCGTAAAAGCGCGACTCGTAATCCATACTTATTTGCTGCAGCGCGCCAACCGTGCGGTGGTCGGGCGTCAGAAGCGCAACTGCAGCGCTCCGAGAATGCGGTCACGGTGGGATGTACGACGCGTAGTCGCGTATGATCAATCGGTTAGATCAGTGTTGCGAGCACATGGCTATTGTATAGAATGTTACAAATACTAACCTACGACATGTTTGATACCCACTGAAATAAAAAAAAAGTATCTGAAATTTATAGCCGAGTTCCAATCTCGGTTAGTCTTGTGGGTTTTGAAAACAGAACCGCAGCAGAAAAAATACACAAGGTAGATACTCAATGAAATGCCATAACTCGTGGACAAATTTTTCGGACACTCGGAGATAGTTAAAGGATATCGTTTATTTGTAGCACAATCAGTGCTGAAGTATCAGCAAACGACACTACAAAGCAGAAAAACGATACTTACAATAAAAAATTATAAAATATATATATGCCAGTGATCGTGTTGTGTTGGAGTTATGATTATTATTAGTATATACAGGGTGTCTCATTCAAATCGGTCAGTATGGGAAAGTCTGATACTATAAGACATACGAAGATCTGTTCTGAGGAACCATGTCATCGATTTTGATAACAAGAAAAACTGCATTCATACATTTTAAAAAACATCTGTACTCTTTTCGGGAATCAAACCCGGTTGTTATGAAAAAAAACTCTACACTATTTCTATTTAGATATCGATTGTGTAGGTCTTAAGCAGTAAATGTCTGTATAAAACATGATGTCTAAAATGAATAAAATGCATTGTTTTCACATACTTTAATTTACTTTAGTAGGTGCCCGAAGTGACCTCCGACTTTTTCAATACACTATTCAAAACGTTTAGATAACGATCTTACGATTGCATTTTGTATGAAAACTATGCATTTTATTCATTTTAGATAGACATTTACTGCTTAAGACCTACACAATCGATATCTAAATAGAAATAATGTAGGTTTTTTTTTCAAAACAACCGGGTTTGATTCCCGAACTGAGTACAGATGTTTTTTAAAATGTATGAATGCAGTTTTTCTTGTTATTAAAATCGATGACATGGTTCCTCAGAATAGATCTTCGTATGTCTTATAGTTTCAGACTTTCCCATACTGACCGATTTGAATGAGACACCCTGTATATACTAATAATAATCATAACTTCAACACAACACGATCACTGGCATATATATATATTTTATAATTTTTTATTGTGAGTATCGTTTTTCTGCTTTGTAGTGTCGTTGGCTGATACTTCAGCACTGATTGTGCTACAAATAAACGATATCCTTTAACTATCTCCGAGTGTCCGAAAAATCAGTCAGAAATTGCTTTTAGCAATAAGGCCGCCAATTGTACTTTGTATCATTACATGTTTTATAATATGTGCTCTGGTGTACAATAAAGAATATTCTTATCTTATCTTATCTTATCTTAAGGCTCGCCACTGTTTTACAATCCTCCACCAACCCGGACTTGGCCCCCCGTGGTGGTGAAGTATGGCCTAACCTTCCTGCGATGGAGGAAGAGCGCCGTGCCCCAGCGGTGGGGACATACAAGGGTTGATATCGAAATAGAAATTTGCAAAGTTCCTTGCCTTCACGGTATTAGTAGTGTTGTGTTTCCATCAAGGATGTTTGGGTAAAACGTTCTTGGTTTCGATACATACGGAAAAATATTGTGTGACTTTTAAATGAAAGACAGAAAGTTAGCCGTCTGTGTCAACCTTCAATACAGAACCCTCAAAAGTAGGACGAGGGTTTATCAATCCAAGTAAAAATCTAACGCCCGGTTTTTCGTAAAGTGTAACCGATAGTCAAGACCGAGTTTCATATAAGTACACTTCGTAGGTTATTATGACAAATCCAGGTACGGTGCTTAGGCAGAGTCAATTAACTTTGAACATTACGACGTTTCATTACACACACTACAACTATATGAAAAAAAATGTATTTGAACGTGGTTTTACGCTCAGCTACTTTGCAACTATGTATTCTTACACCTCTTAACCTAACATCTAGGAACACACAAAAACTGGAAACATTATACATATAACATAATTTAATTTAAAATGCACAAACACGTAATCAGTTTTTATTTTTTTCTTTACACTCAGCGACTCTGAATTAAGTTTTTATCCCTTAACCTAAAGTCTAAGGCTTTGCTGAAAATCAGCGTCGGCAGTGGAGCATGTTCCCTGGCGACTTTAGGCTGAGCATAAGGCCTTTTGCCAAATTTAGTTCTTAAGACATTTTCTCAGTTATTGTACCTTGTTTAATTTTTTGTTGGCATTATAGACATTTCACTTTTCACTTTTCATTTCGTGGTCATTACGTCGTCAAGGTTTTATTTGAACGTACGTCGATTACATTGTAAACCATGAATTGTGCTAAGAAACAGGCTCCAGATGTTTCTTTTGTGTACACTTTAGTTAAGAGTACATTAACAGAGGGGGTAAAGTATGGACAGACAATAGCATATCAACCTTTATTCGCGTGCTTGGTCACGATCACGTTTTGGGTTACTTTGCAATTAAAATGTAAAAGTTTACTGTTCTTAAATCATACTGGCTTAATTTATCGACTGCTTTAAAAATAAAACTGCGAATTTATATTCCTGGTCTTGGCCCCCGTGGTGGAGTATGGCCTAACCTTCCTGCGATGCAGGAAGAGACCCGTGCCCCAGCAGTGGCGACACAAAAGGGTTGATAACGAATTTATATTCTAAAGGTTCATCTACTGTCCACAGCACTTATATACTTCAATATTTTTGAACTAAAACTTTCGTAAGCACAACACATTGTAGACTTTTAGACTTCAATATTTGTAATATTTATAAAAATACGATTGCCCGAAAACACCACATCACCTCGTCACTACAGTCTTTACCCTTCTTTTTTTTAATATCTTTATTTATACAGGACCAGTACGAAACTTAAGTCCTAACACTAACTTGTACTTAAGAGATTATCTAGGATTAATCTAAACTTTATACGTACATAGCTAAGACACAAAAGCTATATTAAATTAAATATCCTTTGCGGATGAACAAATAAATTTAAAGATAGTTATATATAATTATACGCAAGATAAAATATTTTTAACGTTATAAGTAATATAACCTAAAAATTTGAAAGGATTCTTGTAAATAACAAAAAATATTATATGACTTCAAAACAAAGTGTCTGCTGCCGGACTTGCTGCAAAACAAAAATTCTGATTACAATAGTCCATGGCGGAGATTTTAGATTGAAAAGACGGACACGGAGGCTTTTTATTTAATCTGTAGTTACAGATTAAATAAAAAGCCTCCGTGTTTTTAAATAAGGCCGGCAGTTTGCTTGGAGTTTTCAGAAAATCTACGAAACGATTTAGAGCAGGACTGGGATACCTACGTATTAAAACGGTAATGATTGTGTCACTGGTATTGGTTGTTTATTTGGTACTATTGGTAGTTTAGTAACCAGCCGTATTTCAATGGTATAAATGTTACGTATACGATTGGAATACGATTGGTTTGTGTTTCAATATAACACGTACCTACGACTTAATACGGCGCCTCGCGCGATTTGATCTTCTTCGCGAGAGATGCCTATTTAATTTACGCATGTTACATCATTTAAATGACATTATACTGCTATTAAAGACTATCAAATAGAGGCAAATAACAGCTATTGTGCTTATACCATTTTACTGAAAAACGATGTGTGAAGACTAGGTCCTAAGTACTCACAAAAATGCTCTCGTAGGTTTCCCCATAGAATCTGATGGGCACTTGTAGCGGGACTTCGGGCGAGGGTATCTCAGCGCCACGCGGCAACTCCAGGTCTAATCCCGGCCCGAAGGGGTAGAACTGGTCGCGCGTCACGCACAGCGCATGCGCGGCGAGCGCGAGCACCACTCCTGCGCACGTCCACATGATCACACAGCCACTGCGCTACTATAAAGCTCGGGACTAAATTAGGCTGAATGGGAGCGGTCTCTACTCTCTTAATTAGTGTAATACTTTGTGTTTGGCTTCAATAAATTGGTAGGTACTTTCTTAATGGGTTACTTTTCGAATGCCGAAATCTTGGTCTGCGGTTTTTTGTAGAGCTTCAGGGTATTTACAATTTATATCATGCAATTATTGTTATATGTTTTGATCTAATAACACGGATTTTTAATGTCTGAGTAAGAAAGAAAGCCATTGTGACAAATTCTTATCAGGCAAAAACAAAAGGCATATCATTCATAGTCACAAATAAGGAATAAAACTAAGAATTAAAGACATTCTTGATGGGTAACATAATAATTATGCCGTGAGGTGAGCGCAGGCGACAATGAGGTTGGGCTGTTATTCAGACAATTTTACACTACTTTGAACAGCTTATTTTAAGACTGCTTTATACGTTGATTCAAAATTAATAACGACGGCCTCTGGAGCACCGTCGTAAGGTCGCTTGCCTCTCCGTCTTCTATAAGGTGTATTTTGGAGAGTGTGCACAGGGACTACATACCCCCATCCCCTTTCTTCCATTGGACCACCAGGCGATCGGCTTGAACGCACGCTTTTGTCGTCGAAACTCCGCGAATCCGCACCACCAAGCGATTCGCGAATTCTTCTATAATAAAAACAGCAATTTTGTGGAACACGCTGCCATCGTCTGTCCTTCCGGAGACATATAACCTAGATTGACAGCTGCTTTTAAAAGTAGAGTTAACCGGCATTTACCAGGTAAGCACGTAACATCGTGACCCCGTCTTCGCTTACCATCAGGCGTGACTGGGGTCAAGTGTAACCTGTCCTACTTAAAAAAAACTACTCAAAGAGAGATCTCAATTTCTTAAAAGTTTTCACTGAAATCCTTCTGCCAAATGTACACTGTACAGTCGACAGCTTAATCAGTCATATTGAGGACTACTTTGTAATGAAAATCTCTCGTTTTTTAGGTAGGTCTACATTTTTGGTTATATGGACCCCAGTAACAACCGTCTAGCTACGTTTTGAAACACAAAACCGGACAGTGTAAGTCGTACTCGCCCACCGAGGGTTCCGTATATATTTAATTACCTACATATTATAAAATAATTTACGGATTCAGTCTCGCAGATTTTTCAGAGCTTTTCCCAAGCTTCTGCGGGTCTTGACAGATAGACAGACTGATATACAGAAAGACACACACACATAGGTAGTAATGTATCTATTTTAGTACATACATGTAAATCTTTGATCAAAATGGTCAAGTAAGACAATGCGGATTACCCAGTTATTTGAAATTGTGAGCAGTTGGGTTTATAGTAACTTGAGAGGAGCCACCGTCGAGACGGCCACTAAAGGTGAATAAATAATAATAAATATTCATGGATATATAAATTACACAGATCTCGTTAGCCCTATACTAAGTACAACTAAATGACTTGTGTTATAGGTGCTAACTGGACGATAGATTTAATACAATAAATACACTAGAAAAGTTCGTTTCCTTGTTTGACCCGGCCGGGGATCGAACCCGAGACCTTCGGTTTTACAGTCAGCGTGCCAAACCGCTGCGCCACCGAGGTCGTCTTATGATAGGAAATTGTAAGTAGACCCCCAGCAGATTTAGTTAAGTGACGGCGGCAATAAAACCCACCGATGCACCACTGAAATAGCATGCGCTTTACTGTAAACAACATTTTTCGGTGAGTTTTCAGTGAAATAATGATGCTCGTGAACGGGTGCTGTTCGTCTGTCTGGCTGCAGTATCGACTTTGTTGCTTCTATGGCTTTAGCGCTGGTGGCCTAGGCGAACCGAGTGATTGGAATCAATCACTTGGTTAAGCAACAACAGGCGCCGTCAGGTACAGGATGGGTGAGCGTCCCGTGACTACCACTAGTGGCAGTTTTTCGAGCGCTTCCGTGCTTCGCAAGGCACGTTAAGCTGTTGGTACCGGCTGTCATATAATGGCAGTCGTTAAACCATGTCAGAGGCCTTATGGGCGGCTTGATGACTTCTGACAGTAAGGCCCGCCACTGTATTACAATCCTCCACCAACCCGGACTTGGCCCCCGTGGTGGAGTATGGCCTAACCTTTCTGCGATGCAGGAAGAGACCCGTGCCCCAGCAGTGGGGACATACAAGGGTTGATAACGATGGCTTTAGCACGTAACATCTTAGACCCCGTCTTCGCTTACCGTCAGGCGTGACTGGGATCAAGTGTCAACCCGTCTTACTTAAAAAAAGATTAGATTACATTAGAACTCTATATCGTACCTACACACCAGAAGAAGAAATACATTAAAAGGCTTACTTACCTATCTAAGTTTTGCCGTATACAATTGGCGGCCTTATCGCAAAAATCGATCTCTTCCAAACAACCTAAGGATGAATTGAATTTTACTGCTTTGGTACAGCAGTTTTTACCGGCGATGTGTCTTTAATTCGCGTAGGTCGGAAAAATTACAAGTTATTGCCAAAAAATTAAGTTATTAGCAAAAATGCAATCTTGCGCTAAGTTATTTGTCCATGACTGAAGGATCTAGAATCTAGGCTGTAGCTTCCAAAACTTTTAAACTTCTCACTAAAAAAGGAAATAGAATTGAAATTTCTTTATCGCACAAAAAGAGGTTTGTGCCAAGGCGATCTTAATACTAACTAATAATTAGTACATATTTATGTCAGCTGGAATATATTTATGTCAAATAGATATATATGAAGCGCTCGTGGCCTAGGCGAACCGAGTGATTGGAATCAATCACTTGGTTAAGCAACAACAGGCGCGGTCAGGTACGGGATGGGTGAGCGTCCCGTGACTACTGCTAGTGGCATTTTTCCGAGCGCTTCCGTGCTTCGCAAGGCACGCTAAGCCGTTGGTGCCGGCTGTCATATAATGGCAGTCGTTAAGCCATGTCAGAGGCCTTATGGGCGGCTTGATAACTTCTGACAGTGAGGCCCGCCACTGTCTCACAATCCTCCACCAACCCGGACTTGGCCCCCGTGGTGGAGTATGGCCTTACCTTCCTGCGATGCAGAAAGAGACCCGTGCCCCAGCAGTGGGGACATATAAGGGTTGATAACAAATAGATATTGAATTATCATCATCAATGGACATAATGGTATGCCCCCACCGAGGGGCACGGGTCTCTTCCCCGAGGAAGGTATAGGCCATACTCCACCACGGGGGCCAACTCCGGATTGGTGGAGGCTTGCAAGACTAGTTGCTGGTCTTACTGTCAGAAGTTATCAAGCCGCCCTAGGGCCTCTGACTTGGCTTAACGACTGCCATCTATCGACGGCAGCCGGCACCAACTGTGTAACTGGAACCGCTCGGAAAAATTACCACTTGCGTTAGTCATAGACGGTTTACCCATCCATGCACTGAACGCGCCCTGTGTTGCTTAACCTTCGTGATCGTTTAAGATCACTCAGGCAGCCAGGGCTACGAGCGATAAAGATATTGAATGCGCCATGAAAACTTGCTCATGATGACTATCTCTCTGAGATAGGCCTGTGCCCTGCAGTGGGACATAGGCTACATGAAAAACCATCTAAATGACTGGATGCATACCTAATTTTAGTCATCTTGGTGGTTAGGACTACCTAGGAATGTTTAGTAACGTTGTTCAAAGTTAGGTACTTGTACACGTAATTCAATGGGCGAGTTGTTTTCAACCAAAGGGAACGAACATACACAATTAAATATTAAATATCTCAGCGAAGTACTGTAACATAAATACGTACGTACCTATTAATAGTACTCTATTGTACTAATAATAATTCAAAAATAGGTACGTAAGATATTCAATTAGAACAAATTACTAGCACTGAAATTTACTTGGCCATTTAGATTAACATAACGGTATAAAAACTTCATGGGACGAACGTCATTATAAAAAAAAGAGAAACGGAAGCTCCATCTTGGCTTGTGTTTTTGGTGGGAAGGACGGAGAGGTTGTTATTATTTTGTATAGTATGTACTTAATAATTTTGTTATCTTCTGCGAATTATTCGATGTATATATGATAATTTATTAACAATAACAATTTTGAATACCTATAAATGTGAATAATATGTGGCCTCCGCTATTTTCGCAAACAAACATATAGCTCTTAAATATATATATATATATATATATATATATATATATATATATATATATATATATATATATATATTTGACATATTACACAGATCTCGTTAGCCCTATACTAAATGCAGCTAAATGACTTGTGTTACAGGTGCTAACTCAACGATAGATTTAATACAATAAATACCTAGATAATATCCAAGACCCGAGACAAATTAGAAAGTTTGTTTCTTAGTTTGACCCGGCCGGGGATCGAACCCGAGACCTTCGGTTTTACAGTCAAGCGTGCCAAACCGCTGCGCCACCGAGGCAGTCATTTTTTGAATTTTCAAAAACATGATTGCTCGTGCCGGGATGAATCATCTGTAGCGCAGAAGAGTGATCTATATTTTGATATAAATTATTCTTGGTTCCTTATCTAAATTGAAATGCAGTTGTTAAAGGGAGTATGATAAATTGTGTGTGTAGTAGTCTTTAACCAACGTAAATTAGGTTTGTTTGTTTTATTGGCTCTAAGTGGGTCGCTTGTGCATCCATTACTATATGGCCGATGACCCATTACCGGATATTTAAAACAATATTGAGCTGTCTCAAATATCGACAACTTACAATGATTACGTATTTTATTCAAATCTAAGAAAAAAAACATCTTGCGGTATCACGTCTGATTACCATGGCGGATGTCGTGGGTTCAATGCCCACTGTAGGCCGCCTTACTTGGTTTGTATAAATGGCCTCAGTCTGGGTGTATTTTTGTTTGTGATGACCTAACCATAGCGCAGGGTACCCTAGCATGAGACCAAGACAAGTGATGGCGTTGTGTGGAAGGAAGTTATTCTCGACAATAGATTTAAGTTTCAACTAGGTATATTAGACGACGGTGACCGTCACCAGTCGGTCTGTCTTTACGATGTCTTAGGTTCAATTCAACTCTGGTATACTTATGGGACCATAAGTAAACCAGAGTTGAATTGAACCTAAGACATCGTTGTACGATGTTTTTATTCGTCCATTATTAATAGATATTAAGTACGTATTGGTTCGAAATATACTCTAAAATCGTCAACCGGGATTATTGCGTAACGCATCCGAACCTTCTCTAAACTCCTAAGCCCTGGAGTCCTATAGGAAATCTGGAAAATCTACTGTTCTACGTTCAATATGATTTTCATAATTTTTTGGACAACATGTTTTTCTATGGCCTAACCTTCCTGCGATGCAGGAAGAGACCCGTGCCCCACCAGTGGGGACATACAAGGGTTGATACCATGTTTTTCTATGGTCGACGTAGTAATTTTTATCTCTAGGGATCATCTCTTAATCAATGATTTCAAATTAGCCTTGCTCAAAGAGTTAAATCAACCATCGAGTACTCTCATATTACTTTTTCTGTGTCCAGTTATTAATATCTTTGAACCCACTGTCTTACTGCCGGGAAAAGGTGGAAACATTTCGATGCACGAAGTACAAAGTTACGACTTGGAGCAAAGAATGTTATAGTCTGTTAGCTTTTAGAATATACCCCGGCTACTATCGGATAGAATCGGATATATTCGTGTAATAGAAATATCGGAACTGATATGACACTTAATTTCGAAATCGGTACTAATAAGTATGACACTTAATTTCGAAATCAGAACTCTGTACGAAAACCGGCGAAAATTGGCGAAAGCCGAAGTCTACTCCCTAAGCCCGAAGTATATTCTAAAAGCTAACAGACTATACTATATGTTATTTGCCGTTCTAGATCAGTACAAAATGGCCGCCGTCTTTGATGTTTGTGATTTCCTTGCCTGATTACAATGGCACGGGGTATCCTAGTTTGGGACCAGAACAAGTGATTGTGTTGTGTGGAAGTATTTAGGTATTTTTATTATGTTCTCTGTATTCTACATCGTTCAACTAGTGCTGTACAGTACTACACATCATAAAAGTCCCTTCGGGAATCTACGTTCGCGCAGACTAGGAAGAAGTGTAACGAAAGTACCCCAAGCTATAATTACATTCAACTTGATCTTTAACCGATACGGTTAAGGTGCAGAATTGATTGCCGCAGTAGCGCTACCTATTTCGCTCACACTAATACGAGGGCTGCTACTTATGTATGCGGAATAGAAAAAATGAACAAATGTATATGGCTAAATATGCTTTAATTGTTTTTAAAGTATTCTCCTCTATGATCGATGCACTTTTGCATTCGATGAAACCAATTTGTAAAACACCTTTTCCACTCTGATTGAGGTATCTCCAAAACGTGCTGTTTGAACGCATCTACGGCATCTTCACGGGTCGAAAATCGTTGACCACGTAATTTATTCTTTACATTTGGGAATACATAGAAATCATTGGCAGCCAAATCAGGGCTGTACGGTGGATGACCCATCAATTCTATTTTTTGACCATCCAAAAATGTAGTTGTTTCCTGAGATGTATGACAGCTGGCATTGTCATGGTGAAGTTTGATTCTGCGTCGTTGGTTGTTTTGGCGTATTTCTTCAAATACTTTCGGCAAACAAATGGTCGTATACCACTCCGAATTAACCGTTCTGCGATTCTCCAGTGGTATTGTAGCCACATTGCCATTAATACCAAAAAAGCAGGCCACCATTTGCTTTACAGTGCTTTTTGCACGAGCCACTTTCGTAGGGTTCGGCTCATTTTGAAACACCCAAACTGTTGATTGTTGTTTAGTTTCGGGATCGTACGCGTTGATCCAGGATTCGTCACCTGTGTAGATACCTATTATAAACAGATTTTGAGTCGCCTCCGTTGAATTTTTTTAAGGTTTTCTTGCACCATTCGACGCGAGCATCTTTTTAATCCTGAGTTAAGTTGTGCGGGATCCGACGCGAACAAATTTTTTTTACAGACATATGTTCATGTAATATCCTATGAATGCTCGTCATACATATGCCCAGAATAGCCTCTATCTCGCGATACGTTACATGGCGGTCTTGCATTATTAGATTTCGCACAGCTTCAATATTTTGTGGCACAACCACCGATTTCGGGCGACCTTCTTTAACTTCGTCCGTTAGCTTACTGCGCCCGCGATTAAACTCACTAAAACAGTGATACACAGTCGTTTTTGATGGAGCTTCACCACCAAACTCGAAGTTAATTGATCTACGGACTGTT
This sequence comes from Yponomeuta sedellus, assembly GCA_934045075.1. NCBI lineage: Eukaryota > Metazoa > Arthropoda > Insecta > Lepidoptera > Yponomeutidae > Yponomeuta > Yponomeuta sedellus. The sequence continues at coordinate 9,483,585 of OW203724.1, read as the reverse complement.
TTTGCGTTAAACCACGTCGAAAATCGTAATAAATCATAGCACGAATATTTTCACGAGTGAGTTCCATTTTTTCAGCGATATGACATTTTAAACCCAACAAAAACAAAACACTAACGATAAGAGAAAAATATTAGCGGCCAGTATTTAAAAAAAGAACGAATTTGACCATGGAAGTCAGACATTGCGTTTAAAATTATTGGAATCCCAGATTCCGCATACATAAGTAGCAGACTATGTATTGCCAAACTAATAGTCACCTGCATCGTAGACGTTGAATCAACCAATAGCAACAAAGGCGCGCCGCCTGCCATAAAATGAAACTATCTGATTGGTCGATCAACTTGCCGCACATCCAAAATTTGGTGATCTGTGCAGGTACATCCGCGAGATTTATTTCTTGTGTAGCACTGTACTTATATTACGTGAAGGCCTATAATAAGTCTACCTCTGCGAGTTAGTTGATAGTTAAAAGACAATGATTCTTAAGAAGTTACCCCTCGCCGTTAAATCGTCTAGGTCCGGGGAAACAGGAAGAGCCAAATCATTCGGCAAACCGGAAGTGAGCCGGCGACGTCGCACGCGCTGTAAAAACTACCCGTCTGGATAGAAAAATCGCATCGTACGGAAAGTCTGGTAAGCAGTTCCAATTGTTTATAAGTAGTCAGAAATTTTACTCCTTATAGCTTTGCCATAGACTTCGGTCTGGGTTATGAAATAAAAAATAAACATGGTCATATAACACAGATCTCCTTAGCCCCGTAACAAGTACAACTAAATGACTTGTGTTACCGGTGCCAACTCGAAGATAAATTTAATACATACAATAACATCCACAAATTCAAGTTGGTATTTAGTATCCGTAACTAGTAAATAAAAGGAATTTCGCATCGTACATTAAAGCCGGGTCCAGATGCGTGTAAGTGTAATGTAATCGAAGGAGTAATGCAACGCGAATCGTGTGTGCAGACGGCACTACGAGCGCTACGTATAATGCTCCTCTAGACGCAGAATTCGCGGTCCATTACACGTCATATTACATTATACGGTACACGCATCTGGACCCGACTTTAGGGTGGTAAGTGGTAAATACTTAGTTCATATCCAATGACTTATCCAATCCAATCAGTCGGTTCCTCAATGGTGAGGCTCAAGGCCGTAAGACGAGGATGGATATAGAGTGCTCTCCATGTGGACTTCTCGTTTGCTGTGTGGACCATCTGGTAAAACTTAAGTTTTGTTTCCTCATATTAAATATGAGTACCTACTATTGCTTGCTTTTTTATATTTTATAATTTTTGTAAATTTTCTTTATTTTTTCTGTAATATCTCTGTCGGTCGTAATTTGAGCTGACTTAACAGTAAGTATGTTTCATACTTTGTTGCATGCTTGCATGCTGTGTGGTGTCGGCCCAGAGAATAGCACTAACCCAATTCTTCTCGCGGGTGTCGTAAAAGGCGACTAAGGGACACAAACTGGGGGGTGGGCAGCAGCACCCCCTGCAGTACAATTCCACCAAACTGCGATTCCCAACCCGCATGCCCAGCGTGGGGATTATGGGCATTACCCCTCAATGATTGCACAACCTTGCGCTATGGAGCTCATTAGGAAGGGCTGTCCAGCAGTGGACTAATATAGCCTGAAGAAGAAGAAGAAGAATACTTTGTTGTACTAGTTTTTTGGATGGCCTGGCATCCTAAGACACAGATCTCTGATCTAGTTTGGGACCCAGTCTGTCCACAAATCGCTTCTATGGCACCATATTGTACCACTGCTATTTTACAACTAATTTGTGGATGGAGAAATAAAGATTTTTAAATTGTATTGTATTGTGTACTGCCTCGGTGGTCTAGCTGTTAACACGCTTGACTACCGAAACAGAGGTCGAGGGCTCGATTGCCGCTGGAGGCTACCTTACTAGATCAGTACAAATGACCTGTCTGGGTTCTATTTCCATGTTTGTGATGTGTTTGGGATATCCTAGTTTGGGACCAGGCCCTAGAGTCTAATACTTACATAGTTTTTCGATATAATGGTATAAGCACGACAACGGTTGTCATTTGCCTCAATTTTTTGCCTCATTTGCCTCAAAAATTTGGTAGTCTACAAAACAATAGCAGTACAATGTCATTCACGAAGAAGATCGAATCGCCGAGTTAAGTGGCACGGGTTGTACCGTTGCAATACGATGGGTTACAAAACTACCCATAGTGTGAATGAAATGAACATTATACCGAACTCAGCTTGCCGCATCCAGCATCTGCCTGCAGTTTTTCGCAGATAGTCATACGTTTGCCGAGTCGCGGTCTCCACTCACGTTTACTCCAACGGTAAACCAACCACTTTCAATTTATCACGTCCTATTACCTACAACCTCAATTTTGTCTCCAAATAAGCAGTTCACATTTTCCACAATTGGCAATTTTTTTTCTTTTCTCTTTAAGCCGCACTTTTATAATAATAATCATCAAATTACTCAACTCTAATCATTTCTACCTTCTCGTGTGGGGAATGGCACCCTCACTTTTCGGTCACCTGCCTCTTTACCGCTTAATGAGAAAATTGTCATTACTTCATAAGAACTTAGGATATGATATATTCCATCCCCAAACACCAACATGAAGTTACTCTGTAGATCAAACGGAACCGTGAGTAATAAAAATGGTGACTACTTAATAATTTCCACACAACACAATCACTTGTCCTGGGGGGCGAGTCTCAATAATGGATAGTTGTTCAATAGAGTCATATTAGTCCGGTATTGGTCGTTTCATTCACACTATCGGTAGTCTGGTAACCAATCGCATTGCAATGGCATAATCGCGAGAGATGCCTACTTAATTTACGCGGGTTGTACCCCTGGAATGACTTTGCACTGCTATTGCTTTGTAGACTACCAAATTGAGGCAAATAACAACCATTGTCGTGCTTACATAATTCTATTGAAAAACTATGTAAGTATTAGACGGCAGGGCCTGTACGAAAACGCTGCTTCGTCCGGTACTGGCAGAATTTGAACACTAACACACAACGGTAACTGAATTTAATCCCAATCAATCAGCCCGTATTCGTCCATTGCTGGAACTAGGCTTCCCTCGAAGCACGCCACTTCCTTTTGTCCTCGGCCATCGTCATCCACGTAAAACCACTAGGCCCTTAATGTTAGTTAGTAGTCAGCTATATTTTTGGTAACTTCTAAAACATTGACGATGATATCAACCCTTTGTATGTTCCCACTGCTGGTCCGTGGGTCTCTAAAATATTCACCATCATCATGAACCCATAATGTCCCCACCGAGGGGCACAGGTCTCTTCTCTAAGGAAGGTATAGGCCATACTCCACCACGGGGGCCAAGCCCGGATTGGTGGAGGCTTGTAAGACTAGTGACTAGGCACAAGTTTTCAAGCCGCCCTGAGGCTTCTGACTTGGCTCAATGGCTGCCGTCGATAGGTGGCAGTCGTTAAGCCAAGATTACCACCAACTGCTTAACGTGCCTTGCGAAGTACCGAACCGCTCGGAAAAATGCCACTAGCGTTAGTCATAAACTGTCACCCATCCATGCACTAAACGCGCCTTATGTTGTTTAACGGTCGTGATCGTTTAAGATTACTCAGACAGCCGGGCCTATGAGCGATTCGCATGTTCTAAAATATTATTGCAGCGTAATATTGCCGTATTGACGTCCAGAATTATAGAAGGGGACTCATGGGATTAAGTGGTCCTTCTACAAATATATTTTGTTTTTGGTGCAATTCTATTAATATCTGGGGACAGCGAATAAATTATGGAAAACTTCCTTTATTATTATACCTAATTAATAATGCTTGGACTTTTTGGGGATACGGAACATCAGAAAAAAATGTCAATTGACAACATTTCATATTTTACAACGCGCAAAACTAAAAATACCGTTTCTTAATTTTGCTATCTTGATTACGAAAAAAATATTTAGAATTTTTATTATTGCTTAATTTTAGAGAAAATAAATAAATAAAAATGATATGACAGATGTCATTTTCAATTTCATACAAATGTCATGTCGGAGACATTACTTTTCCTTTCCTTAATTCCAATGGTTTTTAAAAACGCGGCAAGGGTGTTAGTATTATTAAGCCGTATGTGTGACGTCATTTGGCGGTTACGTCCTTTAAGAATAAGACGAAATTCCAACAGAAAATTATGAATGAAAATCATCGAATTCCCGAAAATAAAAAAAAATGGGTCGTTTTATTTCGTATCTAGTTTCCTTTAAGACAGTAAAATACGTATGCTAAAAAATTTAAATGTTGTCAATTAGGATCATAATTGCATCGTGATAAGATGTTATGTGCTTAATAGTAGGCTGGTCTTCTTGAGTTCACTTCAGGCTTCCAGCAAGGTGGCTCTCTAGGTACTTTCTGGCATTTACTCGTACCTCCGCCGCCGCTAGGTTCTGTTTTGTTATCCACCACAAATCGATGTTAGAGATAGTATGGAGCACGTGTCACTTAATAGGTAACACTTCGCAAAAAGCGCCAGAGTTTATTGGAAACAGCTGCAATAACCTTCCAGGTGTCGTCGCTTCGAGCAGCACCTGTTTGACGGCAGCGGGCGGACCTTGGTAGTGCGGGATACGGACGGTGATGGATATTGAGTGTCATAGCAGCTCGCATCTCACCTCGTAGTATTGTACTTGTTTGGTAGAATTTTTATCACAAAACTAATCAGCCCATCCCTATCTCCGACGCGTCCGACGTCAGAAAATAGATTCGAACACAGCTGGGCGAGTAGTACGTATACCTAAGTAAGTAATCCAGTTTGTGGCATACGTGACCGGCCAGCCAAGTCGGCTGCTTGCGCGCACCTAATTAATATAAACGGGACGAGACCTCCGCGTCGACTCGGGGAAGCGGGGAACAAATGCTGAGCTAGCGGCCACACAGAAAAAACGTGAGACGGGCGCGTGAAAAAAATCGCGATGCGTATAGAAATCGCACCCTCGCCCAATCTCTTCTGTGTGGGCTTCGTCCCGTCCCTTCAGTACCTTCGGTGGTACAAGGGCACAACTTACAAAAAATTGTAAAAAAATATTTTACTGTGAAGTACATGGCCTATCCTACTAATAGTATAAACGCGAAAGTTTGTAAGTATGGATGGATGTTTGTTACTCTTTCACGTAAAAGCTACTGAATGGATTTTAATAAAACTTTACAATAAAATAGCTTATACATCAGAATAACAATAAGATATTGTGTGAATTGTCCAAAATATGACGATAAGCGTCAAGTAAGTAGGAAAATATCTACCATTCTGGCGTGCTGCCAAAACCTTTTCTAAGCCACGCTAATATAAACTACTCGAAATACTAATCCTGCGCAGACGAAGTTGCGGGCACCAGCTAGTTCTAAAATATTTGGGTCCTATTTCATGGAAAGGATAATCACTTTGAAGTGATGTTAGGCCGAGTAATAAGATAATGAAGGAAAAAAAAACTTAAAATTGGCTCTCCTGTGAAATCACAAAATGGCATTTGTGCCCTTGTACCACCGGAAGTGCGTATTTTGTATGAAATGTCTTAAGCCAGGTTTTCACGGTCTTAGTACGCTCGGACCGAGTGCGCCATCCGAGTAAAATGTTGCTCCTGATTGGACGGTTTTTCGTGACAACACCAAAATAGCCAATCAGAAGCATTAGTTTACTCGGATGGCGCACTCGGACCGAGCGCACAACGACCGTGAAAACGCGGCTTTATGCGGGTTTCCACGTCTTTTCCGTGACCTTTCTGTGTGGTTGCTGCCTTACAGCCGGGTCAGTAGCGAGCGACGAAATGTTGAATGAATTAATGACCCACACATACATCAGGCATAGTACGAGTACCTATGCGATATACGTATAAAACATTTCAATAGTCATAAGTAACGCGCTGTAGATACGTTCATTTGCTTTAATTATCTTAATGTTTTGTATGATTTTTTTTTGAGTTCCGTACCCAAATATCAACAACGGGACCCTATTACTAAGGGCGAGATAAATAGTCGCTTCTAAGAACGAGTCTTAGCGAAAGCACTTGCTTAAGAATCGATTTGTCTATCATAGACAGTACTTTGGCACTCTCTAAGTCGCGAAACCCGGACTAATTCTTAGCATTGGCTTAAGAACATGCTTAGCTAAGCAAACGTCTATTTTAGTAACGCATTGATACTTAGCTAAGTTAGCCTGAAGTAATGCTTTGGGAAGCATGAGTACGGACTTGGGCTAAGCAACGACTATTTATCTCGCCCTAGGACTCCACTGGCGGTCTGTCTGTCACCAGGCTGTTTCACATAGACTGGTATAGCTAGCTAGTTAAAATGTTCACAAATGGTACATTTCTGTGTGGTTATAACTACAAATACTAAAAACAATAAAATAAATATTTAGGTTGGGCTCCCATACAACTAATGTGATTTTTAGCCGTTTTTTGCTCAATATTATTAACGGCAACAGGTAAACACTTGAAGTATCACAGAATATTTAGTTGTACATTCACAACAAAAATGAGAAATTAAATTAAACTAAATAAAGTAAATTAACGGGCCTATACAATGTTTTCGACTTTGTTTATAATAATTTAGTCTTGTGAGCCCGAGCCCGAGCTAAGCAAGTGAGATTTTATGGTTTTGTAAGAAATGCTTATGACACAATGATGCAGGTACTTCAATATTGTTCCCCTGCATCACGTCTTTCATATCTTTAGGAGAAACGGAGCGAATAGTATAGTAAATAGTACCTACTTTTGTTGGTCAATTTTAAAGTGAGACTCGTGTAAAAAACCGGCCAAGTGCGAGTCAGACTCGCGCACCGAGGGTTCCGTACAAACCTGTATTATAGACCTGAGTATTTGGTATGAATTTCAATTTAATACCTCTACGCGTTTATGAGGAAATGGGTAGTAAGTTTAAAATTATTAAAAAAAAATATATTATGTGATAGTATTTTCTAAGGTTAACACGAGCTGTAGACATAATTAAAACTGTTTTTATACGGATTTATGCTCGTTTATTACATTTTTACAATTTTCCAACGTTTCGGCACTTTTTCAGGTGCCGTGGTCCCGGATGAGTCATCCGGGACCACGGCACCTGAAAAAGTGCCGAAACGTTGGAAAATTGTAAAAATGTAATAAACGAGCATAAATCCGTATAAAAACAGTTTTAAATATTATGTGATGTAACTAAAAATTTATGGTTTTCGTAATTTTTCCTTTATCTATGCTATAAGACGTTGCTTCGTACCAAATTTCAAGATTCTGAGTTCACGGGAAGCACCCTGTAGGTTTTGATTCCCTTGCAAGTGTCGAAAATTTGCGGCATAAACGGCTGTATCTTTTGATTGCGTTGGCTTAGAAGTTTGATTTTTTCACAGCTTCAAGGGACAGTAGACCTGAGTAATTGATATAAATTTCAGCTTCATACCTGCACGCGTTCCTGAGAAAAAGGGTCTTGACAGACGGACGGACGGACAGACGGACAACAAAGTGATCCTATAAGGGTTCCGTTTTTTCCTTTTGAGGTACGGAACCCTAAAAATTAAATAAAAACCGTACTTGCATAGTTGTGTCACTACAAAAATGTTGTGGTGAGTGATTGTGATGTGGAGTTTAGAGTCAATGGCATACAGTAGAACGAGCTAGAGTCTGCGGCAACACTCATGTCCCATGATAGGATCATAGTAAAGTTATCATTGTTTGTAAGTACGATAATATCTTAACTTGTCGTGTTGTAAAACTTTTATAAATAATAATAAAACTGGAACGACTTCAACTGTTGCTTTATTTGTACTGTTTATTTTATAATAAAACAGAAAACTAGATAAAAACGGATAAGCAGGTAAAATAGTCAGATCTAATTAAAACTATTTATACGGATTTATGCTCGTTTATTACATTTTTGACAATTTTCCAACGTTTCGGCACTTTTTCAGGTACCAACCACTTTATACATATCGATAAAGTTAAAGTTCTAGCCCGAGAAGACCGTTTCTTCCCTAGAATGATACGCGAGGCAATAGAGATCCGCCGGCATCCAAATTTTAATAGAGATCGTGGTTGGAACAAACCGGTAGCATGGGAACCAGTGCTTAAGTGCATGAGACCCCCTTGCTAGAAGTGTGACTGTAGAGTAAAAAATAAATTTAATTTCAATAAATAATCAGTATTTTTTAGTTCATGTAAAGTAATTAGTTTATAATTTTAATTTTAACTTCAATTACTAATAATCAATATTGTTGACTATATATAAAAAATAATTGGTTTGCCTATTTTGGAACGTAACTTCATAATTAACTTTTGTAATTTTTGCCGAGGGTAGTAAACTAACCGTTAATGCTTTCTAAAAGACGCCCGTCACCTCAGTCATCCGGGACCACGGCACCTGAAAAAGTGCCGAAACGTTGGAAAATTGTAAAAAATGTAATAAACGAGCAAAAATCCGTATAAAAACAGTTTTAATTATGTCTACTGCTCGTGTTAACCTTAGAAAATACTAGTCAGATCTAGTCAATGTGTGTGGTGGTAAGGAAATGATAAAAAATGAGGGAAATCGAAAAATGTGTGACGTAATTTTAAATATTTGAAAGTGATAGATAGAAAAAGAAATATAAAAAATGGTGTAAAGAGGTTTGCACCGTTACACTACCCGGGGGCATGCGGTAAAACAAATATTTTATTAAATACAAACATGGTGGAGTATGGCCTAACCTTCCTGCGATACAGGAAGAGACCCGTGCCCCAACAGTGGGGACATACAAGGGTTGATAACGATAACGAATACAAACATATTAAAAAATTTTTTTTTTAATGAAAAATGAGGGATTTCGGAAGATATGTGACGTAATTTTAAATATTTGAAAGTGATAGATAGAAAAAGAAATATAAAAAATGGTGTAAAGAGGTATGCACCGTTACACTACTCGGGGGCATGCGGTAAAACAAATATTTTTTTAAATATATTAAATACAAACATATTAAAAAAAACTTTTTTTTAATGAAAAATGAGGGAAATCGGAAAATATGTGACGTAATTTTAAATATTTGAAAGTGATAGATAGAAAAAGAAATATAAAAAATGGTGTAAAGAGGTTTGCACCGTTACACTATCCGGAGGCATGCGGTAAAACAAATATTTTTTTAAATAGGTATATTAAATACAAACATATTAAAAATAATTTTTTTTTTAATGAAAAATGAGGGAAATCGGAAAATATGTGACGTGATTTTAAATATTTGAAAGTGATAGATAGAAAAAGAAATATAAAAAATGGTGTAAAGAGGTTTGCACCGTTACAAACTCAGCAGACTTCAGTGATCTAGTATGTTCGACTAAAACCACACTATTTAAGTATTACACAATTTTAACGCGTACACTTTACGACCTCAACCGGGATAGGTCCTCTATGGGTTCCTCGACATTGGCCATTGGTCTAGAGGTATCACATCTGATTACCATGCCGGAGGTCGTAGGTTTGATTCCCACTGGGGCCGCCGCCGTACGTTTGCACAATTGGCCTGTCTTTTGTGATGCCCTTGTCTGGTTAGTACAGGGTATCGTAGTTTGGGACCAGGACAAGTAATTGCGTTAAGTGGAAGCAAGTTATTTTCGCATTTAAAATGTGAAAATTATTTAGCAAAATTTTCCTTTTTTGCTATTTTTTTCTTTGCTTTTTTTTGGCGGAATTTAGCCAATTAATTTTCACATTTTAATGTTATTATGGATAACCGCAAAGTAAAGCCGGATTCCATACAACAAGTTAATATCGGTCACAGATTTTCAATTAGTTATTTTTTAATGTTTTTTTTCTGTCCATAGTATTTCTTAATGATTCTCGATAATTGACTGTACTCGCCACTTCAGTCTAGCCGAGACCACGGCAACTGTAACGCTGCCGAAACGTCGGGAAATAAGGTAGTTGCGTTTTACCTAATAAATAATCGCGATTTGACCTGTTTAATATATAACTATGTAATTCTGTCCATTTCAAGTAGGATCTAGATTGGAAGAATTACACCAAATCGCCACACTAAAAATACGATTCCTGTAAAGCACTGCTGGGAGGCAGCTTACATCATCTGTGGTTATTTTTATTGGTTAATTATTATTTGACGACCCCGGCGACGTAGCGGTAGCGCGTCTGCCTACCATGCAAGAGGTCCCGGGTTCGAATCCCGGCTGGGGACAAAAAAAACCAGGTCTTGGATGTTAACGTGTTTGTGATGTCGCTGTTTCTGGTTCCCACGACACTGGGTATCCTAGGGTGGAGCCAGAAGCAATGTATGTGCTTATATGTAGGTACATGTTATGTTATGTTATTTTAATTATGTTGTGGTTATTTACCACAGACTATTTAAACTGCCTCTGAGGATCCTTCCTTTTATATGTAAATATAAGACCGATCAAACTGCTTCATATTTTTTTTACGAGCCTTGAAAGGTCTCCGTAGGCCTCGGCTCTACGTAGGCTCTACTCAGTAAAGCCCCCTAAACACACTTAGCGCGCTCGCGGTAGCGGGCCATACTTCGATATCGAAACGGTATCCCAGTTCAATATTGTTCAATATTCAAATTTCATACAAATCTAGCAGCCTATTTTTATGTTTTTATGGCCCATATTAAACTCTCCTAGCGTTCAAAATCAGTGTGATTGGTCATGCTTTGATTCTCGTTTGCATGACGAATAAACCTGAAATGTCTGTTGTTGTTTTACCTTTCCCTTTATCTACTGGAGAGTACCTAGAGTGAGCGCAGCTATAATGTGTGGTCTTTCCACATTACTTTTTAAAAGAGCTGCATGCTACATTATGGCGATGGAGTGGCCGCCCGTAAACAGTTTACGACGAGCTTAAAACGACACTAACCCACGGACGAAAGATTAAAATGGAACGTCTACTCGCTTATGTAATGATTTTGTGAACCCCGTTTTCACGGTTAATATGTTGGCCACCCTAAAAAGATACTCGGGGACGTAAATCCCCTCCCATACATATTTTACGAAAGGACGTTGTTTTATAATATAATGTACTTCGTAAAATGTTTTCACAGAGCGAGGGAGATTTTTTGTTTTACTATGTTAACTGGGTACAAAAACTTGGTTGAAATATGTTCCTTAGGAAGAATATGTTTCTACTGGTCATACACAGACTCGTTGGTATTTTAATACACGTAACGAGTAGTTTTCTTGCGACGACGACGTCTGAAAATAAAGTGACCTATGCAAAGTAACAAAGAACATTAATAATGCCGTATCCTGACTGACTTACCTAGTAGCTTCAATAGTCCACTGGAGTTACTTGAGGATTGCGGACAACACAACCACTAGACTAGATATAGGAGCTTATTTGATATTTGAAGTTACACTCAATCAGTAGGTACGAAGATTATTTCTTGTGAAACCAGCAGTGGATATTGCGCATAGGGTACTATATTTAATTTTAGTCTAACATACTGTAGTGACTAGCTACACACAACTCCTTAGTTAGTTAGACCTAAGTTTTCCGTGCTTAGCCTCACAGTTGGGCCATTTTACGTAGCAAGCGTACGAGTATGTTAACGCTTCAGACACTAGGATTTCCTTCACAGTTAGCGAGTAGTATTGCTACTATAATTTCAAAAATGTACATAACTTTGAAAACACAGCCGAACAAGTACATGTCGGGGCTTCGAACCCTCTTTCTTCCGTTTTTGATTTTCGTCATGCAGCCAATATCCTCTAGGGTAGTCTTGCCTCAAAGCATATAGGTGCACGGCTGCACATACGTCGGAATGCAGTTGACTTGAAACTGACAGTTTTTATACTAATTACAAAATTAATATAAAAACTATCAGTTTCAAAATGTAGTGAGCCTAGTTTTTTACTGTTTTCAAAAACCTTTCTTGGGTCTTGCCATATACTACGGATGGTCACCGAGGACGGGGAGGGGCCAAAATACCTGGTGTCGGCTTATCAGACGGTTGTACGTCAGACGCTATATTTATGGTACCTATATCTGGTGCGATTTTCTGACAGCTCTTAAAAATTGTTACAATGTCGCTACTAGACGGCGATGGCGTCTACGTACGTAGTTTTTTCTTAATACAGCTGAGAGCCCTTCATTGATCTTTGTTGGTACGTCACTGTCATCGTCATCTGTCATGCTTGGACAGACGTCCGAAAGAATAGCCAGGGTCGTCGTAATAATCAATAGGAAAATAGGATAACAGTACCTTTGCGTACATTTACAGGAGAAACGGAATGATGATGATGACGGAGATAGACATGTGTCTAGACGGAATAACGGAACGTTCACAGATTACAAATATATTGTGAAAAAAATTCAAGTCACGTTTTATCAGATCCATCTGTCGCAGTTTCAAGAACTTTATAATGTATATTTTTTAAAGAGCTCTAAGAAAATCTCTCAACGCGCTGAGTGAGTTGACATGTGCTCGCCACTAAAGTTTACAAAATAACTAATTAGAGAAATTAGTACCGGAATCCCTTACCTACTATTTTTAGTCAGATGAAGCGTGCGGTGCTTACGAAACTTTTGGTTCAAAATAACTTGTTGCCAAATTACCATTTCCCAACAACGGCATGGTTTTCTGAAGCGTTTGTCAGATGTTCCTGAAGTAGCGCCCCATAAAGTTTACGACCGTCCGCTCGGCGACCGTTCGCGGCCCCAGATTAAACTGCGCCTATCAAATGTCATGTGAATGAACATCATGCTATTCAGCAGATAGGCACACGCCGACTTTGTATGTTATTTCATTTTTATGGTTGCCTCATGCCTGTACCTGCCTGGTGTTAAGTTAGTAGCGGTTAATATTTAGTTATGCCTGAGATTTCCGCACTTAGGACCGGTTTCTAAATTGAGAACTTCACTAAGTAAATACATGAGTAACGGTCTGTCTCGCTCTTTTCTGAGAAATTCGAAAAGACAGCACCTACAGTTAACTATTTACTTAGCGAAATTCTCAATTCGGAAACTGGCCCTTAGCCTCATAGGTGGGCAATTATATGTAGCCAGCGCTGTGGTATTTTATTTAACACTCCAGACACTTGGGTTTCACCACGATGTTTTCCTTTACAATAGCGAGTGGTATTCCTACTATAATTTCACAAATGTACATAATTGAGAAATCAACTATTGGTACATGCCGGGATTCGAACCCACGACCTCCTGATTGAGAATCCGGCGTTCTACCGCTCCGCTGTCAGCGCTCATAAGGCGCTTTGGGGTGCCTACTAGCGCCACCAATGGAATAAAAATCAGAACTTGTTATATAATACGTTTTTTTCAAAAAGTGAACATCATAAATCTTAACCACTATTAACACAACAATTTTTAGAGCCTACAGTCTAGAACCTATTATCAGCAACCTAGGACTAATCACTTTCCGCCAAAAGCAGCCGTTTTTAGTGGAAATCGATTAAAGTTCTAAACTATTGATCATAGGTTAGAACTTTAATCGACCGTAAGTTCTAAAAACGGTTGTCACAGTTGTTAAGATTTCTCATGTTCAGTTTTTGATAAAAACGTATTATAAAACAAGTTACGATTTTCTTTCCATAGGTGGCGCTAGTTAGCGCCCCGAAACGCCTTAATCAATTTCCGCCAAACAAGTACTTAGTTAAGTAGCGCTTCTCCCGATGCCAGCATCTTTTGCATCATTTCAAAAACTTTCTCCGAAACCACGCCAGGACAACCATGGACATAAATAGATAGATAGAGTTAGAGAACACTTTATTGTGCATAAAAATGGAAATTACACAGATATTTCTTAAAGTAAGAGTACAGACGGCGGGCTTATCAGTAAAAGTGATCTCTTCCAGACAACCTTTGTATGGACTCAACTAATATATTGGACTGGACATATTAAGGTTCAAAGAAGCAACTCGTGTACGTTGATGTGATCAATTTCATCCAGGGAGCCGATTCTCGTCCGTGCCCATTGAAAGCGTAGACACAAAATCTTCGAAGGATTAGACATTGGGCGCATAAAAATCTGTTCGATTCTCGACCGTGCGGATTGAAAGCGTAGACGCAAAATATTCGAAGGATTAGACATTGGTCGCATAAAAATAAATTCGATTCTCGCCCATGCGAATTGAAAGCGTAGACGCAAAATATTCGCAGGCTTAGACATTTGTCGCAAAAAAATAAGATAAGATAACTCGACAGAGTCTTTAGGCATTTATTTTCTCATTCAAATTCAATCTAGCATTGCGTTCAGAACACAGATTTTGGCTGTCGCTCGACTTTTTACGTAGAATTCCAAGCCATAAGCCGTATACGACTTCTTTTCTAATTAGGTGACAATTGGCTCTATTCTCACAAAGTCGTAAGCGCATTACTAAATTTCGCTCGCTATGATTATTCATTTGCCTTCGTCGTCGTATACGGATTATTTGCTAACGAAGTAAGAATTGACTCCCTGGTCACATGTGGTACAATAAATCTCTACTTTCTAACCATTATATCAGACATACATCGTGATTCTAACTTTTGTAGCGTTTAGTTATGAATGACTCGTGATAAGGCAAAGAAAGAACGTTGATCCGCAAAAAAAATATATGATAACACTGCGGCCGGCTAATGAACTGACAAGTTGAGAAAAATAAAAATCATTGGCGATATAATGGAGTTCAAAGTTGTCTCAGATAGCGATAGTGGGTGCCACAGGGATATCGGCCGCATGCGTAAGACCTTATCATGTCTCCTAGTCATTGTTGTAGAGAAGAGTAGAATAGTATACATTACATTAGTTTAGATAGATGGATAGAGAACACTTTATTGCACAACCAGAGAAAAGAGAACAACCATGATTTCTTAAATCTAAGTAATCTTATAGAGTTGGCGGTGTTATCGTTGAGAGCGATCTCTTTCAGACAACCTTTGGATGGAGTGGATTGCATGAAGAATATAGTCGGTAGGAGTATGTACAATAAATAAATAAATCGAAATTATGTTGATACCAAGTAGCGAAAGAATGCGAGAATGTAAGTATACACAGATAGTTAGGTTTACAGAAATAAAAAGATAGAATATTCTTCATTATAAGAACACCAGGCATAGACGTGATGTAACTCAATATTTTAGGCGAAAGAAGATGCGATGTATCATTCAACCCATTAATTAAGGAGGATTTTGCTCTTCTATGCTTACCTACTTACCTACTCCGTTGGCTCAGCGACCATGGGCCTTTTTCATAGAACTACAATTTCTGGTTTGCTATGACAATTCGATGTAGATTAAAAAAGTCGATCAACTCAAAATTAACAGGTGTGAAAATTCGGCTACGCAATGTCATAATCATAACATCGATTTGTCATAATAAACAATTAATTGTAGTTTTATTGAATAGTCTTATTTTTATGCGACGACCTCTGTGGCGTAGCGGTAGTGCATCTACCTACCTAGCAAGAGGTCCCGGGTTCTAATCCTGGCTGGGAACAAAAATAAAACCCCAGGTCTTGGATGTTTACATGTTTGTGATGTCGTTGTTTCTGGTTGTTTCTGGACGGCACAGGGTATCCTAGTGTGGGGCCAGAAGCAATGTATGTGCCTGTATGTAAATGTTATGTTAAATGCTAAGTGAGTATTGGCCTCCGACACAAGAAGTCTAGTGTTACTGGTAAAGCAAAACATATTTTTACACTGCACTTTTTCATGCTGCCCACCGTACTTAAATATTTCAATTCCACATCAATCGGAAGAAAAAGAAAACAATCGGTCCTTTAAATAGCGTGACCCGAAGCGTAGCAAAGCGTGTGCGATATTGCCTTTTTAACCGACTTCAACTAAATATTGTACACCGTGAAATTTTGGTGGATTGAGAGGCATAGCAAAAACAACACTTTCTAACGGTGCAGACATCTTTACACCATTATTTTTTTATATTTCTTTAATTCTTTCATTTTCAAAATTTAAAATTACGTCACCCATTTTTGAGATTTCTTTCATGTTTTGGCATTACCACTTTAAATTTCGACTACATGAATCGTTCTTTACCTGCTTATTCTGTTTTTTATTAAGTTTTCCAGTTTATTATTTATAAAACGCTTTCCAACCTCACATCGTCTTACAAATACTTAGTTATCGAATACACTAGTAAATTTTTTTGAAACGCATTTGCATACAGTTGCATTTTCCAAAAATATCTCGACACAAACTTGTATCTTTAGCATTTAAACATTTAGTCATACGCAGACGTGCGCGTGCGGCGTGATTCCTCGAGTCATTGTTCTGATAGATGGAGCTGATAGATGGAACTGATAGATGGATTTTCTACTTATTTTTTTTATCTTACTTAACGCTTAAAAGTAGTAGTCTAAATAGAAGGCATTTTAAATTATTAATTAAATAACCGCGGCACTCTAACAACCCAGATTTCAATGTATATCTCAGAAGATATCTATTACTGACATTTACTCCGTATAACCACAGACAAGAAAAGGAACCACATTGTAATACCAATGTTATTGCTTTTTGCATATTAATTTTGTATTCCAAGCTTTTTAAAGCTATAAAATTTAATAAATAACATAACATTTACATACTGGCACATACATTGCTTCTGGCCCCAAACTAGGATACCTAAACTCGTAGTATCGATTCCAATGAAATACCAAAACCTGACTTACAATTGAAAGATTTTAACGCTTTCTCTAAAGAGGAAATTTAAAAATTAAAGCACACGTACCTATTCCTTCGTTTGATGAATATAGTGATGGACGGACGGATCTTCAACGGACAGTAACAAGTTAAGTAATAAGTACAATTGCTTTAGATATTTGTATTAAGTTTATTTTAGAGGATGTTCCATGAAAGAGGCTTCCAAAAATTTGGTCAGCGTCTGATGATCAATTTGTCTGCTTTAGTGCGTGTTAATTTTTGAAGTGGGTTTTATTTTTATCTAAAATTACGTTCACTGACAAATTCCCTCGGGTGTTTGTTTAGGACGGAACTTCATCAGGCTTCGCGGAAACAAACAAGGACCACATAGGTACAGTCAGTCGAACGAGGCTGGCATACAGACGCACTTATATTTTAGGGGCGATAAAAGCTAGTTAGTTACTTAGGCGTAGGTAGCCCACTGCTAATTTTACCGATCAGTTTATTAAATCTGCATTACTCTATTATGTACCTAAATATTCTCGTCGAAAACGGACTATAATCCATCGAAATATAAACCATGCTAAGACAATAGGCATGACGAAAGATTTTTAAATCATCGTCCATAATGTGGGAACACATTTACTATTTACAAAAAAACCTATATTTCAGTAATAAACTAAAGTTTAAATTTTTCTAAAGTTTAGAACAGCTCGCAGTGTCATGGCGTCGAATCTGACGTCACGCCCAGGTAAACAAACATCGTAATCACTAGTAGTCTCAACAAAGCACGGGTGAAGTATACCAATGTTAACCTAAGCGTGACGTCACGCTTACCCCTAAGATATAAAAAAAAACAAAAAAATATCTATCTATATAAAAATAAATAGGTTTTAAAAAAAAATATCTTTGATTTTATTGGAAATGACAGTAATCTTTTTTTTTATAAAACTAAATCAGTCTTTTAAATCCTTTTAATTTGTACTTTCCCCTAAGGTCGTTAAAGCTTTGATTATTTGATAGGTACTGTCGTCACGTGCAAAGTTCATCACAGATTTACAGGAGGAAGACTCGGCTACGCAATGTATGTTCTATGAAATATGCCCCTAGGAGCGGCTTTACTGTGAACTTAGTGCAGTGCAAATTTTGAAGAGTGCAAATATTCATAACACAACTCATATGGTATGGTACTCATATGATAGTAAACAAAATAGGTTAGGTAAAACAATCAACAATTTTCAAAAATCATAGTACAAAACTTCTTGTAAATGATGATCAGGAATTGTGCATTTTTGAGGCAAACCCTAAATAAATATTTTTATGCCACACCTGGCAATAAAGTGGCTTGCCAAGTGTAGACATAAAAATATGTACACAACACGGGAGGTAATAAAGAAAACTCTCGATCGCATATTTACGTCCCTCGCTTGCAGCTCGGGCCGCAAACTTCTGCGATCTCGGCCTTTCTTTGTATTACCACCCTAGTTGTGTAATGTACTATTACCACGCTAATGGGCGGTGAAACGTCCTTCGCTACGCCATGAGTACTGTCCTACATTCTTTCTTTACGATCTGTATTTATCTATTTATAAGCTTGAAGAGTTCTAATATTTATGAGTGCAGTTTGTATGCTCCAAAACCTACGATCTCATACGAACGTTTTCCAGTAGCTTTAAAAGTTCCCTCCCATCTCAAACAACCCACCTAAATATTTCTTTATTAAGCCAATTGATACTTGCTTGTAAAACTGCCACGGTCTTATTTATAAAAACACGATTCCATAAAACACTCGAAGAGCACGGATAGCCAGAGGTCGCGGGTTCGAATCCCGGCATGGGTGGAATTTTTAGCCTCTAAATATGTTTTTAAAATTGTCCTTAGCACGGGTTAGTGCATTAAAAATAAAAATAGTGCACTCGAAGAGCGCTGATTAAAATAGTTTGTGGTGGAGATTTTACAAAGAATAAACAAAACCAGAGATTAAATAAACTGACTCTAAGGAGTGCTATAAATAAGACTCCCAGTCTACAGTTCAATGGAAGCTAGACAAAAATTGTGCTTCGCTTAAAAAGGTATGAAAACGTTTAACAAGTTAACCATAATATCTCATAGAATACCCTTTAGATTAGAAGGCGTGAAACCCAATGCAGCCTATATTCGTTACAGAAAATGCCAATAAATTGTTACCTTGTTGAGATTAATTTGTAAGAATGGGTATGTCGCTGCCTGTAAATAATACAGAGAATATTGTAATGAGGTTCGAAATTTCACTGATGCCGGTAAGTCGCCCATTAGCTCAGTTGGGATAGCGCTGGCACGGTTAGCCAGAGGTCGCGGGTTCGAGTCCCGGCATGGGTGGAATTTTTAGCGTCTAAAAGGGTTTAAAAAAAAATGTCTTTGCATTAAAAACAATATAATTATGTGGGTACAGCGATATCACTCCGATGTACAACCTAACTGCAAAGTACGGTGCTCGGGGTTGCAAGTGATGCAAATTACTTCAGACAGATGTTGCTGCCTGTACGTAATACAGTGAGTATTGTAAATTGTTCGAAATTTCACTGATGCCGTTAAGTCGCCCATTAGCTCAGTTGGGAGAGCACTGGCACGGTTAGGCAGAGGTCGCGGGTTCGAGTCCCGGCATGGGTGGAATTTTTGGCCTCTAAATAGGTTTTTTAAATAAAAAATTGTCCTTAGCACGGGTTAGTGCATTAAAAAGAATATGATCGTGTGTATGTCAATTTAGTCTAAATATTTATTTATAGGGTTTCGTACCTTAAAAGGAAAAACCCTTACGCACAGAATCACTTTGTTGTCCGTCCGGCCGTCTTGTCGACACTCTTTGACTCGGGCACGCGAGGAGGATCGAGGAGTAATATGAACCGTATACTTAAAGTCCCTTGGTGCTATTAAAAAATCAAACTTCTAAGCTAACGCAAAAGTAGTTACGGCTATTTATGCCGCAAAAAACGTATAACTCGACACTCGACACCAAAATTATGGAGTACTTCCTGTTGACTAAGAAGTTTGGCAAGTAATATCGTCTTGTACTACAAATACGGGAAAAAATCTGAAAACTATACATTTGTAATTAAATCATTAAGAAATTGACTTTGAAGTTTGGGAAAGACTCAGAAAAAACTGCGAGACTTCATTCCTAAACTATTTATAATATATAAGTACCTACCTAACTAAAACACAAAATCTGCAGCAGCGACGTGCGGGCACATACCAAAATAACAGACGCGCTCACAACTACGGCCAAACTAAAGTGGAAATGAGCTGGGCATATTGTAGATGGAGTGAAAATAACCTCCTCTGGTACCCAGATGGAAACAGAGGACCTGGCCGTCCACGACAGCCGAGGAGAGACGACATCGTGGCGATGGCTAGTAGAACGTGGAATCGGGAAGCCCAAGACGGAAAAATTGAAGGAGCAAGAGGAGGCCTTCAACCAGCAATAGGTGCCCCGAAACTAAACTAATTAAAACAATTTATGAATTAAAATTTTAAATAAATGTAGATACTGAAATTATTAAAAAAATCCCAGGTCTTGGATGTTTACATGTTTACGATGTCGCTGTTTCTGGTTCTCACGACACAGGTTATCCTAGGGTGGGGCCAGAAGCAATGTAGGTATGTGCCTGCATGTAAATGTTTTGTTATGTTACCTAACCTAAAATTATGTTACAGGTAACTAGGGAATAGTTACCTGAAGGCTATTTTTATCTTATTTTATAAGTACCTACCTACCAATTAGTAAAGAATCCTCTGTGTGCGAGTCTGACTCGCACTTGGCCGGTTTCTTTCGTTTAATCACTTTGTTGTTGATGGCAATATTTTTTTTTATTATTACTGATTCATTTATTACCACCTTGTAAAATGTACATAAGTACCAACCTAGTGGTGCTTTAAAAAAAAAACGTCTTTACTATCCCCCGGAGGTTTTGAAAGCACTGCGTCATGTCAATGCGCCATCTTGTGTGTTATCGGTCACTGTTTACAGTTCAATTAAACAAGAACATTAGGCTGCGAGTGTCGTAATTAAGGTCATTAACATCGCTGATCCCAACCCGAGACTTGTCCGCTATGAATTATGAATAATGCCCGAAATTACCGCCTGGGGCGTGACGTGATGGGGGCCCATTTATTGAGACGGATCATGCGAACCTTCCATACGAAACATAAGTATCTACATATCTGCTTACAGCGTCAGAACCCTTTACGTACCATTACTCTACTGTTCTAAAAAGGAAACCAAAGTACGACTAAGAATCGTGCAGCGGGGGTTCTGTACGATCACATAATACCCTTTATCTTAGTTAACAATTTTTTTTCGTGTTTTTTTTACTGCTGCATTACATCCATGCCAAGTTCGATACTTAACATAACATTAACATACAGGCACATACATTACTTCTGGCCCCACACTGGGATACGCTGTGTCGTGGGAACTAGACACAACGACATCACAAACATGTAAACATCAAAGACCTGGGTTTCTTTTTGTCCCCAGCCGGAATACATACTTGTATCTATTACCGGCTTATTTGAGAACGAAAGAAAAAAATCATGTAACAGCCCTGCTCTGTAATGAAATGGTTTTCTTGCAAATTTTTGCACCTTCATGCATACCCTAATTTTATAACCTTTTCAGGTTCTTCCTAGGCCGAAGAGCTCCTCTCCGTAGACGGTTTAGCTATCTTCATACTCTGGCAGTGCAGAGTATGAAGATAGCCGCATGACCAGTTTTCATAAAACTACAATTCATAGTTTATTATAAGAATTCGATGTTCTGTTCATTGCTTGTGTGAGTGACAGTAGGTACTTATAGATCTGTGGGTTGATCGACATTAAAAAGTACATCGAATATGAATTGTAATTTAAAAGCAGTTAAACTTTCAGTTCAGTTCTGATGATAATCAATCAATCAGTCCGTACTCGTCCAGGGCTAGACATAGGCCTCTCCCAAGGCACGCCACTTACTTCTGTCCTCGGCCACTGTAATCCAGTCACTGCTTGCAATCTGATCAAATGTCATGTCGCTTGAAATGTCGGTGCAGCCATGGTAGGAAACATACCTGGCTGCAGCGTCGGTGTTTGGACCACACTACTGCTTAGTTACTTGTTCTGTTCACGGAAATAATTGTTGTACCCTCGGAACACTTTTAGATCGATTTTTTTGATGAATAAATATTTATTTGGCTGATCATTCAATTAGTTACAGCGCCCCTGAGTTTCGTTGTTAAGTCACCCTTAAAGTAGGTGCCGAGTATAGTGTAAGCGTGTAAAGGTTGATATTCTGGCGATTGTTGTTCTCGTTTTTCGAATTAAAATAGCACGAACTTTTGCACAACACAATCACTTGTCCCAGTCCCAAACTAGGATGCCCTGTGCTATAGTAACTGTGAACGACATGACAAACATGGAAATACACCGAGACTGAGGCCATTTGTATAATTGTACGGCGGCCCCCAGTGGTGTTGGGTTTGATTCCCACAGAGGGGACGGCATAGTACTCAGACGTAGTACCACTAGACCAATGAGGCAGTAATAGGAACATAACGTGCAACATAATTCCTTCAGCGAATAAGAGCAAAACCTGTGTCGGACTCTCCCAACAAAAATTCTAGTAAATATTTCCTGAAGTAAGTTGATAATGTTTGACATGTTTGTTTCTTTCTCTAAGTAATCCACTGCTGGGCATACCCCCCCCCCCTAATGAGCGCCATAGCGTCCTGTCTTCAGCTTGCCGCATCCAGCATCTGCCGGCAGTTTTTCGCAGATCGTCATCCCACCTGGTCGGAGGGCGTCCTACACTACGTTTGCCGAGTCGCGGTCTCCACTCAAGAACACGTTTACTCCAACGGTGGTCGGTTCTTCGCGATATATGTTTGTTCAGTTGTCTCCAAAAATATTTGCATACTTTAAAAGCATTTTTAATAAATATTATAGTTAGCGGTGTGAGTATAGGGTAGGTGGTGTAATTGTGTCTCGTAAAACGTCACCTCGACGGCACAGCTCAGCGCTATCGCCCGCGGCTCATGGAAAATTAAACTTCGCGAGAAAACCGAATACACCCTTCCTTCTCTGACTTAATGGAAGCCTGCTAGGGTAAACGGAGAGGGAGATAATAAAATTCTCCGCTAGGGGAAATGGACGGATTGAAGAGTAATTGGAAATACCTTTGCATTGATTGGCGCGTCTGAGGTTCCACTGGAATTGAGATGAGAGAATATTTTATCATCTCAATAGTGAGGTTTGCATTGGGCACTTAACTGAACAATGAAATTTATTTACTGAAATAAATATTTCCGTTAAGACTGTGAAGAAGGTACACAGAAAACGTTTTAGAATTTTCTTGTTCATGTTTGTATGAAAAGTTACGCAAAACAGTCTGTTTTCATCGTGCAAAATAACTATATATTTTTTCTTAGCAACGACAGGTTTCCGCGCGTGGAGACATTATTGCTTCTATTGCATAATCGTTTTGTGTAATGTTTTGAATTTTCAACAAATCCGGTTCTTAATCTAAGCCAATAACCAATAAGCTATCGTGCAAACCTGATAGCATCAAGCCTTTCGCTGTTTTGCATAAATCAAACAGTTAGCGGAAGCTAACTTTTATGCAATACCTAGGTATACCGGGATCTGATGAAAAATGGGGGGATTTCTTGATAGCAGAAGAACTGTATGTGTGATGAGAGGAGTTTCTTAAGACTGAAAGTAAATTGGTGCATGTCCTAAAATTTTTTTTTTTATTTTAACTTTGTATAGGCATGACGAAAGATTTTTGAATTATCGTCCGCAATGTGGGGGCACACTTATTATTAAAAAAACCTATATATCAGTAATAAACTAAGGTTTAACAAAGGTAAAAGCCATTTTTATAAAATTATTTTAAAACTGTGGGAAAACATCTCGCAGTGTCATGGCGTCGAATCTGACGTCACGCTATGTCGCAAGTAATCACTTGTGATTACGACATGGCGTGACGTCAGATTTACTCCTAATAGTAGTAGTAGTCACAAGTAGACTGTGGCTGCCTCCTTCAATCAGCCTACACAGCCACAGAGGAAATCTAAATATTTACGTAGGCAGGTTCTAAGATGGACTAGTGAGAAATTGAAACACAGTACTGAGAATCGTAGAGGAAGAAGTTTTATTGATTTCACCCTTATACTTATAGGTAAAGTTGACATTGCAGATAGTTGTTACGTTACACAGGACTAAAAGGGGGCGTGGCTAGCCCAGGCGATTCGAAACAACATGATTCGAAAACTTAAATTTATGACAATTGTTTCTTATATGTACTCATTGTTATCATTATCTTAATTCTACGCAATCAACAAACACAATCAACTTATAATAAAATCGTTATTTAAATTTTAATGTTATTGAGGAATCGTTCCTGTCCCGCACATTATCTCCCGCCGCAGCTACTAGCTGGAGTATGCATGAGGGGCAGGATCACCAATTTTTTAGTTGGCCGTCGCAACACTCTGCCTCCGGCTAACCTCACATCTACTACGCGAATTTCGCCATCGGTACCGGGGCAGACTGCTACGACGATTCCCCTAGGCCACTGATTTCGTGGTAAGTTCCCATCTGCGACAAGCACCAAGTCTCCCAATTTGATAAGTTCACCTTTGGATTGAGGCTCCCGCCGGTGCTGCAGTTCGGGAAGATATTCACGAACCCATCTTGAACAAAACAGGTCTGTCAAGCGTTGTGCCTGTCGCCAGTGGTTCTTAGTGTAACCAGCTTCGTCGTCC
The DNA here is from genome assembly GCA_934045075.1 of Yponomeuta sedellus. NCBI lineage: Eukaryota > Metazoa > Arthropoda > Insecta > Lepidoptera > Yponomeutidae > Yponomeuta > Yponomeuta sedellus. The sequence goes on along the minus strand of OW203724.1, from coordinate 9,459,206 downwards.
TTAGAAAAAAATCCTGGCTGAGGAACCCGGGAAGGGCCTCCCAGCAAGAAATGATTAGGCGTTAGGGCATCCGGATCATCTGGGTCGGATGTTACGTTTGTCAACGGCCTACTATTTACCGTATGTTCAGCCTCCGCCAACAAAGTTGCGAGAACCTCTTCGTGCGGAGACCTTTCCTGTAAGACCACACTCAGAGCCGTCTTGACTGACCTTACTAACCTCTCCCACGCTCCGCCCATGAAGGGGGCGCCCGGGGGAATGAATCGCCACCGTATAGCCCTTGAAGAGGCTTCTTGCTCTAGAGCGTTCTGAGTTGCTTGACGCAATTCCTTATCGGCGCCGCGGAAGTTTGTTCCGTTATCCGAGTGAAGTTCACTGGGACATCCGCGGCGCGCTATAAACCGTCGTAAAGCCATGATCGCCGAGCTTGAGCTTAGGGAACCAGCTAATTCTAGGTGGACCGCTCGCGTCGTTAAGCATGTGATAAGAACTCCGTAGCGTTTCTGGCGCGAGCGGCCCACTGTTACCGTCATAGGGCCAAAATAATCGACCCCTGTGTACGTGAAAGGCGGTCGATGGTGAGCGAGACGAGTTTCCGGATGGTTACCTGTTGAAGGCTGACTTGGTGTAGCTCTACGGATTCTGCAAAACAGGCATTTACTTACTTGCTCTTTGACCACTTTCCTTAATTGTAGGACCCAATACTGCTGCCGTATTTCGTTTGCGGTGATATCTCGACCTCCGTGATGCATCTGCTTATGAACGTGTGCTACATACAAACGCACCCAAGGGTGTTCACCGGGGAGAACTGCAGGTTCTCGCTGAGTCGGGGTGATGTTATCCGCTCGTGCTACACGCGAGCGTAACCTTAGGATGCCTGCATCATCGATGACTGTCGCCAACTTAGCCAGTCGGCTAGAAGCGGACTGACGCTCACCTTTTTTAGTACGCTTCAGCTCTTCTTTGAAGGTCTCCTCTTGAATAGCTCGTATCCACAGGGCCTCTGCTTGAATTGAAAATTCAGCTGGGATGATTGACGCCTCTACTTCACTTGCAGTTGTGATGGCAGTCTTTGGCTTAGACAGCACCGAAGTCAGCGACCTACCTTTTCTTTGACCTGGTGGTTTCTAGTCGGTGTCCTCATGTCGCTGTGCATAGAGTTTTTCTGGCCTCAGTTTTGCTACAAACATTAAGACCCTAGCAGTGGCGCGGATCAGCCGTCTCCATTCTGAAAACCTTTCAACCTTTGGAAGAGCCTTGCTGAGACAATCCCGCTCCTGTAATGCGTACGTTTTCTCTTCTTCCATTGCCTCTGGGTCTGGTGGCGCTGAGCACGCTGAGGAGTTTTCCCTGGGCTAAGAGTCCGGGTGGTTTCTTAGGAAAATGGGTCCGTTGAACCACCTGTAATCGGGGCCAAACTTATCTGGGATTGAGCGAGTAGCATCGTCCGCGACATTATCTGTAGTGGGTACCCACCTCCATTCGCTTGTTTTTGTCAGCTCGTGAATTTCAGCGATGCGGTGAGCCACAAACGGTTTGTATACTCGAGCTCCGTTGCGCAGCCAGGCGAGCACAGTTTTGGAGTTACTCCAATAAAAACATTTCGTCGGCGCCAGATCATGCTGACTCTGAGCGGTTTGAGCAAGTCCACACCCGAGAACGGCCGCCTGCAGCTCTAAGCGAGGTATCGTGTGCACTTTGCCGATGGGCGTCACCCTCGCTTTACCGGTGACTAGGGAGGTGTACACCATACCTTGTCCGTTGGTCACTCGCCAGTACACAGCCGCTGCATAGGCCGTTGAGCTGGCATCGATGAAAGTGTGGAGCTCTCTTACGATGCAACGGTGCGTCCCACTCAACCTCCGAGCGCCAGACATCTTGCAAGATCCGTTTTGCTTGTATCGTGATCGGCGTGGCTAGACCGAGCGGATCGTAAATGGACATCGTCGCGCGCAGAGCCTCTCGTTTAGTAGGCGTACGTTCTCCTCGCAGTATTGCGCCATCTATTCGTTTCTCATTGAAGTTGAATGAGAGTGTGTCTGTTTGAGGGTCCCATACCATACCTAGGACTTTCGTAGGATCGAGCTCCAGTTTGTCGTTGGTGGCAGCGATTTCATTTGACAGCTCTCTGACCACCTGTGGGCTATTGGAGGACCACTTACATAGGAAGAAGTTGGCTTGACGATGAATTTCGTCAACTTGGCGTGAAACTCTTGTTGCCTCCTCCTCGTCTGCAAAGCTTACCAAATAGTCGTCTACGTAATGACTTCTCACAATCGCTTTTGCCGCCTCCGGATATTGAACGTCGAACCTTTTGGCGTTTTGATTTTTTACATAAATTGCCGTGAACGGTGAAGATGTTGCGCCAAAAATCACACTCTTCATACGATATTCCAGTGGCGGCCCTGTACGTGGGTCTGCGCGCCATAGAAATCGTTGCATGTCACGATCCTTCTCGCGAATAGTGACACGCAAAAACATGTCTTTGATGTCGGCAGTCACTGCCACTCGGTGTTGTCGAAAGCGCATTAATACACCGGGTAGGGATTGCAGGAGATCTGGTCCCGGCAAAAGTAAGCTGTTCAGACTTACCCTTTTAGTTACTGCCGCTGCGTCATGGACGATTCTGAGTTTTCCCGGTTTTTCGGGGTGAACTACGCCGAAATGTGGCAGATACCAACGTTTACCTGGGGTTTCGTTGGGTGCTAATTCGGCGTACCCGTTGTCTGTCATATTTTTCATCTGCTCGTGATAGCGTTTCTTCATCTCTGGGAGTCGATCGAGTTTCTTCTCTACAAGTTCGAGTCTTTTGATCGCCGTGGAGCGATTGTCTGGCGGGAGCAAGTCATCGCTTCGCCAGGGTAGACATGTCTCATACCCTCCCGCCGGTATTTGGCGGGTATACTTGTCGAGGAGATCTAGAGCCCTCTGTTCGCCGTCGGTATACGGTCGTTTCTTCTCGACTCCCAGACATTCTAGGGCGAAATGCTCACGCATCAGGTCATGCATAGCTACCTCATTTTTTAACTGACTTACTTGGTCGTTTATCTCCTCGTCTTCGCTGAATTGCTCACGTATGTGACATATGCGTTCACGCATATGGTACGTGTGCTGAGGTCTTCGCGGTGCGGAGCGGGCACCGTAAAGGGTCCAGCCGAGGTCTGTGAGAACTGCGGCGAGTTGATCACGCTCCTTACCTTCCCGTAGCTGACGGGCATCCGCGAGACTGTGGTGGTCTACGCCTACCAGCACTGTCGGCCTCGCTTCTTCGAGGAGAAGTTTCTCTGTCAGGTCGCTCATGTGTGGGTAAGACTGTATGAGGTCTGCGGGAACCGCTTGAGATGACAGACCTAGGTTGTCTACTGTGCGAGCCCAGATGTTGTACGATTTATCGTTATCACGTCCTCGAATACTTACTCCGACTCGTTTTGAGGTTGAGGCGTCGAAATTAGAGCCACATACCAACTCTCCATAGAAGGGATCACGCCAGCCTCGGGCACCGACGGCCTCTGCTACAGATGTCTCTATGAGTGTGCTCGTAGAGCCGAGATCTAAAAGAGCGTATGTGTCATATTCGCCGTTGGGCCCTGACACACACACTGGAACTATCTGGAGATACGCATTTCTCGCCTTGGCCTTTACTGCAGCTATTATTACCTCGGTTGACTCTTCATCTGTTGAAGCCACATGCGCTGTGGTCTCCACTGGCAGCTTGTAATTAGGATCGTGAAGCAGCGGGTGGTGCGTGTATTTGCAGCCGCTGACTGTACACTGTGTAGTCTTACAAGTATGTTTGAACTTACGAATTTTTAAACAACGGAAGCTCAGACGATGTTTCTTCGTAAGAACCCAACGCTCTGCCGGCTCGGCCTTTTTTAAAGTGGCGCAGTCCTTCGCGCGGTGCTCTTCAGCGCCGCATATTGGGCATTTACCCGAAGGCTGCGCCGGAGCGCTTGAAGACGTAGACGCTTCGGATACATGGTGGGTACGTACCATAGGCAGTGCCCGCTTGGGCTGTCGGGCGACTGGCGGCTCCCGCCGGTCACCCAATGAAATCACCTCTGCTGGAGCGAACTGACTCATGCGATTTGCTATATGGGACATGAAATTTCCTAGCAGCACCAGCTCTGGGGTATCACTTGGTTGTGAGCAAGAATATTCATAAAACTGATGCCTAATCGCAGATGGGAAACCCTCGGTCATTTGATATACAAGCGTAGCATTATACAAAAATGTCGGCTTACCAAGTGCTTGAATAGTCGCTACAATATTTTTCAGTCTTGTTGCGTAAACACAAATATCACGAGGACAGTCCACTAGTCTAGGTAAGTTTCGCAGTTTCTCCTATTTCGCCATACAAATGGCCACTGGGCGTCCGAACCTCGATGCGAGGATTTCAAGTACTTCCACTGTCGTCGTAGAACTAACGAACAAACACTGCACTGCTTCCCTAGCGGGTCCTTTTAAGCACCGTCGTCGTAGCCGCGCTAGGTTATCGTGTTCACTAAAATACCGCGCAGACTCGTAGAACGCCGTCTTGAACATGAGCCACTCGGATGAGGCGCCGGAGAAAGTAGGCAGTTCAACAGCGGGGCGCCAGGACGACAGCGCCGACTGGGCGGCCTCCGGGAAGGTCGTCGCGAAGTCCCGGTAGTTTTGGGCGCCCGCCACATGAGGTTGAGCTTGCTGGAGATGCGCGAACGGTGGTGCATAGGCCCGAGCTGGGCGGGCGTCGGCCGCCGGCGAGGGCGCGGGCGGCTGTTCATATGTCCAAGCTAGGCAAGTGACGGCAGCCGGCGGGGGCGCCGGCGGCGGCGCACAGCTCCAAGCTGAGTGGGCAGCGGCCGCCGCCGGCAGGGTCGCGGGCGGCGGCGCACAGCTCCAAGCTGAGTGGACGGCGGCCGCCGGCAAGGTCGCGGGCGGCGCCACACGGTCCCGCGCTGCAGCATTCCACGGCGCGGGCGGCGGCTCGTTGGCGCCGGCCGGCGGGGGCGCGGGCGGCGGCGCACAGCTCCAAGCTGAGTGGGCGTCGGCCGCCGGCAAGGTCGCGGGCGGCGCCACACGGTCCCGCGCTGCAACATTCCATGGCGCGGGCGGCGGCTCGTTGGCGCCGGCCGGCGGGGGCGCGGGCGGCGGCGCACAGCTCCAAGCTGAGTGGGCGGCGGCCGCCGGCAAGGTCGCGGGCGGCGCCACACGGTCCTGCGCTGCAACATGCCACGGCGCGGGCGGCGGCTCGTTGGCGCCGGCCGGCGGGGGCGCGGGCGGCGGCGCACAGCTCCAAGCTGAGTGGGCGGCGGCCGCCGGCAAGGTCGCGGGCGGCGCGACACGGACTACAGCAGCTCCAAGGTGTGGGCGGCGGACGACCGGGGACAGGCGCTGTGAGTGGCACGATATGAGTGTTACCAGCTGGGTGGTGTTCGTGCACTTGCGCCTGCCTGGCGACCCAGGTTTCAGTCCGCTGCGAGTTGCTGATTACGCTCCGCATCTCTTCTTCTTCTTCACTGTCCGCTTGGCACTGAAGAGTAGCGAAACGAGCTTCCGCCGTCTCTACTTGTCGCTGGGCGAGTTCTTCCCTCCTCTTTGCCAGTTCTTCTCTCACTTTAAGCAGCTCCACTTGACGTTTCTTCGTCGAGGCCTTGGAAGAACTCCGATGTGACGAAGAGTCCCCCTGAGGTCGTAAAGTAACATCGTTGTCGGTGGTCGGCGCGGTGAGCGATGTTGTAGGTACCGCCGTTGCGACTGTGCCGATGGTAATGTTCGATGTACTAGCGGCTTCAGTGTCCGTTGGACGGGGCGCTGAGTCGGCATCGGATGGACTTGCGGGGCTCTCCTTGTGCTCGACGTGGTCATTCGTGTTGCTCCTTGTTCGGACCATCTTCTTATCCGGATACTCGAAGGACCATACAATGTGGCTGCCTCCTTCAATCAGCCTACACAGCCACAGAGGAAATCTAAATATTTACGTAGGCAGGTTCTAAGATGGACTAGTGAGAAATTGAAACACAGTACTGAGAATCGTAGAGGAAGAAGTTTTATTGATTTCACCCTTATACTTATAGGTAAAGTTGACATTGCAGATAGTTGTTACGTTACACAGGACTAAAAGGGGGCGTGGCTAGCCCAGGCGATTCGAAACAACATGATTCGAAAACTTAAATTTATGACAATTGTTTCTTATATGTACTCATTGTTATCATTATCTTAATTCTACGCAATCAACAAACACAATCAACTTATAATAAAATCGTTAATTAAATTTTAATGTTATTGAGGAATCGTTCCTGTCCCGCACATAGACTACTAGTAGGAGTGGTAGTCACAAGCACGGGTGAAGTTTACCAATGTTAACCCAAACGTTACGTCACGCGGTGTGATGGGTGTTTCAGTCAAAATGGCTAAAAGCAGTATTATATATAATCTTTTATTGACGGCCTCGGTGGCGCAGCGGTTTGGCACGCTGACTGTAAAACCGAAGGTCTCCGTTTCGATCCCCGGCCGGGCAAACTAGGAAACGAACTTTTCTAGTTTGTCTCGGGTCTTGGATGTTATGTATGTATTTATTGTATTCTATCGTCGAGTTAGCACCTGTAACACAAGTCATTCAGTTGTACTTAGTATAGGGCTAACGAGATCTGTGTAATATGTCCATGAATATTTATTATTATTATTTTATTGAAAATATTGGTAATCTCTTTTTATAAAATTAAATCAGTGTTTTAATTCCTTTTAGTACGGGTATGTACTTTCCCCTAATTGGTTTCTTTTCTTTTGAAGATCTTTGATTATTTAATACTGTCGTCACACCTATTGTACTCGTATATTTCATAACTACTCATTGCTCTATTCCGATCTAGTTTCTTTTCAATGATTACATTATCATTTGAAAGTATCTGCCCTCTAATATTTACTTATTCAATTTCCGCTAAACGTGTCCAGGCCATTTTTCCATTACGGGCTTTAGTAAATACACAAACTCCCGAAAAGGTGTCGAAGTAAAGTTCAGAATGCAAATAGAAAAGGGCTGCCGGTGGCATGGCCCACACGCAGGGCAAGCAGGGCCCTTGGGGTCCATTGATAATTATTACGTAAGCATAAGGGTCGTGGGGCTCAGGAAGGGTGTCTTGCTCGGAAAGGGCCCCGGAGGGACCCTCAGGTGGACCTGGATTAGTTCCCAGTGTTAATTAAAGGATAACGCACCTTTGGCATAACTTTTACGTTTCACTATTTCGCTCAACATTTTGTTGAATCTTTTGTGTCTCTTTTTATCGGGTGGCCAAGGAAGGGGAATAGGTTGTAATAAATTTGAATATTTTATATAATAGAAGAGTTTTTTTTTCTTAGTGTAAATTGATTTCAAAGCGTTACAACTTACGTATATTTCATTTTTATCTACTTTTCAAGTTTTGTCGCAAACGATGTTATGAATAGTATTTCCGCGATACTCATACATAGTTATATATTAAACGGGTCAAAACGCGATTATTTATCAGGTAAAACGTAATTACCGTATTTCCCGACGTTTCGGCAGCGTTACAATAATTGACTGTACTCGCCACTTCGGTCTACCCGAGACCACGGCAACTGTAACGCTGCCGAAACGTCGGGAAATAAGGTAATTACGTTTTACCCAATAAATAATCGCGATTTGACCCGTTTAATATAGATCTTATGAATGTCAAGAAGTGTGGAATAAGGTTTAAAACAATTAATTAGCCTCTACTTGTCCACAGCACAGGTCGTATAGGTTTCCTCTTCTTCTTAGCGTCTGAATGGAAAGCCATCGTGGTGAAAAGGTTTGCAAATCAGCGTTAGGGATTAGCTGGTTGTTGGCCAGATTGCGCCAGACGTACGGGCTCGGTGACTACGTCGTTGGGGGAGGCCCCTTCATGTATCCCAAGGTTACCCTTAGGTTGCGCCCTTAGGTTTCCTTTAAGGGACGCCACTTCTGTCCTCGTCTAATCGTTATCCAGCAGCTGCCAGCAATCAGCCTCAGCGGACTGGTGGGAATCATACGCTGCGTTACCGTTGTCCTCATTCCGGAGTCTTTGTACCCCATCCATCAAGTAACGTTTCTTCGGCAGAGGGTCAAGAGGGTTTGATGTTTTTGAAATGGACAAGTATTTTATTTCGTATTTTAACGATTTCTATCAACAATATAGCAATATTCGATATCAACCCTTTATATGTCCCCACTGTCGGGGCACGGGTCTTTTCCTGTATCGCAGGAAGGTTAGGCCATACTCCACCACGGGGGCCAAGTCCGGGTTGGTGGAGGGTTGCAAGACAGTGGCGGGCCTTACTGTCAGAAGTTATCAAGCCGCCCATAAGGCCTCAGACATGGCTTAACGACTGCCATTACATGACAGCCGGCACCAACGCCTTAACGTTCCTTGCGAAGCACGGAAGCGCTCGGAAAAATGCCACTAACGGTAGTCACGAGATGGTCACCCATCCAGCACCCATCCGCGCCTGTTGTTGCTTAACCCAAGTGATTGATTTCAATCACTCGGTTCCGCTAGGCTACGAGCGCTTCATAGCAATATTTATAATAGCTAAGTAACTCGCTAACTGTAAAGGAAACTGGAATGGAATTTGCTAATCCGCGGTGGTCAGCGTGGTAATTAAGCCCGGATACTCTTTTTAAGAGAAGGTCTTTGCCCCCCAGTTTTTTATAAACAACGGTTGTTAACATCGGGAGAAGTTGAATGAAATGAATCTGTGATGTAGGCAAGTGTGTCCTCTAATAAAAAAATTAATTCCTAATGACATTGTTGTGAGCGACGTGGCTCTTACCAGCGCGTCATTAAGTCGTATTCCCGAGGCATAAAAGCGATATCAAACTGTTTTATTGCCACGGAGCTATGATTTAATGAAATCCTTAATACGGAAGATAAGGCACCCCGCCCGCAATATGAGCTATAAATTGTCCTCAGTAATATTCTCTTCGTGCCTTTGGCAGCATGAAATAATGGCCCATGAAAATTAGCTTATTTTCTTTTGAAACCGAAGTTAAATATACACGTTTTAGCCTGTTGTTGGCACACACTTGAGTTGACTATGAAAATGCACCGAAGTGCGCACTCGGAGACTATGGAGAAAAATAAATTATTAAGTTATCAATAGTCCATATATTCTAATTATCTCATTCTCGATACTTTTTGATCCCCCCTCATATATACTACCCCCCCCCCACAAAACATTTCCATTTAAGTTCAAATTGATTGTATGATCTGTAATCTGTTTATGTCCATGTTAATTATATTCAGGCAGGCACTACCTTACATATTTCTAGTTCAGCAACACTGAGGTTAACTGGAAGATAATGCCGTTAGTATTAAGTTCACCTTTGTACTGTTTAATTTGTTTTTTAATAATAATAATAATAGCATTAAGTACGCCTTTGTACCAAATGTGTTTTGTGCAATAAAGAATTTTAATAATAATAATTGTTCCAATAAAATCGACTCATGGTCTGTTAGACAGTTTGTCTGTCAAACAGACCACTGAGGCGACGCGAACGGTATATTAACAGGAAAACGCTTTCGACATGATGAAGCCTAAATTTGCTGTGGCGCGTTCGATGTCCCATCTCGGTCAATCAAACGGGAAGTGTTGGTTTACAGACCACTCTAACTACGGAGACGTCCTATGCGCCGTCTATGAAGGGGTGAATTTACGATGGATAACCGCAATCACTGATGCCTACGGGGTCGTAAAGGGACTCAACCCGATCCCGCAGAACCTTTGGGAATCTCAGCAGGCTGCGGCATTAGCATACCTCGGCAAAGCCTGCAAGCTAAAGTGGCCACTAAGGTGTTGGCGTAAAGAGTTGCAAGAATTTACATGGTTTCGGCCGGCCGAACCCTCGCCAAATGTCACCGAGTCTACCTGCCACCGCAACTTTCCCGCGGGTGTGGGTAAATACAGTGAAATTACGCTGAAATTGTTATTTAAATCATGTTATATGTAAAAGAAGGAGAAGGGAAAAACTTGGCTGCAGCTTACATCCCTAGCCATGAACAGAGATAAATGGAAAGCCCTTGTGTCTGCCCAGACTGAGGAGACGGAGGAGTAAAGGGACCAAAGAAGAAGAATATGTAAAAGAATATACTTTATATTGGTATACAAATATGCTGGCACCGCAGACTCCCCGCGGGTGTGGGTAGATACAGTGAAATTGCGTTAAAATTGTTGCTAAAGTCATGTTATAGGTAAAAGGATATACTTTATATTTACAATAGAAATAAAAAAAATATTTAAAAAAATAAAAGAACCCGACTGCAGTGATAAATCAACTGAAACGGAAAAAATAAGATAATTTTATTTTCAAATGCTAATGTCGAATCAGAAGAGTTCATGCTGCTTTACTTGAGGGACCAAATAATATAACTTTATAAGCATTATTTGCTCAAACTGTTGCATTTATTATTTTATATAAAATGTTGCAGTCGGGACCCATTACTGTTTGTTTAAAGTCCTCTAATGGGTCCCGACTGCATCATTTTATATACTCAGTAAAACGATAAAATTTAAAGGTCCATCTGTTCTCTTTACATGCTTTAAATCGTTATATTATTTTATTTCCTAAATGAATTTTAGTTTATTGCTTTATTTTCTTTTGTTCGACAATGGACATGTCTCGGCAAATCATAAATATTTTTACTGATATACTTGTTTGATATAGTCATACGTACCACCTGCCTGCATTAAAAATTTATGTCGTACGATATTTTTTAGCTAGTATAATGAATATGGTCTAATGGTGTTAAACTATCTAGAATATTTGCAAAGGAAACGACAGATTTTTTTCTTTATTATCCTTACATAAATTGTCTGTTTTTTATGTAGCCTAAAAACGCTCCACTGCACCTAGTTATTTAATGTTAACGATTGTAGGTGGGGACTGGAATAGTCACGAATTATCTCTTCGACCTGAACGGCGCTCAGCTTTCGACATCTCCAGAGTAGAATTCTTCGTGCTTGCATTGCTGGGCCCAGTCTTCGGTCTCGCTAATTACTTAGAATAAGGACTTGTAAATGGGAACATAAATGGTCTGAGCCTTCAGCCGCGGCCTGTACAAAGGCGCGACAGGTTTCCTCCTAACAGCAACTTTAAGTAACTGTCGCGGCCTTCGGCCGCGCTAATAGTCTCTCCATTTGGTATCAGCGTAAATAGAGCTCAGCATTTGGAATCGCCGTGGGAGTATTCCTCTAGCCCGCTTCACAGCCTTCGGCCGTGCCGCGACCTGTATTGAGCTCGGCCTTCAACCTCGTCGCGGCAAGTTTCCTCGCACCCGCATGATGGGGCTCGGCCTTCGGCCTGGCGTAGTTATTTAGAGTTGTGGCATGGGCGTGGAGACACACAAAATCTTGGTTTTCTGAATGCCAAAATATTACCGGTATTAAAATGAAACTATAACAAATTCATCTTGAGGTGGCCCCCTAAAGCATTGAAAAATTTTACTGAATATTTAGGTGTACTCGTAGATAAGCAATCTTTGGTCTCACAAGTAAACAGGAAACCTAACACAAAATCATAATCTTATTTTCGGAGGAAACGAGATAAAATTCGTTAAGATGAATAGAGCTAGATTTTTTTTAAATTTCACGGGTCCTACGATACGAGGTCACGGAGGATCCGTCTTCGGTTACCAGTGAGAGCGTTCAAATATTTTTTTATCATTTATTGTTTCTTCTTTGAACCCAGCTTGTCTGACTATGACCGCACAGGGGAAAAGGAGTTACATGCTACACTTTATATTTTTTGTTCAGTTAGTTTTGGTCTAAGTGTCAGTAGGAAATTAATATCAGTGTTAAGAAATTAATTATTTTTTCTCAAACATGCTCGGAAATGTTTGTGTTATTACCATGAAATAAAGACACAAAGTTTCTCTTTTATGGCTCCCGCCTCACTTTACTGGCCTAAGCCAGTAAAGTAAGTATGAAAATCCATTACCGTCCGCTGCTCTAACTTTTTAAATTTACTTACTAAAATTAAACTGACCAAGGAAAAATTACATACAGCCAACCACCTACTAAGTTATGTAAGCATACTTGCAAAATTAAAAAAAAGACAATCTATGGTATTGGTTTTTGTGCGGTTAAACATGGTGCTCAAATATGTTAGTGTATTTAAAAAATAAAAAAGGCGGCAAACTAAACTATTATTTCTTAATTACCTAGTAATTATTTTAATATTAATATTTCCTCGCATTGTTTGAGAAAAGCATTATACAATCCTCGGCCGGAACAGGGATTGCAGGACTCATTCTAGACGGCCTCGTCTACGACTCGGCCGTCTATCCCAAACTCGTCCAGCAATCCCTTACTTCTCGGCCTCTGCAGTAATGTATTATTACCCCCTATGAGGTTGATATTTCTTAAATTAATGAGATAAACGAATGGCGTAGAAAGAAATACATCTAGTGGCTAAAAGTGGTACTGTAGGACAGGGTTTCAGCAGACAAGAAGAGAAACGTTGTTTCAGCACGACAGCACGTACTTAGGGATCTATTTATTGAAGCAATATGAAACTTACTAAGGAAAATAAGGATATAAGGATATAAGGATTAATATAAGGATTACGGATTAGTAACTGTACTATTCGCACCACAGCGCAAAGCGAGGTATATTACCTACGTCACTAGTCGTGCCAATTATTAGTGGACAGTCAGTATTGGTCGAAGTGATTGGTCGAGTGCTCAATACTATCCAATTTTGTTTAATATTATGTAGGGCCTTCGGACAAAACCATACCGCAATTTAGAACAAAAACAGCGCCATCTGTGGTTGGGTAGAGGAACTAATGCTACAGTACTTTAATTACTTAGAAGTGAATATTATTTGTGTTGCGTTTGTTCTCTATTAATGCTGATTTTATGACCAAAGCCGAAATTATGTATACACATGTATTAGAATAAATAAAATATAACAGCGCCATCAAGTGGCTAAAAGTGGTACTTTAATTGCTTAGAAGTAAATGTTAATTTTTTGTTCCGTTGGTTCTCTATTTATGATGATTTTATGTAACCTACGTCATCCGCAAAATTCTGTTTTAAATATTTCACACCTGTTAGGGGTAGTTCAATAAAATTAGTATTCGAATTCAATAAACTAAATATAACAGCGCCATCTAGTGGCTCCTAGCTGTACTTTAACGAATCTTCTTAACGAATTTTATTTTTCGTCACAGTTCTGATCGCATAATTATGATTTTATATAGCCTATGACACCCGCGCAAGGATGCCGAATCGAATGACACCTTGTTTAACAAAATCTGACCATTGGTTAAGGAGTTATGAGGGAACATAGAATCGGACATACTTACATACATACATACATACGCACTAAACACATTACCCTCCTTTTGGGCTTCGCTGCAGTCGGGTAATAAACTGCCACCGTAACCTCCCCGTGGGTGTGGGTAGATACAGTGAAATTGCGCTAAAATTGTTGCTAAAGTCATGTTATAGGTAAAAGGATATACTTTATATTAGTATAGAAATAAACTGCCACTGCAACCTCCCCGCGGGTGTGGGTAGATACAGTGAAATTACGCTGAAATTGTTATTTAAACCATCTCATATGTAAAAGGAAATAATTTATCTTAGTATAGAAATAAGGACATTTATTGGAACAAATTATCATCACAAGACAGAAAAGGCATACCAGTCATAGTTACAAACAAGGAAACAAAAACAATTCACATAAATACAAGATAGGACAGGCCAAAGTCTGTTAGCTTTTAGAATATACCTCGGCTACTATCGGATAGAATCGGATATATTCTTGTAAGAGAAATATCGGAACTAATATGACACTTAATTTTGAAATCAGAACTAATATGACACTTATACAGAGCAGGAAGTAGTACTACACTCGTGTGCTTTCGGCGTAAACCGAAGTCTAGAGCCTGAGTTATATTCTAAAAGCTAACAGACTATACATCCTGTGGTGTGTCAATGTTGCCACAAATGGTATCTGATTCAGCGTTAACGCGCGCGTTAAGGGCGTTTAACGCCTTTAAATAATTTATTGTGATAGTTGACTGTACTACTGACTAAGATACTGTTGACTGTAACTGTAATACTGTAACGTATTGGAAGGCGAAGGAAGCTCTCTTCAATGCATAGTTGTTTGATAGTACGTAATAAATAATATTAGTAATAGTAGCGATAGTTAGTAATAGTAGTAGTGATTAAAAGGCCATAGTGAATTACCGAACAATCGCATTCCAAAGGCTCACTTCATTTGCGCGGGTTAAACCAAAGTTATTGGTGTTATTTGTACATTAAATGTACAAATAACACCAATAACTTGCTACTAAAGGAAAAAATTGTGAGGAAACCTGAGTGTCTGAGGTACTCAACGCTTGAAATTGCCGATCCGCGGTGGGCACGCTTGGTAATTAAGCCCTTACTCTCTCTCTGAATGAAGGCCTGTGCCCTGCGGCGGGACGTTTACACTATTGCGTAGACTGCGCATTATAGGCAAATAACAGTTATCGGTGTTACATCCGTGATAATATACTCGTAATTCTATTGAACAATGTTTATTAGACTCTAGACCCAGAGATGGCGTATACTCCACGACGTAGAGTGGAGGATCGATCTGGGCCGCTCGCCGATGAATTATGCACAGCGTGACAGTCATCCGGCTGCCAATTAGCTGGTGCCACGCCGCCTCCTGCAGTTAATGCAAAGGACAGAAACGTTAAATAACAGCACGAGGCTAGGCTCTTAATACAGCCAAACGCTGCAAATCGATATCAGTCAGTCGACAATAAGACGATTTTGTCGAGGCCACTCGTAGAGATGCCAGATGGCCGGGGGATTGTGCGGGAATAGATAGATAGAATATTCGGTGTTGTACACAGAAATTACAGTAACATAAATTATATAAAAAATATTGTACGAATGGCGGCCTTATTACTAAAAGCAATGTCTTCCAGGCAACCATAGACGGAGACAAGGAAGAAATTAGAGACGGGTAGTCGGTGCAATACAGAAATATTGAAATTAGGAATTCAACGAAATTTATATAAACTTACTTAAACCACATACATAAATAATTAAATAAATAATTAAGATATACATAGGTACATACTAATAATAAAATTATATATGGGAATAATATAATACACCTACGTAATATTAATACTACTGTATGTCCTGGAATTTCTAATTGTACGGGAAATTGTTGTGCCGGTTTTTTTTAATATCTTCAAAAGTAGAGCTTACACGTACACCAATGTCGTTACTTCGAATTGCGAAGGCATGTGTAAAAAACAATTTGAAGAAAAAATATTAGGTACATTAAAACATTATTCAGATGACAAAGATGTCAGGCCATTTTCAGGGTATCGTACCTTAAAAAGAAAACCGGAACTCTTATGGTGGTTCCGGTTTTCACTTTGTTGACCGTCGGTCTAACGATGTAAATTTTATGCCTTGCCTTAAATGTTTCTAAAAACAAAATTAGGAAATCTAATTCAAACGTAATTAAACGTAACCTTCGTATGTATTTTATTTTATACGCAATATGATGTCTCAATTTATTGTAAACTGTTATAAATTTTAAATGCATGAAAATATTTGGATTTTAAAATTGATAATTTGAGCTTAAGAATAGCTGCTTATGTTAGAAATTAGATTTGAAGTAATAATGCATGTAGGTACTTACCAAATTTTGATAGAGCGCTGGTACGGATAGCCAGAGGTTGCGGGTTCGAATCCCGGCATGGGTGAAATTTTTAGCCTCTAAATAGGTTTTTAAAAATGAAATCTTTTGCATTAAATTGATCACAATGGTAAATGGAAAAATAGAATAACACATTGAAATTTTGTTATCTCGGAAATGCGTGGAGTTGTCGAGTTTAAATGAAAACCGTATACTTAAGCCAATCACCTAAAGGAAGAAATCAAACTTCTAACTTAATGCAAAAAAAAGTTACGTCCGTCAATGCCGCAAAAAAACGTATATTTTGACACTCAAGGGAATCAAAATTCATTAGGTACTCCCCGCTGACCTAGAACCATGCAATTTGGCGAGTTTTATGTCTTATACTACAAATACAAGAAAAAAACTAAAAAGTATACTTAAAAGTTAACTCATAAAAAAATTGTCTTTCGGAAAAAAATCGGAAAAAGTTCGTAAAAACTGCGAGACTCGATTCCTAAACTATTTATTACAAGTACCTATCTACAAATTTGAGCGGATTATTCGGTGCGAGTCCGAGTCCGATTTGCACTCGCCCGGTTTTTTAATAAAAATCCGGATCTTTCTTGAAATCGACACTTAAATATACCTAGTAGCATTAATGAAATCACAGTTTTTGCGTAATTAATGAATAAAATGTGATTTGATTTGTAGTTTGTTTATTGAATTGTAATAAAAAATGATTTGATTTGTATTTTGTATATTGTTTTGTAATTTCCCGGAATTGATTTTATCTGGCAACCCTAACTGTTGAGCACTGAAGTGAATTGTAAGTATTATACTTTCGAACAAAGATAACGGCATGTAACGGTTCGCGAACTCTTCGTTTTTATAGCAAACCCATATTACTCGTATTCCGTAGCATACTAGTATTACTCGTATTCATTCGGGGCCCAAATTTTGAAAAGATACTCTTCTCCCCATTTTGACTTAAAGTCGCTTTGATTTGTCAGCATAAGTTAGTAATAACTACTGGGAGGTTTCAGGTAGATTACGTACTAACTACGGTACTGTAAGCCTATTTAGTAAGAACTTATAGTTCAACTTTCATGAAAACGCTCCAAAATTGTTACAAGACGCAGTATACGAATCTAGCAAAATAAAGATGTGGACAGTTTGAGCCTTTTACTAACCTGGGCACTAGAACTTTACTAATAGCTTTACCATGTACAAAAGCACTTTCTACAGTATAGTGGTCTATCTATTTATGGATTGAAAATTTAGTACATTTAAGGACTAGCAGTTAGATTAGATTGATGCTCTTTATGGCACACCAAAGAGGTCTGATTTATAAATATTTTTTTTTGTTCAACGTAAAGAATTTACATTCTGTTTGCTGAATGTCAATGTAGAATGTAAAATTTAAGCAGATGCCTTCTGGCAGTGTAGTGGATAAAAAAATAAGGCGGAAAAAAAAATGCTTAATTTCTGACAACACTGATAAAAATAGTCTGTGGTGGAGATTTTACAAGGAATCGTCACCAGATTACGTAAACTGCCTCTAAGGAGTGCTTTACAGGAATTTTGTTTTTATAAATAAAACCGTAGTACATAAAATCACTTTGGCCTTTCCATCTACGTAATGAGATTATTTACCAGTGGCACACACCAGCCAGATTGGTGAAGGGACCACTTGGACGCTGCAGTGCCTTTAACATTGTGTTCATGGAGTGGGCTTGCCCAGCACCTATACCATCTTGACAGCTTAGATAAACTAGCCCACAGGAAAGACAAGACAATACGTGCGGAGCCAACCCGTGGGTAAAGCGGGCACGTAAAACCACGTTGAAACTTATGTTTTACGAAGATACGTAACAAGTAACTATATAGATAGTCTGGTGAACCGAGGCGGTTAGAGCCCCGACCGACGGAGGCGCCTGTTGTCGGGGCGAAGTCAGCCTACTCTGGACGCTAATCCGGCCAACTTGCGTTACAACGAAAAAGGTTCCGGTTTGAAAGTAAAGGCCTGCGCAGACGAGAGACTTTTATCCCCAAGGGACAAAAGTCCCTGAATCGTAAAAAATATCCTCCGAGTACTTGTCGCGGACTCAACGCCTACATACGGTGTGCGGTCATTTGTTCCCCGGAAATTAAGTGAAGCGTCTCCTATGGAAGCAAATTTTCTGAGATAGCATTGTGTTGTAATTTAAATGAAGTTGAAAAAGAAAAGGCATTTTAAAAGAAAACACCGAACTTTTGTCCAGTCCGGTCCTTGATGTCCTCCGTAACCTGAGGGACTTTTTATACGGGGTACTTTTAGTCCTTCGTGTGCGTCATTCGATACAATTTATGAGATCTATATCGACGGACAAAAAATACCTGGGGGATAGTCCCTCGTCTGCGCAGGCCTTTAGGGTGGGCTCACCTCAAGTGAAATGCGAGAATTCAATTAAATAGGTCACGCGGAATGCGCCCTGCTACTATATTACGTGCAATCTCTTAAAGCGCTCGATGCAGAAAAACTTGCGCCACAAATGGGAATAAAATATTTTCTTTCTTTACAGATAATAATAATATATATTTATTTATTCATTTATTTATTTATGTATTGTATCTAATATTTAATTTTTAGGTCTATGTATTTATCTAAAATTTATAGCCCCTAAATATTTAAAGCACGTGTGTTAGATTAATATAATTGTAATAATAATTATTGTACACTTCCCCCTCCCTCGTTTATAATGTCCGTATTACCACATCAAGTGTTGGTTGGAAGAGAATTCTTATGAAATAAGCTCGCCATGTACACTTTTTTGTGCTTTCTTTATGATTTTTATTGCACACATAAAAATCATAAAGAAAGCACAAAATTATTAAAATAAAAAAGTGTACATAATGTATAAATTTAATGTTGATTTTATAACCCATGACCGGGAAAAAAACCCAGGACTAGATAAAAACTAAAAACGGCCTTTTTTGGCAATGCTATGTATCCTTGGTCTGAGATTCAAGGTTCTCGGTCGTTGGTCCTAAAGATAACAATTAACATGATTCAG
This sequence comes from Yponomeuta sedellus, assembly GCA_934045075.1. NCBI lineage: Eukaryota > Metazoa > Arthropoda > Insecta > Lepidoptera > Yponomeutidae > Yponomeuta > Yponomeuta sedellus. The sequence continues at coordinate 9,440,493 of OW203724.1, read as the reverse complement.
AGATTCATCTCACACATTTTGCAAACATTTTCTATAATAAATAAATTATTTTTAGTGTACTGAGCTTCTTTACAATTATACAATTATGTAGAAACATTATACAAGGCGATCCACAGAGGCCACATGGAGGAAAAGTACTTATAAATATTGTAGATGGTAAAAATTCGTAAAACAAGATGTTATTTTAATCTAAAAAACAATTTAAACTGCATTCATAGATGTTTTAATAATTACATGATTTAACCGGGAATCGAACCCGCCATATGAGAAATAAAAAAACCATGTAGATTTATTATGCCGATCGAAAAAAATCGTCATAAGGATTATTTTTTGCTAAATGTCAAAGTGTCAAAAATAAAAGTAAGATGAATTTTAAATTTTTTTATTCAAAATTAATCAATTTCATTTATCGAATGCTCAAAATGAGTACTATGATTATCGCCATACTAAAGCACTAATTTGTAAGTATTTGATCGAATAAATGATATAGAATCGAATAGATATGATAATGATATGCACCTAATTAATTTAGTCAAAACATGCCTTTACTTTCCAATGCACCTAATTAATTTAGCCAAAATATGCGTTTCCTTTCCGATGCACGTAATTAATTTAGCCAAAATATGCCTTTACTTTCCGATGCACTAATCTAGCTAAAATATGCCTTTCCTTTCCGATGCACGTAATTAATTTAGCCAAAATATCCCTTTACTTTCCGATGCACTAATTAAGCCAAAATATGCCTTTTCTTTCCGATGCACTTAATTAATTTAGCTAAAATATGCCTTTACTTTCCGATGCACGTAATTAATTTAGCCAAAGACATGCCTTTACTTTCCGATGCACTTAATTCATTTAGCAAAAATATGCCTTTACTTTCCGATGCACGTAATTACTTTAGCCAAATATGCCTTTACTTTCCGATGCACGTAGTTAATTTAAACAAAATGTACCTTTAGATTCGATGCGCTCTAAAGTGGTCAATGCGATTGTAATGTTTGAAACACCGTTATTTCTGAAATTAAATGTGCCGCAATTTGGGACACAATAAGGTCGAGAGTAGAGAGGTAGTGCAGTCAAGACGGCTTAGATCCGCATCATTGCATCTGATGCGTTTGACTCAGTTGATAACATGTCGTAGCATAATCTGAATAATTGTACCTACTTTACAATAAACAACAATTTGCTAGGACTAGGATATTTTCATAATACTGTGTACTTAGTTTATAATTTGCTAATCTTACTAATATTATAAATGTGAAAGTTTGTATGTATGTATGGATGTTTGTTACACAATCACGCTAGAACGACTGAATGAATTAGGATGAAATTCGGCACTGAGATAGATTATAGTCTGCAATGGGACATAGGTTACTCTTTATCCCAGAAAATACATATCAAAATGTCTTCGCGAACGAAGTTGTGGGCAGCAGCAACAAATAAATAAAAAAAAACTAATAAACTGAGTAGGTATTTTCTGTGTGTAGTTATTAGAATGGTTTTTGCGAAAATACATATTGTTTCAAATAAATTGAGTGCTGATTAGGCCCTTTAAGCGTCACATACTAAAAAATCTGTTATCGGAAATTTATTTCAACTTTAGAAATAAGATATTTTCTTTTTTTACTAACTTTTATTGAAGTTGCCTTCATGTCGAGTCAGTGGAGAAAAATGCAACGAAAAAAATCTATTTTGATACTCGTCTCTCAAATAATATTTAATAATACGCAGGTCAATCTATACATGTATAGTTTTGTATAGGTAGCTTAATAACACTGATCCGAGCGAGCGCCATGGCTCAGTTTAATTCACGGTTCAGAAAAAGTGCGACTAAATAAGTTTTCATTTTAAAAATACAAATATCTACTGTTTTGAGTTCAAGTTTAGCAGTAGATACTTGAATAGTTGTCACTGGAAGATCATTTTCTAATGTTTATTCAGACACAGGATTTAATTTATCATTAAAGAAATTGGGCATACAATGGATGGAAGTGCAAATTCTTTAACGTTATGTTATGTTATGTTGTTATGTTTTTATGTTTTTATGTTGTTGTTGTTGTTTGTATGTCCCCACTGCTGCGGCACGGGTCTCTTCCTGTATCGCAGGAAGGTTAGGCCATACTCCACCACGGGGGCCAAGTCCGGGTTGATGAATGTAAATTAAAATAATTTTCCTGAATGAACCAAAATTGGACGTGAGTTACAATTTTACTGAAAATGAAACGTGTGTCTGCGGCGCACGTAGCTATTCAAGCCAGATAGGGTTATTTTATAACATTGGAAATCGACTGATCATTAGACACGCACGAATTCAGCTGTGTCGTCACGTTCCATATACTTAGTTGAAATTTTACTTTTCGTACAATGTATAGCTCGGCCACAATACGCTTGTCTATACAGGGTGTGTAAAAGGGTATATGTATTCATTTAAATGCATAGGAAAATAAAAACTAGGCAATCTCCTAATATAAAAAGATCTCGTGTCAAAGTGTTAGCTCTGAAACAGCGTCTATTTTTATGATTTTTCTGAGTCTGAGAGTCTGAGTCTGAGAATAGGTCGTAAGCTAATTAGTATAGTATGACTAAGTTTGCGAGATGCTAGTAATTTAATAATAATAATAACGGATAAATCCAGTCCACCAGTCCCATGTAAGGTTCGATAGACTTGCCATACAGTTTTGTTGATAAACTTAACATTGTCAGTACTTTTCGCCTTGCCCTCACGACCGGTTAGGAGAAATTAATGACAGTTGTAAGTTAATTAGTAACGGTCACTTTAGTCTTTAAAAGTGCTATTAGAACAATAAAGCTTACTTATACGACAAAGGTGTTTGGAATTAAAGCCATTTCACTGTATGAGTTCTTTGTTTTAAAACAATAGTTTAAACTTTTAATAAAGGACCTAAATTGAAAAATTTAGAGTTAGGAGTTTTTTGTCCATTTCTCCAAAATGATCTCCGAAATTCCGAAGTCCAAAATTCTCGATGATTACTTTCATCACGTAGCAGTTTGAGTGCTCCTTAGAACAAGAACTTTTGGATTTCTTTTCGCCCAAAAGGGGGCGACCGTAGCACACGATGCCCCCTCCTTTATCCGCGTCTGCTTGTTCGTCGGTTGCATTCTATGCTTTGTATAGCTCTCCACGTGGGTGCATAAGAGCACAGGCGTACTCTCCACTAACAAATCTAATTTGAACACCCATTTCCGGCGTGTCGAACTTTTTGATCGACGATTTTTGAAGCACCATTCGGGATGTCGGAGGCAGCGCCGCATGGCGCACAGATATGGTTCCTGCAGAAGGATGAGACGAGTAGCTTACCGGCACAGAGTGAGCTGAAAACCCGTTGCCGTGCAGCGTGCCGTGCAGTGGTAATTGTTCATATTATAACATCCACAAGTCAGAAACGGTTGTCCAACCTGGACAGTACGATGGCACGAGTCACGCGTTTTTTGGCGCTAAAATGTCAGTATAATTATGAAAATTTAATGTAATGGAAAGTCGCAACTTTTGATATTAAAAACCCGGGACTAGCGTCTTTGTACTACCCAAGGTCCTACATTAGGATAACCTATTTTAATATGGTAAACAGACAAAAAAAAATTAAAAGTTGTAATAATCAAGAAATGTTATTCTATCGTGTAAAAGGTATTATTATTAATTTCGATGTGATTTAGTGAAAGTCACAAACAGTACAACATTGCCTTCAGTATCTAATAGATTACCATATGGGGATTTTTATACATACAGATATTCCTATTAGTTAGATAACTATAATGGAGTGACGAGACAACACTATTTTAACGAACTGATATTTTTTATATTTATTTTTCTATGTATTCATCAAAATCAGAGATACACAGCTTTGGCAAAGTAACATATTATGTAAAGTACATTTTTGATATAAGTTTACATGGTATTTAATTAAATAATATATGCCTGATGTCTAGACGAGGCCGGACTGTTGTATAAGAGCATCAGTGTGTCTCCCATAGTAATATTATGCTGTAATTCACAACAGAACAAGTTATTATTATGCTGTAATTCTTACGTTAAAAGAACCAAAAGATGAATTTGATCAATTTGACCTTAGATATACATAGACAAAATGGTTATATATTAAACAAGTCTAATGGCGATTATTTATTAGATAAAACGTAATAAATAACTATTAGACCCGTTTAATATATAACTATGTATGAGCATCGCGAATCATTAAGAAATGCCATAGATAAAATGTATATGAAGTGTTATTAAATTTTAATGATTCTGCAATTAAGTAAATATGTATATTAATTTTAATAAGTATTATATAATAATGAATCAGCCGTCGATGCGATGGGCCCAATACCCGAAGCTGATCCTATTTTTTATAAATTAAGTTGCCGACTTGCTAAAGCTGTTCTTCTGTTGGGAAATGTTAATGGTTGAAGTTTTCACGTTTACGTCACATGCGTGTCGTCCTTTTGTTTAATGCAGACGCTTCACCAGGCTATTCGTATTCGTGATTTTGCCGAGGATTTATAATACTGCTAAATGAGACTAAGGATTCGTCTATATCTTGTCTATTAAATGTACCGTAAGCTCTTGCTTCTTGCCCAGTTTCAAACATCTAAAGGAAGGCCAATGAGACGAGATAAAGAATGTAAACAAAGTTTCAGGGGTTCTAAACATTTTTATTTGAATAAATTATAGTTATACAAATTTCGGATTCCTTATTCTGCTCGCTGTCGTCTGTATTAGTCAAACATGATTCACCGGAAGAGTCCTAGGCTGTCTAGAGCCGCCAGGCTCTGATTCTATAATTAAAACCAACAACTAATAACAATATCAGCAAAAATCAACAAGAAAGCTAATAGTAACGGATTAATAAACACAATAAACTTAGTAAATACGGAAACGAAAAAATACGTATCACTTCGAACGCAATCTAAACAGGAATGAACTATTATAGTTCACAAAATAGTGGATGACACCAAATGTTGGCAACTGCCTGCCGTACTGAAAGTTTTCCTGTACCACGAAATACGCAACGACAGCTGTCGTCGATCAAATGACGCCATTGCCATATACGTGTGACAAGGACAGAGATAATAATCGCTTACTATCGCCATGTAACTCAGTAACGGCCCGTTTGTTTACATTCTTTATTTCGTCTCATAGGTACACTTCCCGTTGATCCGTTTCCGTTCCGGGTGAGTGACAAAACAACATCCTCAAAAAACTTGAACCCATATCGAAAAGAAATAGTTTATAGCTTAAGTAAAGAAAAATAAGTGAAAATTGTAGTTTTTATAACAAAGATGTCAATTATTTCTGGTTCCGAAATAATTGACATAAATGTGCAGTATATTTTTATTGTTTTTACTTTAATTTACCAACTTTGGCGAAAGTTATTCAAAACGGATAGACGGATAACAAAATTATATAAGACATGCAGACATGAACATAGGCTAGGTATAGACTATCATAGATATATGACCCTGAAGGTCCATTATAAAAATATGTACTGGTAAAATAAATTTCAAAATTGGATCTTTGAAATTGAAATTGTTTATTCAGAACAGAAAAACACAGACAAGCATTACAGTGGTCTCCACACAAGGCGTAAAACCTGTGTATAGTCGTGACAGAAGCAAAGAAAGTCTGATAACACTTTTGACAGCATGGCGCATGAAAATCAGTTATAACAATTTAAAATTACAAAATTAATAAAAAATACTTATTCTACTTATTAAAATTAAGAAAAATTACGAATTCAATTTTGATGAAAAAAACCAGGGGCAGGGTTGATTGCATTTTTATCTACTTATTACAATATCTCTTAGCTTAAGGCAAGAGTGTGGAGTAAATGATGGAGTGTGTTCTAATGGAGTGTGGTTTAGGTTTGGTTTGTGAGATGATGTGTGTAATACGCATGAGTAAAATGTGAGTCATGCAATAATTTCAAGGAGCTATTCGGTAAAGATAACTTAAATTCCGTAGAAACTTTCTTATGTTTAGCTTGGCCTCTCTGAACGTGAAGTTAATAATTGGACAGAGTTTAATAAGTTTATTAAGTAAAAAGGGCTGTAAAAATGGGTGAAATCATTGGGCAAACCTGGTTATTGTAGCAGGGACAGGAAACCAAACAACTCGTTTTGTGTGAGTGAGCAGTGACTTAGGTGACGACAGGACAGATTTGTATGCTGCAAGGGCCGACTGCATTATGAACAATTGACGTACTGTCAACACTTCGCTTTTCAAGAAGAGAGTATGTGTGGGGTAGCGAAAAGGTTTTCTGTGAAGAACTTTCAGGACAGAACGCTGTGCTCTCTCGAGTTGGATTTTCTTCTTCTTCAGGCTAAATTATGTAGTCCACTGCTGGACGTAGCCCTTCCCTAATGAGCGCCATAGCGCCCTGTCTTCAGCTTGCCGCATCCAGCATCTGCCGGCAGTTTTTCGCAGATCGTCATCCCACCTGGTCGGAGGGCGTCCTACACTACGTTTGCCGAGTCGCGGTCTCCACTCAAGAACACGCTTACTCCAATGGTTGTCGGTTCTTCGCGAGATATGGCCAGCCCACTGCCACTTCAGCTCGCTAATAATTCTCTGAGCTAGGTCGATAACTTTGGTTCTCTGTCGGATGCATTCGTTACGAATCCTATCCTTCAGAGAAACTCCGAGCATAGCTCTCTCCATAGCTCGAAATTGGATAAATATTTTGTTATACATACTTTATGCTTAATGTTCAAAAAATTATAAAAAAATTCTCTTTATAATATTAGTTTAAAAGTAAGTAATAGAAGTATAGGACTTTTTTTGCTATGGAATTAAAAAAATAATCTTATCAATTATTCGGATATTCATAAAATTACATATATTTTTTAATTTTCTTACGTTTCTAGAAATAAAGATGCTCGTTACGCGATGCTCATTCATATTTGTGTATTAAACAGCTGGTCTAATCGCGATTATTTATTAAGTAAAACGTAATAAAGCGAGAGCTGCCGTGTTCATTTTATGCCTGTCCTTCTTTCTCTTGGATAACGCCTATGTGTGCGAGAGGGCTAGGAATACAAAGTGGCAGCTTACGCTAATCTACATAGATAGACGTGCAATACAAATGTATCTATTTCTTGAAGGAATTACTTTCATTTTCTTAAGAAGTTGCGATAAGAAGTGTATCAAAGAGGTAGGATCGAGTAATAGGTACCTACGCAAAGTTAATTTAAGCTAGCTGGAACTTTTCTGATCCAATTTCTTGAAGATATCCTGGCGCATCTAAGTTTAAAGAGCTGACAGAAAGCCACATTTTTAATCAGCAGCAACTTGCAATATAAGTAATTTTCAATAAGAACGCGCTTCCGTCGGTAAAATTTTAATGCCACGTTTACACGTCCGCCTGTCTCTGTCCACTACAGTACTGCTGCTCCTGCTCTTTTATTCAGCGCACCAAATCCTAAAAGATTCCAATCGTTTGACTGTCAATTTCCGTACTAATTGAAATTTATTGCAAACGTCACGATTCTCACAAGATTTGGTACGCATTATCTAGACTTCTGAGTTCCGACGGAAATGCAAAAAGAAGTCTAAGACGCCTTAGACTTCTTTTTCTTCTTCTTTTGGCGAAATTTGCGCGCAGTTCAGATAAAGTATGCTGCCTAGTATGCCTACTAAAACAACTAAGAGCTCACCTAGAAGAATTTAAAAAATTTTACAGAATGCAAAATGAGCGAATTTTCTGTTTCGCTAATATTATAAGTGCACTAGTAGGAGTGTCATACAAACCACAACACGCTCGCGCGGTTCCGAACGAAAATTTCCGTTTGTGTGCGGTAGGTAATACAAAATGTATGGACACACCGCGTTCAGGATGACGTCATTAGGTTTGTTCCATTCTGGCAACCCAAACGTGCGGCTCTCAATCCGGAATGAACATTTGGAGATTTTTCCGTTCGGGTATTGTCAGAGCGTGTGGGCTTTGCTAAATATTTGATACGAGGGACGTGCATTCTTTATTAGGTAAAGTTAATTATGGCAGGTCAAGTACGGTGCCCTCCAGCCAGAATAGAACCCTCGACCTCGGTTTTGATAGTCAGTGGTGTTACCACAAAACTAACGAGCCATAGTCAAATCACATCACACACACAAATATTAAAAAGGCGAAAGTTTGTCAATGTGTATGTTTGTCGCCTCTTCACGTCTAAACGGCTGGTGCAATTTTATTAAAATTTGCTATGTAGTTAGCTCACACCCTGGATTAACATATAGGGTACGTTTTAATGCCGGGGAAAATATCTTATTCTCATGGGAAAATTATTAAACCGCGGGTTACACGACGGGGCACAGCTAGTATTAAATGTCTCTTTGTCCTTTAGCGCTAGGAGCAGCGCCAGACTATGCATGTAAACGAACGCGGAAACTTTAATATAAGATGAATATTTCGCGGTCTTTGAACCGGACTTTAGTTTCATTAAGTATACACAGGGGGATCACTTGATTATACACCTTGCCTTCATCGAGAATATTTTATAGCTAAACTTTACCTCCTGACTTTAATATAGCATACTATATATCTATTCATAAAGATGTTTGGTATTAAATGTATTTTGAATAAACCTCACGTGTGATCGTACTTTTACTTGAAGAAGAAAAGAGAGGCTTAAAAATAATGAAGATTTATATTCTTAATTTCTTTTAAGAAAAAAAAAAAATTATAAGTTAAATTAAAAAAAAAAAACATTTTCCTGGGGTGTTGTGATTTGCGTGGCCTCCAATTTTTTGAACTCGATTATCTCTGTAAGTATATTGCTCTCTGAGATGCTTCTTCTATAAAAAATAAAACATTTACGTATATTTTAAGCTACTGATGTCGATTTTTAAAAACCTATTTAGAGGCCAAAAATTCCACCCATGCCGGCATTCGAACCCGCGACCTCTGGCTATCCGTGCCGTGTATTTTTAGCCTCTGAATTGGTTTTTAAAAATTGTCCTTAGCGCGGGTTAGTGCATTAAAAATAATATAATACTGATGTCGATTTAAATAAAATACTAACTTAGAAAATTGCCACGCAAGTCACCAAAGAATGCCTTGCCCTAAGAAGCACCCCTAAGTGATGAGTTTACCGACATGTGCTTCCAAGAAGATGGCAAAAGAGAAACAATGGATCTTCTGCGCGAAAAATTCGAGGGTATGGATATGATGCGTTTCGGTGATGTCGACCACCGCCCACCGCCGGTGATTTATAAGCTATGCCCACAGAAAACTTGTGCCTAAAAGTCGACGTAAGCAATGTCATATAATATTGATCCCGATTTATGTGGTAGAGTTACCGAAAATTACCCTCTAAGCTAGGCTCAGAAGCTAGGACATGCGCCGCCTATCGAAGCGGCAATTTGACCAGTATCAAATCCGTGTAGTTTTACGAAATATGATATTTGAAAATGTGATTATGTAATTATATAACACTTACATAACGACTGTATAATACTGACTGTATATCTGTGACTTGTTTTATTATAAACTTCGAGCAACCTTAATTCTTTAACGTCTTTAAAAAGTCTTAATAAAACATTCTCGCCATTTTGTTTGAGAGTAACTCGGAGCATTTCTCAGAAAGAAACGTCTTAAATATTTTATCAGGGAAGGGAAATATGTTTCACTTCAGGCCACTTTGCGCGTAAGTTTGACTGACATTTTAATGGAGCCCGAAGAATTTATTATTTCTTTCACATTGTTGGGTTACAGTCGATCCCAGAGCCTTCTGATGGTTCAAATATCAATTTAATGCTATCTAGTAGTCGGACTAGAATAGATATGTCCATAAATTTTGGTGTTAACTGTTAGTTCTTATTGTATAAATAAAAAAATAAATAGATATATATTTTACGTACAAGGTAATTTACCTTGCACTGGCACAAAATGTGGATGTTTGATCAAGTTATCTGCTGGGTATTGTTACTCAGCAGATAACTTAACCAAAAATCCGCGCATTCCGGATGAGTTTGTGATGGATTATGGATTAGATGTTTATTTCAAGTATTTACAGCTAACACAATGTAAAGCAATAAACATAAACTTTTGTTCCTACTATTTAGGCTGGCAAAGGTTAATACATTCTTCATGGGGCATTGTATACGCTATTGTATGGAATCAGGCGTTACTTTGCGGAAATCCATAATACCATTAAAAGTGAAAATTGCTTTGCTAAATTCCGCCAAAAATCCCACAAGCACCATGCGGTTAGTTAATGCTAAGCCCTCCCTCCCACTTTTCAAGCAGAAGCAAGACTCAAACACACCACCGCCGACACCAATACAGAGGCGTTTCGCCTCTAACACGAGGCATCCTCAGGCTCACAAGTGCAAATGAAACGAAAAATGTGTTAAGTACACTTTGTGCCAAAAGGGCTACTATAACATAAAAGGATTATTTACGTGACAATGATGTCTGGAATTAAAGCCAGTACAATGCATGAGTTATATGTTTTATAATAATTATGTAAACTCTGTTAATTAAGGACTTTGAAGAGTAAGTTTGGTTTTTTTTTGTCCATTTTTTTCCAACATTTTCTAGATTTTGAAATCACCTAGTTTGAATTGTAACGTTCATTAAGCCGCAATTTCTGAGCTACTTTGAATAAAACCATTTCATTTCATTTAATTTTTAACCGACTGCAGCGAAGCCAAAAAGGAGGGTAATGTGTTTAGTTCGTATGTATGTATGTATGTATGTATGTATGTATGTATGTATGTATGTATGTATGTATGTATGTATGTATGTATGTATGTATGTATGTATGTATGTATGTATGTATGTATGTATGTATGTATGTATGTATGTATGTATGTATGTATGTATGTATGTATGTATGTATGTATGTATGTATGTATGTATGTATGTATGTATGTATGTATGTATGTATGTATGTATGTATGTATGTATGTATGTATGTATGTATGTATGTATGTATGTATGTATGTATGTATGTATGTATGTATGTATGTATGTATGTATGTAAGTATGTCCGATTCTATGTTCCCTTATAACTCCTTAGCCAATGGTCAGATTTTGTTAAACAAGGTGTCATTCGATTCGGCATCCTTGCGCGGGTGTCATAGGCTATATAAAATCATAATTATGTGATCAGAACCGTGACAAAAAATAGAATTCGTTAAGAAGCTTCGTTAAAGTACAGCTAGGAGCCACTAGATGGTGCTGTTATATTTAGTTTATTGAATTCGAATACTAATTTTATTGAACTACCCCTAACAGGTGTGAAATATTTAAAACAGAATTTTGCGGATGATGTAGGTTACATAAAATCAGCATTAATAGAGAACCAACGGAACAAAAAATAACATTTACTTCTAAGCAATTAAAGTACCACTTTTAGCCACTTGATGGCGCTGCTATATTTTATTTATTCTAATACATGTGTATACATAATTTCGGCTTTGGTCTACATGTAAACAAACCATTTATAGAATCGGTACAAATGCGGAAAGAAATAATTCCTATAGAGTGGTTTGATCCTTCTAGATCATTTATTTAATTAAAAAATATAATTTTGTTTAACTACGCCTAACACGTGCAAAGTATTTAAAAGAGAATTTTGCGGGTGTCGTTGATTACATAAAATCAGCATTAATAGAGAACAAACGCAACACAAATAATATTCACTTCTAAGTAATTAAAGTACTGTAGCATTAGTTCCTCTACCCAACCACAGATGGCGCTGTTTGTGTTCTAAATTGCGGTATGGTTTTGTCCGAAGGCCCTACATAATATTAAACGAAATTGGATAGTATTTGAACGCTTGTGAATCATTTCGACCAATACTGACTGTCCACTTTTATTGGCACGACTAGTGACGTAGGTAATATGCCTCGCTTTGCGCTGTGGTGCGAGTAGTATCGAGTAGCTTCAATAAATAGATCCCTAAATACGTGCTGTCGTGCTGAAACAACGTTTCTCTTCTTGTCTGCTGAAACCCTGTCCTACAGTACCACTTTTAGCCACTAGATGGCGCTGGCATATATTTATTTTAGTACATGTATAAATTTACATAATATCAGCTTTGCTCTACATGTAAACAAACCGTCTATAGAAACGGTATAAGTGCTGAAAGAAATAATGCCTATAAAGTGTTTATTTCTTTCTACGCCACTCGTTTATCTCATTAATTTAAGAAATGTCAACCTCATAGGGGGTAAAAATAATTAATTTCTTAACACTGATATTAATTTCCTACTGACACTTAGACCAAAACTAACTGAACAAAATATATAAAGTGTAGCATGTAACTCCTTTTCCCCTGTGCGGTCATAGTCAGACAAGCTGGGTTCAAAGAAGAAACAATAAATGATAAAAAAATATTTCAACGCTCTCACTGGTAACCGAAGACGGATCCTCCGTGACCTCGTATCGTAGGACCCATGAAATTTTAAAAAATTCTAGCTCTATTCATCTTAAGGAATTTTATCTCGTTTCCTCCGAAAATAAGATTATGATTTTGTGTTAGGTTTCCTGTTCACTTGTGAGACCAAAGATTGCTTATCTACACCTAAATATTCAGTAAAATTTTTCAATGCTTTAGGGGGCCACCTCAAGATGAATTTGTTATAGTTTCATTTTAATACCGGTAATATTTTGGCATTCAGAAAACCAAGATTTTGTAAATAATAAATAACTACGCCAGGCTGAAGGCCGAGCCCCATCATGCGGGTGCGAGGAAACTTGCCGCGACGAGGTTGAAGGCCGAGCTCAATACAGGTCGCGGCACGGCCGAAGGCTGTGAAGCGGGCTAGAGGAATACTCCCACGGCGATTCCAAATGCTGAGCTCTATTTACGCTGATGCCAAATGGAGAGACTATTAGCGCGGCCGAAGGCCGCGACAGTTATTTAAAGTTGCTGTTAGGAGGAAACCTGTCGCGCCTTTGTACAGGCCGCGGCTGAAGGCTCAGACCATTTATGTTCCCATTGACAAGTCCTTATTCTAAGTAATTAGCGAGACCGAAGACTGGGCCCAGCAATGCAAGCACGAAGAATTCTACTCTGGAGATGTCGAAAGCTGAGCGCCGTTCAGGTCGAGGACATAATTCGTGACTATTCCAGTCCCCACCTACAATCGTTAACATTAAATAACTAGGTGCAGTGGAGCGTTTTTAGGCTACATAAAAAACAGACAATTTATGTAAGGATAATAAAGAAAAAAATCTGTCGTTTCCTTTGCAAATATTCTAGATAGTTTAACACCATAAGACCATATTCATTATACTAGCTAAAAAATATCGTACGACAAAAATTTATAATGCAGGCAGGTGGTACCTATGACTATATCAAACAAGTATATCAGTAAAAATATTTATGATTTGCCGAGACATGTCCATTGTCGAACAAAAGAAAATAAAGCAATTAACTAAAATTCATTTAGGACATAAAATAATATAACGATTTAAAGCATGTAAGCAGAACAGATGGACCTTTAATTTTTATCGTTTTACTGAGTCACTAAAAGGTCAAAAATAAAAAAAAATATTTAAAAAAATAAAAGAACCCGACTGCAGTGATAAATCAACTGAAAGGGAAAAAATAAGATAATTTTATTTTCAAATGCTAATGTAGAATCAGAAGAGTTCATGCTGCTTTACTTGAGGGACCAAATAATATAACTTTATAAGCATTATTTGTTCAAACTGTTGCATTTATTATTTTATATAAAATGATGCAGTCGGGACCCATTAGAGGACTTTAAACAAACAGTAATGGGTCCCGACTGCAACATTTTATATAAAATAATAAATGCAACAGTTTGAGCAAATAATGCTTATAAAGTTATATTATTTGGTCCCTCAAGTAAAGCAGCATGAACTCTTCTGATTCTACATTAGCATTTGAAAATAAAATTATCTTATTTTTTCCCTTTCAGTTGATTTATCACTGCAGTCGGGTTCTTTTATTTTTTTAAATATTTTTTTTTTTATTTCGGCAAATACCCTGAGCAGCGCGTTGGTAGTGATCTGTAGTCGCATTATGGTCGACGCGATTCGCTTAATTCATAGCTCATCATTACTGTCCATGAATTCTTTTACGTTTCTACATAACATAACATTTACATACAGGCACATACTTTGCTTCTGGCCCCACACTAGGATACCCTGTGTCATGGGAACCAGAAACAACGACATCACAAACATGTAAACATCCAAGACCTGTAGGTTTTTTTTTTGTTCCCAGACGGGGTCCGAACCCTAGACCTCTTGCATGGTAGGCAGATGCGCTACCGCTGCGCCACAAAGGTTGTCATGTAAACCTTTTAATATATTTTATTTTCTGGTGTGTACAATTAAGAGTTCTAACCTAATCTATGACAACCATTGGTAGCCAGCACGAGCATGCATCACACTAGCTGGCTCCAAATATTTCTGTGGGTCGTTGTTCGGATAAAGGAAGCCCTACCTCTAACAAATATTGTCGCTTTAGACCTTAATATTTTGCCAACGGATCTCTAAATCGATAAATGTTTTTCCGACAGTCGTAATATGTAATTTTAAATGCCTAATCCAATGATTAGTCCACCAACCACCACCAACTATGGTGCACGGAAAAATAAATTACATTGAAAAAAAAAAATTAAGTTTGTTTTTCTACCGTGTTGTCGGTGTAATTAATATTGTATATCCATGCCTATTTTAAGTTTTCTAGTTCTAATCGCCTTTGAGATTATTCCTGGACAGACGGCGGTGAAGCTGTAAGGGTTTCTTGTTGACTACGGAACCTTAAAGAGTAGCACATATTTTTCTGTCTTTGAGTGAGGTTATGTCATGTATCTATAGTCAACAGAAGATCAACCTTTACATTCTAGTTACAAAGTCACGTGTTAACCGACGGAGTAAAGTGTTTAGTATTAGTTCAGTCCATCCGAAGGTTGTGTGAGAGAGATCACTTTTGCTGATAAGGACGCCATCTGTACTTTTAGTCTTTTTTATGTACAATAAAGTGTTCTCTAACAATTATATAATAGTTATCTATCTATCTAGAGGTTTCGAACGAGGTTTGGTAAACGATAGAGTTAAATAAATTATCTCCTAGCTCACCCCGCAAACGCTGTTTTGCCATATTTAACCTACTATCTGTTCTCAGATCTACGTATCAATTATGCAAAACAATGATAAAAATCGGTTATGCCTTTTCGGAGACGTTCGATAACAAACACTGTGACCTCCGACGAGATTCTTATATTTTAAACCAGCTGTGCCCCGCGGTTTATCGATTTTCCCATGAGACTAGATATTTTGCCCCAGTAAAACGTAGCCTAAGTGTATGGTGTCAGCTATCTCCATACTAAATTGTATTAAGATAGGTCCAGCTGTTTAGACGTGAAAAAATAACAAACATACACACTCACCAACTTTCGCCTTTATAATATTAATGGATAACGTATACCCTCTAAAATTGTGTTGTTTTTACTGTAGCAGGAAATTCGATGAAATACAGAATAAACTGGATGAAACCAATTGCAAGTAGGTAAAAGTTGTCAATAGTATAGTTTCGTCAAAAGGTGAAGTAGCTATGAAAATCCAAAAGAAATTCCAAGAACGTATCTAGAGAAATCCGGAGTAAGTGACGTAGTTTTAAATTTTGACTTAAAAATGGCAGGAAAGGATGAAAGACATGTCAAAATACTCTAACAAGGTTTATACCGTTACAGGTTGATATGCTGTCTACTGTACGTTCAATCTTTCTTACCTACAATATTTACTTTAACGGAAAGCGTTGCTGCTCACGAAAGTTTTCTTATGCTTACCTCTCGGCGGTAAATCTCCTGCTTTCCCCTTTGCGATTTTTCTTTCATTCCCCCTTTGTTTTAGTATGTAAATAGTACGGGGTGGGTCTGCTGAGTTTGGTCTTGCCAACAGCGAAGCTCAGAATAATCGCACAAGATGGGTCTTCGAACATCTTCGTTGAGGATTCTATAGTCACTGTCTTAGTTATGACTCCTGAATGCTGAAATACAGGATATAAACCCAGTTCAGCAACATATTTATTGTAAGGGTTATTATAAGTCTACTTTTAATACTACAAGTAGATATTGTATCCGTAAAATTTTGTTTTGTGTTTATGTCCTCCACTTTTCTGGTTCTTAAATACAAAAATACAATTATAAAAATACGAATCCATAGAACACACCTCAGATGCAGTTTAAATAATTATTTATTTATTAATACTATATACTATTGCATATTGTACCGTACAATACGTCAGATTTAATGTCATAAGCATTTTCTACCTGTCAATCGCAGGAGCTGAAAGATAGGTTCGCAAGCGCGCAAAAAAAAAGAACAAAGGAATTAGAAATGCAAAATAAAATATACTTACATAAGGTATAATTGAATAGTAATTTGTGGCTACGTGTTTCCCTTTACCACAGACTATTTATATTACATTTGAGGAGCTTAAATTTAAGGCCCGGCGCCGGTTGACGGACGTAGGAATAGAATTGACTTACTCTTTATTTTACAATTTGTATGGTACAATGTTTAGAACTAATTTGCACTTAACAATAATACTTAGTTAAGGGAAGACACTTGCTCCTGGCGCATAGGTTATCCTAGTTCGAGAGCACGGGCTTCATAATTTACTGTGGCAAATTGTATTTTTCAATAAATTTATTTCATTTCATTGTACAGCTATTGCTTTGTAGACTACTAAATTGAGGCAAATAACAACCATTGTCGGGCTTTTATAATTCTATTGAAAAACTATTTATTAGATTCTAGGGCCTGGTGGGCATCGCGCTAAAAATATAAGCTTCGTCGCAATGATATTGAGGCATATAATTGTACGACTAGAGGTCCAGTCCGACTAGAGGATGAGTCCAGCAGGCATTTCGTTTTTGCACACAATGTATACGCGAAAAGTTACATAATCAAGGCGCAGGGGTAGCTCTCGCTTTGCTAACCAGACAAGGCTATCACAAACATAAAAAAAGGTATTTTGCGTTTTCTTTTTGAAAGTTATTTACTGTCTTGATGGTCTAGCGATTAACACGCTTGAAACAGACGTCGTGGGTTTGACTCTCACTGGAGGCCGCACTTAATTAGTAAAAATGCTTCAGGGTGTATTTTCATGTTTGTGACGTCCTTGTCTGGTCACCATAGCACAAGGTATCCTAGTTTGGGTCCAGGACAAGTGATTGTGTTGTGTGGAAGTTATTATTATAATTTGTATTATGAGATAATTGCGCCTTCTTTTAGATGTCTTTGAAGTTACACAAACGTACTTGGTCTTCACAGAATTATTTTAAAGCACTCTCACCGACCGTATAATGTGATAAAGGGTGTTGTAAAATACAACGTCAGCCACTTCAGAGGTATTGTTCTAGTACATTCGGAACCAGCTTTAAATACGTGCAATTTAATCTTAGTTAATACACAAACAGCTTTAAGCATGATCACTGCCGTCCTCTTGTTAAATGTTTATCTAGTCTGTTTTTAAATGAGTAAATACGGAAGAATTTGCTAAAACAATGTAAAGGTTGACCACCTGTAGACTGTAGGTACTAGAATGCGGTCTCGCAAATAATGATATTTACAACCGCTAATTATCTGGTTGACCACCTGTAGACTGTAGGTACTAGCATGCAGTCTCGCAAATAATGATATTTCCAACCGCTAATTATCTGCTTGACCACCTATAGACTGTAGGTACTAGCATGCAGTCTCGCAAATAATAATATTTCCAACCGATAATTATCTATTCAGGTTTAGTACGAGTTTTGAATGGAAAGGAAAAAACGCCCGCGTCAGATCCTGTGTGGAGGCGATAGAAACGCCCGGGGTCCATTTTGTAACCACGTAATGCACCTCGATCGGGGATAAATGGGAATGTGAATTGAGCCTTATCGGCGGCGCATCTTCGCTCTAAACAGGCCTCGCCCGCACTTTTGTCACGTGTTTGGGCTCAGATTTCTCCAGCTTCCCTCCGGCTCGGGTTGCATGAGTGGGAGTGAAGTGGTCACAGACAAGTGTTACAGAAGTTTCGCGCTTTGTTTTTCTCAGATGCAAGCCTAACCCGCGGTTTTTCGGTGTTAACAGACTGTTAATAGCTGTCTGTTGACCAAGGAGCAACAAAAAAGAACTGACAGCTGTTAACATTTTACTACGAACTCTTGGCGTACGAGAAGTCGGGGGTAAGTCACAGGTATCGGGCGAAGAAGGCGTACTTATGGCAATGATAGTGCCCAGAAACGAATTTTTGAGATTACTCTTTTCAAGTTGGTCCTTAACTAATAGACTTCAAATTAAACTTCGTTTTAAATTATTACTCTAGAATATAGAACTCATGCATTGAGCTGGCTTTGATTCTAGACATCTTTCTCATCTAATTACTAGGTGAGAAAGATGTCTGGTTCTTTTTTTACAAAGTGTCCTTTACGCACTCCATAAACGTTGTATAAATAGTGTGTGAAAACTTTACAAAGGAAATACTGCCACAGCTCAATGCATTGTTCTACGCATTGGGCTACCTTCTCTAGCTCACTACATCGTTAGGAAACCCGCGGCTTGATTGGCTCCGCACGTATTGACTTGTCTTTCCTGTGGGCGAAGCCCACTTAGCTGTCAGGATGGTGTAGGTGCTGGGCAACCAACCTCCATCTAAAAACGATGTAAGCCCCGGATCGTCCGAGTAGTCCTTTCACCCATCTAGTGTGAGTGAAGGTGGCACTAGACACTCT
Source organism: Yponomeuta sedellus (assembly GCA_934045075.1). Lineage (NCBI taxonomy): Eukaryota > Metazoa > Arthropoda > Insecta > Lepidoptera > Yponomeutidae > Yponomeuta > Yponomeuta sedellus. The sequence continues at coordinate 9,421,772 of OW203724.1, read as the reverse complement.
ATAAATCAGTCACAGGTTTTTTTTTTCATTGCACATTTTTGTTACGTCGCGGTGTTTGATCGTGACCGAGTTGAACGTTCTGTCGTGTTTATCGAAGTGTGAAAGTGCCATCCGTAGTAAGTGTAGAAGTTGAACGAGTAGAACTGTACTCGACTGTCACCCACACCAACCGATCTACCATCTTATTTAATATATTTAAGGTTTTCATGTACTCTCCAAATGTATGGAGTATAAAAATCGAATCTTATCTATAAATGAAATGGTGCCTATGACACTCTTTAGAACGTTACTATTTAATGCCTTACTAGCTGTCCCGGCAAACTTTGTATCGCCACTGAATGCGTACCTATACACGATTCTTGTTACCATGGCAACGCAATAACTAAATAAATACCTTTAAATAGGCACGACGAAAGATTTTTAAATCCTCTTCCATAATGTGGGGATACATTTATTATTTACTAAGGAAACTATATTTCAGTAAAAATCTAAAGTTTATCGAGGGTTAAAGCCATTATTCTAAAATTATTTGTAGGAAAACAGCTCGCCGTGTCATGGCGTCGAATCTGACGTCACGCCACATCGTAATCACTAGCAGTCACAAACTCACAACACGGGTGAAGTTAACCAATGTTAACTTAAGCGTGACGTCACGCGGTGTGATGGGTGTATCAGTGAAAATGGCTGAAAGCAGTATTATAATCTTCTATTTTATTGAAAATATTGGTAATCTCTTTTTTTTAAAACAAATCAATGTTTTAAATCCTTTTAAAAGGTACTTTTTAATCTTTAATTATTTGAAACTGTCGTCACGCCTATTGGCCTAAAAAAAGGTTCCGTCAACAGTATAACATTATCTCACGAGAACGTATTACCGAAATATCATATATCTTATGTCTTAATTCAAATCTGTTCTGCCGTTATGGTGATTGAATAACAAACATTCAAACATCCATCAAACATCTTGAAAAACTTTAACATTTATAATATTATTAGGATTTTAATTACCCAAAGACAAAATGCAAATAAAATGTCGTTTATCAACTATGCAGCTCTAATACATTTTTGGTTTAAATTAGACTCTTTTTTTCTGCAAGTAAATTCTGAAAAAGTTACGTTCTACAGCCTTTTTTTGATTCTTATAATCGAAATGCACATACAATGCTTTTGAATTCTTTTTAATTTATATGGAAAAATGAGAATTTTAAGTAAATATAGTACGTACCTATTTTACTTTACTTAACAGTTTACCGCATACATAAAAGACATATACAAAACACAACATATTACAAAAAATAAAAAAGTGTACATAGCGAGCTTATTTTTGCGGAAATCTCTTCCAGCCAACCATAGATGTGGCGAACATTATAAACGAGGCGGCAAAATAGCACAATAATAAATATAATGGGTATATTAACCTACTCTAATAATGCAATTACCTACATATAATTTGTGTATACCCTTAATACGACAAATACTGATTAGATATACTTTCTGGTCTTAGTTTGTGACGGTGCAAACCTCTTCATACCATTTTTATTTCTTTTTCTCTACAAATAAAATCCACCAATAAAACCACACCTGAAGTCGTTCCAGTTTTTATTATTTATAAATGATATAGATATAATAATAGATATATATACAACGTTTCAAGTTGATAAACATTCCATATTGATGTGCGTCCATCCGTTCGCCTGTTATCCATCTGTCTGTCTTCCCGAGTCTGGTGGATGGATTTGGTGATGGTGGATGGTGCAGCCATTTCCAAGAAATCATATATTCTTGGAAATGGCTGCACACACAGGCTGTGACACATTTTCTTAGTCACTTTAGTTAGACACGTTTATTTTGCAGTGCACAATTTTAAAAGTGAAGTAAGTACAAATATTAATATATTTATTGCACAAACATGGTTTTGGCACATTTACAGTGATGAATTACGTACGGTGCGTAGTTTTGTGAGCAATTATGATGACCAGAGTAGGTATTTGGATCAGGAATTATAAAGAAGATGAATCAAAGGTACAGTCTACAGCACATTATTTGGTTTAAGATGACTTGAGAAAAGATGGTAAGAGTGGAGTTTTTTTTCCGCTGCCTTTTTCTCCACTACAATACGGCCCGAAGGCAGTGGCTTAGATTTTACATTGACATTCAGCAAACAGAACGTAAATTCATTACGTTGAAACAAATTGATTTGATTAACCTTTGAAGCCGTTTACTCTACTCAGTTACTTTGTGGGCGTCTTAAAACCAAAATATAAAGGTGGATGTATTGCCGACTGCACCCACCTCACCTACAGGGGGTGGAGTAATTATGTAGGGGTTTTTTGTGTAGAAAAACGTAAATTGTATTTTTTTAAAGTAACATAAAAATTAAAAACGAAATTCAATCCTTAAATATCCCATAAAACGTAAAAAGTTATTGTTACAAATTCCTCTTGAGGCGGCTCATCATGAAGGAATTTCTATACATACGTACTTTTAGTTACTAACGACATAACGGGTCGCATGTCTATAAAGTCTATAATTTCTTTTTAATGTAAAATAAATTTACTGTTTATTTTTCAAAAACTAAATAAAATAATAAATTTTTCTATAACTATATACAGAATTAATACTTAAAAAGATTGACATATTTACATTTTAATTAATTTATATCCAACTCTAAGAACGATTAAACCTCGAATTGTGTCCTCTCTAAGTTTTGGAAAAGTTTAATTGCAACTCGACTTTGCGACGAAAAACGCAACTTTATTTACATGGATATTGCTCCTCAAGAGGTAATTGGAAATAAACTTATCAAAATGAAACAATTGTCTTGAGAATAGTTTATAGGAAAAGGCTTAATTTATTTTTTATTCTATTATTCTCAGTTGTAAGCATGATCAAACCTCGATTTGTGACCTTTAAATGTATTGGCAAAGTTTCACTGCGATCCTGTCGTTTGTAAATAAAAATCTAACTACGTTTATATGGATATATCTCTTTGAGGGAAACTCTTACGCGTTAAATGCGCCAAAACAATGTAAACTTACCTCTATTTTTATTTCGTGAAATATTTGTTTAACTGATCTCACAAGGCAGCGCCCCTGGCCTAGAACCGACAGATTGGAATAAAACACTTGAGTTAAGCGACTACAGGCGCGGTCTGGTGCTGGATGGGTCACCGTCTCGTGACTAGTGGCAATTTTTCGGAGCGCTTCCATGCTTCGCAAGGCACGTTAAGCCACATACCTCAGTGCTTGGTGCCGGCTATCATGTAATGTAATGTAATCGCTAAGCCATGTCAGAGCCCTTATGAGCGGCTGGATAATTCTTAAACCGTGCCCCAGCAGTGGGGACATACAAGGGTTGATATCGATCTCACAAAAGAGAAAAAAAACAGGAGGTTAATGCGAATTGAATTGCAACACATGCACAATAGTACCGAGGGTCAGAAATGCACAGATGTTACCTCACACGAGGAAAAGGTTTACACCCGTAATCTTCAGTGGAAATTCTTTGCTCCGACTTTTCCTGAGGTAGATAGCGCCATATTTCTTTTATGAAGCCTATGTGATCCACTGCATAGGCCTTCTCTTAGATGGTAAGATTACCCGCTTAATGGACATTATTTCTAGGGTCACGAATTGAGAAAGTTTCTAGGATTTGGATATGAACGGTCACTAAATGAGAATATTTTATTTTTTATTTTTATGTGTCTTAGTTTTCGAGTATATATTTCTTTAATGAATTTCGCTCTCTGATACAGGTCATTACCCCGTCACAGATTAAAACAGAGTGAGAAACATCATTCATTTGAATCTCTGAAAATTTATTAATCTAAAAACATATTTAGAGGCTAAAAATTTCACCCATGCCGGGATTCGAACCCGCAAGCTCTGGCTATCCGTACCAGCGCTCTACCAATTGAGCCAATGGGCGACTCACGGCATCAGTGAAATTTCGAACCTCTTTACAATATTCTCTGTATTACGTACAGGCAGCGACATCTGACTTAAGCAAATTGCATTACTTACAGCCCCGACTACCTACTTTGCAGTAAGGTTTAACATCGGAACGATATCACTGTACCCACATGATTACACTATTTTTATTTTTAATGCACTAACCCGTGCTAAGGAACAAATTTAAAAACCTATTTAGAGGCTAAAAATTTCACCCATGCCGGGATTCGAACCCGCAACCTCTGGCTATCCGTACCAGCGCTCTACCAATTGAGCCAATGGGCGACTCACGGCATCAGTGAAATTTCGAACCTCTTTACAATATTCTCTGTATTACGTATTACTGATGCCGTGAGTCGAAGCCGAAGCCGAAGTAATAAACACGCGTGAAATCGAGTATTTTTGACTTCCTATCTACAAAAAAAGTAAATCGAGTCGAGAGTATTTTAAAAATTTGCTTATAATTAGCAATTAGTTCTTAGTTATTTCACAGTATTTGTTTTTTATTTTTGAAAGATTTACCGTTTTCATCCGGGGAAAGCGTGTGCATTTGTATAGGATTACAGTCCTATATAAAAGGGAAGGGCTATGTCCAGCAGTTGCCTAGTGTAGCCTGACGACGACGAAGATAAAAGAAACGTTTCCTTAAAAGAAACACTCCTCAAATGCAGTAAATGGGCTGTGGTAAAAGAAAATACTTTACCATAAACTAAGACTGCATTTGAGGACAGTTTTAGAGGAATCATGTTTTTAGGGTTCCGTAGTCGACAAGGGTTAAGGATTCGCCATGTCCATCCATCAATGTGTCTATCGGTGGCGTAGAGACGGTTTTAATACAAGAAAACTGAAAATTGGCATAAGCGTACGCCGACAGTAACGGTAGACAAAGTACCTATTAATATTTACAAAATAATATTTTTTTAACGTACCCTTACTCCTAAATTAACGACGCAATTTTTTTCTCGCCTTCACTATATATTGGTATTTTTGCATTATTCGTTTAAATAATAATCATAGTGATTACAATATGTAGAGTGTAGGAAAACCGTTTTCAATTTAGAGACCCGCTTGCAAAATATTAAGTTTTAACCGCAAATTTATGTTAGAGTAGGGCGCTCCTCTTCCTTCTCCCAGAAAAACGTAGAAACGTGAAAAAATTCGAGGCGGTAGCACATATAATGAACTTCTAAGTAGGCTTGGAACGGTGCAAACCTCTTTACACCATTTTTTATGTTTCTTTGATTCTATCTATCATTTTCAAAAATTTAAAATTATGTTTTTCGTGATTTCGTGAAATCACATTTTCGTGATTCCACTCATTTTTATCATTACTACTTTACACCTTGACTAGACCTGACTATTTTTACCTGCTTATTCCGTTTTTATCCAGTTTTCTGTTTTTATTATAATAGAAAGAAAATAAATAAAACAGTACAAATAAAGCACAAAGATAAAGACGTTCCAGTTTTATTATTTATAAAAGGTCTACAACACTACAATGGCGCCCAACGTGGGACAATTTAACGAGTAATAGGCGAACAATTTTAATAGGAAAACTTCTTACAAATTCCATTGAAAATTACTTGATGAACTGGTTATTTTTGTAAATCTGGTCCAAACCCCCTGCTTCGACGGAACCCTACACTGTGCGTGGCCCGACCCGAAGTTCTCGTTGTAATAATACTTGTAATAATACTTGTAATAATACTTGTAATAATACTTGCCCGCAGTGGGTTGATGTGGGCTGATTAAAGATAGATTAGATATTAGATTAGATTAGAAAATTCTTTATTGCACAATAAGCATATTTGTACAAAGGCGAGCTTAATGCTAATGAGTATAGTTAGATATACTTGTAACTGAATCACGAGCGGTCAAGAATACAGTTCACTTAGCTGACACTATTACAAACACGTAACACTTACGTGTTTTTGCTCGTAAGATAATGTTTCACGTAGAGTTAAAAAACCTTTAAGACGGAGGTACTACTCCTTATCAACTAAGTGTAATGCCTCGTAGATACATGGTCTGGAGGCAGCAAGGCAAGGGTTTGATAAGGGAATTCAAGTGAGATCGCCCGTCGATAGGGCAAGCCAAGGGACGGCCCTTCCATTTCGCCAGACTACGCATTTACCCATTTTAAAAAGATATAAACCTACTTACAAAGGGGGAGCTGAGAGTGAGTTTTTTCCCCGCTCAGCGGTGGCGGCCCGTAATAAGTTGTTTTATTGGCTATTCAGAACCATTGGCAATGCTAAACGGTTATTGTTTAAAGGGTTTCGCTTAATTATTGCTAAGTTATGTCGCGCTGATTAAGGTAAACTGTCATGCATCGGTAGAGCACTTGTTTTTCATTAGAAAGGTCCTGGGTTCGATTTCAGTGTAGTGCTCTCAGTAATAAACGGGGTGCAATGTTCTAAGTTGTATTGTCAGCATAAATTCATGACTAATATCCCTTTATAGAGGTAGCCAGACACACAGCAATTCAACAGTAAAATACAAAGATAATTTAGTCATAATAGATCATAAAAACAACTGGTGTTTGCAGTTGCTGTCCACTTTGTTTATCGCGCTTATTTTATATATATTTTGTAGTGTTATTTCCGTCAAATCAATATTTCCTGTAGCTACCAACAGAGGTATTACTAAATGAGAAGAAAATAACAGCACAGTTACTAACTGGGAATCATTTTTAAAATTAAATTGGTACCACTTTGGTAACAGTGTGACATGAAGAGTGTAACATTCTAGAATCCTATTCTTTTTTAAATCCCAGTATGTTACAGTTTAATAGCTGTGTGACATACTGGGAAAAAATCCCAGTATGTAACAGTGTAATATAAGGTGGTGTGACATATCGGCAACAAATGGAATAACTGAGCGAATTTTCAATTTGTTTAATGCTGTAGAAAGTTATTGAGAACGTTCTCCCTGGTCCATCTTTACAAAATCGAGGACCTTGTTTTGTAAGTTATATTAAGCTGATATTTCGATATCAATATCAACCCTTCTATGTTCCCACTGCTGGGGCACGAATCTCTTCCTGCATCGCAAGAAGGCTAGGCCATATTCCACTATGGGGGCCAAGTCCGGGTTGGTGAGGAATCGTAAGGCAGTGGCGGGCCTTACTGTCAGAAGTTATCAAGCCGCCTATAAGGCCTCTGACACGGCTTAACGACTGCCATTACATGTGACAGCAGACAGCAGCAACGGTTTAACGTGCCTTGCGAAGCACGCCACTCATAAAAGCTGATATTTGTGAACTCGTAATAGCAATACCACTCGCTAACTTTCAGGGGAAACATCATGAGGACACCTGAATTTGTGGGCGCATTTTAGAGCGTTTGAAATCGCCATTACCAGGCGTGCCCATGCCCAACAACGCCATGAAGTTGAATTCCTGACCGGCATTCCTGAAAAAATATTGTGAAACATACAGCTCTAAATGACCGTCAACTTCCCAGCTAATCACAGCAGTAAGAAAGTTAGTAGAATAACTAACGCAAGATATTTTTGTTCCGATCCATGTAGGTAGTTTTAATGACGTGCGCTACGCATGAAACTATGTGGATAGTGTGTGTTCTCCGTGTTTTCTAACAAAGTGGGATTCCGGGTGTAACGACTCTATTAAAATCTGACTCTGATGTTGCATCCATACCAAATTCTAGTCGCCCTTTCAGTCGATCGATACGTCTCTACTCAGGCAGATTAGCTCGCAAAGCCCTATCGGCGGCAGCTGCTAAGTCATCGGGACACAAAATAAATACTTCACACGTAAAGAAGTGCGGCTCGAATGGTCAAATTTCAACATGACAGTTTTTGGAGCTTTTTTTAGATTACCGTTCGATGACGTGCATGCGGCGCCAGCCTTTAATGCACATAGGTAAATAAAATACAATAGCAATAAGGCAGACTTAATGCTTATTTTTGTTATCCCACACCTAGTGATAGATGGAGAAAATTTGTGGGGACCCGCAACAAGTTAGGCTAGTTAAGGTTGTTATCAACCCCACTGCTGGGTCACGGGTCTCTTCCTGCATCTAGTTAAGGTTATAAAGTACAAAAATCAAATCAAAATTAAAGTGTTATAAATAAAACGCTAGAAAGATCTAAGTAACTAAGTTTGTATGTGAGGCAAAGGGAATATATAACGTTTTTTGTTGCCCCTGAATAACTTTAAAGTCAAGCATTTTACACCAACTCAGTCAGTAAAGTCATTAAAGTATTTAAGTAAAGGTATGTGTCTACTTTTGCAAGAAATGTATGATTTACATTTTTGGTGTTGGATAGTCTGTTTTTCTTTTCAAGAATGATAAACTTTGCTGTTTCAGTTTGGGTTTAAACTAGGTAGATAATTCTTTAGTTTTTGGTATTGAAAACATTTCATAACGGTCATCATTATTAAATCTTAAAAGCAACAACACTAATAAAATAAAAGAATACGCACTTTGATACATCTCAGCGGCGCCCTTATAATTAGTTTCGTGTTGCCATTCGAATCAGAAAAATCAATATGGCAGAGGACAGATAATAACATATGGAATGGGTTAATCAGTCGTGTATAATTGGAATGTATTAGATTGGTGTGGAGTAAACGTTTGGGAGAAGTCCTAAAAAGTCCTTCTGTGATTGTTATTTTCAGCCGCGGGATGTACAGCACGAAACGCTGAGGATAATAGAGTCCAGATGATTTGTCGTATCGATCCCTAGTTTAGGAAATTGGATTTGTAGATTGTCGACGATAAGACGCGGGGGGTCGCGGGAAGGGAGGAAATTGACGGTAAAAGTTTATGCATCCCATTTTATCGCACAAATAGGTATATTTACTTATACCTACGGATCAATGATTCAAGTCCAGTAGCAATATTCGATATTCGATTCGATATCAACCCTTGTGTGTCCCCACTGCTGGGGCACGGGTCTCTTCCTGCATCGCAGGAAGGTTAGACCATACTCCACCAGGGGTCAAAGTTCGGGTTGGTGAAGGTTTGTAAGTCAATGGCAGGCCTTACTGTCAAATTATCAAGCCGCCCATAAGGCCTCTGACTTGGCTTAACGACTGGTATTACATGATAGTCGAAGCGCTCGAAAAAATGCCACTTGTGGTAGTCACGGGACGGTCACCCATCGTGCACCTGACAGAGCCTGTTGTTACTTAACTCAAGTGAATGATTCCAATCACTCAGTTCGACTAGGCCACGAGCGCTTCGAGTAGTAATATAATGACATATAAAACCAAGGATGTTTCGTCAAATGTTCTTGTATACCTTAGCCTACCCTTATGTCATGTATTGCGATCCGGAATTGTAGATGACAAAACCGAAACCAAATAAATGTGGAAAAATGTTATTTAAGTTACCTACGACGACCTCTGTGGCGCAGCGGTAGCGCATCTGCCTACCATGCAAGAGGTCCCGGGTTCAAACCCCAGCTGGGGATAAAAGAAACCCAGGTTTTGGATGTTTACATGTTTGTGATGTCGTTGTTTCTGGTTCCCACGACACGGGTGTCCTAGTGTTGGCCCAGAAGCAATGAATGTATGTATGTAAATGTTTGTGTTGTGTTACTAGATGTCCTAGATTACTACAGGTGAACTATCTTTTCATGTAGTTCAACTTTGATCAATTATTCATAGGTGCCTATGAATAATTGGTCTAAGTTGAGAATGGTCGAAGAAATTTTAACGTTTTAGGAAATGGAGAAGAAAGTTGGAACGTTAAGACTAGATGCAAGAAAATTGTGTTTAAAACCACTTCTTTAACTATTTTCCTTCAATATTTTGAACTACGAGTGTTAAGTTTGCTAACACAAGATAGATTGGTTGCAGATTTGGTACTACCAAAATTAACCGAGCTATAGAAAATATTATTATATGACTAGTTATGAAAAGTATTCTAAGTACCTACAGATCTGTAATGAACTTGATCAACATTTGTATTATTGTTGTTATGAATTGTGAGGATGCTGTATGGTGTCGGCGTAGAGAATATTACCAACCCAAATTCTTCCCCCGGGTGTCGTAAATGCTGACTAAGGGACGCAAACCGGGGGGGGGGGGGGTGTCAGCAGCGCTCCCTGTAGTATAATTCCACCAAACTGCGATCTCCAACCCGCATGCCCAGCGTGGGGATTATGGGCATTACCCCTAAATGACGATCTGCAGATGCTGGATGCGGCAAGCTGAAGACAGGGCGGTATGGCGCTCATTAGGGGAGGGCTAAGTCTAATAAGGCACGTTAAGCCGTTGGTGCCGGCTGTCATGGAATTGCAGTCGTTAAGCCATGTCAGAGGCCTCATGGGCGGCTTGATAACTTCTGACAGTAAGGCTCGCCACTGTCTTACAATCCTCCACCAACCCGGACTTGGGCCCCGTGGTGGAGTATGGCCTAACCAAGAGACCCGTGCCCTAACAGTGGGGACCTACAAGGGTTGATATCGATGTCCAGCAGTGACCTTCAGGAATATAGCCTAAAGAAGAAGAAGAATTGTGAGGTCAAGGATTTACAGAGCGAGTTTACAGTGATTTTTTACCGAGAAGCTATAAATATGTATATTGTCTATACTTATATATGCTTTTATATTAAAAAAAACATAGTGGTACTTATGTGGTACTTATTTACGTGGTACTTATTTTTAAGCCTGTTGTAGAGGCATTGGACCTCTACAATAAGTTTGAAGCAGCAGCATCTGTTCCCGAAAGGGATCATCTAAACTGCGACTTATAAAGGCACTTATTCGAATCTGGGGTCCGCGGCTCAAATCCTATAAAATTGCTTGCGTACGTGACACGATGTTAAACAGCTTTTTATTGTTTTAATGTTTCTTTTTCTCCCTCTGGAAATACCGCTGACACACCTATATACGAACGATACGTGAAGTTGTCCCATTAGTATTAAAGCTTTGTTTTGTTTTGTACCCCTTTTTCATACATCCTTTATACGTCCTACTGCACGGTACAGGCCTTCTCTCAGAGATAGTATGGGCTTAATTACCACGCCTGTCAACCGGAAATTGCCAATTTCGAGCGCTGAGGTATGTGAACATCTCGGACGCTCAGGTTTCCTCACGATGTTTTTCTTTACCGTTAGCGAGTTGCTATACTACCTCCATCCATTGCTAGCAGACCTATTTTTTTTTAATTAGCCATGACTGTGTCCCAAGTATACCTATACTTACTTTTAATTTCTGGGTGAGTAGGCACAACCTTAGTATCCATCCGCTATTATCTTATACAAACATTCCGTCTTCTCAATTTCCCCTTTGGAGCTTTCAGTTATCATTTCACACTCGTGTTTTCTTTTATTTCCAAGAAACGCCTTATCATTATTTTCCTTGACTTTAAATCTAATACTGACTACAGAAGTCTACCTTTGTATAAAGATTTATTCTAGGGAAATCATACGACCTTTTTTTTAAAAACACAATTTCCTAAAATACTCCAAAAAGGTTCATAAAATGTCTGTGGTGATGATTTTACAAGGAAAAGATGCGATGCAGATTAAATAAGACGCCTCTAGGATTGTTTTAGTGGAATCGTATATAAGGCCGATATTCTATCAGCTAAAAAAAGGTTCCTAATTTTCACAATAACAATAAAACTTTCGTGTTAAGTAAAGTACAGTAAAGTAAATTATATATTTTTTTAAAGTTGTGAATTCCCCTTATCGCTTCGAGCTTTTTTACACTAAAACACGTTACAATTTTATTGTAATTATAGCTGACTCGGAAATGTGGTTTTGCCATATTAATTAGTCGGCCTACACAAAAAAACATTAAAATCGCTGAAGCTGTTGTTCGATAAAAACACCGTGATTTTTTTTATATTAGATTACGTTTTCATATGAGTGACAAACGACAATTACTTTTTAATGAGACATGTCGTGATCACCGTTTCCTTAAATTGCCCGAAAATCGAATGAGTTAAATCCATGAATACCGTTTAAACGTAGATAATTAGTTCATGTAAAATATTCTTACAAGTATGTGTAGGTAAAGCAGTTTCTAATTTACACAAAATAAAACGGACACGATACAGTCAGCTGCCAATTGTTTCACCTTCGTCTAGTGTTTTTGGCTCCGTGCAAGTGTTATTGAGTTAAACTTCTGTAGTAATATTTTGAGCCTGGGGGCAGCATAAAGTTGACTTTGTTTCAGTTTAATTACGCCCCGGCGGCCGATGGAAGTTAAAAAGTTAATTAGCTTTAATTTTAACTGCCGTGGAGTGAACTCCTTGGAAATTCTGTTTACAGCTATAACTACCCTTGCCTTCCTTTAAATCTTAGAACTGGCTCTATGATACAACTCTTCTTTTTATATATAGGCAAGGAACTGTACTGATTTCAAAGTATACTATGAAGAAGATAATTTGTTGTTTCCCGCACTGCGATCATTTCAATCGTGGAAAGGATAATTTTATTATTGTAAATCCAGCCTCCACACCTAGTTGCATGTACTGAAGGTTTTATTAAAAAAGTTTCTTTTTTACGGCCGTATGAGAGCGGAGTGCATAAAAATATCTGGTTTCATTATTTTTAATATTCATACGCACAATTCTAGGCGGTCCCGGCCGCGGTCGTAAAATCGGCTTCTCCCCGAATCCCAAGTTATGCATTCGCAGAGTGGAGAGAGAATGATACGCACAAAGCGACTATAAAATTTATTGTCACCGTGGAACATCTGGAGCCCGCTCCCCTTAAGGGGAGGAAAACGCAAGCTGTTTTACAGCGAGACCTACTCAATATTCTGAAAAATAAAAACCCCAACTACAGAGGGCCTGCCGCGAGCATCTATTTCTCGACGCTATCTTCCGTGCTGCTTTTACAGGTAATTTTAGGTACGAGAAATGCGGAGACTGTCTGTTTCAATTCAAAATAGAACCTAAGTAGAACATAAGAAATTGGAAAGGCAGAAACGTTAAAACGATATCTTTCTAGGCGTAAGCTGTGTCTCTTATATTATTTATTTTAGACGAATTTCACATCGTCATCGTAAAATCTAGTTCGTGATGTGACAACCGCCCCCCGCTGAAACACTGTGTACTTTTGCAGCATTATTCAAGTATTGCCACAGAATGGATGGGTTCTATTGGACTTATGGAGCGGAGCGGCTCATCATAAAAAGGTTTCAGTATCAAAACAGACTTCAGAACATTTAACGGAAGGTATCTATGGGACAGTTTTTCAACATGAAAGCTTAATTATTGAGGTGAGCGCCTCTAGCTATTAGGCACTATTCTTGTAAAATGCCATACTAACATTGGCTTTCAGAAAGTCCAATCCAAACACCTAAGCAAAATCACCGTTCTATTAATTAAAATCAATGGTCAGTACATTGATAGAAGTCCAAGAATTATTCAAGATTACGTAGATGGGCTTTTGGGCTTGTGGTTAATTAAACAATAAAATCCTTTCGACGTCGTCTCTACACAATTTCAGAGTATAGAGAAACGTCTTGTCCTTACTGGTACAGTTTACGCCCCCGTGTTCTCAGTCTCACCACGAGAGAAGCGTACAAAGGAGGATAATCCAACGCCGGAACATCGCAATACAACAACATATAGATCATACATTAGCCACGTGTCAATACATCGAACGATCGAAGTGCAAAGGAGTACCAGCCACTACATGCAGAGCTCACAACTAGACAGCAATCTCGCTCTTGTTTCTACGACGACAAATACCGGAATGGTTTATTTTAAGGTGTTTGTAGAATGTAGTGTGCCCGGCCAGTTATCACATGACACTGCAACGCGGTGGCCCGGTCTATGAAAGTTATTTACAGCCACTGCATCGGGACATATTTTACGGGGGCCAATCGATAGAGCTCGAGACCAAAGCGGCTTAATGGACCGAACTGTACAGCACCGGGGACCAATTCAGAGAAGATCGGCATTATGTCCGAGTACACGATTGTGACGATAAATCCTTTTCCTCAGAAATAGAGCACCAACTGCATTTTATAACGTGGTCACCGTTATCAAATGCACTGGGTGCTTAAATGTAATTAAGAGGTTTGCCACTTATTTATTGAAAATTAAACAAATTTTTTGCTCTATAATTCTATGAATATTAACTTTGAACATAACAAACATAAACTTTAATACATTAGGACATTTTTTACTCTTTTCATCTTTTACTCTTAATAAGCCATCTTTAGAATTGCTACTTTTAACTTTAGTTTTGTTAAGACGCTTTGGGGTGCTAACTAGTGCTACCAATGGAAGAAAATCATAACTTTAGAATACGTTTTTATCTAAAAGTGAACATGAGAAATCTTAACAACTGTGACAACTATTTTTAGAACGTACAGTCTCGTAATCAATTTATATTTTTAACTATTTTCAGAACCTCCAGTCTCGTAGTCAACTTCGGAAATTGATTATGTCCTTGGTTGTTGATTCTTGGTTCTACTCTGATATTTTCGATATATATATATAGATAGATATTATATATCCCTATAAATGTTGTTTTTTAGTAATATCGCGACCGCGCTCTTTCGACGGGCAATATAACTGAAAATCAATGTTTTGCTTTCAGGCAAATACTAGCACCGAGGGGTACACACACGCTCTTAATGTGACCGATATATTGATGCTTTCCGTTATTCTAAGTTTTAAGTACCTTTAGACTAAATCGATAGAGAACACTTTCGTGCACAACCACCTTCTGTGGTATAAAAGCAACGTCACTTCAATCTAAGTGACTAGCAAGTTTCCCATTGGTTATTTTATAGCTCGCTCTAGCGCTGTTCGGGTCTATAATTGTGTTTGACTGGTCACATGTTAGCTGTATCTAATAATCAAATAAAAAATAACATAACATAATCTCATGCCCGTAACCCGGAGGGGTAGCCAGAGACCAGGGTGCCACGAACCTCATAAGCCACCTTCGCTTTTATTAATTAGTCGTTGCATGCACGCACGCCGGTTTCCGTTACGTTTTATTTTGCCCTTTACTAATACGTAGTTAAGTAATAATATACAATTGGCGGTCGCACCGCTTAGAGCGATCTCTTTCAGACAACCTTTGGATGGAGTGGATTCTGAAAGATTAGATCAGACCCTTTGTTTGTTAAGTTTTTGCCAACGTAAGACAGGCACGTATCGCAGTCAAAAACACATCAACTTTGAGATGTAAAGGTCAAGCTGCTGTCGTCGGTATGAACTTGACCTCTGACGTCATAAAATAGGTACTTTTATCAAGGTTCTGTCTGGTCTTCGTGTCTTATCCTGTTTGAGCAGCTCTCGAGACTGATTATCTTAATAAAACACGTCTAATGCGTATCGATGGCCCGCCTGATACTGATAAATTGCCGACATCGCTTCAGCTTGACTTCAACTCAGGCTCAGGTGCGTCGAATGAAACCTTACTACCCATTCACTTTCAATGTTTTTTCAGCGTAGTAAGAGATTCCAGAGAAAACTGTCATTGCTATTGGAATATTAGACTAATTGTGCGACGAGTCGACATGCACTTTGTTACGCTTGTTACAGATGGGTAATTTATGAGTACCTATTTAACTCTGTAGACTTGTTAGTCTACAGAGTTAAATAGGTACTCATAAGTTTATTTATAAAACAAGGTGATTCTTTTATTGTCCCTTAGAGACGGGACCCAATACTCAATACTTTATTGCAGCCACAAAATGACATTCCAAAAATGTAGGTTTTTTTCCTTTCACGCAAGACTATTTAATCTATTTAGGTAAATTCTAGATTCATTTATTACTCTTAAATGCTTAGGAACGTCGAAGTTTGTGATTTTTTGAAACTTCTATAACTATATACTTAAAAAAAATCTCGAATATGAGTGATAATTATAGCAAAGCAATAATCAACTCATAATAACAAATAACAAATACGGTAACAATAGCAGTAGGAACGCTTCGATGGTTGTACGATGGCTTGACTCAAGCGTTTTGTGGCGCTAACATGTCAGAATTTGACAGTTAATGCACTCGCAAGTCGCCATATTTGACATTTCAAACGCGCGACTAGCGTGGTTCAAGGATTTTCTTGTCGTTCGTTCTTGGCGTAGTTGTACTACGCATTCTGGAATGGATGTAAAAAAGGCCGTGAGAAAGAAATATCCTATAACTTACGTTTGGAACTTTCCAACCAAAATACTCGTAGAGTGCAGTTTCCAACACTATTGAAAACTATCCGATTTGCAAGCCAAATGTTCAGCAGCCCCCAAAGCCTTGCAGTAAGTGTCTAAACGCCCGCCGTCTGTGGGAAGTTGGGGCGAAAATCTCGCGAAGAATGTCGCGGTTCGCGCCTTATACTGAAGTAACATTAGAAGCAGCTTACCGGGATAACGCAGATTGATTCGGCTCAGCGCGACGACGTGCAAACTCGATTTGTGGCTGTCACTGCCGCGAGATGACGTTCTTGGCACAAAAAAAGCGACAGAGAGGTCTAGGACCAGTTTCTAAGAACTACAATTGAATCTTGTTACGCAGAAACCTTCCATCCGACAATACAAACATTGCGAGAAAATTTTTCGATATTTTTGTTCTGACGACCTTGTAATCAATAATATACCATTAAAGACGTTCGTACCAAGACAAGAAAAAAAATCAATGATACACATACATTAAAAAAAATCTTATCGCAAGTTACGTACCGATTGTGGGTTGGAATGTTTCTGTTTAACCAGGTCCAATTTGTGGTTTATTGTGACAGTTCAATGTGCATCGCAAAACCATTTACCCCGTAGGTTAACAAGTAGGACTACTCTGCCACGAAATTTACATCGAATTGTCGTGCTAAACTGCGAATTATAGTTTTATGAAACTCGGCCCTGAAGGGTATTTGTCCCTCAAGTACCGATACATAACCAGCTCCTATCTACGAGCTTGTCATGCATCGGACGTGTGTCGGACATCAGTAGCGCAGTAAGTTGACACTTTATTTTGATGAGGTTCTTCCATGAAGATACGCTAGCTCATTGTCTTCTTAAGCTTATAATGAAAGTAATAGCAATGCACAGATTTAACTATGGTAAAAGATTTTTTTAATACAGTTCCTCAAAAAGTGGCGTATTATCGAGACGTATAGCGTGCGGGATGTGGGCTATTAGTGGACTACACACTCGTGCTTTTTTTTTACCTTTCCCGCACTCGTGCGTTTTCTTTCCCAACTGTCAAAATAATGTCTATTAAAAAGGAAAACCAACCATGAAGTTGGTTTGTTTAGAGCTTCGTGTAGAGCTTCGAATTTGTTTCAATATCAGATTTAATGATTTGATTGAATGAGTTAAGTAGGTTTCATTTCATTTCATCTCATTAAATTTCATTTTCATTTCATATCAATAAAAAAAATCTACTGCAGACTTGGCTGTATGGGCATAGGTCCCTTTGCCTACTAGAATGGGTGAAAAAAAAAATTTGCTTATATTTTTTACGTTGACGCCATTTTCCAAATAATATTTCTTTATTAAATTGCTTATTTTTTTCGCAACTGTATTAAAAATAGTCGTTCAGTACACGTGCGGAACCGTCATTGCAACTTGTTCCGACTGTCAACCCTCGCCTTCGGCTGCGCCTCGGCTCGGGTAGACATTTGTCGGAACTCTTTGCAGTGACAGCCTTTTTACACTTGTAATGAAATATACTATTTCGACGTAGGTACTAAGTTGTTGAAAAAAATAATGTACTGTAAATATGTGTTAACCCATGAAAGAGACTGGATACATATTTCCCTCTCGCTCTCACATCTCTTATGATGTGTAGTACTGTAACGTTCTATCACGCTTTTTTCTGGGAAATTCGAACATACAGCACTATCAGTAACTATTTACTTAGCGAAATTCTCCATTCAAAAATTGGCCCATACAAAATGAGGGTATATGAAAAGAGGTATATGAATTATACATACCTAAATAACCGAGTAAATACATTCATCATCATCATCAGCCCGATAAACCCCACTGCTGGGTATAGGCCTCTTCATTTCCACGCCAACCTGCACGGTCTCACGCTAGTTTCATCCACTGGCATTTAAATACATTAAATTTATTACATATACTTGCAAATAATTTACATAATTAAAAATAAAATGCTTATTATATGTAACTAATTAACAAAATATACATAACAGCAGGAATTAAGTAAAACACAAACAACAACAGAAATAGGTATATTACAAATAATAACAATATGAATATTAATAATAGTAAAATAATTTCAGAGATACATGCATGCCTAATTAAGAGAGTCATTACATGGAGACTAGCTGACCTCGCAAACGCTGTTTTGTCATATAAAATGGCCTACAATCTATTAACAGACCTACCAAATACACAAAAAAATCATAAAAATCGGTGGAGCCGTTTCGGGAGATTTAAAAAATACTGTGACACGAGATTTTTATATATTAGATAATGAATGAATGATAAGAAATGTTGCGTTGGTTTGGACATGTGGAGAGGATGAAAGAAGAAAGATTGACGAAACAAATATATATTGCGAATGTGAGTGGAAGGGTTGGTAAGGGTCGTCCCAGGCGTCCCATCCCCAGATAGGAGATGTATTAGCAAAGGGAAAGATAAAAAGTACCCGGAACCGGCGTGCATGCATGCAACGACTTATGAACGTTGATGAAGCGAAGGTGATCTGTCAGGATCGTGGCAAGTGGCAGTCCCTGGTCTCTGCCTGCCCCTCTGGGATACAGGCGTGAGGTTATGTATGTATGTATATAGATAATGAACGTACTTCAGTTTTAAGTCTTAGCTTAACTTTGATTAGCGGTTACATCTGTAAATAAATAAGGTCCTATTACCCAGGAACAAAGTGTAGTGAAATTATTACACAACATAGAAGAGGAGAAGAGATACTCTACATTGGCAGTCAACACACGTCTCGTGTCGCCGTTATGTTTCCCGAATGGCCTTTTTAAGAGAAACGGATCATCCGGTCCATGCAGGACTAGGGAGAAGGCGAGGGAAGGCATACAGAACGTCTGTGCTGACTGACTTTGACTATCTCAATATCACCTTATAAGAAACCCTTACAGTTGCGAGCATAAATCGCGCCCTGTTACGATGCTCTGTACGAATAGAATAAAAAAAAGTCTCGAGTCACACTTGATTACGGAACTGGGTCGAGCTTCTTTTTTTAAAGAGTGGGGTTTCTTTGGACCTCTATCTTGCCCGAGGGTGAAGATGAGGCCTAGGATGGAGAATTTTGCTAAGTAAATTGTTAATTAAAGTGCGTGATGACAGCACGTTACTTAAGTATTTACTTAGTGAAATTCTCAATTCAGAGACCGGCTCTTAGCGCCACAAAGCACGAGAATCATGCTATTGTATTACCTAGACTGGTTACCACAGATATCGATGTGCTGGTTACCGTAGCACAGGTTATACTGTGGCCGGGCCAGTGAATGTGAACATGTAAAATATATTAAGCTTACCTGAAACGCGGTTCAAAAAATGTGTAAAGTACACTTTGTGGCCAAATGGCTACTATAACATAAAGGATTATTTAGATGACAATGATGTTTGGAATTAAAGCCAGTACAATGCATGAGTTCTATGTTTTATATTAACTATTTTTAATAAACTCTGTTAATTGAGGACTTCAAAAGACTAAGTTAGGAGTTTTTTTAAAAACCTATTTAGAGGCTAAAATTCCACCCATGATTCCACTCGGGATTCAAGTTTTTTTGTCCATTTTTTCCCCAAAATTATCTAGATTTTGAAATGAAGTTTGACTTCTAACATTCATTAAGCCGCAGTTTCTGTGCTACTTTGAATAATACCTTTTCTTTTAATTTCAAATATTTCAAATAATATAGGTACTGAGGCGTTTTGTACAAATCAAGTCGGCGTTCAGTGCGATACGAGCCCATGACCTCTAGGGGCCTGTTTCGTCGCACTACAATTCATGGTTTTGCCATGACATTTCAATGTTCAATGCGAAGTCGATTAACGCAGAGATTAACAAGATTAACTCTGACATGAAATGCACCTTGAATTGTCATAATAAAGTACGAACTGTAGTTTTATGAAACTCGGCCCAGGGTAGGATTATCAATGAAAATCATTATTATTTCCATCGCAGATTCAGTAATTATCTATAATATTAATTATAATTAAACCCGCGTGGATAAGTAATTAATATTAAGCCCGCCTATTGTACAATATCTCTTCGGTGCAATAAAGAATTTTAACAATAATATAAACGTTAATTGGCTTCATTTAACATAACAAACTCACGCCTGTATCCAGGAGGGGTGGGCAGACCAGGGTTGGTCTCTTGCCACGATCCTGGCAAATCTAATACAGACCAAGATCTATATCTGTGTGTGTTTGTAGCTAATTAGCGATATCTCTACATTTATTCAGCAGAGCGTGTATCTACTCGCTTTCACCTTCTAAATATCGATACTGCATGCATATTAATATTAATTTTTGTTATTTAATTTAGTAAATAAAATGTACGCACCTTCATACCCGACGTTTTAGCAGCGATGCAGTTGCTTTCTACCGAATGATATCAACGCTTTGTAGTTTGTATGTCCCCACTGCTGGGGCACGGGTATCTTCCTACATTGCAGGAACGTTAGGCCGTACTCCACCAAGTCCGGGTTGGTGGAGGATTGTAAGTGTGTTATGACCATCGCGAGGCATTAAGAACTACTATATAAGCCGTATCTTAGCTTGTCTTAGTTTGTGTACGTCCCATAAACACGATTCCTCCAAAACACTGTTTTATCTTTTACCACAGACTATTTAAACTTACTCTGAGGAGTGTTATATGGTACCTATCGTGTTTTTATAAAGAATTATTAAATAAGTATTAATATTTTTTTATCCACTAGTCATGAAACTGGTACAAGAATACCTACCAAGGATGTTATAGCCAAAATAATCATTTTGGCGTCCATTGCAGGACATAGGCCTCCCTCACGGTTTTCCGAGATTCCCGGAATACACCTTAATTAAATTCTGTGCAAATTCGGTTAAGCCGACAGAACATTTAATTATTATGTTCTGTGGCACCTGTTAGATCGGATCCGCCGACAGTAGCACAATTATGTGCTTCTATCAATAGTGCCGTGCAATTCAATATACTGGACGCGGCATATTGATACGCGGACTTAGACCAATTGAATAGAATCAAAGGAAATACAGGGTTGTTGAAAATTCAATGTGTTCGGTCCATTTGGCTAACCTACTGTGATGTGTTTTTAATTTGCGCAAGAAATCTTATTTCAATGAAGAATTTGTAGTTCTACATCGCAGTATTCCAGTTAACATTTTCGATTCGAAAGAACATCGAAAGAACGTAGCATTTGTGTTTGTGTGTTTGAATATTTTACGGAAAAGCGATATATTCGCGTTTTGCCTACCTACCTACCATAAACGGCGCATCGCCAAGCCTGCGATCGAAATATTGCCTAACAAGACCTTTTTTGAACCTTACATTGTGGTAGTAGAGCTGGTTTTAGCTTTTCAGTGAAGCTTAGGTATCGGTAGCAAGTTCGATATGTCGCGATGCGGCATTTCGTCTTCCTGTCACGTACCGCGTTCGACTCCCGTGCCACCCTGTGTGTCTTTGTTTCGAGACATTTATTTATCTATGGCGGATTGCCCAGTTGATTATTACCGATAAACCGCCGCAATATTAAGTTACCTAACGCGGTGTCTCTTTTATTTATATTGAGTTTCGCTTGCCTTTGAGATCGTACACTGAAATAAAACGTCTGAAATACTGATGACTATTGCAATTTTTTTTTTTATTGAAATCGGTTAAGATTTGATGAAGTTATGCGAAACCATAGTAAAAAAAAAGTAATATACGCGTCGAATTTATAGCCCCCTCCTTTTTTGAAGTCAGTTAAAAATAAGTATTCTTCTATATAAAGGATATTATATCCTCATCTGTACGGGCAAGATTTGCCCTTTTATAAAAGTATTTCGTGAAAAGACGTCGTTGCTGATTGGTATGGGAAGCCCTTATTTGATAGCTCAATTTCGCTAAAAACGCTCAGAATGTTAAATTGCCAGCGAAATGAAAGATAATGGGGCTCCCTCTTAGCGGTAAAAGTTACTTCACCCTATTCAGGGGCGCAAACTTCTGATCCCCCAGATTTGGGCACGTTACCCCTCGGATGATACTTGAAGTTTAACTTATTTATTCTTTTCATAGTCCGCTTAAAATTTAATGCGGGTGAAAAACTGCTTATAACAGTCTTAGATTCCGTAAAGCGCGGCAGACACGGTGAAGATGCAGATATTTGAAAGACTAATCTCTTGTTAGTTGTCATTTTTGGGACCCACAACCGATAGCTTAAGATCTTGGACGTGGGATTAGATATCATTTGTACCAAAACTCTATTCAGTACCACCAATAAAAAAGAAATCATATTTGAACCACGATGAAGCGGACAGTGGAAGGGGTAGTGCCAATCTAAGGGGTAATCTTAGGTAGAATTTATGCCAAAAACCGCCGTTTATGGCGCTAACGCTTTCAAGTCCTGTTTTTTCCCCTTGGTCACGGGTTCTCAAAATTATCGTATTTTTATAATCTGCAACTTTTTGCAAGAACGAACTATAAAGAATATATGATTATCCATTGATGACGTAAGTGTATGAAGCCCTTTAAGATAAAATATATCGCTCGCCGTACAATAATTTACAGGGTGTAACATAATCTCTACTGAAAATACTCGTTTGTTCGTAACACTTTTACTATGAGGAAAAACTTGTAAATAATATGGAACAGCTGATATAATTTTCTCGAGTTTGAAGTCTCTTAGTTTAATTTGTAAATATAAGTTTGGGAAGAAATCTTACAGTACTGGTCTATAGAATCCGGTCTGGACACAATCCGGTAAACAATTTTGGTTGCCTTATGAAAAAAATATAGTGAAAGACATTCAGCATTTCTTACGCTCGGTATGTTTTAAATGTGGGTTTATTCTAGACTTTTCTATCTGATCGTTTTTCTAGTGAGCCATTATTCATTCATAAGTATCTATGTTGGACATAGTTTAATTAAGCATTGCTTTATTTGGAAATACAAGGGGGGGAAACAAAAAGTAGTGAGAACGACATACTCCTTGGTATGAAAAAAAAAATATACTGGCAGGCAAAAAAATATAGCTCAGATATGTACATATTTGAAATATTAATAAATAAAAAATCTTCGATTCTCTTTTGTTTTTTTATGTAGTCATTTGTTTGCTTTGTGTTGGAACGTGTTCTCGAAAATGAAGAAAAACAAAGTGAGAACCGTTACTACATATCTCTGTTTAAAAAAAAATTACGACGTAAGAGATTCATTGCGATTTGGAGGCAACATTAGGAGATTTAAAAACCTATTTAGAGGCTAAAAATTTCACCCAAATTTCACGCCGGGATTCGAACCCGTAACCTATGGCTATCCGTACCCGTAGCCAGAGGTTGCGGGTTCGAATCCCGGCATGGGTGAAATTTAGCCTCTAAATAGGTTTTTAAATTTGTTCCTTAGCACGGGTTAGTGCATTAAAAATAAAAATAGTGCAACATTAGGAGAGTCTGCTTCGTCGTATTCCACTGTCACAAGGTGGGCTTCTCAATTTCGAGTAGGGAGAACAAGCACAGAAGATGAACATCGTTGTGGCCGTCCATCGACGTCAGTCACCGTCGAGAAAATTGTATTGAGCGATAGAAGAGTTACCATCCGATACTTAATTCAAGAAACGGGCATTTCATGTGGAAGTATTCAATCCATATTGAAACAATCTTTGAATATGAGAAAAGTCTCCGCAAGATAGGTGCCGAGAACTAGGAGTGGGTCGTTGTCCGATTTTTCGACGACGAAACGCAACCGTTTTTTCTGGAACGAAAACAGGTCCTCGAAACGGTCCTCGTTCGCAACTGGTTTCATTGTATGCGAACGAGCAAGGCGCAGAGGACGGTCAAACAAGTGCGAACGAGACGAAATCACGCAACATCGGAAAAAATAAGTTGTTTTACACGATATTCGACTGTATACTCATAGACATAAAGATTACTTTATTGTATCACAGACCAAAACGAACGGAATAAGCAAGGAGCCGACGACGACGTCGCAATGATCTCATTACGTTCTAGGCTCTATTAATATAGCACTAAAGGACATATCCGCGTCAAACAATCTAAGGACTGGTCTCGCGACGAACAAACGCTGGCACTGCTTTAGAGTCGCTGGCACTGCTTTAGAATGAAACGTAAAACGGTCCTATCGTCGCGGAACACAAAACGGTCTTATAAAACGGTTCGTCTTTGCAACGATCACGCCTACCGAGAACTTTAACCGACACAATCAGAAACAAAATCGACTTGACATTACGAAGATATTGTTGGACAAGTTTCAAGCAGATTCAGAAAACTTTTTGTCTCGTTTCATAACAATGGACGAAACATGGATCCATCATTTTGATCCAGAGACAAAACAGCAATCTTCGCAATGGAAACGGCCATCATCACCGACCCTGAAGAAGTATCATGCAGTAGCATCGGCTGGCAAGGTGAAGGCATGGCCTCAATATTTTGGGACGTTTCCAAGGCTTCAATCCCTTTCAAAAAAAAGTTTTGTCTTGGTCCTGCAAAAAGGTCTCCACGGCATCCATCACCTCGTTTTATTCTTCGTACATAAACATGTAATATACCCTTAAATATTCTTTTATTATATTCTATCTAATTCTCACTACTTTTTGATCCCCTCTCGTATTTAATACGTAGTTTTGTAAAGGTCGGAATTCGTTACGACTACTAAGACATGCGTCCATAAGGAGCTCGAGCCCCTAAATAAAATAAAGATTAAAAAAAAGACACGACATAAATTATTCGTATTATTGAGTTTTTAAGAACCCCTATTTTCGGATTTAAGGAGGGGGGTTTTAATATACACCCTGAGGGTGACAGTGATTTTAAAAATAAATATTATATCAAGATAATCACCCTCAAGTACGTGTGACACCTATGGTGTCATCCATTAATAACGTGTGATGGCTTTCGCTACTTTTCAAGCCTAACTAACCCCCCCTAACAGAAAGCACAAGTATTTTTTGGGTGCCTAATATTTATATCATTTTCCTAATAAAGGTATCGATAACAACCCTTGCAAGTCCCCACTGCTAGGGCACGGGTATCCCTCCTTCTACATCCCAAGGAAGGTTAGGCCATACTCCACCACGGGGGCTAAGTCCGAGTTGGTGGAGTATTGTAAGATAGTGGCGGGGCTTACTGTCAGAACTTATCTAGCTGCCCATATGGCCTTTCACATGGCCTAACGATTGCCATTACAGCCGGCGCCAACGACTTAACGTGCCTTGCGAAGCACGGAAGCGCTAGCGGTAGTCATGGGACAGTCACCCATCCAGCACCTGACCGCGCCTGTTGTTGCTTAGCTCAAGTGATCGATTTCAATCACTCGGTTCGACTAGGCCACGAGAGCTTCTATAATTGTGAAAAATTTACAGCACTGGGATATGAATGTCCTGACAGAATAAAAAAGAAGAAAGGAAAGGTGTTCTAATGCGAATTTATTTCGAAATCGCGTATTCCACGAAAGAATACGTATGATGTCTCACTACACCCAGCTCCCGTAACGATATTTAGTGATTTTATTCCAAATCTCCTCCTTTCAAACCTCACGTGATGCTTAAGAAACCAAACTTTCAAGAGACTGAGAGGGATTCCATCAATAACTTACCCATTTTTGATATAAATATCATACCCATATTTTAATTTAAGCTACCTAAACATCAATTATGATAATCGTTCTGTTTGCATCGTTTGTGTCGCGCTTAGATTGCACGCTTCAGGTTTGGGTCAGTTTCTTCATCCAACCAGATGCAGCATACAAATTATGTAGCTACGTACCTTAATATATATTTTGTAAAATTAAGCTGGCTGCTTATATCTACTAATTTGGGACGGGAAATCAAAGTAAGTATAGGTAAAATGTAAGATATATATTTCATAATAATAATGATGATATCCAATAATAAGACATAACAAAACGTTTCGTCATCAGCATAAAACTAGGTTCACCAACGTTGTCGTAAAACATGTATTGCAGATACATCTTATGTACAACATACGAACATTGATAGGTTTTATGCGGGCTTAAAGTTCAAGTTTGGAAGTCGAAGTTTATGCTAATTTAAATTTTCACTGGGCCAATTTTAAACTTCAAACTTGAACAAAACGTTAACTTCAAACTTGAACTGCGAGAGAACGCCTATAAATAAGCTTTAGTATAAACATGGCCAATACAGCGGAGCAGTATCCAAAACAGTTGAACAAGTTGTTCGAGATACTTACAATCTAACATCAAACATGATTATATTTTTATTATTCAGCAACGCCTTTTGCACCCAATCGTCCCGCGAATCGCGACACTATAGCGAAACATAGCTTGTACAGTGAAATGTTACTTTATCTTTCTTCTTTTAGTGCCTTTTCACTTCAGTATTCCTCCAGTAACTGGAGGTTAGCCGGTCAGCTCTGAATCTTTTCAGCTCTTTTCTCTTTGCCAAGCGAAATAAACTTCGGCACTGGCCACTTTAGTCAGTCATTTAACAGGAAATTTTAGAAAACCCCAAAGATTGTGAGCAAGACGAACAGACGTGGAGTTTCGCTACCGCGGTTCACAGTGACAGTGTGCTTATAGGCTTTAAAATGCAATATTCAATTTTGAAAGCATTTTCACAGGAAACAACAAACATAAAACACAGTATTTCAAGGTAGGCAGCGACATTGCAGAGCAGGATTTCATCTTATTCTACTGTAGGACCTTACTGACTCTTTTTATTAATTACGATTTGTTGTACACAGACAAAAAACTTAGGAAGACGTGGGAAGACATCTTTTAGTTTCTGAAAAGCTAACGTAAATAAAATACGAGTATATCAGCGGCAGAGGATTATTTAAGACATGTAATTTGTATGTTTTTACTTTAGTGCTAGTCTGTAATATTTTTTATCAAAACACATGAAAAATATCTACCAATATAAAATTTTGAGAACGGACAGGAAGCTTCTATAACTCTACTATAAATTCTCTAACGTTCGTTGCAGAAGTCAATACTGTATCAAAAGAGTTGTGTTTGTAGGATAGTAATTACTAATTTGTAAAAATAGAGTTTAGAATAGGTTCTACTAAAGCGTTTCGCTAAACCTACACCATCGAAACTTGAAAATACAGCATCAATGTTATCTTTACATCACGATTTAGTGCAAAAGCTTTCACAAATTATGTTTATAGGTAGGTAGATAATATCAAATTGTTACAACTAGAGTACAAAAGCAGTCTCCAGATTAAATTCGGTAACGTAACTTATTGATACGTAAATGTTTCGGTACTACCTTGCATGCATCCCCCTAGTTCTAGATCTTTATCAAGGTTGACAGCGCGATAGCTCCTAAAAATCGCTTATTTCCGGGTCAGTGTCAGCGTACTTGCAGGCGAAGGGGTTGCGCAACCACGAGCAGAAGGAGCGGTCGCTCTGCTGCTTGTATTTGGCTGTGGTGTGTCGCTTCGCGTGTGCGCGGGCGACGGCGGCGCGTCGCGTGGGGTACGAGTCGAGCGAGGACGCGTCGGAGTCGCGCGGCACGGAGTCGTAGCCCGACTCGGCGCGGCGCGACGTGCCCGCCGGGCTGTGCTTGCCGGTGCGCGGGGTCGACTCGTGCCCGCTGTCGTACCCGTCTGTCTTGCCGCTCGCCACCACCCGCGCCACCGGCTTATCCGGCTTATCGGTCTTCTTTGAGCTCGGCTCGCTGATCACGACTGACGGTGTCACTTCCAGATGCAAGTTGGACTTCAGCTCTCGGAACGTATTCGATGTGGCTCCGACTGCGGGGGTCCGTAGCTCATCCCGCAAATTAGGGTCGGAAGCTCCGTCAGGGTGTCTCAGCGACGCAATGCGAGCGTCTGTTATGTCGCTGCCGCAATACTTCTCGAAAGGGCCGAAAGTGTCGTCGAGGTTCCCCTCATCGCCATGATATGCAGCACACTCTCCTACGGTACTGTTTGGCCGCGATATAGTTCGTTTACAACTATCACATATTTTATCACTCGGCCGGTAGGCTGGCTCACTATAGACGGAGCCGTCTCCGTGGAATTCATCCGTGTCTCGCACGTTACACAAAGAAAGAGATTGGAACTGCGGCCCCGCGCGAGATGTCATAAGGTCGTACGTTGGCTGGTCTAACGACGGGCGTCGCGCGTAGAGATCGGCGAGTCCGAGCATCTCATCAATCCTAGACCTGGATGAATGGACGCTTCCAATAGGGTTTATATCATTCAATAGATCACCTGCCATATTTTCCGTGTAAAAGTCATAATATCTACGCAAATAGGACTCGTTTCTTAGCTGACGTTCTACTTCGCTGTACAAAGATAAAGTATCGGTAAACGTTGACGCTACAGTTAGGTTTTCTTGACTAAGAATCCGAAGGGGATGTTCTTCACCATCCTCCATGTCGTGATCTGGCATATTATCGGAGTATCCCATACAAAACGCAATGTCTTCTTCGGTGACCTGCAAGCAACTGTCTTGCATAGCCACTAGCTCTAACCTCTCTTCTACTTCTATTATTTCTAAAATTTCATCTTCTTCTTCATAATTATTAATTTTACTCAAACCGTTAACATCCACGTCTCTGCTCCGGTTGGATGCGATTTCATCATTCATCCTCATTCGTTCTTTGTATTTACTATCTAAATTTTCCATTGATACCTCTCTACTGCTCAATTGCTGGAGTAGTGGAAGAGCTGGTGGGATTTCAACTAATTCCTCACTATCTTCATCTTCATCTACTTCGCTTTTTGAGATTGTTTTTGTACATTTCTGTGATGATGACGAGTTTTGGTCACTAGGTTGACCTACATTTTCTTCCTCTATTGACATACCTTTAGAACCAGCTTTTAAGCCGGTTCTTATTGTAGACTCTTCTACGTGTCGTTTCAAAGCTTCTTTTACGAAAGGTATTTCCATTTTTTGCATTGCGTCGGTTTCTTCTGCTTTGTATTGTCCGGTATCTTTTGATTGGACTTTGTGACTGGGGGAGTTATGTCTTGACTTATTTATTTGTGATGTTTGATTTTCAACCCACTTTCTTATCATATTTTTTTTGTGATTGTCCATGTAACCATATCCAATATTCTCCCCTTGTGCATTTACTATTCCTACTTGCAATGGTAAAGTGTTTTGTTGCGCTAAACCGGCGGCGTCTATATGAATAGGAACAGGTTGCTTCATTGGCCCATCAATCCAAGTCTCTCGTTTCTTTACTTGTGTCTCTTTAATAATGTGCCTAGCTTCGACCAATTTAGACTTCGATATTCGAGGACCATCGATCCACTGTTCATCGCTTGTAGAACCAGCCAGCTTATTTTTAACATCGTCGGGAACCTTTTTTATCGGAGTTGACTTTGATGCTGCCGAATGTGCGGGTGAAGCTTTAGGTGAGTGACTAGTCGAATGAGAAAGATTATTTTTCAACGGCGACGATTTTGGTGATGCATGTAGCTTGTGCACTGGACTTCTCTCTTCAACAACTTTTGATAGAGATGATTTATGTTTTTGTTCTACTGCAGAACCTCTAAGAGCCTTGCTTAGAAGACCTCGATTGTCACCCGAGTAAACGTGTGGTATATAAACAGGTGGATGTTCGCCATCAGTAGCATCATCTAGTGGCCCTACATATATGACAGTGTCAGCTGATAAGTCACTGCTAGAAGGATCGGGCTCACTACTGCTAGGTTTGGAAGCGTCTTCACCAGAGCTGCCCCCTGATCCAGCATTATTATTGGAGGAAAACTTAATCTTTCTTCGCCTCAGCCTATGTATTCGTGACGCTAATTGCAGCGTTGTCAAGGTGTCCGAGTAGTTTTGAACATTAGGTGACACATGAACAATCATTGCAGTGTGGCAAGTTAGAGATCCAAGACATTCTTTCAGAACGTGTGTCAAGTTGTGATCTCGGTAAGGTAGATGCCGTTGCCCATTAAAAATAGCTAGTAAGATATTTCCTAAGCCAGAAAGAGGTATGCCGCCGCTTGCTTTTCCTCTTTCTGAATTTCCTAAGTCAATTAGGTGGAGTCTGCTCCTGCCGCCAGCAACTGCAACAAACAAAGCAAGTTTACTAAAAGTTCAATCAGCTGGATATTTGTTTTTAATTGATATATGTGTTACCAGCTCCTTTTCCTCCAACGCTGTATTGATACACATGAAGGGTGTATAGAAGATGACTGTCTTTGCCCTCCTCTTTGCTCCTGGAGGCGAGAGCGGCGTCGAGGTAGAATGCTGCCTTCTCGGCACTGTGTACTCGGAGCTCCGACTGATTCTGCAGGTGCGTCCCAAACAAAGGATCATCTCGCAGGTAGACGCCTGGTGATTGCTCCGAATCTGATGAAAAATAATGGAGGCAATGAAAAATTTCTTCTTTATTTCGTTGTTATTTAGAAAATAATATTTCAAAACTAAGTCGAGTTACACCAAAAAACAGCGGGACCGATTATTCCGTTTTTTTAATTTGTTGAATTGGTCACCTCGAAAACTATTAAAATACAGGAAAAATTTACAGAAAAAAATACTCTGGCGGTACGAAGTTCGCTGGGCCTTGATATAATAAAAACTAGCTACGCCCGCGACTTTATTTCCATAGCATTCAGATAAGGACTTCATACATCATGCGAACATCCATATCCATTCAGCAGTTCATTCATGATTGGGTGACAAACAAAAAAATATACATTTAATCATACATTTAAAGTTATAAATATTGATTATGCCGCATGTTAATTTCCTAAAGTCTTAAAGAAAACTTTGTTTTTATAGTCAATGAGTGGTTTTGGATATTGAGGTTCATACTCGCACTGTTTCAATAAATTATTTACAAAAATGCATCTTGTAACGTACCACTAACAATTATTCCCAATTAACCTTATCGGCTTTTAAAAACGGATTTGTTTTTTAATGTGCAATGTATTGAAATTATCGAGTTCTCAAACAAGCATAAGCTTACTGGTTTATGTTAACAAAATAAAGTAGTTTGTTTTAGTGTCCAGTATGCGCTAGTTTATTCCAACGCTACGTTTGTTTGAGATCCCGATGTTTTGAATACAGCACGTTGATATTTCAATTTAGTTTTTAAAAGGAAAGCTTAAAATTTTTATGTTAGTGTATAAATACCAGAAATACAGTTAGAGAGGCGGTAGAATCGGCCTTACATTCCTGAGGTCGTGGATTCGAATACCATGAACCTACGACCATGGGGTCACGTAGCAATGATTTTGTTTTACAATATGTTACGTTGTAGTAGCAATGCCACTCGCTAACTCTGAAAAAAACATCGTGAGAAAACCGAAATTTCTGAGATATTAACAAACTCAGCGCTCTGTAATTTCTATCAGCCTGGGTAAGTTCGGAAAAATGAGTACGATGACACGAGTCACGCGGTTTGTACTGCAAAATGTCAGAATTTGACAGTGAATGACAAGGCGCGACTAGCATCGACGTACTACCCTCGCTGATCTAACTAGAACTACAGTCTATTTATTCTTACTTGTCCAATTTAGTAAACAAGATTCTACCCGTAAACTGTAACTTTTTAGTCCAAAACTGCCATATTTCCATAAATGAAGTAACTTGGAACACTCTTTTAGATAACACGCTGCCAATTTTATAAACATAGTTCATGATAGTTCATGAATTTGCGAGAAAATGTCTAGTTTAGGCATCTAATCTCAATTTTAAGGTTAGAATCTTGTTTACTAAATTGGACAAGTAAGAATAAATAGACTGTAGAATAGAAGCGAAGACTGACCATTGTGGTAAGGAGCCAGGAGGTCCCGAATCTGGTTGGTGTTGGTGCAGAGCTCGACGGCCGACACGCGCACGGAGAAGCGCGTGCCGCATTTGTGCCGCTGCTCGCTGATGCCACGGAACAGCCACGAGATGGCGCTGGGTATCGCCCCTAGCGTCGACGTCGCCTCCGGCCGCCCCAACATCGTGTAGGATTTACCTGCATTCATACGTTGACACGTTTTGGAACTTTCGTAAGTACTACACATTCTTAAACTAATTCCGGAATCGATTTACTTGATTTTTTGTCCGATGGGGATTCGCTCTTATTCGATGAGCAACATCGCAAACATGGTGAACAGAGACGAATCTCGCGGCGACGGTTCAAAAAACAAGAATAACGTATATCATTCTGGAATTTAGTTAGGATTGAAACGTTTTATTTTACTTATTAAGTAGCTAAGCTAACAGACGACAGGTCAAACGACATTAACTTAAAATCTAGCCTAACACCCAATTACAGGCGCGCAACAACACTCTTGACTGACAGTGTTGCTTACAAAACTAATGCCTAATTTTAATGCCTATAAGATAAAGCGCGATCCGTTAATGAATTATCTGAATTAGAGGTCAAACCTAAAGAAACACATTAAAGTATTATTATTTGCATAATTGAGTATATTAACTTTTTGTTTGCTTGTGTATAAAACACTAACAGGGAATTTGTAAGCTCACTTAAATTCAAACTAAGTTGTAGGCGAACCTTTTGGTACATAATACTAATTTACAGTATCTATTGTTTTAGAGTCACTTTTTTATTATTAATATTATATTACTTCTCAGTGTGAAGGTCTAAGGATGCAGTACCTACTTAATGTCTATTTGCATCTGTTTGTTTTTAAATTTTACCTATACTTGTGTCTGTTTCTTCACCTTATATAAAACAAATAAATAAATATTTTTTTTGTAGTGACTTGAATTCATGTTTAAAAACCTATTTAGAGGCTAAAACTTTCACCCATGCCGGGATTCGAACCCGCAACCTCTGGCTATCCGTACCAGCGCTCTACCAATTGAATTCATGTTGCGTTGATTAAACATAATATGGGGACGATGATGGAATATATAAAGTATAATATTAATAAAAATTGACGAAATAAATATATCGAGCTAATGTAGGTGGTAAGGCCCGTAATGGATGTCCCAGGCGGACAAACGATGAACATTTATGGATGTATTAGCGAAGGGCAAGAAAATACACGACTAATGAATGTCGATGAAGCGAAAAAGATTTTTCAGGATCGTGGCTAATGATACAACTGTGCTCTGTCTGACTATTATATTATAATACATGTATTTTCTATTAAATCGCGATGCCTAAAAGTACATTAAACCTAGTCGGATTCTTCCCACAAAAAGTCAAGTAAGTGAATATGGAATTAAGTTAATAATTAGTAAATATCGAATATTTTAATATTGTAATGTCAATAAATGATTCACCTTCAAAAATCCTTTTGAACACGTAAATTGTGCACAACAGCTTAGTACTAATGCAGTTGTACACATAGATATACAGTACATTAAAAATAGGATTTTAATTTAACTGAAACGTAGCTTTCTGGGGCGCTATATTTGGTTTCAATTCCGCGAATGCTTTTGTATAATTTACATTTTAGTCCCTAATCCTGAGAGGGGTACGATACAAAGCCTCCTCTCGAAGATAAGCTGGGGTTAAATTTAAGAACGAACAATAGATTAATTTAACAGATTGAAAAGGATTATTTTTACGACTCAATAATGGGCTTGAAAATTAATTTCTTGAGACATTGGAGTATTAATATCTTCTTAGGGTTTTTAGGGTTTTAGACTCCATTACAGTGCTACACAAGAAATAAGTCTCGCGGATGTACCTGCGCAGATGACCAAATTTTGGATGTGCGGCAAGTTTATCGACCAATCAGATAGTTTTATTTTATGGCAGGCCGCGCGCCTTTGTTGCTATTGGTTGATTCAACGTCATCGATGCAGGTGACTATTATTTTGGCAATATTAGCGTGAGCGAAATAGGTAGCGCTACTGCGGCAATCAATTCTGCACCTTAGCCGTATCGGTTAAAGATCATGTTGAATGTACTTATAGCTTCGGGTACTTTCGTTACACTTCTTCCTAGTCTGCGCGAACGTAGATTCCCGAAGGGACTTTTATGATGTGTAGTACTGTACAACATTGAATACAATTTCAAAAAAGCAAAAAAAATTATTAGAATGGAACTATTATTTAAAGTAAAAGTTTTTCATATCAATGAGTCTTCAACCCTTTTTGGAATGATAAGAAATGTGTTACACCCTGTATATTCGAAGGTGAATTTAATTAAAACTTTTTTTATTTTACTTACTTTGTTTGTTAACATCTCTACTTTACCTCTTCAGTCAGAACAATTAAAAACAATTGTTATTTTCAAGGCCAGGAGTTCAGGACAGAGGAGGTTAAAGATAAGTCTATTTGACCGATCTAATAACTAAATATTGTTTCATTGCCATTTATACATAGTATCCGTTTTTAGAAGCAGGTAATTAACTAATTAGTTATCTTTTTGGTACCTGACCGGTCATTCCTAATTACTCTAAGCAATAAGGCCGCCAATTGTATTGTATCTTTGTAATTTTTTTATGTTTGTTTTTCCCGGTGTACAATAAAGAATATTCCTATCCTATTTTATCCTATACCTATGATTTTTTTTCACGTTTCTTCAATTCTTTAGCCGGGAGAGGGTGGGGATCATATATAAATATAAGATATTTGGCAAATATGCCAAATTTCAGCTTTATCATGCTAAGCCCCTCTGACCTAACCTGCGGACAAACAGACAACGGAGGGATACGCCGAAACTATAACTGTTTACTGAGACCTCCAATTTTCTGACCCTGTCGCATGGCTTGCGCTCCGTGCAAACGTACAAACGTTTTTGTCACGTCACGCCGTCTCAGTGAAACAAAACAAGATGGCGCTAGTCAACACGAACATAAAATCGTTGGCCGCCAATCCGCTATTTGACTCTTTTTTCAAGTAAGTCTTAAATGGTAAATATCTCTTCCATAAGACCAAAAAATATTTTAGTATATTTTTTGAGGACCTAAAAGCGACAAAAAAATATATTTTAAAACTTTGCTTTGCTAAACAGCCAAAAACGCGGTCAGCCATTTTTGTCTATGGTTTGAAGACCTGAAGTAAACAAAGTTTGACATTCAACATCTGTGAGTGATTTGTGAGCATAGTGAAAAAACAACAACGCAGCCATGATTTCATTGAGTTTACATGCTAAATATAGCAATTATCATTATTGCATTATTCGAGAATGCAAAAACATGTCAATAAAGACCCCTGGAAAGTTATGGATTAGTGTACCCAGTGAAATAAACATACGAAAAAATTGGCTCAAACTTGCCAAAAGACAACCCGATACTTTATCGACTGAAACTCGAGTGTATTTACGTGAAGATCACTTTTTTATAAGTCCTATAATAATCAATGTCCACTTTCTCTGGCTGACAGATGTTTGTTTACGAACCAAATATGCTTTCAACATGGCCGATAGCGTTTTCACCGTTCCGAGTTAAAATCGGAAAATATTTTTTTAATTTGCAAATTTTGCAGCTATCCTACTATTTACTTAGCAAAGTCAATATATTTCAGTTAAATACTACAGGAAATATTCATTTATCGCGTCAAATTTGATACGAGTCATGTAGCGGATTCTACCTACTCTGTATCTTTACATGTTCTTTATATCATGTGCTCTGGTGTACCACAAAGCATATTCTTATCTTAAGTTATCGTTGTAGCGGTGCTGATGTTGATTTTTTTATTTTCGCGCATGGGATATGGGCTCATACTAGCAGAGCTTGTACTCCATTTATCAAACTTTCAATTAAACGGTAGCCGGTCTCACCGGGACTCCTATTTGAATGCTAATGTCGCGGCGGAACTTCCTGAATAAATCCTCCAGCGCCTCATAACTTCCGCCAAGTATTCATGGGTTTTAAACTTTACGCTTCAGCGGCGAAAACTGAGTTTTGATTACCTAGGCCTGCGTGTCCGAAGCAGAAGAGGCAGCCGTCGGTGCCGTTGACCACGGCGTGGATGACGTCAGTCAGCGCGCTCGAGGAAATGTCCGTCTGGAACAAGACAAACGAATACAAATGTAGGTACGAAAATTTTATTCCAGACGTTCCGGCAGTGGGTCCTTGTGGGCGACGCCGCAGTCGTGAAATCGGCGACTTCGTTATAGAGTAATTTATAAAATTTTGTGATTTATTTCCTTAAATACTCTCTAAATCTGTGGAGCTACAACACCCTTTTCATCCGTCCACCGATGTGAATCACGCCGGCGTACACGTCTAGCAGCCGTGCACACAATGTAGGTACGAAAAACCTACTATCAGTCTTATTTATCACTACCTGTGCCCCACGGTGTTACCCGCGGTTTATCGATTTTCCCATGGGAATAAGATATTTTCCCGTAGTAAAACATAGCGTATGTGTTAATCCAGGGTGTCAGCTAACTCCATACCAAATTTTATTAAAATCGCTCCAGCCGTTTAGATATGAAGAAGTAACTTTCGCTTTATAATATAAGTGTGAATAGTGTGAAAACACGATTCCTTAAATCACTCCTCACTTGCAGTTTAAATAGTCTGTAGTAAAGGGAAAGACTAAACCAGAGATTATTTAAACTATCTCCTGGGCGAGTTTTGGAAGGAGTTTTTTTTATAAATAACGTAGTCAGTTTTCCCGAGACCACTGTAGCAACTAATAATAACAGGTGGAAATAATACTTACATGGAATTTTTACGGCCAGTACATAGACTTGATTATGGGATTATGGGCATTACCCCCTATGATAGCACAACGTGGCGCTCTTTAGGGGAGGGCTATGTCCAGCAGTGGACTAGTAGAGAATGACGACGACGACGACATAGACTTGATGAAACCGTTGCAAAAAAAACTACCTTTTTTACAGTTAGGTGACAGACAAGGGCCAATTAGCCAGTCGGTTGAATAAAACACAAAAATTCTGTAGCCGAAGTTGACCAATTAGTAACATAAGCGCGGCCATTAAAATTTCTATTCAAAACAATTTGAATAATATGAACCGAGCCGAGTAAACGAATCCCGGCGGGGGTGGGAAGTAATCTCGAGAGCGCACCTTAAGTCCTTTTAATTATCTGGATGTGGTCCCCCCTCTTGCGCCGCAGAAAGAAAACACCTCGGCTTAGGAGCGGCTTTGTTGCGTAAACACGATGTAAGTGCCAGATTTGCCTAAATAATTTAAAGCATTAAGAAAATCTCCTTACTCTACCTGCTTTTATCGATCTACTTAATTACATGAGTAAATGTACAAGGGCGTGCTTAATGCAAGAAGCATTCTCTTCCAGCAAACCTTTGATGTTGAAGAGACTCGCAAAGGGGTAGTGCAGGAAAAGAAGGTGAACTAAAATAATAAACTTACATAAACATGTTAAGAGGGTGGGCGGGGACACGCGTCAATCAAACAACATGTAAGGTATTGAACTGATGTATTCACACGAAACGCATCTACCTACATATGTATAAATAACACAACTACCGACAATAAACATAGGAAGATCCAATAACTAATAAAACTTTTGATTTATTAGCCTGCATTATTATCCTGAGATATCCACTTCGATACAAATACGTAAACTGGCCAAGTGCGAGTCGGCAATGAGCCGTGTTTACTTTTTTAATTAGTACATTCTTACTCAGTTTGTGATTGAAGGTCACGCTCGCAAAAAAGCGTGTGATCTGGATAAAGTAAGAAATAGGTAGTATAGACTGACTCACCAGTTGTGTATCTTTTTTCCACACACACATAGTTGATTGTACGTCTTGTGAGCTAGGACACAAGTGGAGAGCCAGTATGATACAGATATAATGTGTCCCGGCGAGCAAAGATATGACATATAACAACTCCTTCTAAGGACACACTTTGCGCAAGTCAGCCTTGGGTAACTCGGGAGCCAGACATGAAAGGACACACATCTCCCTCGCCGTCAAGTATGTACCTGTTATATCCTTGAGATGACAACTATATCTGGCTCCCACACACATACTCTCAACTCAGTGCGGTAGACATCTTCTACTACTTTATCGAGCTCACATACAGTACTCGAGAACGAGATCGAGATCGGCTGACATCGGATACTTTATGTCGGGCACGCGGAGTACGTGTGATTACGTTGACTAGCTAGATTAATTTCTGTGATTACTTAAGGTTTTAAATTCACCCCAGTGACGCGTGTTAAGCCTAATTAAAGTGCTTTAAGGTGCTATCTACCACCACCAATGGTATAAAAATCATAACTTGTTTTATAATACGTCTTTTTAAAAAGTAAACATCAAAAATTTTAACCACTATGACAATTTTACTATTTTCAGAACGTACAGTCAAGAATCTAGAATCAACAACCTAGGACTGAAATTTCCGCCAAAAAACTGCTGTTTAAAACAAGTTATGAATTTTATTCTATTGTTGGCGCTAGTTAGCACCCCAAAGCGCCTTAAGTTATAATCAATAGCTATCTTGGTTGCGCTTTTGCTTTAAACAGCGAATTCGATCAGATTTAATATCAATATTACGCGATTTCTTTATGGGTCCGGTTCACTGCTTGGACAGCTAGGTAAATTAACTATGTCAAAACGCATCAGTTAGCCATTTCAATATTTTGACCAGCATTTAAGAGACAAATATTAAGCAATTTGAGTGGATTTTATGAAATGAGTGAATTATTAATTCCTGCTAAAATAACTTACCATTTGATAATAGTACATTATGATATAAGTGCGGTAAGTTGAAAATTACAGCCGAGGCGATATTACTAGCCTGAGCCATCGGCGAGGGCTATAAGGAAGCAAAGGCTGTAATTTTCAAAGCGCACGTATGTGATACGACGTTTTATAACATATTTACGAGGAAATTAATAAAACTGACTTTGTTATCATCACTACTTGACGACATTTTCAAATAAAAACAATACATCGAAAAGAAAAAGCGCGCGGATTTATTTTTACTTGTCCACAAATAAGCGATGCGCGCGCATCAACTTTTTTTTTTAGGCAAAGGTACAAAAACATCCAGTATTACTAATAAAGTAAATTAATATTTTTGTGTTTTTGTTACAGATTTTTACAGGTTGTAATTTATTGTCAAAATTAATTACATTAAAGAATTAAATGTTTATTTGTTATATTTTATTTACCAAAGTTAATTTTATTCATAAAATATTGACCGCTTTCTTGACATAAAACCTCTTTGCTAAGATTTTTAAAAGTATCGTTCATTTTTAGACGGAGTATCTTAAAACTTCATTAAAAAAAAACACGTGCCTTTTACATTACACTATCGCACAAGTAGGTACGTAATGAGATGCATTACGATATTGAAATTGGTGTAATTACAACCACTTTACGAGCAAATATGTTATAAAAGACCTTACGCAACGCGCAATAAGCGCTGCTGTGGTGCACACTTTGGCTGCGAATAGCACTACATTAAGAGGATTAGGCCAAATTAATGGGATTGCGGGAATGCACCATGTAACTGTTGAGTGTAACGTATAAATTATTGTTATACGCTTTGCATGCAAATCCACACGTGCAAATTAGATGTGTCGTGTAAATCTTCCTGCATAAATGCACGGTAAGCCGCACTGAACGCATTCTGAACATAGGTAACATCGCAATATTCAGATTACTTTAGGCAAACCTACTTCGATATCAACCCTTGTATGTCCCCACTGCTGGGGCACGGGTCTTTTCCTGCGTCACAGGAAGGTTAGGCTATACTCCACCACGGGGGCCAAGTCCGGGTTGGTGGAGGATTTTAAAACAGTGGCGGGCCTTACGGTTAGAAATGATAAAGCCTCCCATAAAGCCTCTGACATGTCTTAACGACTGCCATTACATGACAGCCGGACCAACGGAGTCACATGAAACTTGGCATACAGACAAAGATCTGAATTGTGACATAGGATAATTGATGTCCTGGCGTTCTCATGTTATATTTTATTGTTACCGTTACCTTTTTTCAAACCAAACTCTCAGATATTTATATTATTTTTGTTGCACTAACCCGTGCTAAGGACAATTTTAAAAAGTAAGTAATACGGAGAGTATTGTAAAGAGGTTCGAAATTTTACTGATGCCGGTAATTACCCATTAGCTCAGTTGGGAGAGCGCTGGCACGGTTAGCCAAAGATTACGGGTTCAAGTCCCGGCATGGGTGGAATGTTTAGCCTCTAAATAGGTTCTCAGAAATTTATTTCGTCGCCATGTTAACAAAAATCAAATAAACGGATTCTGTGGCGGTACGAAGTTCACGGGGCAGCTCGTTAAGCTATGTTTTTTCTCTGAAAGAGTTTTGAGCATGCTGTTATCACTGAACCTGCTTCGCCTACGCATGCGTGCTCGGAAGCGAGGATGCACGCCTACGGATGATGGCAGAAAATCCACGACGAGCGCCTAAGAGAGCATTGCTGTGCACCACACCAGCGAACTAATTTCCACCTACACACACGCTAAAGTTGAAGAGGTCTCGCAAGTAAGCAGTTAGGTTTGTGTTGCCTCACATTGGGTGCACTTTCAGTTCTCGACGCGGCGTAGACGGGGTTGGGAGTTGAAAGTTTTTCACCAGCGGAAAAGAAGTTTGCCGGAATACTTAGCAAGTTCGAAGTTCTCGCGTCGTTGTTTGATATTTCGGCGAGTTATTTACGGAACGGAGATTTCGACACTTTGGTCGACAGTGTCGATGGTTTTACGTAGGTACTCGTACCTCTATTAGGCTTTTGGCCAGTTAACTCCGCTGACGAAATGAAAAGATTTAGACGCACTGATGCTATGAATTCACTACAGATTTGAATGTATCTCTACCATTGTAATGTTTCACCAATCACTAGTCTCATTTAGTAGATGTTGTATAGAATCAGGCGTTACTTTGCGGAAATCCATAATAGCATTAAAAAGTTAAAATTACTTTGCTAAATTCCGCCAAAAATCCCACAAGCACCATGCGGTTAAAAACCTATTTAGAGGCTAAAAACCCATGCCGGGATTCGAACCCGCGACCTCTGGCTATCCGTGCCAGCGCTCTAACCAACTGAGCTAATGGGCGACTCGCCCTTTTAGCCTCTCAATAGGTTTTTAAAAGTGTCCTTAGCACGGGTTAGTGCATTAAAAATAAAAATAGTATACCCATGCGGTTAGTTAATGCGACGCCCTCCCTCCCACTTTTTCAAGCAGAAGCAAGATACGAAAACACCATCACCAACACCAATACTTATGTGAGAAAACACGCGACGCGTTTCGCCTCTAACACGAGGCATCCTCGGGCTCCCAAATGCAAACTAAATTAAATCGTAGTAGGTACCTAATATGTAATCTTCTCCCGACCATAAGGTCTGGACTGAAGAGGATAAATGCAGTCTTAGCTCAACTAGGAATGTGATACTGCTCCTTTTATAGATTGGGAGATCTAAAATACAAGATCTTTTGATCTAGTTTAGGCTCCAGTCTTTCCACAAATAGTGCATTTTGTTCCTTCGAATGTAATTTGTGGACAGAAGATAAACGAATATCTTATCTTATCAAATTCATCTTGCTATTTTATCTATTTATCTACTTCTGCAGTATATTAAGTAAAAACATAAAATTTTAAACGTTACTTGTAGCAATGTTTATAATTAAATGTTAACCTTTCGCGAACTACCGCGAGTCATAAGACACGAGAGCTGCTGATAGTAAGTGGACTAGATGAGTGAACTATTTCTTTGAACTAAATCACTCTCTTATTTTCAGCCAAGTCTAAAGGGATTGGGATCACTCACTTGCGAATCGTCTTGCGAGAAAATAGCATCGAAGGCGAACATTTTGGGCGCGGCGACGCCCACCTTCCGGTCTTCGGGCGCGGCCGAACCAGCCGCCTGGGCCTCGCAGAGTGTCACCTGTTTCTTGCGCTTGTCCAGGGAGAAAGTCTGGCTGCCGCTCGTGAAGGGTCCCTCACCGGACGCGCCCACACGGAGCATCACTTTGACCTGGGGGCAATAGATGAGCAGAGTTATGTACAGGTCAGTACACAAGGTAAGATAAGATGAGACGAGACGAGACGAGACGAGACGAGACGAGACGAGACGAGACGAGACGAGACGAGACGAGACGAGACGAGACAATATTCTTTATTGTATACCGGAAAAATAGTAACAGAAACGGCAGATGCAAAAGATAAAATACAATTGGTGGCCTTATTGCTAATTGCCACTTCCAGGCATCCTCAAATTGTAAATGCAATTTATTGAATTTATTTATCTGTTGGCACGCA
Organism: Yponomeuta sedellus; assembly: GCA_934045075.1. NCBI lineage: Eukaryota > Metazoa > Arthropoda > Insecta > Lepidoptera > Yponomeutidae > Yponomeuta > Yponomeuta sedellus. The sequence goes on along the minus strand of OW203724.1, from coordinate 9,379,646 downwards.
AATACCTAACCAGTGGATGGGGAGATGATGGGTCACGGAGTGTCGGCCGAGGTTAGGTAAACGACACCAGCGACCGATGTGTCGACGCACTATGTCGGTTAGAGTCAATGTAGAAATCTAAATATTTCGTAAATGACGAACTCTTTCTTGAGTTCGTCATTTTCTATTGTTCTATTTATCGCGAATATCTATCTATATCTATAATCGTGAATATCATCTCGGTTTTTTGCTTTGTAGTAGTTTGATAGATAATGCATAAAACCACATGTTTCACCTATAATGGGCGTGCTTCTATGTAGGGCAATGAATTACTGAAGGCTGTAAAGCGCGAATTTAATATATTTATGGAAACTGATTTTTGCGAGGATTATTGGGGTAACTCCATAAAGAATGGGGATTTTGGAAATAACCTTGGACAGGGCCATAAGTTCCATAAAACTACAATTCGTAGTATGATAATACATGTGTGCGAATTTATTGTCCTAACCTAAAATCTTTCTCTCAATATAATTAGAGCTATACTATTTTTATTTTTAATGCACTAACCCGTGCTAAGGACAATTTTAAAAACCTATTTAGAGGCTAAAAATTCCACCCATGCCGGGATTCGACCCCGTGACCTCTGGCTATCCGTGCCAGCTCTCTATCCAACTCAGCTAATGGGCGACTCACCGGCATTAGTGAAATTTCGAACCTCTTTACACTATTCTCTGTATTACGTGCAGGCAGCGACATCTGGCTGAAGTAGATTGCATCACTTACAACCCCGACTACCTACCTTGCAGTTAGGTTTTTACATCGGAATGATATCGCTGTACCCACATGATTGTACTATTTTTATTTTTAACTAGCTGACCCAGCGAACTTCGTACCGCCTATCATAGATTCAATAAACTTTTATTTTTTTTCTTTCCGTAAGAACCATCCTCGTACTTTAAGGAATATTCTAAAAAAAGAATTAGCGAAATCGGTTCAGCTACTCTCGAGATTTGCGCTTACCAACACATTCGGGAATTAATTTTTATATTATAGATGCACTAACCCGTGCTAAGGACAATTTTAAAAACCTATTTAGAGGCTCAAAATTCCACCCATTAGCTCAGTTGGATAGAGCGCTGGCACGGATAGCCAGAGGTCGCGGGTTCGAATCCCGGCATGGGTGGAATTTTTAGCCTCTAAATAGGTTTTTAAAATTGTCCTTAGCACGGGTTAGTGCATTAAAAATAAAAATAGTATAGCTCTAATTATATTGAGAGAAAGATTTTAGGTTAGGACAATAAATTCGCACACATGTATTATCATACTACGAATTGTAGTTTTATGGAACTTATGGCCCTGTCCAAGGTTAATTCCAAAATCCCCATTCTTTATGGAGTTACCCCAATAATCCTCGTAAAATTCAGTTTCCATAAATATATTAAATTCGCGCTTTACAGCCTTCAGTAATTCATTGCCCTACATAGAAGCACGCCCATTATATAAAAATTCCACCAATCCCGGCATGGGTGGAATATTTAGCCTCTAAATAGGTTTTATAATTAGAGCTAGTTATTCATTTGTGTATTATTTTATTTGTATATTATTGCAGCTTATTCTGTCACTTAATTAAAACTATTTAAGTATCTTTTTCATTCTGTATACATAATACGTATTCTATTCATATAGGTATTATTCTAAATAACATACTCGTATAAGTATTCTACTCTACATGGTATTGCTAATGATTGTATCGCACGGCAGTCTGTGACGCTCGTGAGGTACCACCTGGCACTGACTGAAAATCAGCGCTGAAGGCTTGTCCATCAGCATATTGCTGAGTCAGTTGCCATTTATAGGAGCAGTGACACGCCGTGACCTTTCTTTTTTCTGTTGTTTTTGTGAATGTTATGTTTAGTAATATGTTTTAAGTTTCTTTTGTTACTGTGAAGTGTGCACTGTTTTTATAATAAGATTTTTTTTCTTTTTCTTCTTCTATAACAATTCTTGGTAAATCGCGTCGCAGACTTGTTAATCTGTGGGTTAATGAACTCTGCACTGTACATCGAATTGATAAAATAAACTACGAATTGGAGTTCTTTGAAACACGCCCCAGGAATGTTTAAGTATTTCAACCAAAATATAGGTTAGCTCACTTTGGTTTAATAACAGTAAATTTTCCACACACACTTCCCTCTACATGTAAAGGCAACCGCCGACTTTAGTATTCACAGTTACCAAAAGTTAAACACCATAAACAAAATGTAAAGCATGCATTTAGTCCCTAAGCTACCTCGGGCTTAGCCGGATGTCGTTATTCACAAGTTGCAGTAACAACGTTTCAGCCAGTGTTTCAGCTAAACTAGCGTTAAGTATGCATGGTGGCCACAGAATAGAACTATAAACAAAATTCTACAACTAATGGACGAACGCGCAAAGATACAACGGTACGCAGTGTCCCGTAGCGAAAAACAACCTTAATTTTTGGGGAAATCTTATGTATCACATCACGTCATACTAATATTATAAAGTCGAAAGTGTGTGAGTGTGTATGTTTGTAACTTCTTCACGGCTAAACGGCTGGAGCGATTTTAATAAAATTTGGTATGGAGTTAGCAAACACCCTGGATTAACACATAGGCTACATTTGACTACGGGAAAATATCTTATTCCCGTGGGAAAATCGATACACCCCGGGTAACACTGCAGGGCACAGCTAGTATGTAATATATAAAAGTCTCGTGTCACAGGGTTTTTACCAAACTCCTCCGTAACGGCTTACCGATTGTTTTGTATATTTGGTAAGTCTAAAAATAAGTCGTAGGCTAATTAATATGGAGAATCTAGTTTAAGGGTATGTATAATTCTATAATCAGCTGGAGTATGTATAATTTTTATAACATAATCTTATTTTTTCTTCGGCGGAGAGAAATAATACGAAAAATTTTTGATCAATTTATCAGCTTAAATCCTTTGTTAAGTTTATGGTGGCTAAAGACACAACAGTCGTTTTTTATATTTTAAAACCACTGTCGTCTTTTTATGTAGGTACAGCCAATAGCTCATAAATCGTGTGTAAGACTGCAAATAAAATGTTAAAGGAAACAAATTTATATTAGAAAACTTTGTTTGAATTTCTGTCATTGTTCCTACTTGCTAAACTAAAAATCTAATCATAATGATATTGGTCTTTTGCATCTACTTAATGAGATGATTTATACAGCGTCCAGTAGCATCTTCACTCACACTAGATGGGTGAAGGGACCACTCCGACGCTGTAGTGCCTGGGGCATGGTTTTATAGATGGTGTAGGCTTGCCCAGGACCTATACCATCCTGACAGCTTAGTCGGCCTAGCCCACAGGAAAGACTAGTCAATACGTGCGGAGCCAACCAAGCCACGGGTTTCCTCACGATGTTTGCCTTCACAGTTAGCGTGTGGTTTTGCGACTACAAATTCGCAAATGTACGTAATTTGAAATTAAACAAAGTCATTGGTACATGCCCGTACTGGGGATCGAACCTGGGGCTCTCGCTTGCGAGTCCATGGTTCTACCCACTGAGCTACCACCGCTCATTAATAACTAATATCTAAAAGGAACTAATAAAAGAAGTAAAAAGTATTTATTTATTGCCAGGAAATAACAAATTAGTTAGATCATTGACCCGCATATTACTGTGGGGGGCATTTATATTAAGCCTACGCTTCGCCTGTATTATGAGCACTCTTATATAGTATAAGGCTCGTTCTCCAACTCGGGTCCACACTTTCATGCCATTCTGTATTCTACTTGAACGCTAAGCAGACATCGCGGGCGCGAGGCACGCGCCACCCAAATCACGTAACAAGTAATTAGTTAGAAATTAATTACACCTGCGATGTCAGTGGAATAGCAAAACTTTACACAAGGTATTTGCCAAAAGGATATACATTATCGGCCTGGGAGCGTAGCGTGGTTGAATGCGCGCTGTTGGCAAACACTCGCTTATTAGTTTCTCCAATGACACAATATCTGAGTACCACAATGAACTGACAGGCGAAGCAGTAGAATTTACACGTTGTTTGTGGATATCGCATCGAAATACAATCTGATATCAACCCTTTTGTGTCCGCACTGAAGCACGGGTCTCTTCCTGCATCGCGGGAAGGTTAGGCCATACTCCACCACGGGGGCTAAGTCCGGGTTGGTGGGGGATTGTAAGACAGTGGCCGGCCTTTAGCCTCATAGTTGGGCCATTGTACGTAGCAAGCGCTGAGGTATTTTAATACTTCAGACACTTGGGTTTTCTCACGATGTTTTTCTTCACCGTTAACGAGTGGTACTGCTACTATAATTTCTCAAATGTATATAGCTTAGAAAACAAAGTCATTGCCGGGATTCAAACTCACGACCTCCCGATTAAGAAGCCGGCGTTCTACCGGTCCGCTACCACCGCGCTCAAACCAATAACAATTGAAAATAAAGTTTGCGTGTGAGCGACAGAGAGAAAGAGCTTTTGTCGCCGGAAGGATCATGGCGACCTCGCGTTTCACTGATGATGGTGGAGGAAGTTTGTATTGTTTCACAAAAATAGACAGGTTTTAGTCTAGTATTGATCGGTGAACACTAACGGGCTTTAGTCAGGCGGTCTATTTTGGTTTGCGCACAGACCAGACAGGTCTTCACTGAGCATAGTAATAATAGTTCAGTGCTTTGCGATGGGAAGTTCTATTTCCGGTATAAAGTAGGAAATAAAAAAAGTATTGCGTGCGATAGGAGTTTGGTATTGTGATGAAGTCAACGTTCATTATGTGCGGCAGATAACGTTAGCTTTTAGTGCTGAAACGCACTAGCGGTTGCTTAGTCTGCGGTCAAATGCTTGCATTTATGGGATGTATGAAAAAGTACTTAAGCTGCACACTTGCGGTAGCAGCTTTTGCTTTGAATCAATGGAGACTTGCGGGGATTTTCAGGTAATGCTAGCGAATGCAATCGGTACCTTAGGACGCAAGGCCTACAAGAGTTCAACAAGGCTCATTGCTTTCTCCACTTAAGCCAAAGGTAGCGTAGGACGCCGTTCGGCAGATTGCTGGAGCCTGGATTGCCGTGGATAGAAAAAAGTGGCTAGCGTGGGTATCTATCAGTGGACAAGTATGGGTCGATTGTTTATGAGGATCCCTTCTAAATGATAAAAACACATTTTGGCTAAAGAGGTTTCAGTTATGAAAATGGAAAATTAATCCACATTCGTAACTGGCTTGTAGCTGGTTACGAAACAGCAATAAAAAGTCCACATTCGTAACTGGTTACGAAAATTTGGTTACGAACGTGGCTGAAGGGACACGTACTATACTCCAAGAATTAAAGTTATATCATCTAGTTCACAATCGTAAATTCAAAATAAAATACCTTAATTCCAGTGGCTAGATCCATAATGGATCCAAGGAGAATTTACTTTCTCTTTAGAACCAGATTTTAAAAAATGTATCTAAAGAGAAATGGATCCATTATGGATCTAGCCACTGGATCTATAGGGAACAAACGACTTAATGCTATAAGCATTTTCTACCAGTCAACTACAGGTGGTGCAAGATATTAAATGGTAGGCATTCGAAACAATAAGTGCATATAATATATAAGCGTATCTGCTTTAATTGGTACTAACACTGGTAAGTAGTAGGTAGGGGTAAAGTAAAATAATACCTAACGTGATCCTATTAGCAGAAATTTTAAACTTTAGAAACGAAGGCACAGACGAATGAGTGCAAAACCAACTGAACAGTTAGCAGCTGACCCCACGGTCAGGCGGGTGACGGGTAAATCCCTCAATCCCGGTGAGTGGCGGGCCGCCGGGGCTATCAGCCCGGCGCACGCGCCGCGACCAGCTCCTGACTGTCATTTGTAATATGCACCGGATTACCGGCTAAATTACAGATAGGAGGCTCGCCAACGTTAGGGTTAGTCTACGCCAACTTCTCTGAAACACACCAATGATATATCTATAGGTACTTCCCGCGATAAGTGAGATTATTGTCCCAGCCGTGGGACGAATTTGGCGAAATTAATTGTTTTGTCTATTGAATTACAATTGGGTGTGTGAAACATGGAGAGAGCTATGCTCGGAATTTCTCTGAAGGATAGCATTCGTAACGAATGCATCCGACAGAGAACCAAAGTTATCGACATAGCTCAGAGAATCAGCAAGCTGAAGTGGCAGTGGACTGGCCATATCTCGCGAAGAACCGACAACCGCACGTGCACTTAGTTGGAGTAAACGTGTTCTTGAGTGGAGACCGCGACTCGGCAACGTAGTGTAGGACGTCCTCCGACTAGTAGGGATAACGATCTGCGAAAAACTGCAGGCAGATGCTGGATGCGGCAAGTCGAAGAATGGCGCTCATTAAGGGAGGGCTATGTCCAGCAGTGGATTAGTATCCTTCTAAGGCCCAATGTCCTCAAGTGATCTCAAAAACAATAGTTATTTTCAATGTCGGGCTTTACGTTAGGGTAAAGTTAGGGTATAGCCAGACGGACGGTGTAAAAAAATATGTGTCTGTAAAACATGGCGAGAATGGATTTTCTCTACATTGGATTATATAAACGCGCACCAGTGTCCTGGGGGGTAGGGAGAAACCGTGATGCTCGCCGGGGGATGTTCCCTATGTTTCACTAAGTGCACGTGCGAGGTAGCCTGTAAGTGCCCAAAAGTGCGTTTCCCTTAATCTTCGGCAAAGTCCATCTCAGTCAGGTAGCCTGTTCTTCTTAGTCGGTAATCGACCTAACCACCGTTTTCTGACTAGAAGAATTTACTAAGTTAACACAATCATTCTTAGTCTTCATACTAATGACTATGTTTCTTTACATTTCTCATAAAAGAACGAGGCAGAAAGATTATAAAGTTTTAGTGAGTCTTAGTGAAATTATCAGTTGAAAAATCGATGTGTTGTGTGTTGCCTAAACTGCTTACAACGTGTGTTGGAAGGGCGTTGAGAAATATTTCTGCTCAATACGAAGCCGTGTCGCACGACAATATGTTATGAAACGTCTTGCGTACACTGGGGGGAGTCGAAGTTTCGTACGTGCCCATAATAATGTTTGGGCGGGCCGCGCGCAATCACAAAAAAATATCCCAGAGGAACCGATAGACGGTTCACAACATGAGAACATTCTTTACGACGGTTGAGGACAAGAAAAGAGTTATTAACATTTCTTTAGTCGTCCTCAACCAGTCGCTGTCAGAAATCCGCCTTCAATTTTCGGTACAAGCTCCATTTGTCGGTTCGTGATCTAAACTGGAGAACCTTTGGACTACATCGTCTATTGGTTCTTCGACAGGTATGAGCAGCCCACTGACACTTCAACTTGCCAATAGTATAGGCTATGTCAGTCACCAATTTTCTTGTAATTTGTCGCATTTCTAATGCAATAATCAAGAGTTTCGGGACAGTCCGTTCTAAAGCACGCTGAGCGATTTTGAATCGGTTTACTAGTCCTAAGGTCAATGTCCACGTCTTGGCTTCTTAGCTCATAACAGACAGGACTGGTTTGTTGAACAACAAGAGTTGCAGACTATAGAGTCTATGTTGCAGACAAGAGTATCTTTAGGCTCCGAGAAATAGCTGAGAAGAAATACAAACACCTTCACGTACTGCTAATTGATGTGGTATCGCGAGAGCAATTTCGACGGAGTCGAATGCTTTTTCAGTCCAGAAACGCCACATACAGGTTATGATTATATTCCTTAGACGCCTAAAACAGCCTATATAAGCCCATCTGTGTGGCATTGGCCTTCTCCCGAAGAGAGAGAGTACGGGCTCATCAATCGCGTGTTCGATGGGCAATTTCAAGCGCTGAGGTATATGAACCTTTCTGGCACTAAGGTTCTGAGTTTAGGTTCAGGTTCCTCGTGAGATTTTCCTTTACCGTTAGCAAGTAGCTGGTATTGCTCCCAAAAATCTACAAATGTACGTTACTTAGAAAATGAAGTCATTGGTATTTATCGGGGTGCGAATCGATGACCTCTTGAGTATGAGAAAAAGTTTCTACCAACCGCGCCGCTAATAACAATACTCATCTTTTCCAAAAACCATGCCTGAGAAATCAAAGGCTTAGGTTCAAAATCGCATTATTTGCTACGTTTTGCAGAAATGCATTTCCGTATGCCGAACCTTTCTCACTAAAGAGCCTTATTTTTCAAGCTTTCTTTTAGAATACGAAAAAAATCGTACCTCCGGGTTTATACCTCCGCTCCGTACCATAACTTACTTTCCAGCAAAATTTTATGAACAAATAGTTTGTTTTGTTGTGCTTCATTTTTTGGACGACCGTGAGTTTTTTTTTAAATTGGTATGTTGAATTGATTCTATGATTAGTGGTGCATACAAAACCTCTCTCTCCCTTTTGACAGAGACTCTCATGAAATAATCTTGTTTCCGCACGTTTGTACTTACTTCTTAGTTTGTACTTACTTCTTAGTACTTACTAGTAAAGTAGGGAATTTGATCCGGCAATTACAAGAGAAGGTAAATTTACTTAGAGGTAGAATTATGAAATACAGATAACGTCGTGATGTTAATAATATGAAACTTATTGTGAAGGGTTAAAATTTTTATTTATTTTTATTTTTTATTTTTATTTATACCGTATACAGAACGTAAAGTTTCGAGACGCATTTCTTTGCTTTCGCAGTGGAATGAAAACGAGACTTCTGTAGCCAATGCTTTAAAGTTGTCGAGCAAATAATATCTCAGCGAGACGGCGAATATTTTCAACGGCCAAAGACGAGAATTTAAGCAAATTGCGTAAAATTGGGGCACGCCGGCACGCGGCCGCCGGCCGGAGTGCGTGTGCATCCGACTGTCAAATTAAACCGGTGGCCTATTGCGATCACTGTAAAGTAACGACACTGCTGTTTGCTCACGATAATAGAGGTATGCCTCACATTTTCTATTTTCTAGATGCGATTTTCTTAAAATCGGTACACGTTCAAATGTTTTAATATTTTGAAAAGTAGAACTGTAGTTGATACACATGTTTCTCATATTCTAAAAGTATTTTTTTGCGTAGGATCCTCATGTCACCATTTCTCGTTCACTGCCATTTTCGCCGTGCCTTAATAAATTCGTGTATTTCTGCCCGAATTAAAAAAGTATGACAAGGAAACAAAATGTAACATGCTACTTCGGGCTCAACGTATTTTTTGTCATATCGGACTGAAATACTTGAGTCGAGGTGTGATATTTGACGTTTGATAATATTCCCTTTCTTACTGGAAATCTAGATGTTTGATTGAGAATTCTCTCTACCAAATTATCAAATGACAAGTAAAAAAATCCGAATCTTTTGCTTGTTCAGTTGATTAAAGAATGTGATCTATTTTAATTATTATTTTGTGCCGTAATTGTAACGACATGGTTATAATAGGGTCACAGGATGGAAGATGACACGTAGGTGGAAGATTTAATTGGGCAGTGGCAACTTTTGAATATCGAAAGTCAAATTGAAACATGAAATTGTGGAGCCACATTACAGTTTGCCATAAAATGTGAAAAATGCGCTCTATGCGCTCAGTCTCAGCAACAACACTGGTATATGTTCTTTATAGCGTCGCAGTATAGAGCGCCACGGCAGGAGTAAAGTCCTTGAGTACTAGCTTGAAAAAAAATAGGACCATTATTTCACAGTATTCGTATCGAAAGTGGCTCAACAGAGAAACAGTATTAGCTTACGTCTGCGTCTAGACTCAAGAAAATCTTCTTGCCTTTTCCCATTCACGTACTTAGATCCAACCGCGTAAGTGTTTGAATATTGCATTCAATATGTTGGCAGAATTTTAAGTTTCACTCGGGGCAAGCAAAAATTGCGCATACAAACAGAAACACGAGTAAAATTGCTACGTACTAAAACAATATTAAATATTGCTACAGTAGGTATTGATTGCGCTGCGTAAAGTCATTCAGATAAATGACTTTACGCGGTCAAAAATGTTAACCGTTTTAAGAAAAAAAAGATATTATAAAAACAGAAGCGCGCATGGCCTAGTCGAACCGAGGGATTGTAATCAATCACTTGCGTTAAGCAACAACAGGCGCGGTCAGGTGCAGGATGGGTGACCGTCCCGTGACTACCGCTAGTGGCATTTTTCCGAGCGCTTCCGTGCTTCGCAAGGCACGTTAAGCCGTTGGTGCCGGCTGTCACGTAATGGCAGTCGTTAAGCCATGTCAGAGGCCTTATGGGCGGCTTGATAATTCTGACAGTAACGCCCGCCACGGCTTTACAATCCTCCACCAACCCGGTCTTGGCCCCCTTGGCGAAGTATGGCCTAAGCTTCCTGCGGTACAGGAAGAGACCCGTGCCCCAGCAGCGGGGACATCCAAGGGTTGATATCGATAAAAACAGTCCACGCGCTACCTAACAAAACAAACCAAATTTAAACTGTTTTTACACGGATTTATGCTCGTTTATTACATTTTTTACAATTTTCCGACGTTTCGGCCCTTTTTCAGGTACCGTGGTCTCGGATGACTAAAGCATGGGAACTAGTGCTTAAGTGCATGAGACCCCCTTGCTAGAATTGTGACTGTAGAGTTAAAATTTTTGATTTCAATTAATAATTAGTAATTGAAGTTAAAAGTAAATTTAATTTTAACTTCAATTACTAATAATCAATATTGTTGACTTTATATAAAATAATTGGTTTGCCTATTTTGGAACGTAACTTCATAATTAACTTTTGTAATTTTAGCCGAGGGTAGTAAACTAACCGTTAATGCTTTCTAAAAGACGCCTGTCGCCTCAGTCATCCGAGACCACGGCACCTGAAAAAGTGCCGAAACGTCGGAAAATTGTAAAAATGTAATAAACGAGCATAAATCCGTGTAAAAACTGTTTTAATTATGTCTAGTCCTCGTGTTAACCTTAGAAAATACTAAAACAAACCAAAAAATATTACATAGGCTGCTACTTATGTATGCGGAATCTGGGATTCCAATAATTTTAAACGCAATGTCTGACCTCCATGGTCAAATCCGTTCTTTTTTTAAATACTGGCCGCTAATATTTTTCTCTTATATACGTTAGTTTTTTGTTTTTGTTGGGTTTAAAATGTCATATCGCTGAAAAAATGGAACTCACTCGTGAAAATATTCGTGCTATGATTTATTACGATTTTCGACGTGGTTTAACGCAACAACAGTGCGTAGATCAATTAACTTCGACTTTTGGTGGTGAAGCTCCATCAAAAACGACTGTGTATCACTGGTTTAGTGAGTTTAATCGCGGGCGCAGTAAGCTCACGGACGAAGTTAAAGAAGGTCGCTCGAAATCGGTGGTTGTGCCACAAAATATTGAAGCTGTGCGAAAACTAATAATGCAAGACCGCCATGTTACGTATCGCGAGATAGAGGCTATTCTGGGCATATGTATGACGAGCATTCATAGGATATTACATGAACATTTGTCTGTAAAAAAAATTTGTTCGCGTTGGATCCCGCACAACTTAACTCAGGATCAAAAAGATGCTCGCGTCGAATGGTGCAAGAAAACCTTAAAAAAATTCAACGGAGGCGACTCAAAATCTGTTTATAATATCTACACAGGTGACTACGGTGATCTACGCGTACGATCCCGAAACTAAACCACAATGAACAGTTTGGGTGTTTCAAAATGAGCCGAACCCTACGAAAGTGGCTCGTGCAAAAAGCACTGTAAAGCAAATGGTGGCCTGCTTTTTTGGTATTAATGGCCATGTAGCTACAATACCACTGGAGAATCGCAGAACGGTTAATTCGGAGTGGTACACGACTATTTGTTTGCCGGAAGTATTTGAAGAGATAAGCCAAAACAACCAGCGACGCAGAATTATACTTCACCATGACAATGCCAGCTGTCATACATCTCAGGAAACAACTACATTTTTGGATGGTCAAAAAATGTAATTGATGGGTCATCCACCGTACAGCCCTGATTTGGCTCCCAATGATTTCTATTTATTCCCAAATGTAAAGAATAAATTACGTGGTCAACGATTTTCGACCCGTGAAGATGCCGTAGATGCGTTCAAACAGCACGTTTTGGAGATACCTCAATCAGAGTGGAAAAAGTGTTTTACAAATTGGTTTCATCGAATGCAAAAGTGCATCGATCATAGTGGAGAATACTTTGAAAAACAATAAAAGCATATTTAGCCATATACATTTGTTTATTTTTTCTATTCCGCATACATAAGTAGCAGCCCTCGTACTAGGCACATACAATTTATAAAGAAGAAAAGAAAACGAAAGGTCACGGAGTGTCACTCTTGCTATAAATGGCAACTGACGCGATGATTTTCAATAACTGTGTGTGAACTTCGCGAGTCATTAAGAAATACGATTTTCAATCATTTTGTAAATTTAGGTGTAGCTATAGTTGCAATTTAAGGCCTGCGCAGACAAGAGACTTTTGTCCCCGAGAGACAAAAGTCTCTGAATCGTAAAAAATGTCCTTGTCGCGGACTCAACGCCTACGGTGTGCGGTCATTTGTTCCCCGGAAATTGAGTGATAGAAGTACGCTACCGAAGCAAATATTCTGAGATTACGCTGTGTTGTAATTTACATGAAGTTGAAAAAGAAAAGGCGTTTTAAAAGAAAACACCGAACTTTTGTCCAGTCCGATCTCTTGATGTCCTCGGTAACTTGAGGGACTTTTTGTACGGGATACTTTTAGTCCTTCGTGTGCGTTATTCGATACAATTTATAAGAGATCTATATCGACGCACAAAAAAGTACCCGCGGGATAGTCCCTCGTCTGCGCAGGCCTTAATGGTGATGCGCGTGTAACAAAATTAATATTTTAACAGTAACTCATACGAGTGATCAGTATGAACAATGCCTGTTATCAAATTACTGGTTCTATCTTTCTGGCTCTTATCTGAATCTAAGCATATGAATGTCCCTTCCGTTTCTCGCTCTAACTTGTAGCAGAGTCAAATACCAGACTCAGATGAACGTTTTGTCCGGAGAGTCACAAAATTGTTTACGTTGTTGTTGTCAGTCTGTTTCCGATGTTTATAACACGATAATACACTTCGGTGAATAATATGGTCCGTACCAATATGTTATGGATTGTGAATAGCTTACAAAAATATCTGACCGCGGATAAAGAAGATTGATTTCATATAAAAAGTACCTACCTCTATAATCCACCTCTAGATGCTGCATTTGGTTGTGCACAATTTTCGATCACCTGGTTGTTGAGCGAGGTAAATCAGTTTTTTCTTGTCATATCGGGAGGAGGAAATATTTCACGCGCCTCATTCGTGTTGCGGTTGTTTACGAGCCCTTGCGCACCCTATCAATCAGGAAGTGATTGCGTTGGGGCCTCTCGTCGTCGTAAAATATTCCATGTTCATGAAAAACGCGCCTAAATCGCGGCCTGAACAAAGTCGCATGAAAGGCGTTTTATCATTGAAACGCAGTGTTCGACTGATGGCTCTCGAACGCGTTTGCGACTGATGATGTTTGCCCTCCGTGCTGAAATGAAAAACCACTTCAAAGGACAAAGGTACGGGGAAGCTGTAAAAGAAAACGATGTTCGTTGTAGCTAGGTGCCTACATTTTCTTTAAAAGTTAATTCGCCCGTCGGATTGTTCTTTTAATAGGACATTCATAAGACCTTCCTTAACCAAGCAACATAAAGCTGCTTTATCAGGGGCCTCTGTTAAAAGTCGAAAGAAAATAAAACGCGAAGAATAAAGAAAATGTCATCTGGCGTTGAACAAAGCAACGTCTTAGAAAGTGAAAATGGCTAACAAAATAACGTAATATCGTAGAATATATGGGCCTGTGAGAATTTATGATGCTCTTCCATTAAGAACCGTGTGTAAGCAGGGGGACAATTCGCGAGATTACGCGTTGGGCCGGGTTTGGCTTCGACGACATTCCTCCTGTGAGATTGTTAACTGAAAGCGACGGAATCATGCGAGAATCAGGGTCGAAGAAGAGCATGTTATAAACGAGTCGGTCGTGAGTTTTTATGTGTGAAGTCGTGTCAGGTGACAGACAGACAGGCCTGCGATGGGGGTGGCACAGATTACAAATGTGCCCGCGATACATAAAAATGAATTATGCATGTCTTTGTTACTTTAGCGTTGTTACACACACATTGTCATCAAAGTAAACAGTGGAAATGACAAAAATTGTAAAAAGGCAGTTTCTAAGAATTCTACGACAGCGCAGTACGTTATTGCAAATATTACCAATGTTTATGCCTTTTTCACACAAGGTGGCGATAACGTCAAAGTCTCAAAGATATAAATTATGATTTTAAGATTTGGCAACCCAGGACACTATTTTAAGTAGATATCGAAGGTAAAGTGAGCCTTACAAAGGAGCCGACTATTCAAACAAGTTATGAATATGTTTAAGTACATATTTTGGAAATTTCAAATATTATCATCATCACCATCAAAATGTCCACTATGGGCTTCAAAATCTACGAATAACAGAATGACTGATTCCGCCGCGTTATCTGGCCGTAATATATTACTGCAACAGTTTCCCGCAGTTCCGTAACATTACCATAAAATCCGGAACGTTCCGTTAGCGCATTAGCTATTTAAAATCAGGGCATACGCTCCTTCCCACCCCCTCTGTGATAAATTATGCAATCCAGAGAAGTGGTTAACACAGCAATAGGTTTTATTGACTACACTTTTGATTCAGACCTTAGCAGAGCCTGACGGGATAACGCCCAATAGGTCTTAATTTTACTAAGATGCCATTGTATACGTTGTACGCTTTAGTTTATGTTAACGTTATCTGTCGCCCGCAAGATAAGTTGTCCTGGTCCCAAGGTAGGATACCCTGTACTATGGTAACCAGTCAAGGACATCACAAACATGGACACACCTAGAATAAAGGCCATTGATAACAATTGGTGATAACTGGTATACCTGAATAGTTGTTGCCTATTATTGCGTGAACGTTAAGAATTATTTTTTTATTAAAAATATACGAGTACTGGAAAAGAGAGATTTATACTTATATACCTAGATATATATCTAAGAACATAATATTTATCTCTCATTACCGGTTTATAAAGGTGCAGCATAATCATAATCTCGCGAAACATAATAATAATCTCATCTCAAGCAAAATCCCTAACTTTTTCTAGGCATATGCTTATTTTGAACCCCCTGATCATGAGCCCCCGAATGAATTATGCAAATTGGGAGAAGCGGTTAACATCGTAATATTGTAAGCGACACTTTTGACTCGGTGCCCTTAATTCCTCGATGGTATCTGTGGAGGTATAAATTTAAAGGGAGGGTGAAGACGCTGCGGGGTAAATCGTGAAGTAATGTAACAGTAGTACAGTATAGCTTGATAGATTCGATATCCAATATTAACCCTTTTGTGTGTCCCCACTACTGGGCCACGGGTCTCTTCCTGCATCGCAGGAAGGTTAGGCCATACTCCACCACGGGGGTCAAGTCGGGGTTTGTGGAGGATTATGGCCCATACTCCCGTGGTGGAGTATGGCCCATACTCTACCACGGGGGCCAAGTCCGTGTTGGTGGAGGATTGTAGCGGGCCTTACTTTCAGAAGTTATCAAGCCACTCATAAGGCCTCTGACATGGCTTGCTTGATGGATAAGCAATACATACTCTCACACTTAGGTCCTCCAAACTTGAATAAATAGATAAGGCCCATAACCAAATAGATAAGGCCCATAACCAGCGAAGCCTAGTCCAGATTTAGTTAATAGCTAAACCGCCATGTGTGTATGCACCGTAAGTTAAAATAAATCTTCACTATAAATGTATAGTATTCGAAGGCAGGTCTAACATTGTACATAGATCATTGTACATTGGATTCTGATTCGTGAACTCGGCCGTTGCTCCCATGTAGCTTCTGTTGCGCTTATTTTGGAGCAATACACAGGTGTAAATGATCAAAGCGGGAAATACGCCTGGTCCAAACCAACACACAGCGATGAAACGGGACGGAATCACTCGTGTGCACGTTTGTTTAGTGAAATTCCCTTACCGTGCTGTGAAAACATTAGCTTAGACGAATGTCGGTGATATTATCGGTTACTATCAATCTTTAGGAGTTGTTTGCCTTTGACTAGTCACATATGTATCATAAACTAACGCATCATAAACTCACGCCTGTATAGTATTTTCTAAGATTAACACGAGCAGTAGACATAATTAAAACTGTTTTTATATGGATTTATGCTCGTTTATTACATTTTTACAATTTTCCAACGTTTCGGCACTTTTTCAGGTGCCGTGGTCCCGGATGACTGAGGTGACAGGTGTCTTTTAGAAATCATTAACGGTTAGTTTACTACCCTCGGCAAAAATTACAAAAGTTAATTATGAAGTTACGTTCCAAAATAGACAAACCAATTATTTTTTATATAAAGTCAACAATATTGATTATTAGTAATTGAAGTTAAAATTAAATTTATAAACTAATTACTTTATATGAACTTAAAGATAGCGATTATTAATTGAAATTAAATTTATTTTTTATTATTTATTCTACAGTCACACTTCTAGCAAGGGGGTCTCATGCACTTAAGCACTGGTTCCCATGCTACCGGTATGTTCCAACCACGATCTCTATTAAAATTTGGATGCCGGCGGATCTCTATTGCCTCACGTATCATTCTAGGGAAGAAACGGTCTTCTCGGGCTAGAACTTTAACTTTATCGAAATGTATAAAGTGGTTGGTACCGCTAAGTGTATGCTCGCTGACTGCAGATCTACCAGAGCGCTTATGTTTCACATCAGCGATATGTTCCTTCACCGGCTCAGCTATGGTACGCTTCGTTTGACCAATGTACGAGGAACCACATTCACATTAGTTTCGTCTAAAGCGCCATTTAGTAACGAGCAGCAAAATTAAACACAAAAATTTTCAGTAGTACACTTTAGTTTTCTAGTCAGATTTATGCCGATGTCATATTATAGGCTAGACGAATTTATTAAGATGTTATTTGGCACCAATTTTATGATTGGTTTAATAGTTACGAGAGAACATACTATAGGACACTCATAAAATCATAAATAGGTTTTTAAAGTTGTCCTTAGCACAGGTTAGTGCATAAAAAAAAACCTACACATACACACACACGTGCACACAAGGATGCAAAATTTCAAGTAAGTGAATCCGGACTTAAACACTGTGTTGTGCAACTTACGAAAGTCGCAGTTAAACGCACTTCTTCTATCTATATCATAAAATGATTTGCTGCTGGCTGCGCCATTTGTGAAGCGCGAATTTATTGAAATTATTTATGTAAACTCTGAGATTCCCAAAAAAAATATCATTCTAAAAATTAAATCAAAAAATAGTTTGTAAAACACAAACTTTTATGGAAGTGTTTCAGGATTTGCGCATTTTAGAGGTATTAGTGGCATTTAAATTAAAAACTATTATTCTATGCCGACATTAAGTACCTACTCAATAGGTCCCAGTGACCAATAACAAATTTCGAACGTGGAAATTCACCACTTATGTAAAACTGATAAGGGCCGTGATGACCAATAACGATTTTGAAAGATGGAAAGCAATGTAACAGTAGTTTTACATCAGCTTGTTCGTCAAGGCTCCAGGGGCGTGAGTCTCTAAAATGCATAGTTGTTCAATAGAGTCATATTAGTCCTGTAATGGTCGGTTCATTCACACTATCGGTAGTCTAGTGATCAATTGCTTGCAATGGTATAACCCGTGCTACTTAACTCGGCGTCGCGCGATTCTATCTTCATCGCGAGAGATGCCTATTTAATTTGTGCGGGTTATACCCCTAGAATGACAGTCATGTTATTAATAATAAGTTAATTACATTTACATTTGATTACACAGTACATTATAATAAGACTTATGATTAATAATACCAATAATTATGATTCAATAATTAATGAATTTTAACAATAATTATTGGATCTTAGACTTATTGCTTTGTAGACTACCAAATTGAGGCAAATGACAAACATGTTCGTTCTTATACCATTCTATTGAAAAACTATGTAAGTATTAGACACTAGGGCCTGATTGTGTGGATTGGAATAACCACAAACGTTGTGGAATGCAACAAATGGGCAACATATTCTATAAGTCGTGCAAGACTCAACTGAACGGAGTGCAAGTGTATAAGTTGCAGAGTTCACATTGTTTGTCCTACATGATTTATAGCAGAGTTCTCGCGCAAGTTCAACCTTGGTGCCTTCGAGGCAGCTCCTGCGAGTTTTTGGGAACAAGCCATATTCGTCCGAGCTTTTCGTCCCAATAGAGCACACACAATAATAGTAGATGGTTGCAGACCTATACAGCCTACTATTAAATTAATTTTGTAATAGCATTAAAAAGTTAAAATTACTTTGCTGAATTCCGCCAAAAATCCCACAAGCACCATGCGGTTAGCTAATGCACCGCCCTCCCTCCCACTTTTTCAAGCAGAAGCAAGACACGAACACACCACAACCAACACTAATACTTGTGTGAGAAAACACGCGACGCGTTTCGCCTCTAACACGAGGCATCCTCAGGCTCCCAAATGCAAGTACTTGCATCCTCAGGCTCCCAAATGCAAGTACTTGCATTGGGAGGGTCGTATGGTCGGGAGAAGATTACATATTAGGTACCTACTACGATTTAATTTAGTTTGCATTTGGGAGCCCGAGGATGCCTCGTGTTAGAGGCGAAACGCGTCGCGTGTTTTCTCACACAAGTATTGGTGTTGGTGATGGTGTTTTCGTATCTTGCTTCTGCATGAAAAAGTGGGAGGGAGGGCGGTGCATTAACTAACCGCATGGTTATACTATTTTTATTTTTAATGCACTAACCCGTGCTAAGGACACTTTTATAAACCTATTTAGAGGCTAAAAGGGCGAGTCGCCCATTAGCTCAGTTGGATAGAGCGCTGGCACGGATAGCCAGAGGTCGCGGGTTCGAATCTCGGCATGGATTTTTAGCCTCTAAATAGGTTTTTAACCGCATGGTCCTTGTGGGATTTTTGGCGGAATTTAGCAAAGTAATTTTAACTTTTTAATGCTATTATGGATTTCCGCAAAGTAACGCCTGATTCTATACAATTTTGTAATAATAATTTTCTTAAATTATTTAATTAATCTACCGTACTTAAATTTAATTTTTAATATTTTTTCACATAAGGCAAATAAATTAAAGTAAATATTATAAAGTAACAAATTCTATCTATAAACTTTTTATTGCGTTTAGCTGTATGGCTCGTTTTCTTTGCCTTACTATAGATACATTTATGAGTAGATACGTTAATGCACTTGTGCACAAAAAACGATTTTGTGCAGCCTATGCACAAATTAGCAATTTCAGAGCATGAGAAGTGAAAAACATATTTTCAACTTATTGACATGACCATGTTAAAAAAATATTTTAAGTTATAATAAAAACTATTAAGAATACAACTAATATTAAACTAACTGATAAAAATCGTGCGAACTTGTGACATCGTAAGTTGCCAGTTACGGTTTTTTTATAATTTTAATGTATGATGCGTTTATCAATATTTGCGTTCTTTCATAAAATAATGTCGAAAGAGTACCTACAGGCTTGTCGGAAAACGTTTTCTTCCAAATTAAAAACGTTATACCCGAAAGGTAATTAGAGGTTATAGCTTTTACAATTTTTTGTGATGAGGTCATTCCAATGTAAAGTTGAAATATGTTCCACATTCTTTGATCTTTCAAGGATGGTGCATCGTGCTGGCTTGTAGGCCTGCTATTGGCCGGCCGAAGTCAGCGAATGAGCCTCGTTGCTGGTATACTCTAAATTATTCACTTTACAGCACAGATAATTGGAGCAGAATCTACATGATAAGTCGAAAGAGATAAGTTCCGGGGTTCCCGAAGTAGATCAGCTCTTTTCATTCAGATATAGTGTTTTGCCACGGGGCGCTCAAGTCGACATGTGCACAAATAAAACTTAGTTTCCGAAAAAGAAAATTCAGAATCCTGTTTGATCTTTGAGAACCGATGTTTGTAATAACCGTTTATTTTAATTTACTATTATCTTATGATGTCTTTAATACTTAAGTATATTACAATTATGTTACCGATTCGCGCATGTTTCTTACCATCATCATCTTTATCAGCCCACCACTGCCCACTGCTGGGTATAGGTCTTTTCCCTATACCCAGCATTTCATTTCATTATTTGCCATCCACATCTAAGGACCTTCCATTGACTCAACAGTATCGCCCTACCATCGGACTGCTGTCTGCTGATATCAGGTCAGTAGGCAGACTAGCAGCCTGATAACTAGGTACTAATTCATTAATTTGAAATGAAATGAAAAGGTTTTATTCACAGTAGCACAGAAACTGCGGCTTAATGAACGTTACAATTCAAACTAGGTGTCCATTTCAAAATCTAGATCATTTAGGAGAAAAAATGGACAAAAAAACTCCTAAGTTGTTGAGGTAGTACAGAGTGATTTTAAAATCGTTAGCTATATTTTTGAAGTATATTCTTTTTCTTATGGTGAACGGTGTTATTAATAATGTATTAGTAATGGTATAACATATTTGTAAATATTCATTATTTCAGTCCTTTTGCGTGAAATTCAAAGTGTTAGGAAGTACCATGACATTAAAACAAATTCTAATGTGTTAAATGTATAAGCGATCGTGGCCTAGGGGAAATGAGTGATTGGAATCAATCACTTGAGTTAAGCAACAAAAGGCGCGGTTAGGTGCAGGATGGGTGACCGTCCCGTGACTACCGCTAGTGGCATTTTTCCGAGCGCTTCCGTGCTTCGCAAGGCACGTTAAGCCGTTGGTGCCGGCTGTCATATAATTACAGTCGTCAAGCCATGTCAGAGGCCTTATGGGCGGCTTGATAACTTCTGACAGTAAGGCCCACCTCTGTCTTACAATCCTCCACCAACCCGGACTTGGCCCCGTGGTGGAGTATGGCTTAACCTTCCTGCGATGCAGGACGAGACCCGTGCCCCAGCAGTGGGGACATACAAGGGTTGATAACGAAATGTATAAGAGTCTTTCCTCCGATATGCTTTAACAATTAAAACGATTTATAGTTTTTTAGATTTTTGTATCTATTAATTTTTGTTTTAGTTATTCAAGATTACTTTATAGTTAAGGGATATTACTCTCCTTAATTATGATGAAAAGAAATAATCTAGGATATCTAAAAAACATTTTTTTGACGCCCGTTTTCGTAAGACTAGCTGTTGGGCTAGGATATCTAAAAAACATTTTTTTGACGCCCGTTTTCGTAAGACTAGCCCAACAAATTTCTTCATCATGGTTAAAATGCCCTTTTATCAAAACCACCCTGTAGTAGTATGTCACGGATAAAATATTAGTAATGGAAGGTTCCGATTTGGGCGAAAGAGGAACAAACTGTCTGTCCTGGGTAGGAATCGTAATAATATTAAATGGCTGCGGCCGCGGGTGTTTTCTCATATAGCCTCAAGCTGTGATGTAATGGTGGGCCGCCTTTTATGATATATTACTCTTAGTTCCTCTGTTGTCTTTCTGCTGTGCCGTTTTCCGCTTCTTGACTTTAGCTATCCTTCGTAAAAGCACCTATAGGCAGTACAGATACTTCACAATATTAGATGCCTAACTGAAATTGAAATAAAATTGATATCAAATCTGTTGTGTGGTGTCGGCCTAGAGAATACCACCAATGCAAATTCTTACCGCGGGTGTCGTTAAAGGCGACTAAGGGACACAAACCGGGGGGTGGGCAGCAGCGCCCCCTGCAGTACAATTCCACCAATCTGCGATTCCCAACTAGCATGCCCAGCGTGGGGATTATGGGCATTACCCCCAATGATGGCACAATCTTGCGTTTTGGCGCTCATTAGGGGAGGGCTATGTCCAGCAGTGGACCAAAATAGCCTGAAGAAGAAGAAGAAGAAGATATCAAATGAAGATGAGGATAGCCAAGGACAAAGGGAAGTGGCGTGTCTTGGTGGAGGCCTATGTTCACCAGTGGATGAGTACAAGCTGATCGATTGATGATCGAGATATCAAACTCAAATGGCGCGGGAATCGTTTAATTACTGCAAATTCCTCTTCAGCCAATCATTGCACCATTGAGGGTTATTGGTTAGTTCTTATACTATTACAAGCTGACCCTGGAAACATTGCTTTATAATACTAATTATCCTACGACCTACCTGCATAATATACATTAAAAAATAATGAAAATCGGTGAAGTCGTTTCGGAGGCGTTCGATAACTAACACTGTGACACGAGATTTTAATATATAAGATATTTATCATATGGCGAATTAATTGGTTATGAGAAAATCAAACAAAATACGTTGCTTGATTTTTTCGGTCATTTTACTTGGATGACTGAAGGGCAAAATTAGAGGCCGGGCTGTAGTCAAATGCCAGCTGTTTACATAAAAACAAAATATTATAACGTTTTTTTCTCTCTAACGGGTTTATTACCAATAATACGAGTATATTACACTCCGACCTCTGTGGCGCAGCGGTAACGCATCTGCCTAGCATGCGAGAGGTCCCGGGTTCGAACCCCGGCTGGTGACAAAACAAACACAGGTTTTGGATGTTTACATGTTTGTGACGTCGCTGTTTCTGGCTCTCACGACACAGCGAATCTAGTGTGGGGCCAGAAGCAATGTATGTGCCTGTATGTAAATGTTATGTAGGCCAACTTAGTCATAGTCTGTTTGCAGTTGTACAAATCAAAACTTGGACGACGAAGAAGGCGGATCCTAGGCCGCGCGCCGCCGCGCCGCTGCGTGTCCGTGTTATTTCCCAAAAGACCAATATTCTAAAACTGAACTGAATTGTTCTAAACCAATTTTAAACTGAATCAAATAACTGAGGCACGTCGCTCTCGTTGGCCGCGATGGCAGCATAATTTAGTCAAGTGGCGTTTTTATTTTCCCGGCTTTATGAGGTCGTTCGGTGGCGCGAGTCAGCCTCCCTTTGAAATTTACGATGAAAGCTGCCACTATCAATTCTTTAGAGCGGTACGTTAACCCGGGGACATTACTTGAGATTGCGCATTTAATTTGGGTACAATTGAACGCGAAACGCTACAGATAAATTAGTGAACTACGAAAGTTCAGCTCGTAAGTTTAGCCCTGTCACGAAGAATCTTCTAGGTACTTAGTATTTTTCTATGACTTGCTATACTGAAAATTGTTACATAGTAAATGGGTAGTAAATAATCGCGGTTTAATATACTTATCTATCTACTACTTGAACCTACTGCGATCCCGTGCCAGTAAGACAGTATATTAATAAATACGGATGAACTGGCAGCACTAACAGAATATTTGTCTAGTAGTTCTAAGCTTGGATATTACTGTGGCTTGCAAACTAGGTGACGGATAAACACATCAGTAAACATTAATTTCAACATAGGTATTTGTTTGGTAAGTTGCAAGCAAAGTCTATTTTGTTACACACCAAATCGTTATATTATTTTACGCTTGACTTTCTTTACATTAATGAGACGGGTCTACATATTCAAATAAATAAATAAATATTCATGGACATATTACACAGATCTCGTTAGCCCTATACTAAGTACAACTAAATGACTTGTGTTATAGGTGCTAACTCGACGATAAATTTAATACAATAAATACATAGGTAACATCCAAGACCCGAGACAAACTAGAAAAGTTCGTTTCCTAGTTTGACCCGACCGGGGATCGAACCCGAGACCTTTGGTTTTACAGTCAGCGTGCCAAACCGCTGCGCCACCGAGGCCGTCGTGTCATGTCAGGAAACGCCTAATGGCCTTTCAGGACGTCGAGCGGTCAAGTTGGTTTTCTAGTGCAAATACCTATGTGGTCTTTCTATCCTTGCGATATCGCGATTCAGTATAATAGCTCAGCTATTTATTCTCCATTCAGCAGTGCCTTAGCCGCACCCCAAGAATGTACTGCGGGTTAATTACCCTTACAGGCTTTCCGCTTATTGGAGTTCCTCTGTCTACTCGTTTGACAAAATTAGTGGAAACTTTTTGTCTCATCTGACTTTAGCTATATCTGATTTAGGGGTATGATTAGGTAATTATACAAAACTTTAAATATAAACATAAGTAAAACGAAACTAAGCGGTTCCAAACATATGACTCAGCAGCTCCTTATTTCCTCAGTGCCGACAGTAAAGCTAGATATAGGTAAAACATAATAATGATATAGAATCAGTTGATACGACAATATTTCTAAGCCTAGAGATAGGCACATACTGCAACTGGAAATCTCATATTCAGAGCAGAGTCTGCTTAAAACTAGATAGATTTGTTTATGTTTACAAACGTCTTTCTGAACTTAGGAGACAGCCCTGAATGCGTATCCTCAGATACTGTATCATTCTATGGGGCAACTACGTTGATATTGAAAGAGCTTTCAGAGTACAAAAAAATTTATCAGGGCTCTTACTGGGGCTAATTGCCCCAATAGTTGTAAGCCACTCTTTAAAATCGTGAATATATTACCACTTCCTAGTTTTAACATTTTTAAAGTATGTATATTTGAAAAAAAAAAGTATCTTTACGTCTAAGGAATATAACGAGAAAAATATAATATAACGGAAGAAGTTAAAACAGTACTATGTAAAATTCTCACAGATAAAATGTATTATAGTGTAAATGACATCCTAAATGAATCAATTGATTGATCTGTCTCAAATCTCAAGTTTGGTTAGATAATTAGTTTTACTGTGCGTTCACATTAACTTGACGCGTGAGAGAATTGGTAACAAGGACATAACATGTGAATTAGCTTTTGGAACTAATCAGAAGATTGTAAAACAAGCCCTCAATCCTTTTATTTTCCCCAAGTAATGGGAATGATTTCTTATTTAACATGGTAACAGTAAACATCTTAGTGCTACCAATTCTCTCACGCGTCAAGTTAATGTGAACGCACTATAAGCTAAACATTTTTTTCTTTTTATTACTATTTTTGTTTTAGTTTGTAATTTAGCTAACAAGTAGGTAGGCTTTTTGTTTTAACAATCAAAAGTAAAATGTGCGAATGTACGCAATAATTATTTATCATATTCTAGAAATTGATAACAGGGAGATTTCTTATATTGACAATTGATGGTAAGGGATGTTGGATGCCGATGGTACCGTGAGAGATGGCATTTGTGGAAAAGGCTTATAGCCAGGGGTGGTCTGATGATGATGATAAATGGTAAAGGACCCACGATGCCAGGATGTTTGGAGATTTTTGTCGATTTTTCTCCAAAATTATCTAGATTTTGAAATGGACACCTAGTTTATTTGCAAAGTTCAATAAGTCACAGTTTCTGTGTAATTTTGAATAAAATATTTAAGAAAATGATGAACGTACGAATACAGTCTATTTATTCTTACTTGTCCAATTTAGTAAACAAGATTCTAAATTTAAATTGAGATTAGATGCCTAAAATAGACATTTTCTCGCAAATTCATGAACTATCATGAACTATGTTTATAAAATTGGCAGCGTGTTATCTAAAAGAGTGTTCCAGGTTACTTCATTTATGGAAATATGGCAGTTTTGCACTAAAAAGTCGAAGTTTAAGGGTAGAATCTTGTTTACTAAATTGGACAAGTAAGAATAAATAGACTGTACATCTTGTATCGCGATCAAGGTCCAGTTATACGAAATAGGTGGTTGTTCTATTGATATGCGATAATAATCGCATTGGTTGCAGAACAATAATCCTAACTACAATAATAGGAAGTAATCCCGTTTACGACAAGCCATTATTCCCCATTTATGGTAATATCGGACACTCGTGCGTGACCCACTAATGTAATGGAGTTGGAGTGGAATTGCGGCGCTACATTATACAGTACAGTTCGCGATTTAACGGCTTACAGCACGTATGACCTTATATTAAGTTGAATATTAATTTGAATTTCAGTCGAAGTTTAGACACACACCCTTTGAAGCATCAAATTCAAATAATATTTATTATCGTGAAGAATAATGCACAGAGACAGATAAAAAAATGGTTAACGTAGAGACCAGGGACTCCCACTTGCCACGATCCTGACAGATCGCTTCAGCAACGTTCATAAGTCGTTGCATGCACGCACGCCGGTTCCGGAACTTTAATCTTACTTAATATTTTAATTTAATTCAATTCAATTCAAAACTGATCGAATCGAATCTATTCATTTTAATCCAGCTTAATTAATTAGTTTAGTAAACAGCTGCAAACTCATGATTTCATGAGAGTGCAAGGAAGTATGTATCAAGCAAGGAAGGACAGGGCTTGCCGCCTGCCTAAAAAACAAAGAGCACTAAAACACTTTTTAGAAGCACTAAAAACCGTGGGTTATTTAGTTATAGACATATTATGAGAAACTGCTTGCAAAACAAGGACTCCATATTATATTTAAATCTAGGTAGAAATTGCTGCAACGAATCTTCATCTAATTGACTTTATGGATTCATAGTAGTATTTAACTACTAATGGAATAACGCCGAAGTATATAAGTTAAGCTACCATTTAAGTTAAAGCTAAAGTTTACGATAGGTACGGGGAAAAATTATCATAAGATCCCCAAGGCAGACACTTTGGGTAAGAGGAGCACTGAACAGGAAGGAAGTTTTCCACTTTCTTTAAACACTATTAAATCTTAAAAGCGAAATCTGATTTAAAGTTCGGGGTGATCGTTAAAATTGCAAGTCTGCCTACAGTACTTGGCGCTAAAGAACGCACTACCAGACGTTTAACTCTATACGGCTAGTGAAAGCATCGACAGCAGAACAACCTTATCATGTTTGTTGCGAAGATAGTCGCCCGCAATGCGACTGAGCAGAGTGTAGGCTGTAAACTTGCCTAATTTAATTACCAAAAGATTTTGAAACATTTTTTATAACATATTTGCTCGTAAAGTGGTTGTAATGTATCTCATTACGTACTTGTGCGGTAATGGAATGTAAAAGGCACGTGTTTTTTTTTTAATAAAGTTTTAAGATATTCCGTCTAAAAATGAACGATACTTTTAAAAATCTTAGCAAAGAGGTTTTATGTCAAGAAAGTGGTCAATATTTTATGAATAAAATTAACTTTGGGAAATAAAATATAACAGATAAACATTTAATTCTTTAATTTAATTAATTTTGACAATAAATTACAACCATTTATCTGTAACAATAACACAAAAATAAATTTACTTTATTAGTAATACTGGCTGTTTTTGTACCTTTGCCTAAAAAAAAAAAGTTGATGCGCGCGCATCGCTTATTTGTGGACAAGTAAAAATAAATCCGCGCGCTTTTTCTTTTCGATGTATTGTTTTTATTTGAAAATGTCGTCAAGTAGTGATGATAACAAAGTCAGAGTTTTATTAATTTTCTCGTAAATATGTTATAAAACGTCGTATCACATACGTGCGCTTTGAAAATTACAGCCTCTGCTTCCTTATAGCCCTCGCCGATGGCTCGGGCTAGTAATATCGCCTCGGCTGTAATTTTCAACTTACCGCACTTATATCATAATGTACTATTTTATGTAACAGTTTTATGCAGAGAGGGAGAGAGAGAGAAAGAGATTGGGCTTAACAATGGCTAATCGGCGGTGGGCACATGTAGTAAATGTGCGCACCGCCGATTGGCAAATGTTAAAACCTCAGACACTCAGGTTTTGAAAAAAAAAATATAATTATTTTATTAAGTGACTTAGATCGGCTCACAAATAATTTTGCAGTTATTTCTTAGACATTATTACTTTTCTGGGTACTTCGGAGGTGGTAGTCTTTCATTTTAGTAAAAAACTTGCAACTTGCAGCATTATTAAGCCACGGAATGAAATGGCGCGAGTATAAATCGGAGATACTCTTGTTTGCGCTTTCAATGTTTTGAATGATATGTTCAAAACATTAGAAATTATCGCACAAACAAAAGAAAGAGTCAAGCGATATCATGTATATAAATAATGGTACAGAATTGGAAGGTAAGGGTGTACATGAATCAGAGAATCTATTGGAATATATTGGTATGAGAAGTACTACAAGTATGTATAGTGAAATCGACGATTGTCCGAGACGTGGACACTGACGGCTCGAATGGTCCACCGATTTAAGATCGCTCAGCGAGCTATGGCTCTCCATGAGCTATGCTCGATGTTTCTCTGCGGGATTGAATCCGAAACGAAATTATTCGCTAGAGAACTAAAGTGATCGACATAGTTCAACGGATTAGCAAACTGAAGAGGCAGTGGGCGGGTCATATCTGCCGCAGGACCGATAACCGTTGGGATAGACTGGTTCTTGATTGGAAACTGCGAATCGACAAACGTAGTGTAGGACGCCCTGTGACCTGGTGCAGCGGCATTCGTAAAGCGGTGGGCAGTGACTGGGAGGAGAGCCGAAGATCGGGCTCAGTCGCGTGTCTTGGGAGAGGCCTATATCCAACAGTTGACTAAGGATGTTAGTGAAATAAAACATTGAGTTTAAGAACGTCTTTTTCTTACTAAAAGAAATACTAACTGTTAGACGGGATTTGACAGTTTTCAAACTCAGTGTTTTGTTTCACTATCGAAAAACATCAGGATTCCGACTAAATTTAGTGCGCATTATCAGGTCGCTAATTGGTTTAGGATACTGGTTGCTTTCCTGCAAAAATGTACAAACAAAGTATGACTTTAAGCTTCAATATTACCTAAGCATTTCTTAATTAGCTAGGGAAAAATGTACAGTAATGAATTAAAAATGACGTGGGCTTTAGGAGCGGTGTTTGTTTATTGCCCCAAAATAAACCTTAAAATAATATTTTGTGTTTAAAAAAACTCATTTGTCTCTCACAAATCGCCATCCAGAAGCGCAGAAGAAGTGAAATAACAACTGTCTGACGGAGTAGCTTAGTACCAAGTTGAACGTCTGCCATCGAATATAGAGCAACTCCGCGATGGACCAAGTTGTAAATTTAAATCAGTAAGTCCGCAAGTTCCCTCAACTAAGGCGCAACTTACTGCAAATTGGATTACAGCTGCGTGCACCTCGGCCGGGCTAGTTTGTCACACTGCAACCTGTTGTCACAACTAGCCAGTGCTCGGTCTGTTGCGGTTTTGACAACAGTTCCACAGTTTAACCCAATTTGGCCCCTCTTGAGCGTTATGTGCAACGTGCTTGTCTGTGTGCATCTGTAATTTGCTGTTGCCCTGTTGATGTTTATTTGACTTGAATAGATAAGAAGAAGCGTCGTGGCCTAGTCGAACCGAGCGATTGGAGTCAATCACTTGACTTAAGCAACAACAGGCGCGGTCAGGTGCTGGATGGGTGACTGTCCCGTGGCTACCGCTAGTGGCATTTTTCCGAGCGCTTCCGTGCTTTGCAAGGCACTTTAAGCCGTTGTTTATGGCAGTCGTTTAGCCATGTCAGAGGCCTTATGGGCGGGTTGATAACTTCTGACAGTAAGGCCTGCCACTGTCTTACAATCCTCCACCAAACTGAAGTTAGCCCCCGTGGTGGAGTATGGCCTAACCTTCCTGCGATGCAGGAAGAGACCTGTGCCCCAGCAGTGGGGACATACAAGGGTTGATATCGAGAATATAAAATAAGAAGAATATTTTTTATTGTATAGCTGGAGAAACAACAAATACAAAATACTTACAAAGTTCCTTAGCACAGTTGATAGCCTTATTGCTAAAAGCAATTTGTTTCAGTCAACTTTACGACGGAAAGTGATTACGTTAGTTTACATGAACTTTCTTCATGAATTTAATTACATAACATTTACGCCCCCGATGGTCTAACGGTATGATGTCTGATAACTAGGGTCTGGGTTCGATTCCCACTGAGGACCACCGTATGTTTGTACAAATGGCATAAGTCTGTATTTTCCTTTTTGTGATGTACGTGCTTGGTTGCGCTAGCACAGGATATCCTAGTTTGGGACTAGGATACGCGATTGTGTGGTGTGGAAGCTATTATTATTATTAAATCGTAATAGTTTCGACAGATGCAGATAAGATAATAACATTTATTGAGCATCAAACATCGGGATACGTTATACGTATAGTTACGCTAATTACAAATAACATTACAAAATAACATTTACATATAGGCACATACGTTGCTTCTGGCCCCACACTAGGATACCCTGTGTCGTGGGAACCAGAAACAACGACATCAGAAACATGTAAACATCCAAGACCTGAGGGTTTTTTTTTGTCCCCAGCCGGGGTTCGAACCCGGGACCTCTTGCATGGTAGGCAGATGCTCTACCGCTGCACCACAAAGGCCGTCAATTTACAGGTTGACTTAGATATTAAGTATACGTAATTTTTTATCACGTTAGACACTACACTAGTTACATCCTATATTATAGTTTCTAACGCTCCCCTTCGGTTATGGCTTAGTCAAATTTGAATCAAAGAAATACAGGAAATGTACATAAAACTATTTTTTTACAGTAACAATAATCTGCTCCTCTATTACGAGTACCAAATCCTGACCGATCCCAATGGTGTATTTGTAAAAACCTATACAAATTGTTTTTGAACTAAAACTTTCGTAAGCACAACACATTGTAGACTTTTAGTCCGGATATACTTACGGGTGTTGTTATATCGGAAGAGTCCGACCATGATTAAGCTCTGCGAATCGGAGCGCAACCTGGTCGGACTCTGCCGATATAACAACACCCGTAAGTAGATCCGGACTAAAAGTGTACTATACAAATTGCTTATAAGATACACACGGCACAATTTATTGCAATCAAGCAGAAAGAATTACGAGAACTATATCTTATGTCCGATGATGATGTACAATGGTTTGATTACATATTTAGCCATACATAGTCGCACAGACCGAATTAATAGAATTATTTGTATTTGTGAATTGCAACACAAAGCAGAAATAGCTCTGTATCAAAGCTCGGCTACGACTATAAAGCTATATAAGTTTACATATTGGCTTACATAGGCTTGCCAGACTAGAGTAATTCACGTTCCAAAGCGTCAAAGGTTTCTATAGTTTGTCAGCTGTTGGCCTTACATCAAACGTGGATTTCAATTAAACAAGTATTTACAGGACGATCGTGTCTGTCCTGTGCAGGAGTAATAACAACCAAAGAAAGAATAGGCATGACGAAAAATTTTTAAATCCTCTGCCATAATGTGGGGACTAATTGATACATATTAATTGCAAAAAATCTATGTTTCAGCAATAAACTAAACTTTAACGAAAGTTAAAGCCATTTTTCTAAAATTATTTTAAATCTTTAGGATTGGTGTTTCAGTCAAAATGGCTGAAAGCAATATTATTCTAATCTTTTATTTTATTGAAAATAGGTATGGGAAATCAATTTTTTTATAAAATTAAATTAGTGTTTTAAATCCTCTTAATATTTACTTTCCGTTGTCCTTTGAATTGTCGTCATTCCTAATTAACATGTTTTCCTCCAGTTTCGAGTTTGCAAAGAAGTCTAAATTTGTTAATATTCGCTGCAATCTGGGCGGTTTGACAGCCGCGGTCATGTAATTTGTAACAAAAATTCCATCTAGACTTCACTTTAAAATAAAATAATAATAAAATAATTGAGAATTCTGACTTCGAAAAGTTCGCGAGCAACTAGTGAGTTGATATAAAAATTTTCTTTATTGTACACAAGGAAAAAACAAACATACCTAAAATACTTATATTCTTTTTAATTCACTAACCCGTGCTAAGGACAATTTTAAAAACCTATTTGGAGGCTAAAAATTCCACGCCAGGACTCGAACCCGCGACCTATGGCTAACCGTGCCCGCGCTCTCCCAACTGAGCTGCAAGTGATGCAAATTACTTTAGCTAGATGTTGCTGCCTGTACGTATTATAGAGTATTGTAAAGAGGTTTGAAATTTCCCTGTTGCCGGTGAGTCGCCCATTACCGCTTCTCCGTCTCTATCACAACAATGACCCGAGAACCCGCGGCGCGTACGCACCTTTCAGCAGAACGTTGCGTTATCATATCGTTATCATTAGCAAATGATTCTTACAAATTAGAGTGTGTCAAAATACTCGTAGTCGAAATTAAAAAAAGATGTTTTTTTAAGCAAACTATCGTATCGATTGCTATTGTTAATTCATGTTGATTTTGATATAGTTCTTAACCCATTCCAAAATTCATGGTGCACTTGAGTTTTTGTCATGTCAATGTAGAGTAGCCTGTTGCCTTCTACCTTACATCTTTAGAGTCCGATAAGTCTTTTGTGTTTTTTAGGATATGTCCCAATAAGAACCAATGACTATATTTTCTAAGTTACGTACACTTGTGATTTTATGGTAGCAGCCACTTGTTAACTGAAAACCAAAACATCGCGGGCAAACCCGAGTTTTTAAGGTGTCCAGCTTCACGAGTCCAGGGATTGGCTATAACAATCATCAGTGGGAGCCCTCTTTCTCTCTTCAACAGAAGGCTTACGATGGACGTAAATAAGCCGTATTATTATGCACCGCAGTAGACCTAGTAGTACATTCACCCGCTGTTTGCGGACTACATAGAGCTGCTTATGTAGCGAGCTGATCATTTCTGGGTTCTAGATGCACGTAGTACGACTCCATTTACTCCTGAATGAATCCTCGAAGCTCACGAAGTCTGCAAAGAAGGAGGGCGAGGAAAGCAGACGACACTCTGGCCCTAGCCTCCCCTCGTAAAAAGTGTGATCGCAGCGTCAAAGGTACGCAGACACGAAGGTGGCCAAATCATTAAATCTGCTTGTCGCCCGTTCGCAAGTTTTAAGAGCCATTACGTGACTAAGCACGAACTGCGCACGCCGAAACAGTTCTTCATCGCCACAAATTAAACAAGTTCCCCGGCCGACCCTAAAGTGACGGGGCTGAACAATGATTTTGAGTGAGAAAGTTGTTTCTGTGATATTGCAATTGTAGGCTACAGTAAGCGAGTGACGGAGTTACCGCATTTCATACCAAACGCAGTACACAATTAGTATGTACTTGATACTGAGGCCTTAACATATGTAGACAGATAGAGGTAATGTGGTTCAAAAAATTATATTGAATTTTCTGTAAAATAATTAATATTAATATATAGTATAAGGTCCTTTACCGTTGTATGAAATTGGCGTTTCGTCGTACTGGCCACTTTGATCTCAAATATCTCCTCTTTGGTTAAGAATTCCAAATTCAAATCCATACATATATTTAGCTGGTATATTTGAGTTTCGAAAACAGTTGTTCATTTGTTTTATGCTCATTTGATTTTTTTCTTTGGCGTCACTCATCTCGCACAATGGAAATCTGGAAATATCGCGTTATTTATTTATGAGTACGAGTTCCACCAGTGCTACAAAAACGGCTCGAAGGCTTAATGATGTGTTCGGCGGCGTTATCGCAAAATAAAACCCAGTGCGTTTTTGGGTCCAACATTTTTGTTCTGGAAATTTCGACTTGCAGAACAAGCCCCGTGGACGGCCGAAGAGCAAAGTTGATAATGAAGAATTTAAGGCTATTGTTAAAGCGGATCCATCTCAAAACACGTCCGAGTTAGCTGCAGACTGCGGCGTTAATGATAAAACTGGTTAAATCCACTTGAAGTAAATTGAAAATGTGAAAAAGCTTGAAAGGTGGGCTCACGAATTGAGTGAAGCAAATCGACAAACGCGCGTCGACTGCTGCGATACGTTACTTAACCGGCACAATAATAAAGAGATTTTAAATCGAATCATTATCTCTGATGAAAAGTGGATCCTGTACGATAGTCGGAACCAATCATGGCAATGGTTGAACCCTGGCGAACCAGCCAAATCATGCCCTAAGCGAAAATCAACTCAAAAAAAGTTACTTGTGGGCGTTTGGTGGACCAGTGCCGGTGTCGTTAACTACAGTTTTCTAAAATCTGGCCAGACGCAGCAATCAGCAACTGTAAACCATGATGGAACAACGGAGGCTAGTCAACCGCTCTAGGCCACTGCTGTTTCAGGACAACGCTAGACCACACGCTGCAGAAAAGACGGCTACCAAATTCTAGGAGCTTCAATTGGAATGTCTTAGACATACACCGTACTCTCCGGACCTTCCTCCAATAGAATACCACGTTTTCGAAATGTGGATAAATTCTTGCAAGGAAAAATATTGGACAGCAAGGACAGTCCAAACTGCCTTCAAAATTTTTATTGATCCGAATGGTTTTTTTTAGTAAAGGGATCAATGAACTACTTATGAAATAAACCGCATAAATACTTTGATTAATTAAAAATATTATATAAAAAAAAACACTTTATGTTCCTTCATACAAAACACCAATTTCACATGTAAGGACCTAATATACTTTATTGCACATGAAACTCTTAACAGGACATTACATAAAATTTAACATAAACAAAGGCGAGCTTATCTCAGAAAGAGATTTAGAGCAAACCTTAGAGAATCAGATAATTGGTATCAGTACCGCAGTTTCTCGATTTTCGATTTCTATTTTTATCCGGGGCTCTAATGATCATGGCCAAGTTTTTGCTTATGATTATTGGCCACGGTCGATACGAGCCTTTCCTCTCTGATTTATCAACAATGCTCAGATTTACCAAAAACCTTTTTAGGGTTCGGTACCTCGAAAGGAAAAACGGGATTCTTACAGGAACACTTTTTTGCCGTCCGCCCGTCCGTCTTTCTGTGAAGACCATTTATCTCGGGAAAGCGTAAAAGGGTATCGAGTTTAAATTAAAACCGTATACGCAAGTCTACAATTCCTTGAAGTTGTGAAAAAATCTAAGTTTAAAGTAACGCATAACGCAAAAATATAGATAAAACCATTTAGCTAGTTGTATTTGTATAATCCGTTGTGTGATCATTAATCACACAACGGAGCACATCTGCTAATTAATTGGTTAGTTAATTAATCAACTAATATGCATCTTCTCAAAATTATGCCACATGGGACAATCTGATTAATAAACTATTGATAATATCTAAGTGGCCTAGTCGAACCGAATCATTGGAATCAATCACTCGGGATAAGCAACAACAGGCGTGTTCAGTGCAGATGACCGTCCCGTGTATACCGCAAGTGGCATTTTTTCCGAGCGCTTCCATGCTTCGCGAGGCACGTAAAGCCGTTGGTGCCGGCTATCATTTAATGACAGTCGTTAAGCCATATCAAAGGCCTTATGGGCGGCTTGATAAATTCTGACAGAAAGGCCCGCCACTGTCTTACAATCCTCTACCAACTCGAACTTGGCCCCCGTGGTGGAGTATGGCCTAATCTTCCTGCAGTGCAGTAAGAGACCCGTGCCCCAGCAGTGGAGGCATACAAGGGTTGATATCGATTTCAAATTGAATATCTAAGCACCTACCTCCAAAGGACTTTGTCCATTTTGGGCTATACGTAGACAGAATGTAAGAGAAAAATCGAAATAACCCCTGATTACAATTAATTTCAAAACGAATATTTTTGCTTATCTCGTTGTATCAATCGACATTTTAAACAGTTACAAACTAATAAGAATTTTATCTGAAATCCAGTCTTTATTCTGTCAACCAGCCTTGATTTTTATTTCGGTGTTGCAATTTAAAGAATTTAATTAGTCACAAATTGCACAGAAAACAATTTGGAGTCTCTAATGCAACGCGTTTTAGTATAATTTGGGTAAAAAAATAATGCACACTAATGCAACGGTATTACAATACTTGCTAGATGTGGTGTGATAAAATAATTAAAATAAATAATCTGAATTTGAGGGTAAACTATTTATTTAAAACTATTTATTAAAAAAAATTGTTTGAATTGTCATTGTTACCGGCTAAAACAAACAAAACGATTCATTCATTCATTCATTGTTTTTGCTGTTTCTTTGCTTCTCGTGAATATTGTTTGTTTTATTACTACTTTGGCTTGTTAAAATGGATCCCGATTCTTCGTTTATTGATGACCCCGGCTCAACTACGGATTTTGTACCGGACTTACTTTGTGTTACTTACCAAATAAAGCAAGCAAATCATAGGACACCTTTCAGCAAAAAACTCACAATGCAGGTATATCGATGCAAATTAATTACTGTAATAGGGTTCTTACTAACTCATACTACAAAACCTACTACGTAGTTTTAATTCAATTGACTGTTCACGTTTAGCCAAATCGCCCATACAAAGTGGACAAAGTCCTTTATACGGAAAGCTCGGTACGCGAGTCCGACTCGCACTTGGCCAGTTATTTTCACGGTATTACAACACCGTCGACACCGCCGATATTTTTGTCGCCCAACTAAGTTATGGGACGTAAGTTTTAACAGAACTCTAGACGTGAGAGGGGTGCGAAAGCGATGAAAGTTGGTCGCAAAGATACGTAAGTATTAGGCGACGTAGGGCTCTTGTCCATAGCGTCACTGAAGTTATAATAACGCGGATTTTAACATTTGTAGACGATGAAGCATTTATTCGACTTTTCGGTAAGGAGATAGCCGACCGAGTCGATGATTAAAAAATATTGTATCTTCGATTATTGTGAAAAGTTTTATTACCCTCTTGGAAAGTAGACTTTTTGAATTGTGCACTGTTAGAACTTTATTGACGATTTAGCTTCAGTCGAACACCAGGACAAGTCGGTCTTGTACATGGATGGAAAAAAAAATGTTTTTACGTTCAAGTTACCTCTTCTCAAGATACCATTGTACTTCTGTTTGTTTTGCCTGCTAAAGACGATGTATCTTTATAGAAAGAAGGACGTGCGGATAATGAGTTTTTACAAGGGTTCAGTTTTCCTTTTGAGGTACGAAACACTAAAAATGGGAATAAAATGATGGCAGCAACTGGATGAGGATGGTCAACGACAGAAGAAAGTGGCGAGCCGTGGAAGAAGCCTATATTCAACAGTGGTCGAGTCGTCATTGACCTCTGCATCTACGTATTGAGATGATTTATACAGCGTCCAGTGGCATCTTCACTCACGCTAGATGGGTGAAGGGACCACCCAGACTTTGCAGTGCCTGGGACATTGCTTTAGATGGTACAGGCTTGCCCAGCACCTATACCCTCCTGACAGCTTTCCTATGGGCTAAGCCGTCTTGCCTAGCCCATAGGAAAGACTAGTCAATACGTGCGGAGCCAACCAAGCCGCGGGTTTTATCACTGGGGTGTATAGACCGATTGATTGGATTCATCATCATCAGCCATTTGAGGACCACTGGAGGACATAGGCCTCCCTTATGGTTGTCCAAGCTTCACGGCCTTGTGACATCAGCATCCAGCGACCGTAAGCAGGTGTGGATTGGTTGATTATATTGAATAAAGAAAATAAAATTCTCGCGTCTACAAAACAGTTGGTGGGTGGCTAAGTAAGATTTTTTGCACACCGGGGTATGGGGTGAGGCCCTTAGCGGCAAATGCGGCGGAATGCGCGGCATCCATCAGGGCCGCGGTCGCTGTACCGGAAACGACGGCGCCTTCCTCGCCGTAACTTTCCTTATTCGTTGTTTTGACGCCGGCAATATTGCTGTTCGCTATCTAATGACATAAAGGTAGTTTTTGTACCGTCATAACTAGTTTGGATCATTAGCCGTGCGGTACGGTTATGCCACGTGTACAAATTCGGACGCGGGATTTGCTGGCGAGGCGAGAAGGTGACGCGAGTATATTAATGCATATCTTTCAAGCTCCAATAAAAGTTGTGTATAAAATTTCCTTTGTCTGCATTTGGCGACTCTAATATTCTACCGATCTAAAAATGTTTTTTTATTAATATAGGTAATAATTTGTTTTTTTTATCTTTATATTTATAACAAACATAAAATAAACTCACGCCTGTGTCACAGAGGGGTAGGTAGAGATCAGAGCCTGCCACTTGCCACGATTCAGGCAGATTACCTTCGCTTCATTAGTCGTTGCACGCACGCACGCTGGTCTCGGGTACTTTTTATTTTGTCCTTTGATAATCCATCCCCTATTTGGTCGATGTATGTCCGCCTGGGACGTCCACCCACATTCTTTCGATTTATTTGTTTCATCAATATTTCGTCCTTCACGCCTGTATCCCAGAGGGGTAGGCAGAGACCAGGGACTGCCACTTGCCACGATCCTGACAGATCACCTTCGCTTCAGCAACGTTCATAAGTCGTTGCATGCACGCACGCCGGTTCCGGGTACTTTTTATCTTCCCCTTTACTAATACATCCCCTATTTCGGTCGATGTATGCCCGGGACGTCCCTTACCAGTCCTTCCACTCACATTCGCAATAAATATTTGTTTCGTCAGTATTTCGTACTTTATCCTTTTCATATGTCCAAACCAACGCAACATTCCTTTCTCAATTCTAGTCACAACGTCGTCTTTCAGACCATATCGTTCTCTAATCAAACTATAGCGTATCCTGCCATTTGAAGTAACTGTCATATTGTAAGTTCGCGTTATCATCATCGTTATCCCACTGCAGGGACATAGGCCTCCCTCATGGATTTCCAATTGTCAGCGTATTGTGCCGTTTGCATCCAGTGACTCCCCGCCACCGTAACCAGTTTGTCAGACCATCTAGAGGAGGGCCAGCCTACGCTGCGTCGTCTAGTGCGTGGTCGGCCGGTCAGAACTTTTTCGCCCCAACGGCCATCAGTTCTCTGAGCTATTACTAGATAGCTTTAATTCCAGCTTTACTATTTCCTATTTTTACTGGATTTTATGTTTTAACATCAATGGCATAGTATACTCGTATATAATTTACGCCTGTAACATGTTAGTGTATGACAGTTTTTAGTTGAAGTGGGTGCCACTCGTAATATTTGACACATTCCCTTTGGATACCTTTCTGGTCATCACTTTGCTGTATAGTTGGCAGGAATGTCAGCCTACGATTGGCATCAATGTGTTGACTCATGAAAATTATTTTTTCATTTCTTAATACTCGGAAAGTAGTGTTGTTTTGATCTGATTATTGGGTGGAAAATGCTGCTTGCCTCCATGGAGAGGGAAAAACTCATTCAAATTACTTCCCACCTAAGGGCCGGAAAGAACTTTAAAAATAGAACTACTGTCAGCTGTGAAGAGTTTTATGTAAAAAAAAACAAATAAAAAAAATGCTGCGACCATGTGAGTTTCTAAAGAGCCAGTGTGAACTTAGCGCAAACTTTTTTGAGCGGAATAAGCAATTAAGCTAGAATTACGCGGTGAGTTCCATATTTAAAATTTTAAAAGTGGAAATAAATTGGCGGGATACTAATCTGTTATATGTATCTGTGACGGAATTCAAAAAAATTGGTAAAAATCTTTTAAGCTAAGATTTGAATATTAAAAATGATTTTTTATTTTCCTCTTATTCGAAATAAAAAGTAGAGTGTTTAACACGGGTAAAAGAATCAATTTCTACTCGGACTATAGCCGCCCTCGCTGCGCTCGGGCCTATAAATACCTCGGGAATTAATTTTTTCGACCCTCGGTTAACAATCTACTATTATTCATATCTTGTTTCTTTTATAGTTAGGCTGCTATTCGGAGTGCAGACAAATCCAACAAATCACAGGTCACATCGCTCTAGCTATTCTTGGACTTTGTTGGTTGGACTTGGTTTTGACTTTGTTTTATTATTCGGCGACATCATTTTTGCGGCGTTTTGGTTTGTACTATCTGGTCTTGTACGATCTTACATATCAAAAAGCCGCATACTTTTGGAAACTTTCTTTCAGAATCGCTGAGTGTGACCGGACTATACAAACAAAATATTTAGTACGTACACACAAGAAAGGGGTAAACAAGTGACTTCATTTTGACTTGACTTCGACAACGTTATATGTAGTGTAAATACCTACGCATATGCTGCAAAAAGATCTAACTTTTATTATGAGACGAACTCACTGACTGAGACAGACTGAAATTGTCAAAATATATCAGTTGTACAAAATATAGCATTAGATATATAGATAGATAGAATATTCTTTATTGTAAACGGAAATTATATAAAAATCTAGTACAAATGGAGGCCTTATTACTAAAAGCAATT
Source organism: Yponomeuta sedellus (assembly GCA_934045075.1). Lineage (NCBI taxonomy): Eukaryota > Metazoa > Arthropoda > Insecta > Lepidoptera > Yponomeutidae > Yponomeuta > Yponomeuta sedellus. The sequence goes on along the minus strand of OW203724.1, from coordinate 9,339,773 downwards.
TTTTACAGGCAACCATAGACGGAGACAGGAAAGAAATTAGAGACAGGCAGTCGGTGCAGTTTAGAAATATTCAAATTAGAAATTAGCACTGGAATAGAACTAGCATTAGCAGGTTCACTCACATAAGATAAGATAAGAATATTCTTTATTGTATACCGGAAAATTGATACAGAAACAGCAGATACAGAAGATAAGATACATAAGATGAGTAAAAAGACCACTCGGACATTGTTTTCTTCTACGGATTGTTTTTTTAGGTAGTAGGTATAGTCTTGCCCTGTACCTACACATATTGACTTGTCTTTTCTGTGAGGTAGGGCGAGGATGGTATCAGCTGTATAAACGTAACGAAATATCGGAAGATGGTACTCAAAACAGTTATTAAGATAGGAATTTTAGGTTGCTGACCGCAGTTCTCTGTTTGTCTAGTAAAGTAGTTAGTCCATCTTCCGGACTAGATAGGGCAGCGACAGCGCGCATATTATCAAAGTTACGATGCATAACTCGCTCAAGTCGACCGCAACTGACTGCCGGCGGCTTTTCTTCATTTGCTGCGTTCTGTGCTCCCGCCTAAGGCTGGGACTATAGATAGATAGATAGAGAACAATTTACTGTACATAAAAAAAGAAAGCGTTAAGCCAAGTCTAACGAAAATTTCTGACAGTAAGACTAGCCACTAGTCCAAGCCTCCACCAATCTGGAGTTTGCCCCCGTGGTGGAGTATGGCCTATACATTCCTTAGGGAAGAGATCCGTGCCTCTCGGTGGGGATATAATGGGTAGATGATGATGAAAAAAATAAATTACACATTACACGGTATTTCCTAACCTATGAGTACAGACGGCGGCCTTATCACTAAAAGTGATCTCTTCCTGCCAACCTTTGGATGGACTGGAGCATTACATTGGAGAAGGAAGTAGACAAACAAGACAAACAATAAAAATAATTAGTGCTAAGGAATATACTACATAAAATCACGCTTGTATCCCGGAGGGGTAGGCAAAGACCAGGGTCCCCACTTTCCGCGATCCTGTTAAGCTTTATTCGCTTCATTATAAACTTGATTCCGGAATACCTTTCCGGAAGAATCTGACCAGGTTTCGCTCTTATTTGAAGAGCTCTTACACTTCATCAACATTCATTAGTCGTCGCATGCAAGTTGTTTTTGGACACTCACTAACACGAGTATAAAACCGAGTAAACAATCTTAATACCAATGTACTCGCCAAAGCTCGGTTTGGAAAATTTATTAATTTAATATAAAAAGGCACGATATTGGCATAGCAACCAAAACAACCCACCATAAAAGTATTCTAGACAAACAATAAGTATACTTGGAAACCTATCCGAGTTTGAAAATTTCCACAGATGCTTTGCAGACGTTTCAGATGTTCGGTTTTTGTTTTACAATAAGAAACATTGAAGAATTTTGATGACATTTTTCCTAATCGTGATAATCACGTAATCAATTCCACTCATCTGTGTGTGGAAGTGGGCTTTTATAAAGAAACAGACATACATACAACACATACGTGTTAAAACCTTTATATTCGCGGGTAAAAACCGGCTAATTACGAATAGGTCTTGCTCACAGACAGAAGCTTGTTGGTTGCAAACACAAAATTAATTTTGCATAGAACCCAATTTCACCAGTATCACCTTTGGTTAATTTTCAGTCTTAGATTATATGGTATGTATGGCGGCTAAGTTCCGTTTATTTTAGTCTTATTGCCAGCTTCAAATTACAAAATACATGTTAACGTTATTTTACGACGGTCACGTTGGAACAGAAAGATAATTAGGAGCATGTTTTATAGCCTCGCGAAGGCGAACATAGTTTCCTTTGTCACTTGTCTCACTGACAATTCCACACAATAGAATATACACGTAGAAGTGACAAAAAGCAAACCAGATATGTTTTTGACATGTTTCACTTAATAACTGCAAAGTAGGTAGTCGGGGCTGTAAGTGATGCAATTTACTTAATTTACTTAAGCAATTTACTAAATAGGTTTTTAAAATATTTTATAAGTGTTATTACTTCTAGAACGCCGACTTCTTATTCGGGTGGGAGTGGGTTCGAATCCCGGCATGTACCAAGGACTTTGTTTCTGAGTTACGTACATTTGTGAAGTTACATTATTATTATTATTAATACGTTTATTGCACATAAGTAAAAAAAATACAATGGAAATACTATTAGCTAACTGTGAAGGAAAACATCCTGAGGAATATGAGTGTTTATCTATCTCAGCGCTTGAAATAGCTAATCCACGGTGGGCACGCATAGTGATTAAGCCCGTACTCTTGTCTGAAGGCCTGTGGTACACAGTATTATTATTATTATTTTAATTCTTTATTGCACTAATTACATGAGTCAATGTACAAGGGCGTGCTTGGTAAAAGAAGCATTCTCTTCCAGCAAACATTTGGTGTTGAAGAGACTGGCAAAGGGTAGTGCAGGAAAAAAGGTGAAATAGAAGAATACTCGTAAACTATGGGATATAGATAGCATTATTTTTTTCATGAATACATATTATTTTCATTTGTTGGCAAAGAGAACACACCGAGGCCCTTCCTCTATCGTATTATGACCCATCCGACAGCGAGTCCGATATCTGTATTTGTACAATACTCGCACCTATGCTGCGTGTGACAAGAGCTACCTAGTCCCGGCTGTCAGTAGCTGAACACACGCGCAAGATTTACAAGGGGATTGGGCTAAAAACTTAAGCCGTTATTAAGTTTTCTCATATATTTCGCGGGTGTTGTACCAATTTGCCGGCTGCGGGTCTGCCCGATCCTTACCTTATTGTCGACACGCGTAGTTTACGACCATCTCGACTTATGTCAGGCACTTGTATGCGACAATTCTCTGTACCTTTTGGTCCTATGTGAGGGGAGTTTTCATGTGTATTTTGCTCGCAGAAACTTCATGTAATTTGGTCCTGTTTAGTTGAAATGAGCAATATTTTGAAGTTTTTATGACATTGTAGCTATGATTACTAATAAGACGTTCATTATGGTAATATTAGCGCCCTTAAAAGGCATCTAACAGCAAAAGCTGCTTATAGACACAGCGAATGGCGCTCCACCATCCACAAAAAAGTGGGGAATTTCCAAGATGCTCGAGACTTTCGACTAAAACAACCTAAAAACCTATTTTGAGGCTAAAAATTCCGCCCATGCCGGGACTCGAACCCGCGACCTCTGGCTACCCTTAGCACGGGTTAGAGCAACAAAAAGTATATAAAACAACCTATCCGAAGCCCACCTACTCTTACACTTACAACGACGGCGATGAACTTCACTGTGGCAAATGTAACCCAACATTGAAAAATAAACTGGACTTCACGAGTCACATCCGAGCCCGTTGCCGCAGAAGTCCGCCAACCCTTGAGATCGCCGTCATGAGACTACGATGAGGAGGACACCATCATCATCATGCAAGACCATGGTTTTTATTTAACGCTATTTAGTAGTTATAAGCAATTGCAATACAATGTAAATAAAATAACTAGGCGCCTCTCGCGAAGGAGATCGAAACGCGCGAGGCATTTTTAGTTACACGGCTTATACCAATCGGATGTGATTCGTTAGTAGACAACCAATAGTGTCAATGAAACCACAATTACTGTACTAATAATAATACTCTCTTGAACAACTGTGCATCTAAGGGATTCGCCCCTCTGGTGTGTTTACTCAAAAATATCCGTGATAAGCTTTAGACATAGACGAATTCCTTATACATAGCTCTAAGTAGTTTATGTATTTTTATTATTTAATCTAAGAATATGTACCCTCTTGTTACTCAATTTTTGTTAAATTTGTCTAACGTGCACACATTATTCCCCTACCTCTTCAAAATCATGGTTTCACCACTGATTGGGTTGTCTGGAAGAAATTTCTATAGAAATAACCTCGCCTATGTACTCGTTTATAGTACGCTTATGTTTTGTGTAAAATCTTTTTGTGTACAATAAAGTATACATTTATAAATAATAAAAAGTTGTAAAGTTATAAATAATAATAAAAATAAATACCTGCTGAGTTTGTACTCATCGCTGAGGTGTTAAAAGGTTAAAATGTACCTTCTTTGTAAGTAGCAGAAAGAGTAATATTTCTAGGCTAGATTAAATAAACCGGTGCGAATCGGAGTCGGATCGAAATCGGATCCAAGACTTGGGATTTTTTTTTGTCCTCAGCCGGGTTTCGAACAGGGACCTCTCGCATGGTAGGCAGATGTGCTATCGCTGCGCCACAGAGGTCGTCAAGAGGTATTGACCACAGAACCCTAAAGACGTAGGTACTCGGCAACTCCATAAATGAGTAGACAGCAGAGGTGGCTGCAGCAACAACATGCATAACTAACGTTTATTCAAATTTATCGTGGCGCGGTTTCATGAAGCAACAAATTCAGTGCCGCTGGTCCTCTCTGGGGTGTTGGGCGGCCAAAGTACATTTGGTTAAACAAAAATATGTTCGTACTTTCGCCCACCTCTTTATATTTTGTTTCATTTTACCTAGCGGAGGAGTAAAGCAGTATTTTTATCCCTGAGCGACAAATGTTTTTACACAACATTTAATTCTATTCAGCTTTTCTCTACATGGAAATAAACAGTTGATACTCGTAGAAGTTGTTACAATTCTTGGAGCAATACCAATTGTCTACCATATTGTTTCCTCGTCCCGTCCTCTATCAATCATGTTATTAATTCAAGAAGTATCAATCCCTGTTAAAAGGTGATTGATTTTCATGGTATTGCAAAAAAATAATTCATTACATCCAGAAAAAAACTGATTGAGATTTAATAATATGAATGTAGCAAGAAGATTCGTAGGAAGATCTACAGTCTATTTATTCTTACTTGCCCAATTTAGTAAACAAGATTCTACCCGTAAACTGTAACTTTTTAGTCCAAAACTGCCATATTTCCATAAATGAAGTAACTTGGAACACTCTTTTAGATAACACGCTGCCAATTTTATAAACATAGTTCATGAATTTGCGAGAAAATGTCTAGTTTAGGCATCTTATCTCAATTTTAAGGTTAGAATCTTGTTTACTAAATTGGACAAGTAAGAACAAATAGACTGTATATCTCTATATTTTGGTGGTAAACGCATAACCGCCTATACAACATTTTGGAATCCCGTCTCGTAAATGTCTCAATTCAGATCTTTGTCTATCTGTTTGCCAAGTTTCATGTAAATCCGTTCAGCCTTTATTGCGTGATTGAGTAATAACCATCCTAACATCTTCACAAACTTTCACCTCTATGATACCTACTCGTATTAGTGCAATTGAAGCTGTGCGGGTTGTAATTGATCCCAATTATCGTCAAGTTTAAAACATCTTTCCTCCTTAAAGGTGAAGAACCTACACCATTCGATCTCTCAGCAGCGCCTTCCTCCTAGTCCCCAGGAGTACTATCACTGTGCCGTTTAACAGGTGTTTATGCAACTTGCTATTGCTAACTTCAAACTTAAATTCTCTATTTTATTTTTCATTCATATTTAAGCTTCAAATTGAAAAAAAAATATTACACAAATCAATATAAGTTTGTGTTTCATCAAACTTTTGCTTGTCGAAAGCAGTTTACCAAAAAACCAGTTATGTTTGGTTTAGCATAATTTCAATAACGTATAGGAGAAACTGTGTTGCGTTCTCCGAGCTCCGAATAAAATGCGATCTTCGCAATGTTTCTGAAATGAAGCATATTAAAAAACACTGTTTACGTGAATCCTGTTTCTTTATAACCATGCCATACTACAACAAGGTTGTCTGGAAGAAAATGCTTTTAGCACCAAGGCCGCCAATTGTACTTTGTATATTTACATGTTTTATAATATGTGCTCTGGTGTACAATAAAGAATATTCTTATGTTATCTTCAATATCTCTTCATGAGAATGTGGCAGCACGCTTTTCACTAGATTATTATCAGGTTTTTTGGACTTCAGTGGAACCAATGGAATTACCAACGCCTGCAAACTATTTACAGCTGAAATTCCATATCTTTTGACATAATGAGGGAAAGGAAGAATACTTCATGCCTTACTTTAATTATACTTATCTGATATTCTTGTATTAGCACGGTTATGCTATCTGCATGTAATTTACCGTATGCCCTGCAATCAAATCCATAGCTTTCCATACTTTAATCATCAGAATTTAATACATTTTCTGTCACTATGACAATGTATAAAAATTTTGTTTCATCATTTGTAGCCTTTCTATTTATTCCCATTCGTTATTTTTCTTCCCCTGGCGACGATGTAAAATAGAACCCAGAGTTATTAAAATAATTATAAAGAAAAGATTAAAATCTTCTTTGTCTTGTTACGCAAACAAGCTCCAATGCAAAAGAAGTTTGCTACAACTTTTGTAGCAAACTTGTTTTGTAGCCGTAGCAATTTCGTAGCAGTCGTAGCTCGTAGCAATCTCGTAGAACATTTAGCACAGGATTTTATGCGTTCAAATGTTTTGTTAATAAAATCTGAAGAAATAACAAAATACTTGACCGGGCGGGACCAATCTCGCAACCTCTTAAACACCTCGCAATATGTAAGTTGGACCTTGGCTGAGCGTTCGGCAATCGTCCATTTTGTTGAAAAAATTTTTTTTTTTCTTTTTAGTCTTAAAATTTAACTATTAACTATTTAGTATAAATAGGTTTTTAAAATATCTATTTAGTGTAAAAAACTAAAATTAAATATATTTCTCTCATTCAATGTATCAAATACCAGTAAGTGAATCTGGAATTAAGTTAATAATGAGGAGTGCTTACGGAAATTTTAGTACAAAAATATCAAATACTTGTCATCAGCTTATAAATTTCGTTTTTTTTTCGCGCTTTTTGAATATGTACCACTACGTTTTTCGTAACAGTTATATGGTCATTTCGACCCAAAATATAGTTCCGTGTCCTAAAATGCTTTTGACATTCGATAAATCAACCATTACTGTTACTGTCTCTATGATCTTTGATGACTGAGAATGGAAAGGCACCTTTTACTCAGAACTGCAGTATTAAGCCTGATCAAAGACCCAATAATGTCACCACATCCTGACGTTTGAATCGCTCGCACCCCTGGCTGCCTGAGTTATCTTAAACGATCACGAAGATTAAGCAACATAGGGCGCGTTCAGTGCATGGATGGGTGACCGTCTATGAATAATGCTAGTGGCATTTTTCCAAGCGATTCCACGATTCGCAAGGCACGCTTAGCAGTTGATGCCGGCTGCTGTCGATAGATAGCAGTCCTTAAGCCAAGTTAGAGGCCTCAGGGTGGCTTGAAAACTTCTGACAGTAAAAACAGCCTTACAATCCTCCACCAATCCGAACTTGGCCCCCGTGGTGAAGTATGGCCTATACTTTCCCCAGGAAAGAGACCCGTGCCCCTCGTTGGGGGCGATATGGGTTACATATGCCCCCATTATGTCCCCACCGAGGGACTTCTATATACTTGTAGAATATACTTTTATATACTTTGGCCTTTGCATCTAGGTAATGAGATGATTTATACACAGCGTCCAATAGCACCTTCCCTCCCACTAGATGCACGAAAAGGCAACTCGTACGCAAAAGTGCTTGGGACATAGTTTTTAAGATGGAGTAGGCTTGCCCAGCACCTATACCATCCTGACAGCTTAGTTGGCCTTCTTCTTCTTCTTCAGGCTATATTATGTAGTCCACTGCTGGACATAGCCCTCCCCTAATGAGCGCCATAGCGCCCTGTCTTCAGCTTACCGCATCCAGCATCTGCCAGCAGTTTTTCGCAGATCGTCATCCCACCTGGTCGGAGGGCGTCCTACACTACGTTTGCCGAGTCGCGGTCTCCACTCAAGAACACGTTTAAGAAGGGTGACAAAACCCTTCTTAAAAATTACAGGCCCATCTCGCTCCTGAGCCACATATATAAGTTGTTTTCGCGAGTGGTCACGAATCGTCTCGCCAGGAGACTTGACGAGTTCCAGCCGCCAGAACAGGCGGAGGATATGGCATTCGGAATCCTTACAGCGATGCCAAGTAGACTATCGTTATATCGAGGTGTTGAGATGTGAAGCCGCGGATGTCCTGGTGTTTTCCTTCACACAGTTAGCGTATGGTATTGCTACTACATTTTTTCAGATGTACGTACCTTTGAAAATAAACAAGGTCATAGGTACAATAAGCGGTAGAGCCATGGGTAGAATAATCGTCCCGGAAACAAGAGACCCAAGTACGATTCCTAGTGTGGGTATATACCTATGACTTTGCGATCTCAATTACTATGGTATCAGACAGTTAGACGATTGAAATCTTTCAGGATTTGGAGGAGGGCGATAATTTATGATGACGTGTCACGTAGAGTAACTGTGATAATAGGGGTGAGTCACTCAGTTGATGGATGTTAGTACGCCAATGATTGTTTCAGTGATACTGTTGGTAGACTACTAACGAATCGCATTCTAATGGTATAAACCGTTCGACTTAATTTGCCACCTCGCTCAATTTTATCTCCTTAACAAAAGCTGCAAGAGATAATGCTAAGTAGCATTAAGCTCACCTATGTGCAAAGTTTTTATGCAATAAAGAATTTTAATAATAATGCTTACTTAATTAGCGCTTAATTTATACTATCGGAATGACATTGTAATGCTGTTGTCTCGTAGACTACAAATGTGCTTCAAATAATAATGCCTTTAATAGATTTAAGACCTGTTGGTGACCCATAAATAAGGTGGTCGTATATTCTCAGCGAACTCTGCTCTCAGGTTACTGGCTTTGTCAGTTACCTGAAAGTGAATGAACGTCGTCGCTCTCGATAGTCGTATCCCAGACGAATACTGCCGGGACCAAGGTTATTTTTTAAATGCGCATTTCCTAGTTGGAGTTTTTGTTTACGACAAAACTTCTCTAGGAGACTTTTCTCGGAACATTGAAATATCAGGATTTATTCAATTTGGTGAAATGTGAACTTATAGTAAAAGTAAAAAGTTCTTAATAATAAAAATGGTTATAAGCAGATAAATAATTTACTGTGGTCACCACGCTAGGTCAATCTCTAGAAAAAACATCCTTGATCAATCTATGTACAAAATATACTAATGTTGCTCCGATGAACTATTGACTTGATTGAGTTTGAATTCTATTTAGCAAGCCGGTGTGGCTTTGTGACGTCTCCGTCAGTACTAATCAAAAGACAATAAAAAAATAATAGAAAAATTAAACAAAAAAAGGCATAGAACCAAAGTACTTGTGAACGATACACTGATAAAAGTGTTTCAGAAAATGGACATTGAAAAAATAAATAAAATACGCATCGAATTGATAACCTCCTTTCTGGAAGTCGGTTGAATATGTCGGCTGTATGCTATTACGGTGTGTAACTGACAAGCAATAATTTTTAAAATCGCTGAATGGAATCAACTCTTTGCATTTCGTGCAAGCAGCCGTTCGTAGTTGCGTCTGTCGTCGAGCCCCCATTGGGCCGAGTTCCTTATTTAAAACTGCTCTCAGCAGATGATTTGAACCGAGCAGGCTGGCTGTCAATAAAAAGAAAGGGCAGGCAATTACTTGGGGCAGCCGACTCGGGAAAAGTCGAGCAATCAATAGCGGCCTCGAGCTACCCGCTGCAGGAATGTTCTGCTCTAGATCTGTTGCCGGGAAGCAAGTCCTCTTTGCACAGACGCTCTCCTCGTGGAAGAAGTAGTTATATTAATATCAAGGTGTTCTGGTGTATGGGCTTATATTAAACAAAATTGATGCGAATGAAAAGTGCTGTTATACAGGTCGCTCGTAGCCCCGCACTGCCTGAGTAATTGAAATAAAAGAACCTGCCTTCCTTAGGGAAGAGACCCGTGCCCCTCGGTGGGGACATAATGAGTTGATGATGATACAGGTGCCCTAAAAATTTTATCAAGCAGAAGTCCCGTGATAGAGCATCCTAAGTGGTACGCGAGTCACCCCTCGATATAATTAAATTATAATTTTTTTTTAAAAGTACAGCCCTTTTTATTAAACACGATTCCATTGAAATATCTTAAAATCGTTCTATTGAATCAGTTAAAATCTCTAGTCTACTTTAGTAAGCGTTTTTGTAGTGTTTTAAGGAATGGTCATCTTAACTACCTTTTTTATGGCGTAATGGTACCAGATCGAGCCGATTAGCAATTTTATGTCAATCTGATATCGATCGGATTACAGTACAGCTAACGGCACTCTATGGCGAATGCTACACGCAAGATATATATCGTGATCCGTCAATATAAACTGTTGGATCACGATATTTATTGACGTGTAGGGTAGTGTATTGAGGGATCACAATAATTATCGCTGGATTTCCGGAAATCCTTGTGATCTGATCCAAGATCCTGGATCGTGTTAATTATCTTGCGTGTAGTGTTGCGCGTCAATATTTATCGGCAGCAATGGACGACGTCTATGACACCGCTTCTGCTTCTGAATCATTGACAGGCGACAAGATTGTCAAGATTGTCTGAAAGAGCTTTAAGACTGAACTTAGAATCCCTTCTATAAGTACCAACAATCCCGTCCATTTCATTGTGAAGGCAAATTAAGTTAAATGTGTAAACATTGCTCTCTTTTGTAGCCAATTTTTCATTCAACGCTTTCTTTTTACGCGTATTATCGCCACACAAGCTCTTATTTTGCTCTGTCTAGGGTCCATCACGTCTGCTTCATATAAAAACGCTTCAATACTTCAAGACGCGATCCGTATCTTTGGTGTAGGGTGTGCTGTGATCCGGCTCAAGATACTTGATTAAATATCGTGATAATTATCACAATATATATTGACGTGTAGCGTTCGCCTATCTGTGTGCTTCAGCTTGGCACAATTTTTGGGACACCCTGTATATGGGCGAACTACGATAAAGTTCCTACGCTAGTTCTTTACTCTGCCAACTTTCATGTGAACTCTGACGGCGTTTACTGATGTTAAGCCTTATTCTGAGACGTCATTTACATAAAATAACGGGCCAAATGTTTAATGAAAGATGAGCTTTCACCGAAGATTAGTTAGATGATAAATCATAGTACAGAACGTCCCAGTAAACAGTCATATCATTCCGTGGATTTCTGGAACACTAACTAAACAATCGCCCCAATAAAAGTAACTCATAGTAGCCAAGTAACGAGGCTACTTTATTTCTTGAAAAGTAAATAAAATGTCAGACATTTTTCGCTGAGTAGCTCCCAGGTCTAATGGAAATGCAGTGTCTGCTCAGTTCGCCTCATTGTAGCCCAGTGTCACGGCGCTGCGGGCTCATAGCGAACATTCCAACCGTACATTTATTGCTGCTGACCCAAAAAATATTAAAATAAAGATGCGGGCGATACGGAATATTAAAATGGGACCCGGTGCTCCAGTTTCTTTGAGTGCGCGTGAATAATAACAACAAAAACTCGCCATAAAGTACCGTAACAAACAATAGCGGAATGTTCAGTTAATAACAATTTGCGTTTATAAACACTGTATATCACTAAATATACGATTATTGTAATGGTTACTGCGCGAGCGTCGTTGACTCCGTCTTATTTATTGAGTTAATTGAATGAACTGTCGGCAGTCACGGCAGGCGTCACGTACACGACCTGTTAGGGTCTTTCCGTGTTACAATGAGCCGGCAACGACAACAATCTGAAATGATCTTTAAATACTTATAAAGTTAGGGACTACGATAGGAGTGCAAAAAAAGCCTGGCTCCGTGATGTCGATGGGGCGTCAGTGGTCGCCGAGACTGTACTGCGTAGACTACGCATCCTCGTAGTCTACGCAGTACAGCTCGGTCTCACGGACTAGGGATTATTTTGGGTCGAACTCTGCCCGTCCGCGCGTCGCCGGTCAGTTATAATGTGGATGGTACTATTTAAGTTGCCCCGCGAGGCGCGTCTACGGAATGGGGGAGACATATTACATAACTTTTTGATATTATAATTTTACGTAGTGTAAAAAAAATCAATTAAAATTGTGCATCAAAATTAAATGTAAAAAACGAAATATATGGTTCGTATTAGTGTACCTAAATGTAAAATATATAAACGATAGTTTATTGGCCTAGGTTTTAAGGTAAATAAAAACACGGCAAATAAAAAACGTTCATCGGAGTGTTATTATCATTTTATGTGTTTCTATATAAATATAATATCGACTGAAAAGTTCGAACGCAACCGGCTGCCACACTTCGACCTTAACTCGGAACAGAAGCAAACGGCCCCAATGGATGCAATCTACACGGGCATTGAGGCCGTAAACAATGTCCGTATTCTACATTAACATAATTGTAAAGTTGTTGTGAGCGCTCCCAGGAGTGTCCACGACCCCGCCCGCCTTTGAAAAGTGTTTTATTTTATTATGGGTAGATTGTCTAACCGCACTGTAATAACTTGACCATGCTGAAAGCAATGAGGTCAATAAAACGGAGTAGCAGACGTACTTCGAGCCGCCTGTATTATACCTGGATATTATTAGAGACGCATGCGGTTAGTTGCTTATGTATAAAATTAATGTATTTCTTATCTCTCAAGGCTAAAATGTAAAAAATTAATTTTGGTATGCATTACGGTTTTCATTTAAGAACTAAATACAGCCTAAAATTTCAGCGCAGTTTGGTTTTTGAGTAATTTAAATACTTTGTTTATTTTTTAATCACATGCTAACAATTCTACATGATGATTTCATAAAGATGACAGAAAAATCTTAAGCAATATCTAAAAAGTAAACAAAAACGAACTGTTTTTCCCTTATCCATTTTTTTTTCAGAACGAAAGCATTTTTATGGAATTAATTTGTCAGCCGAAAGGTGAAATGATACCATTTTAATTTGCGAAATCATGAAATCAATTATGTCCGAGTGAACCTGAAGGATCGAGTTTAATGGAACGGTTAATGGAACAGTTCCGTGGACGAATCAATGGAAATATTCACGAAACGAAATTTAAATTGGCAGGCGGGAAATCGGCACCTTCCAACAACGCGAATAGGGATCTTGTTGAATTTATTCATTCACATTACTAGACAAACCCTTAATGGCATCATCAAAGGAAGCATTAAGGTAGGTTTTACCTGCCTACCTACCTTAGGAACACAGTATTTCAATTTATCACAGATGTTAACAGAAAACTAAGTTTAAACTGGCTTCAAAGGGTAACCGTTTAATAACCGGTACTCGAGGATAAAAATGAGATGGCTAATTTTAAACCCTAAATAAACCTAAATAAGATATTCAACACGCAAACATGGAACAAGCAATAAGCCATAGCAGGAATGGACCGCGGGTGCTGTACAAATGAAAAATTTGCCGATAAATTGCGGGAAAACAAGCGCGATTGATTAATGACGACAGCGGGTGATTACAAGTGGTTACTGGAAACAGGAAATGTATAACGTCAACCTACGCCTGTGGCACTGTAATTTGCCTAGCAACACAAGGC